>JAECXG010000701.1:1283498-1925247 GCA_018152135.1 Drosophila paulistorum
CTACAGAACCTGCTGGAACCGTTCAACTGCCGTCATTTTGAGTACCGCCATCCTTTATATAACAGCTATACAAGCTGCTGGAACAATAATACAGGCGCCATTTGAGTCTTATAGCCGGTATCCTTTATATAACGGCTATAGAAGCTGCAGGAACCATAATACAGCCGACATTTTGAGGCTTATATCCGCCATCCTTTATATTAAAGTTATACAAGCTGTTGGAAACATTCTACAGCCGGCTTTTCGAGCCTTATAGCCGCAGTCCTTTATATAACAGAAGCTACTGGAACCGTTCTACTGCTGTTATTTTGAGTCTTATTGCCGCCATCGTTTATATAACAGCTATACATGCTGCTGAAACCGTTCTACTGCCGCCATTTTGAGTCCTCTAGCCGCCATCCTTTATATTACAGTTATACAAGGTGTTGGAAACATTCTACAGCCGCCAGCTATACAAGCTATTGGAAACATTCTACAGCCGCCATTTCGAGTCTTATAGCCGTCGTTCTTTATCTAACAGATATAAAAGCTGCTATAACCGTTCTACTGCTGTTATTTTAAGTCTTATAACCGGCATCCTTTATATAACAGCTTAACACGCTGCTGAAACCGTTCTACTGCCGCCTTTTCGAGTCTTATAGCCGCCATCCTTTATTAAACAGCTATATAAGCTGCTGGAACCATAATACAGCCGCCATTTTGAGTCTTATAGACGCCATCCTTTATATAACAGCTATACAAACAGCTGGAACAATAATACAGGCGCCATTTGAGTCTTATAGCCGGCATCCTTTATATAACGGCTATAGAAGCTGCAGGAACCATAATACAGCCGCCATTTTGAGGCTTATATCCGACATCCTTTATATTACAGTTATACAAGCTGTTGGAAACATTCTACAGCCGCCTTTTTGAGTCTTATAGCCGCCGTCCTTTATATAACAGAAGCTACTGGAACCGTTCTACTGCTATTTTGAGTCTTATAGCCGACATCGTTTATATAACAGCTATACAGGCTGCTGAAAGCGTTCCACTGCCGCCATTTTGAGTCCTCTAGCCGCCATCCTTTATTAAACAGCTATACAAACTGCTGGAACCATAATACAGCCGCCATTTTGAGTCTTATAGCCGCTATTGGTTACATATCAACGACAAAAGCTGCTGGAATCGCTTTACTGCCGCCATTTTAGGTCTTATATCCGCCATAATTTATGTGGCAGTTATACCAGCTGCTGGAACTATTCCACAGCCGCCATTTTGAAGCTGCTGGAACCGTTCTACTGCCGCCATTTTGAGTGTTATAGCCGTTATCCTTTATATGACAGCTATGCAAGCTGTTAAAACCTTTCTACAGCTGCCATTTTGAGTTTCATAGCCGCCATCCTTTATATAACAACTATACAAACTGCTGGAACAATAATGCAGGCGCCATTTTGAGTCTTATATCCGCTATTGGTTACATATCAGCAACAAAAGCTGCTGGAACCGCTCTACTGCCGCCATTTTAAGTCTTATATACTAAGTCTTATAGCCGCCATAATTTATATAACAGCTATACAAACTCCTGGAACAAAAATGCAGGCCATTTTGAAGCAGCTGGAACCGTTCTACTGACGCCATTTTGAGTGTTATAGCCGTTAACCTTTATATAACAGCTATACAAGCTATTGGAACCTTTGTACAGCTGCCATCCTTTATATAACAGTTATACATGCTGCTGAAACTGTTCTACTGCCGCCATTTTGAGTCCCCTAGCCGCCATCCTGTATATAACAGCTATAGAAGCTGCTGGAACCATTCTGCAGCCGACATTTTAAGTCTTATAACCGCCATCCTTTACATATCATCTACAAAAGCTGCTGAAAACGTTCTACTGCCGCCATATAGAGTCCTATAGCTGAAATCCTTTAGATAACAGCTACAGAAGCTGCTGGAACCGTTCAACTGCCGTCATTTTGAGTACCGCCATCCTTTATATAACAGCTATACAAGCTGCTGGAACAATAATACAGGCGCCATTTGAGTCTTATAGCCGGTATCCTTTATATAACGGCTATAGAAGCTGCAGGAACCATAATACAGCCGCCATTTTGAGGCTTATATCCGCCATCCTTTATATTACAGTTATACAAGCTGTTGGAAACATTCTACAGCCGGCTTTTCGAGTCTTATAGCCGCAGTCCTTTATATAACAGAAGCTACTGGAACCGTTCTACTGCTGTTATTTTGAGTCTTATAGCCACCATCGTTTATATAACAGCTATACACGCTGCTGAAACCGTTCTACTGCCGCCATTTTGAGTCCTCTAGCCGCCATCCTTTATATTACAGTTATACAAGGTGTTGGAAACATTCTACAGCCGCCAGCTATACAAGCTATTGGAAACATTCTACAGCCGCCATTTCGAGTCTTATAGCCGTCGTTCTTTATCTAACAGATATAAAAGCTGCTGGAACCGTTCTACTGCTGTTATTTTAAGTCTTATAACCGGCATCCTTTATATAACAGCTTAACACGCTGCTGAAACCGTTCTACTGCCGCCTTTTCGAGTCTTATAGCCGCCATCCTTTACTAAACAGCTATACAAGCTGCTGGAACCATAATACAGCCGCCATTTTGAGTCTTATAACCGCCATCCTTTATATAACAGCTATTCAAACTGTTGGATCAATAATACAAGCGCCATTTTGAGTCTTATAGCCAACATCCTTTATATAACGGCTGTAGAAGCTGCAGGAACCATAATACAGCCACCATCTTGAGTCTTATAGCCGCCTGCCTTTATATAATAGTTATACAACCAGCTGGAACCATTCTACAGCCGACATTTTAAGTCTTATAACCGCCATCCTTTACATATCATCTAAAAAGGCTGCTGAAAACGTTCTACTGCCGCCATATTGAGTCTTATAGCTGAAATCCTTTAGATAACAGCTACAGAAGCTGCTGGAACCGTTCAACTGCCGTCATTTTGAGTACCGCCATCCTTTATATAACAGCTATACATGCTGCTGGAACAATAATACAGGCGCCATTTGAGTCTTATAGCCGGTATCCTTTATATAACGGCTATAGAAGCTGCAGGAACCATAATACAGCCGCCATTTTGAGGCTTAGATCCGCCATCCTTTATATTACAGTTATACAAGCTGTTGGAAACATTCTACAGCCGGCTTTTCGAGTCTTATAGCCGCAGTCCTTTATATAACAGAAGCTACTGGAACCGTTCTACTGCTGTTATTTTGAGTCTTATAGCCGCCATCCTTTATATAACAGCTACTCACGCAGCTGAAACCGTTCTACTGCCGCCATTTTGAGTCCTCTAGCCGCCATCCTTTATTTAACAGCAATACAAGCTGCTGCAACCATAATACAGCCGCCATACTAAGTCTTATAGCCGCCATAATTTATATAACAGCTATACAAACTGCTGGAACAATAATGCAGGCGCCATTTTGAGTCTTATATCCGCTATTGGTTACATATCAGCAACAAAAGCTGCTGGAACCGCTCTACTGCCGCCATTTTAAGTCTTATATCCGCCATAATTTATGTGGCGGTTATACTAGCTGCTGGAACTATTCCACAGCCGCCATTTTGAAGCTGCTGGAACCGTTCTACTGCCGCCATTTTGAGTGTTATAGCCGTTATCCTTTATATGACAGCTATACAAGCTGTTGGAACCTTTCACCAGCTGCCATTTTAAATCTTATAGCCGCCATCCTGTATATAACAGCTATACAAGCTGCTGGAACCATAAAACAGCCGCCATTTTAAGTTTCATAGTCGCCATCCTTTATATAACAACTATACAAACTGCTGGAACAATAATGCAGGCGCCATTTTGAGTGTTATAGCCGCCATCCTTTATATAACAGCTATACACGCTGCTGGAACCGTTCTACTGCCGTAATTTTGAGTCTTATAGTCGCCATTATATCACAGCTATATAAGCTGCTGGAACCATAATACAGCCGCCATTTTGAGTCTTATAGACGCCATCCTTTATATAACAGCTATACAAACTGCTGGAACAATAATACAGGCGCCATTTGAGTCTTATAGCCGGCATCCTTTATATAACGGCTATAGAAGCTGCAGGAACCATAATACAGCCGCCATTTTGAGGCTTATATCCGACATCCTTTATATTACAGTTATACAAGCTGTTGGAAACATTCTACAGCCGCCTTTTTGAGTCTTATAGCCGCCGTCCTTTATATAACAGAAGCTACTGGAACCGTCCTACTGCTATTTTGAGTCTTATAGCCGACATCGTTTATATAACAGCTATACAGGCTGCTGAAAGCGTTCCACTGCCGCCATTTTGAGTCCTCTAGCCGCCATCCTTTATTAAACAGCTATACAAGCTGCTGGAACCATAATACAGCCGCCATTTTGAGTCTTATAGCCGCTATTGGTTACATATCAGCGACAAAAGCTGCTGGAATCGCTCTACTGCCGCCATTTTAAGTCTTATATCCGCCATAATTTATGTGGCAGTTATACTAGCTGCTGGAACTATTCCACAGCCGCCATATTGAAGCTGCTGGAACCGTTCTACTGCCGCCATTTTGAGTGTTATAGCCGTTATCCTTTATATGACAGCTATACAAGCTGTTAAAACCTTTCTACAGCTGCCATTTTGAGTTTCATAGCCGCCATCCTTTATATAACAACTATACAAACTGCTGGAACAATAATGCAGGCGCCATTTTGAGTCTTATATCCGCTATTGGTTACATATCAGCAACAAAAGCTGCTGGAACCGCTCTACTGCCGCCATTTTAAGTCTTATATCCGCCATAATTTATGTGGCGGTTATACTAGCTGCTGGAACTGTTCCACAGCCGCCATTTTGAAGCTGCTGGAACCGTTCTACTGCCGCCATTTTGAGTGTTATAGCCGTTATCCTTTATATGACAGCTATACAAGCTGTTGGAACCTTTCACCAGCTGCCATTTTAAATCTTATAGCCGCCATCCTTTATTTAACAGCAATACAAGCTGCTGCAACCATAATACAGCCGCCATACTAAGTCTTATAGCCTCCATAATTTATATAACAGCTATACAAACTCCTGGAACAATAATGCAGGCCATTTTGAAGCAGCTGGAACCGTTCTACTGACGCCATTTTGAGTGTTATAGCCGTTAACCTTTATATAACAGCTATACAAGCTATTGGAACCTTTGTACAGCTGCCATCCTTTATATACCAGTTATACACGCTGCTGAAACTGTTCTACTGCCGCCATTTTAAGTCCCCTAGCCGCCATCCTGTATATAACAGCTATAGAAGCTGCTGGAACCATTCTACAGCCGACATTTTAAGTCTTATAACCGCCATCCTTTACATATCATCTACAAAAGCTGCTGAAAACGTTCTACTGCCGCCATATAGAGTCTTATAGCTGAAATTCTTTAGATAACAGCTACAGAAGCTGCGGGAACCGTTCAACTGCCGTCATTTTGAGTACCGCCATCCTTTATATAACAGCTATACAAGCTGCTGGAACAATAATACAGGCGCCATTTGAGTCTTATAGCCGGAATCCTTTATATAACGGCTATAGAAGCTGCAGGAACCATAACACAGCCGCCATTTTGAGGCTTATATCCGCCATCCTTTATATTACACTTATACAAGCTGTTGGAAACATTCTACAGCCGGCTTTTCGAGTCTTATAGCCGCAGTCCTTTATATAACAGAAGCTACTGGAACCGCTCTACTGCTGTTATTTTGAGTCTTATAGCCACCATCGTTTATATAACAGCTATACACGCAGCTGAAACCGTTCTACTGCCGCCATTTTGAGTCCTCTAGCCGCCATCCTTTATATTACAGTTATACAAGGTGTTGGAAACATTCTACAGCCGCCAGCTATACAAGCTATTGGAAACATTCTACAGCCGCCATTTCGAGTCTTATAGCCGTCGTTCTAAAAGCTGCTGGAACCGTTCTACTGCTGTTATTTTAAGTCTTATAACCGGCATCCTTTATATAACAGCTTAACACGCTGCTGAAACCGTTCTACTGCCGCCTTTTCGAGTCTTATAGCCGCCATCCTTTATTAAACAGCTATAGAAGCTGCAGGCACCATAATACATCCGCCATTTTGAGGCTTATATCCGCCATCCTTTATATTACAGTTATACAAGCTATTGGAAACATTCTGGCGCCTTTTCGAGTCTTATAGCCGCCGTCCTTTATATAAAAGAAGCTACTGGAACCGTTCTACTGCTGTTATTTTGAGTCTTATAGCCGACATCGTTTATATAACAGCTATACAGGCTGCTGAAAGCGTTCCACTGCCGCCATTTTGAGTCCTCTAGCCGCCATCCTTTATATAACAGCTATACAAACTGCTGGATCAATAATACAGGCGCCATTTGAGTCTTATAGCCGGCATCCTTTATATAACGGCTATAGAAGCTGCAGGAACCATAATACAGCCGCCATTTTGAGGCTTATATCCGCCATCCTTTATATTACAGTTATACAAGCTGTTGGAAACATTCTACAGCCGCCTTTTCGAGTCTTATAGCCGCCGTCCTTTATATAACAGAAGCTACTGGAACCATTCTACTGCTGTTATTTTGAGTCTTATAGCCGACATCGTTTATATAACAGCTATACACGCTGCTGAAAGCGTTCCACTGCCGCCATTTTGAGTCCTCTAGCCGCCATCCTTTATTAAACAGCTATACAAGCTGCTGGAACCATAATACAGCCGCCATTTTGAGTCTTATAACCGCCATCCTTTACATAACAGCTATACAAACTGCTAGATCAACAATGCAGGCTATATTTTGAGTCTTATACCCGCCATCCTTTATATAACAGCTATACAAACTGCTGGATCAATAATACAGGCGCCATTTTGAGTCTTAGAGCTGCCATCCTTTAAATAACAGCTAGAAAAACGGCTGAGACAGTTCTATTGCCGCCATTTTTTGGCTTATATCCGCCATCCTTTATATAACAGCTACTCACGCAGCTGAAACCGTTCTACTGCCGCCATTTTGAGTCCTCTAGCCGCCATCCTGTATATAACAGCTATACAAGCTGCTGGAACCATAATACAGCCGCCATTTTGAGTCTTAGAGCTGCCATCCTTTAAATAACAGCTAGAAAAACGGCTGAGACAGTTCTATTGCCGCCATTTTTTGGCTTATATCCGCCATCCTTTATATAACAGCTATACAAGCTGCTGGAACCACAATACAGCCGTCATTTTGAGTCTTATAACCGCCATCCTTTATATAACAGCTATACAAGCTGCTGGATCAATAAGCTGTTGGAAACATTCTACAGCTGCTGGAACAATAATATAGGCGCCATTTGAGTCTTATAGCCGGCATCCTTTATATAACGGCTATAGAAGCTGCAGGAACCATAATACAGCCGCCATTTTGAGGCTTATATCCGCCATCCTTTATATTACAGTTATACAAGCTGTTGGAAACATTCTACAGCCGGCTTTTCGAGTCTTATAGCCGCAGTCCTTTATATAACAGAAGCTACTGGAACCGTTCTACTGCTGTTATTTTGAGTCTTATAGCCGACGTCGTTTATATAACAGCTATACACGCTGCTGAAACCGTTCTACTACCGCCATTTTGAGTCCTCTAGCCGCAATCCTTTATTAAACAGCTATACAAGCTGCTGGAACCATAATACAGCCGCCATTTTGAGTCTTATAGCCGCTATTGATTACATATCAGCGACAAAAGCTGCTGGAACCGCTCTACTGCCGCCATTTTAAGTCTTATATCCGCCATAATTTATGTGGCAGTTATACTAGCTGCTGGAACTATTCCACAGCCGCCATTTTGAAGCTGCTGGAACCGTTCTACTGCCGCCATTTTGAGTGTTATAGCCGTTATCCTTTATATGACAGCTAAACAAGCTGTTGGAACCTTTCTACAGCTGCCATTTTAAGTTGTATAGCCGCCATCCTTTACATAGCTACAAAAGCTGCTCTTCTACTGCCGCCATTTTGAGCCTCATAGCGGACATCCTTTATACAACAGCTAAACAAGCTGCTGGTACCATTGTAAAGCCGCGATTTAAAGACTTTTAGCCGTCATCCCTCATATAACAGATATAGAAGCTGCTGGAACCGTTCTACTGCTGTTATTTTAAGTCTTATAGCCACCATCCTTAATATAACAGCTACTCACGCAGCTGAAAACGTCCTACTGCCGCCATTTTGAGTCCTCTAGCCGCCATCCTGTATATAACAGCTATAAAAGCTGCTGGAACCATAATACAGCCGCCATTTTGAGTTTCATAGCCGCCATCCTTTATATAACTATACAAACTGCTGGAACAATAATGCAGGCGCCATTTTGAGTCTTATAGCCGCTATTGGTTACATATCAGCTACAAAAGCTGCTGAAAACGTTCTACTGCCGCCATATCAAGTCTTTTATCCGCCATCCTTTAAATAAGAGCTATAGAAGCTGGCGCCATTTAAAGTCTTATAGCTGCCATCCCTCATATAACAGATATAGAAGCTGCTGGAACCGTTCTACTGCCGCCATTTTGAGTCTTATATCCGCCATAATTTATATGACAGTTATACAAGCTGCTGGAACTATTCCACAGCCGCCATTTTGAAGCTGCTGGAACCGTTCTACTGCCGCTATTTTGAGTGTTATAGCCGTTAACCTTTATATAACAACTATACAAGCTATTGGAACCTTTCTACAGCTGCCATTTAGAGTCTTATAGCCGCCATCCTTTATTTAACAGCAATACAAGCTGCTGCAACAATAATACAGCCGCCATACTAAGTCTTATAGCCTCCATAATTTATATAACAGCTATACAAACTCCTGGAACAATAATGCAGGTCATTTTGAAGCAGCTGGAACCGTTCTACTGACGCCATTTTGAGTGTTATAGCCGTTAACCTTTATATAACAGCTATACAAGCTGTTGGAACCTTTGTACAGCTGCCATCTTATACCCGCCATCCTTTATATAACAGCTATACACGCTGCTGAAACTGTTCTACTGCCGCCATTTTGAGTCCCCTAGCCGCCATCCTTTATATAACAGCTATAGAAGCTGCTGGAACCATTCTACAGCCGACATTTCAAGTCATATAACCGCCATCCTTTACATACCTACAAAAGCTGCTGAAAACGTTCTACTGCCGCCATATTGAGTCTTAAAGCTGAAATCCTTTATATAACAGCTACAGAAGCTGCTGGAACCGTTCAACTGCCGTCATTTTGAGTACCGCCATCCTTTATGTAACAGCTATACACGCTGCTGGAACCGTTCTACTGCCGTAATTTTCAGTCTTCTAGCCGCAATCCTTTATATAACACCTATACAAGCTGCTGGAACCATAATACAGCCGCCATTTTGAGTCTTATAGCCGCCATCCATTATATTACAGCTATACACGCTGCTGGAACCGTTCTACTGCCGTAATTTTCAGCAGCGTGTATAGCCTTATAGCCGCCATCCTTTATATAACAGCTATACAAACTGCTGGTATCCTTTATATAACGGCTATAGAAGCTGCAGGAACCATAATACAGCCGCCATTTTGAGGCTTATGTCCGCCATCCTTTATATTACAGTTATACAAGTGGTTGGATACATTCTACTGCCGCCTTTTCGAGTCTTATAGCCGCCGTCCTTTATATAACAGAAGCAGCTGGAACTGTTCTACTGCTGTTGTTTTGAGTCTTATAGCAGCGATCGTTTATATAACAGCTATACAAGCTGCTGGAACCATAATACAGCCGACATTTTGAGGCTTATATCCGCCATCCTTTATATTACAGTTATACAAGCTGTTGGAAACATTCTACAGCCGCCAGCTATACAAGCTATTGGAAACATTCTTCAGCCGCCATTTCGAGTCTTATAGCCGCCGTTCTTTATCTAATAGATATAAAAGCTGCTGGAACCGTTTTACTGCTGTTATTTTAAGTCTTATAACCCGGATTACTTTATATAACAGCTATACACGCTGCTGAAACCGTTCTACTGACGCTATTTTCAGTCCTCTAGCCGCCATTCTGTATATAACATCTAAACAAGCTACTGGAACCATAATACAGCCTGCATTTTGAGTTTCATAGCCGCCATCCTTTATATAACAACTATACAAACTGCTGGAACAATAATGCAGGCGCCATTTTGAGTCTTATAGCCGCTATTGGTTACATATCAGCTACAAAAGCTGCTGAAAACGTTCTACTGCCGCCATATTTTGTCTTTTATCCGCCATCCTTTAAATAAGAGCTATAGAAGCTGGCGCCATTTAAAGTCTTATAGCTGCCATCCCTCATATAACAGATATAGAAGCTGCTGGAACCGTTCTACTGCCGCCATTTTGAGTCTTACATCCGCCATAATTTATATGACAGTTATACAAGCTGCTGGAACTATTCCACAGCCGCCATTTTGAAGCTGCTGGAACCGTTCTACTGTAGCTATTTTGAGTCTTATAGCCGCCATCCTTTATATAACAGCTACTCACGCAGCTGAAACCGTTCTACTGCCGCCATTTTGATTTTTGACAAGCTGTTGGAACCTTTCTACAGCTGCCATTTTAAATCTTATAGCCGCCATCCTTTATATAACAGCTATACAAGCTGCTGGAACCATAATACAGCCGCCATTTTGAGTCTTAGAGCTGCCATCCTTTATATAACAGCTAGAAAAACGGCTGAGACCGTTCTATTGCCGCCATTTTTTGGCTTATATCCGCCATCCTTTATATAACAGCTATACAAGCTGCTGGAACAATTCGAAGGCCGCCATTTTAAGTCTTTTAACTGTCATCCTTTACACATCAGCTACAAAAGCTGCTCTTCTACTGCCGCCATGTTCAGTCTCATAGCGGACATCCTTTATACAACAGCTAAACAAGCTGCTGGTACCATTCTACAGCCGCGACTTAAAGACTTTTAGCCGTCATCCCTCATATAAAAGATATAGGAGCTGCTGGAACCGTTCTACTTCCGTAATTTTGAGTCCTATATAACAGCTACACAAGCTGCTGGAACCATAATACAGCCGCCATTTTGAGTGTTATAGCCGCCATCCTTTATATAACAGCTATACACGCTGCTGGAACCGTTCTACTGCCGTAATTTTGAGTCTTATAGCCGCCATTATATCACAGCTATATAAGCTGCTGGAACCATAATACAGCCGCCATTTTGAGTCTTATAGACGCCATCCTTTATATAACAGCTATACAAACTGCTGGAACAATAATACAGGCGCCATTTGAGTCTTATATCCGGCATCCTTTATATAACGGCTATAGAAGCTGCAGGAACCATAATACAGCCGCCATTTTGAGGCTTATATCCGACATCCTTTATATTACAGTTATACAAGCTGTTGGAAACATTCTACAGCCGCCTTTTTGAGTCTTATAGCCGCCGTCCTTTATATAACAGATGCTACTGGAACCGTTCTACTGCTATTTTGAGTCTTATAGCCGCCATTTTGAAGCTGCTGGAACCGTTCTAATGCCGCTATTTTGAGTCTTATAGCCGCCATCCTTTATATAACAGCTACTCACGCAGCTGAAACCGTTCTACTGCCGCCATTTTGAGTCCTCTAGCAGCCATCCTGTATATAACAGCTATACAAGCTGCTGGAACCATAATACAGCCGCCATTTTGAGTTTCATAGCCGCCATCCTTTATATAACTATACAAACTGCTGGAACAATAATGCAGGCGCCATTTTGAGTCTTATAGCCGCTATTGGTTACATATCAGTTACAAAAGCTGCTGGAACCGCTCTACTGCCGCCATTTTAAGTCTTATATCCGCCATAATTTATGTAGCAGTTATACTAGCTGCTGGAACTATTTCACAGCCGCCATTTTGAAGCTGCTGGAACCGTTCTACTGCCGCCATTTTGAGTGTTATAGCCGTTATCCTTTATATGACAGCTATACAAGCTGTTGGAACCTTTCTACAGCTGCCATTTTAAATCTTATAGCCGCCATCCTTTATATAACAGCTATACAAGCTGCTGGAACCATAATATAGCCGCCATTTTGAGTCTTAGAGCTGCCATCCTTTATATAACAGCTAGAAAAACGGCTGAGACCGTTCTATTGCCGCCTTTTTTGGCTTATATCCGCCATCCTTTATATAACAGCTATACAAGCTGCTGGAACCATTCGAAGGCCGCCATTTTAAGTCATATAACTGTCATCCTTTACACATCAGCTACAAAAGCTGCTCTTCTACTGCCGCCATTTTCAGTCTCATAGCGGACATCTTTTATACAACAGCTAAACAAGCTGCTGGTACCATTCTACAGCCGCGACTTAAAGACTTTTAGCCGTCATCCCTCATATAAAAGATATAGGAGCTGCTGGAACCGTTCTACTTCCGTAATTTTGAGTCCTATATAACAGCTACACAAGCTGCTGGAACCATAATACAGCCGCCATTTTGAGTGTTATAGCCGCCATCCTTTATATAACAGCTATACACGCTGCTGGAACCGTTCTACTCCCGTAATTTTGAGTCTTATAGCCGCCATTATATCACAGCTATATAAGCTGCTGGAACCATAATACAGCCGCCATTTTGAGTCTTATAGACGCCATCCTTTATATAACAGCTATACAAACTGCTCGAACAATAATACAGGCGCCATTTGAGTCTTATAGCCGGCATCCTTTATATAACGGCTATAGAAGCTGCAGGAACCATAATACAGCCGCCATTTTGAGGCTTATATCCGACATCCTTTATATTACAGTTATACAAGCTGTTGGAAACATTCTACAGTCGCCTTTTTGAGTCTTATAGCCGCCGTCCTTTATATAACAGAAGCTACTGGAACCGTTCTACTGCTATTTTGAGTCTTATAGCCGACATCGTTTATATAACAGCTATACAGGCTGCTGAAAGCGTTCCACTGCCGCCATTTTGAGTCCTCTAGCCGCCATCCTTTATTAAACAGCTACACAAGCTGCTGGAACCATAATACAGCCGCCATTTTGAGTCTTATAGCCGCTATTGGTTACATATCAGCGACAAAAGCTGCTGGAATCGCTCTACTGCCGCCATTTTAAGTCTTATATCCGCCATAATTTATGTGGCAGTTATACTAGCTGCTGGAACTATTCCACAGCCGCCATTTTGAAGCTGCTGGAATCGTTCTACTGCCGCCATTTTGAGTGTTATAGCCGTTATCCTTTATATGACAGCTATACAAGCTGTTAAAACCTTTCTACAGCTGCCATTTTGAGTTTTATAGCCGCCATCCTTTATATAACAACTATACAAACTGCTGGAACAATAATGCAGGCGCCATTTTGAGTCTTAGAGCTGCCATCCTTTATATAACAGCTAGAAAAACGGCTGAGACCGTTCCATTGCCGCCTTTTTTGGCTTATATCCGCCATCCTTTATATAACAGCTATACAAGCTGCTGGAACCATTCGAAGGCCGCCATTTTAAGTCATATAACTGTCATCCTTTACACATCAGCTACAAAACTGCTCTTCTACTGCCGCCATTTTCAGTCTCATAGCGGACATCTTTTATACAACAGCTAAACAAGCTGCTGGTACCATTCTACAGCCGCGACTTAAAGACTTTTAGCCGTCATCCCTCATATAAAAGATATAGGAGCTGCTGGAACCGTTCTACTTCCGTAATTTTGAGTCCTATATAACAGCTACACAAGCTGCTGGAACCATAATACAGCCGCCATTTTGAGTGTTATAGCCGCCATCATTTATATAACAGCTATACACGCTGCTGGAACCGTTCTACTCCCGTAATTTTGAGTCTTATAGCCGCCATTATATCACAGCTATATAAGCTGCTGGAACCATAATACAGCCGCCATTTTGAGTCTTATAGACGCCATCCTTTATATAACAGCTATACAAACTGCTCGAACAATAATACAGGCGCCATTTGAGTCTTATAGCCGGCATCCTTTATATAACGGCTATAGAAGCTGCAGGAACCATAATACAGCCGCCATTTTGAGGCTTATATCCGACATCCTTTATATTACAGTTATACAAGCTGTTGGAAACATTCTACAGCCGCCTTTTTGAGTCTTATAGCCGCCGTCCTTTATATAACAGATGCTACTGGAACCGTTCTACTGCTATTTTGAGTCTTATAGCCGCCATTTTGAAGCTGCTGGAACCGTTCTAATGCCGCTATTTTGAGTCTTATAGCCGCCATCCTTTATATAACAGCTACTCACGCAGCTGAAACCGTTCTACTGCCGCCATTTTGAGTCCTCTTATATAAAGGCTGGTTGCTAAAAGACTCAAAATGACTGCTGTAGAATGGTTCCAGCAGCATGTAAAGCTATTATATAAAGGATCACGTTCATAAAGATCAAAACATCGGCTGTAAAAAGATTCCAGCAGTTTGTATAGCTGTTATATAAATGATTGCGGCTACAAGACTCAAAATGGCGGCTATACAATAGTTCCAGCAGCTTTTACGACTGTTACATTATGGATGTCGGTTATAAAACTCAAAATAACGGCTGTACAATAGTTCCAGCAGCTTTTATAGCGGTTGCATTAGGGATGTAGAACGGTTACAGCAACTTCCAAAGCTGTTATATAAAGGACGAAGGGTTTAAGACTCAAAATGGCGGATGGAGAATGGTTCTAGCAGCTTGTATAGCTGTCGTATAAAAGATGGCGGCTATAAGACTCAAAATGACGGCTGTAGAATAGATCTAGCAGCTTGTATAGCTGTTATATAAAAGATGGCGGCTATAAGAGTCAAAATGTCGGCTGTAGAACGGTTCCAGCAGCTTGCATAGCTGTTATATAAAGAAAGGCGGCTATAAGACTCAAAATTGCGGCTGGAGAATGGTTCTAGCAGCTTGTATAGCTGTCGTATAAAAGATGACGGCTACAAGACTCAAAATAGCGGCAGTACAATAGTTCCAGCAGCTTTTATAGCTGTTACATTAAGGATGTCGGCTATAAGACTCAAAATGGCAGCTGTAGAACGGTTCCAGCAGCTTGTAAACCTGTTATATAAGAATGGCGGCTATAAGACTCCAAATGGCGGCTGTAGAATGGTTCCAGCAGACTGTATAGCTCTTATATAAAGGATGGCGGCTATAACACTCAAAATGGCGGCTGTAGAATGGTTCCAGCAGCTTTTATGGCTGTTATATAAAGGATGGCTGCTATACGACTTAAATTGACAGCTGGTTCCAGTTATATAAAGGATGGCTATAAGAGTCGAATTGGCGGCTATAGAATGGTTCCAGCAGACTGTATAGCTGTTATAGAAAGGATGGCGGCTATAACACAAAAAATGGCGGGTTTAGAATGCTTCCCGCAGCTTTAGAACGGTTTCAGCAGCTTTTAAATCTTTTATACAAGGAATGGCGTATATACGACTCTAAATGGCCGCTGCAGACTCAGCTGCAGTTTAAGACTCAAAATGGCGGATGGAGAATGGTTCTAGCAGCTTGTATAGCTGTCGTATAAAAGATGGCGGCTATAAGACTCAAAATGACGGCTGTAAAATAGATCTAGCAGCTTGTATAGCTGTTATATAAAAGATGGCGGCTATAAGAGTCAAAATGTCGGCTGTAGAACGGTTCCAGCAGCTTGCATAGCTGTTATATAAAGAATGGCGGCTATAAGACTCCAAATGGCGGCTGTACAATGGTTCCAGCAGACTGTATAGCTCTTATATAAAGGATGGCGGCTATAACACTCAAAATGGCGGGTTTAGAATGCTTCCCGCAGCTTTAGAATGGTTCCAGCAGCTTTTATGGCTGTTATATAAAGGATGGCTGCTATACGACTTAAATTGACAGCTGGTTCCAGTTATATAAAGGATGGCTATAAGAGTCGAATTGGCGGCTATAGAATGGTTCCAGCAGACTGTATAGCTGTTATAGAAAGGATGGCGGCTATAACACAAAAAATGGCGGGTTTAGAATGCTTCCCGCAGCTTTAGAACGGTTTCAGCAGCTTTTAAATCTTTTATACAAGGAATGGCGTATATACGACTCTAAATGGCCGCTGTAGAATGGTACCAGCAGCTTGTATAGCAACTATATAAAGGATGGTGGCTATAAGACTCAAAATGACAGCTGTACAAAAGGATGTATAAGACACAAAGTGGCGGCTGTAGAATGGTTCCTGCAGCTTGTATAGCTGTTATATAGAGGATGGCGGCTATAAGAGTCAAAACAGCGGCTTTAGAACGGTTCCAGCAGCTTGCAAAGCTGTTATATTAAGAAAGGCGGCAATAAGCTTCAAAATGGCGGCAGTACAATAGTTCCAGCAGCTTTTTAGCTGTTACATTAAGGATGTAGACCTATAAGACTCAAAATGGCGGCTGTACAACGGTTGCTGCAGCTTGTATAGCTGTTATATAAAAAATGGCGGCTATAACATTTAAAATGGCAGCTCTAGACTGGTACCAGCAGCTTGTATAGCTGTCATACAAAGCCTATAAGACTCAAAATGGCGGCTGTAGAATGGTTCCTGCAGCTTGTATAGCTGTTATATAGAGGATGGCGGCTATAAGAGTCAAAACAGCGGCTTTAGCACGGTTCCAGCGGCTTGCATAGCTGCTTTATAAAGAAAGGCGGCTATAAGACTCAAAATGGCGGCAGTACAATAGTTCCAGCAGCTTTTATAGCTGATACATTTAGGATGTTGGCTATAAGACTTAAAATGGCTGCTGTAGAACGGTTCCAGCAGCTTGCATTGTTGTTATATAAAAGAAGGCGGCTATAAGACTACAAATGGCGGTTGTAGAATGGCTCCAGCAGTTTGTATAGCTGTTATATAAATAATGGCGGTTACTAGAACCAAAATGACGGCTGTACAATGGTTCAAGCAGCTTTTATGGATGTTATATAAAGCATGGCGACTATAAGACTCGAAATTGCGGCTTGGGAATGGTTCTAGCAGCTTGAATAGCTGTCGTATAAAAGATGGCGGCTATAAGATTCAAAATGGCGGCTGTAGAATAGTTCCAGCAACTTCCAAAGTTGTTATATAAAGAATGGCGGCTATAAAACTCAAAATGGCAGTTGTAGAATGGTTCCAGCGGCTAAAAGACTCGAAATGGCGGCTGTAGACTAGTTCCAGCAGCTATCAAAGCTGTTATATAAAGGATGGTATCTACAAGACTCAAAATGACGGCTGCAGAATGGTTCCAGCAGCATGTAAAGCTATAATATAAAGGATGGCGTTCATAAAGCTCAAAACGTCGGCTGTAAAATGGTTCCAGCAGTTTGTATAGCTGTTATATAAATGATTGCGGCTGCAAGACTCAAAATGGCGGCTCTTTTATACAAGGAATGGCGTATATACGACTCTAAATGGTGGCTGCAGAATGGTACCAGCAGCTTGTATAGCAACTATATAAAGGATGGTGGCTATAAGACTCAAAATGACAGCTGTACAAAGGTTTCAGCAGCTTTTATAACTGTTACGTAAAGGATGTATAAGACTCAAAGTGGCGGCTGTAGAATGGTTCCTGCAACTTGCAAAAGCTTTTATATAAGGGATGGCGAATGTAAGACTCAAAATGGCGGGTGTAGAATGGTTCCAGCAGCTTGTATAGCTTTTATATAAGCGATGTCGGCTATAAGAGTCAACATGGCGGATTTAGAACGGTTTCAGCAGCTTTTAAATCTTGTATACAAGGAATGGCGTATATACGACTCTAAATGGCCGCTGTAGAATGGTACCAGCAGCTTGTATAGCAACTATATATAGGATGGTGGCTATAAGACTCAAAATGACAGCTGTACAAAAGGATGTATAAGACTCAAAGTGGCGGCTGTAGAATGGTTCCTGCAGCTTGTATAGCTGTTATATAGAGGATGGCGGCTATAAGAGTCAAAACAGCGGCTTTAGAACGGTTCCAGCAGCTTGCAAAGCTGTTATATTAAGAAAGGCGGCAATAAGCTTCAAAATGGCGGCAGTACAATAGTTCCAGCAGCTTTTTTAGCTGTTACATTAAGGATGTAGACTATAAGACTCAAAATGGCGGCTGTAGAACGGTTCCAGCAGCTTGTATAGCTGTTATATAAAAAATGGCGGCTATAACATTTAAAATGGCAGCTCTAGACTGGTACCAGCAGCTTGTATAGCTGTCATATAAAGACTATAAGACTCAAAATGGCGGCTGTAGAATTGTTCCTGCAGCTTGTATAGCTGTTATATAGAGGATGGCGGCTATAAGAGTCAAAACAGCGGCTTTAGCACGGTTCCAGCAGCTTGCATAGCTGCTATATAAAGAAAGGCGGCTATAAGACTCAAAATGGCGGCAGTACAATAGTTCCAGCAGCTTTTATAGCTGATACATTTAGGATGTTGGCTATAAGACTTAAAATGGCGGCTGTAGAACGGTTCCAGCAGCTTGCATTGTTGTTATATAAAAGAAGGCGGCTATAAGACTACAAATGGCGGTTGTAGAATGGCTCCAGCAGCATGTAAAGCTATTATATAAAGAATGGCGTTCATAAAGCTCAAAACATCGGCTGTAAAATGGTTCCAGCAGTTTGTATAGCTGTTATATAAATGATGGCGGCTACAAGACTCAAAATGGCGGCTGATCCAGCAGCTTTTATGACTGTTACATTATGGATTTCGGTTATAAAACTCAAATTGGCGGCTGTAGAACGGTTCCAGCAGCTTGCATAGGTGTTGTATAAAGGATGGCGGCTGTAAGACTCAAAATGGCGGTTGTCGAATGGTTCCAGCAGCTTGTATAGCTGCCATATAAAGGATGGCTAAAAGACTGAAAATGGTTGCTGTAAAGCTGTTACATAAAGGATGGCGAGTATAAGACTCAAAATGACGGCTGTAGAATGGTTCCAGCAAGTTGTATTTCTGTTATATAAAGGATGGTTGCTAAAAGACTCAAAATGACTGCTTTAGAATGGTTCCAGCAGCATGTAAAGCTATTATATAAAGGATCACGTTCATAAAGATCAAAATGTCGGCTGTAAAAAGATTCCAGCAGTTTGTATAGCTGTTATATAAATGATTGCGGCTACAAGACTCAAAATGGCGGCTATACAATAGTTCCAGCCGCTTTTATGACTGTTACATTATGGATGTTGGTTATAAAACTCAAAATAACGGCTGTACAATAGTTCCAGCAGCTTTTATAGCGGTTGCATTAGGGATGTAGAACGGTTACAGCAACTTCCAAAGCTGTTATATAAAGGACGAAGGGTTTAAGACTCAAAATGGCGGATGGAGAATGGTTTTAGCAGCTTGTATAGCTGTCGTATAAAAGATGGCGGCTATAAGACTCAAAATGACGGCTGTAAAATAGATCTAGCAGCTTGTATAGCTGTTATATAAAAGATGGCGGCTATAAGAGTCAAAATGTCGGCTGTAGAACGGTTCCAGCAGCTTGCATAGCTGTTATATAAAGAATGGCGGCTATAAGACTCCAAATGGCGGCTGTACAATGGTTCCAGCAGACTGTATAGCTCTTATATAAAGGATGGCGGCTATAACACTCAAAATGGCGGGTTTAGAATGCTTCCCGCAGCTTTAGAATGGTTCCAGCAGCTTTTATGGCTGTTATATAAAGGATGGCTGCTATACGACTTAAATTGACAGCTGGTTCCAGTTATATAAAGGATGGCTATAAGAGTCGAATTGGCGGCTATAGAATGGTTCCAGCAGACTGTATAGCTGTTATAGAAAGGATGGCGGCTGTAACACAAAAAATGGCGGGTTTAGAATGCTTCCCGCAGCTTTAGAACGGTTTCAGCAGCTTTTAAATCTTGTATACAAGGAATGGCGTATATACGACTCTAAATGGCCGCTGTAGAATGGTACCAGCAGCTTGTATAGCAACTATATGAAGGATGGTGGCTATAAGACTCAAAATGACAGCTGTACAAAAGGATGTATAAGACACAAAGTGGCGGCTGTAGAATGGTTCCTGCAGCTTGTATAGCTGTTATATAGAGGATGGCGGCTATAAGAGTCAAAACAGCGGCTTTAGAACGGTTCCAGCAGCTTGCAAAGCTGTTATATTAAGAAAGGCGGCAATAAGCTTCAAAATGGCGGCAGTACAATAGTTCCAGCAGCTTTTTAGCTGTTACATTAAGGATGTAGACTATAAGACTCAAAATGGCGGCTGTACAACGGTTGCTGCAGCTTGTATAGCTGTTATATAAAAAATGGCGGCTATAACATTTAAAATGGCAGCTCTAGACTGGTACCAGCAGCTTGTATAGCTGTCATACAAAGCCTATAAGACTCAAAATGGCGGCTGTAGAATGGTTCCTGCAGCTTGTATAGCTGTTATATAGAGGATGGCGGCTATAAGAGTCAAAACAGCGGCTTTAGCACGGTTCCAGCAGCTTGCATAGCTGCTATATAAAGAAAGGCGGCTATAAGACTCAAAATGGCGGCAGTACAATAGTTCCAGCAGCTTTTATAGCTGATACATTTAGGATGTTGGCTATAAGACTTAAAATGGCGGCTGTAGAACGGTTCCAGCAGCTTGCATTGTTGTTATATAAAAGAAGGCGGCTATAAGACTACAAATGGCGGTTGTAGAATGGCTCACAAATGGTCTTATAGCCGCCTTCTTTTATATAACAACAATGCAAGCTGCTGGAACCGTGCTAAAGCCGCTGTTTTGACTCTTATAGCCGCCATCCAGTTTGTATAGCTGTTATATAAATAATGGCGGTTACTAGAACCAAAATGACGGCTGTACAATGGTTCAAGCAGCTTTTATGGATGTTATATAAAGCATGGCGACTATAAGACTCGAAATTGCGGCTTGAGAATGGTTCTAGCAGCTTGAATAGCTGTCGTATAAAAGATGGCGGCTATAAGATTCAAAATGGCGGCTGTAGAATAGTTCCAGCAACTTCCAAAGTTGTTATATAAAGAATGGCGGCTATAAAACTCAAAATGGCAGTTGTAGAATGGTTCCAGCGGCTAAAAGACTCGAAATGGCGGCTGTAGACTAGTTCCAGCAGCTATCAAAGCTGTTATATAAAGGATGGTATCTACAAGACTCAAAATGACGGCTGCAGAATGGTTCCAGCAGCATGTAAAGCTATAATATAAAGGATGGCGTTCATAAAGCTCAAAACGTCGGCTGTAAAATGGTTCCAGCAGTTTGTATAGCTGTTATATAAATGATTGCGGCTGCAAGACTCAAAATGGCGGCTCTACAATAGTTCCAAATGGTTCCAGCCGCTTGTATAGCTGCTATATAAAAGATGGCGGGTATAAGACTTAAAATGGCGGCTTTAGAATAGTTCCAGCAGTTTGTAAAGCTGTTATGTAAAGGATGGCGGGTATAAAACTCAAAATGGCGGCTGTGGAATGGTTCCAGCAGCTTGTAAAGCTGTTATATAAAGGATGGCTTTTAAATCTTGTATACAAGGAATGGCGTATATACGACTCTAAATGGCCGCTGTAGAATGGTACCAGCAGCTTGTATAGCAACTATTTAAAGGATGGTGGCTATAAGACTCAAAATGACAGCTGTACAAAAGGATGTATAAGACTCCAAGTGGCGGCTGTAAAATGGTTCCTGCAGCTTGTATAGCTGTTATATGGAGGATGGCGGCTATAAGAGTCAAAACAGCGGCTTTAGCACGGTTCCAGCAGCTTGTAAAGCTGCTATATTAAGAAAGGCGGCAATAAGCTTCAAAATGGCGGCAGTACAATAGTTCCAGCAGTTTTTTTAACTGTTACATTAAGGATGTAGACTATAAGACTCAAAATGGCGGCTGTAGAACGGTTGCTGCAGCTTGTATAGCTGTTATATAAAAAATGGCGGCTATAAGATTTAAAATGGCAGCTCTAGACTGGTACCAGCAGCTTGTATAGCTGTCATATAAAGACTATAAGACTCAAAATGGCGGCTGTAGAATGGTTCCTGCAGCTTGTATAGCTGTTATATAGAGGATGGCGGCTATAAGAGTCAAAACAGCGGCTTTAGCACGGTTCCAGCAGCTTGCATAGCTGCGGCTATAAGACTCAAAATGGCGGCAGTACAATAGTTCCAGCAGCTTTTATAGCTGATACATTAAGGATGTCGGCTATAAGACTTAAAATGGCGGCTGTAGAACGGTTCCAGCATCTTGCATTGCTGTTATATAAAAGAAGGCGGCTATAAGACTTAAAATTGCGGCTGGAGAATGGTTCTAGCAGCTTGTATAGCCAGCAGCTTTTATGGCTGTTACATTATGGATGTCGGTTATAAAACTCAAAATGGCGGCTGTAGAACGGTTCCAGCAGCTTGCATAGCTGTATAGGATGGCGGCTATAAGACTCAAAATGGCGGTTGTCGAATGGTTCCAGCAGCTTGTATAGCAGCCATATAAGGGATGGCGGCTATACTACTGAAAATGGCGACTGTAAAGCTGTTATATAAAGGATGGCGAGTATAAGACTCAAAATGACTGCTGTAGAATGGTTCCAGCAGCATGTAAAGCTATTATATAAAGGATGGCGTTTATAAAACTCAAAACGTCGGCTGTAGAATGGTTCCAGCTGCTTGTAAAGCTGTTACATTAAGAATTTCGGCTATAAGACTCAAAATGGCGGCTGTAGAACGGTTCCAGCAGCTTGTATAGCTGTTATATAAAAAATGTCGGCTATAACATTCAAAATGTCAGCTGTAGACTTGTACCAGCATCTTGTATAGCTGTCAAATAAAGACTCAAAATGGCGGCTGTACAGTAGTTCCAGCAGCTCTAATGGCTGTTACATTGTAGATGTCGGATATAAAACTCAAACTGGCGGCTGTAGAACGGTTCCAGCAGCTTGCATAGCTGTTGTTTAAAAGATGGCGGCTATAAGACTGAAAATAACGGCTGTACAATAGTTCCAGCAGCTTTTATAGCGGTTACATTAGGGATGTAGAACGGTTACAGCCACTTCCATAGCTGTTATATAAAGGACACAGGGTTTAAGACTCCAAATGGCGGCTGTGTAATGGTTCCAGTAGCTTGTAAAGCTGTTATATAAAGGATGGCGACTATAAGACTACAAATGGCGGTAGTAGAATGGCTCCAGCAGTTTGTATAGCTGTTATATAAATGATGGCGGCTACAAGACTCAAAATGGCGGCTGATCCAGCAGCTTTTATGACTGTTACATTATGGATGTCGGTTATAAAACTCAAATTGGCGGCTGTAGAACGGTTCCAGCAGCTTGCATAGCTGTTGTATAAAGGATGGCGGCTGTAAGACTCAAAATGGCGGTTGTCGAATGGTTCCAGCAGCTTGTATAGCTGCCATATAAAGGATGGCTAAAAGACTGAAAATGGTTGCTGTAAAGCTGTTACATAAAGGATGGCGAGTATAACACTCAAAATGACGGCTGTAGAATGGTTCCAGCAAGTTGTATTTCTGTTATATAAAGGATGGTTGCTAAAAGACTCAAAATGACTGCTTTAGAATGGTTCCAGCAGCATGTAAAGCTATTATATAAAGGATCACGTTCATAAAGATCAAAACGTCGGCTGTAAAAAGATTCCAGCAGTTTGTATAGCTGTTATATAAATGATTGCGGCTACAAGACTCAAAATGGCGGCTATACAATAGTTCCAGCAGCTTTTATGACTGTTACATTATGGATGTTGGTTATAAAACTCAAATAACGGCTGTACAATAGTTCCAGCAGCTTTTATAGCGGTTGCATTAGGGATGTAGAACGGTTACAGCAACTTCCAAAGCTGTTATATAAAGGACGAAGGGTTTAAGACTCAAAATGGCGGATGGAGAATGGTTCCTGCAGCTTGTATAGCTGTTATATAGAGGATGGCGGCTATAAGAGTCAAAACAGCGGCTTTAGAACGGTTCCAGCAGCTTGCAAAGCTGTTATATTAAGAAAGGCGGCAATAAGCTTCAAAATGGCGGCAGTACAATAGTTCCAGCAGCTTTTTTAGCTGTTACATTAAGGATGTAGACTATAAGACTCAAAATGGCGGCTGTAGAACGGTTGCTGCAGCTTGTATAGCTGTTATATAAAAAATGGCGGCTATAACATTTAAAATGGCAGCTCTAGACTGGTACCAGCAGCTTGTATAGCTGTCATATAAAGACTATAAGACTCAAAATGGCGGCTGTAGAATTGTTCCTGCAGCTTGTATAGCTGTTATATAGAGGATGGCGGCTATAAGAGTCAAAACAGCGGCTTTAGCACGGTTCCAGCAGCTTGCATAGCTGCTATATAAAGAAAGGCGGCTATAAGACTCAAAATGGCGGCAGTACAATAGTTCCAGCAGCTTTTATAGCTGATACATTTAGGATGTCGGCTATAAGACTTAAAATGGCGGCTGTAGAACGGTTCCAGCAGCTTGCATTGTTGTTATATAAAAGAAGGCGGCTATAAGACTACAAATGGCGGTTGTAGAATGGCTCCAGCAGCATGTAAAGCTATTATATAAAGAATGGCGTTCCTAAAGCTCAAAACATCGGCTGTAAAATGGTTCCAGCAGTTTGTATAGCTGTTATATAAATGATGGCGGCTACAAGACTCAAAATGGCGGCTGATCCAGCAGCTTTTATGACTGTTACATTATGGATGTCGGTTATAAAACTCAAATTGGCGGCTGTAGAACGGTTCCAGCAGCTTGCATAGCTGTTGTATAAAGGATGGCGGCTGTAAGACTCAAAATGGCGGTTGTCGAATGGTTCCAGCAGCTTGTATAGCTGCCATATAAAGGATGGCTAAAAGACTGAAAATGGTTGCTGTAAAGCTGTTACATAAAGGATGGCGAGTATAAGACTCAAAATGACGGCTGTAGAATGGTTCCAGCAAGTTGTATTTCTGTTATATAAAGGATGGTTGCTAAAAGACTCAAAATGACTGCTTTAGAATGGTTCCAGCAGCATGTAAAGCTATTATATAAAGGATCACGTTCATAAAGATCAAAATGTCGGCTTAAAAAGATTCCAGCAGTTTGTATAGCTGTTATATAAATGATTGCGGCTACAAGACTCAAAATGGCGGCTATACAATAGTTCCAGCAGCTTTTATGACTGTTACATTATGGATGTTGGTTATAAAACTCAAAATAACGGCTGTACAATAGTTCCAGCAGCTTTTATAGCGGTTGCATTAGGGATGTAGAACGGTTACAGCAACTTCCAAAGCTGTTATATAAAGGACGAAGGGTTTAAGACTCAAAATGGCGGATGGAGAATGGTTCTAGCAGCTTGTATAGCTGTCGTATAAAAGATGGCGGCTATAAGACTCAAAATGACGGCTGTAAAATAGATCTAGCAGCTTGTATAGCTGTTATATAAAAGATGGCGGCTATAAGAGTCAAAATGTCGGCTGTAGAACGGTTCCAGCAGCTTGCATAGCTGTTATATAAAGAATGGCGGCTATAAGACTCCAAATGGCGGCTGTACAATGGTTCCAGCAGACTGTATAGCTCTTATATAAAGGATGGCGGCTATAACACTCAAAATGGCGGGTTTAGAATGCTTCCCGCAGCTTTAGAATGGTTCCAGCAGCTTTTATGGCTGTTATATAAAGGATGGCTGCTATACGACTTAAATTGACAGCTGGTTCCAGTTATATAAAGGATGGCTATAAGAGTCGAATTGGCGGCTATAGAATGGTTCCAGCAGACTGTATAGCTGTTATAGAAAAGATGGCGGCTGTAACACAAAAAATGGCGGGTTTAGAATGCTTCCCGCAGCTTTAGAACGGTTTCAGCAGCTTTTAAATCTTGTATACAAGGAATGGCGTATATACGACTCTAAATGGCCGCTGTAGAATGGTACCAGCAGCTTGTATAGCAACTATATAAAGGATGGTGGCTATAAGACTCAAAATGACAGCTGTACAAAAGGATGTATAAGACACAAAGTGGCGGCTGTAGAATGGTTCCTGCAGCTTGTATAGCTGTTATATAGAGGATGGCGGCTATAAGAGTCAAAACAGCGGCTTTAGAACGGTTCCAGCAGCTTGCAAAGCTGTTATATTAAGAAAGGCGGCAATAAGCTTCAAAATGGCGGCAGTACAATAGTTCCAGCAGCTTTTTTAGCTGTTACATTAAGGATGTAGACTATAAGACTCAAAATGGCGGCTGTACAACGGTTGCTGCAGCTTGTATAGCTGTTATATAAAAAATGGCGGCTATAACATTTAAAATGGCAGCTCTAGACTGGTACCAGCAGCTTGTATAGCTGTCATACAAAGCCTATAAGACTCAAAATGGCGGCTGTAGAATGGTTCCTGCAGCTTGTATAGCTGTTATATAGAGGATGGCGGCTATAAGAGTCAAAACAGCGGCTTTAGCACGGTTCCAGCAGCTTGCATAGCTGCTATATAAAGAAAGGCGGCTATAAGACTCAAAATGGCGGCAGTACAATAGTTCCAGCAGCTTTTATAGCTGATACATTTAGGATGTTGGCTATAAGACTTAAAATGGCGGCTGTAGAACGGTTCCAGCAGCTTGCATTGTTGTTATATAAAAGAAGGCGGCTATAAGACTACAAATGGCGGTTGTAGAATGGCTCCAGCAGTTTGTATAGCTGTTATATAAATAATGGCGGTTACTAGAACCAAAATGACGGCTGTACAATGGTTCAAGCAGCTTTTATGGATGTTATTTATTTATTTTATTTATTTATTTATTTATTTACGTCAACTAAGTCAGCAGTCGACGAAAAAGCTTAAGCTAAAATACAAATAGTAATTAATTCATTAAGGTAGCTTAGGCTAATATTCAGTGGTTTCACTGTAGATGCTTAAAAAGTATAGCGCGAAGAGAAGTGATAGAGAGATGAGGTGAGAAAGGTTGTTAAAAGATTGGCAAAGAACACGAAGAGGTTCGTGAAGAGAGAAGTTAGTCAAACATCTACTAAGGTGAAGAGAAAAAAAGTTTCTGGTCCGACGTGAGGGAACACAAAAATATAGCGTATCTAGTAAATTGGTAGAACTGACTTCGCCGTTGACTACTTTATGTAGAAAGAGAATCCCAAATATGAGCCTACGGTTGTAAAGTGAAGGAAGATTAATAAGAAGAAGTCTGTCAGAATAAGAAGGTAGGCGAAGATTCGGGTCCCAATTAAGACCGCGTAACGCAAACTTAAGGAATTGCTTCTGTACCGATTCAATACTACGCTGGTGAACATCATATTGAGGGTTCCACACTGGTGAGCAATATTCTAGAGTAGGGCGAACTAACGAAGTGTATAAAACCTTTGTCACATATGGATCATCAAATTCTTTGGCCCAACGTTTAATGAAGCCAAGAAGACTGCATGCTCTATTAACAATTGAAGATATATGAATATTAAAAGAAAGTTTTGGGTCAAACATAACGCCTAAGTCTTTAAATGATGGTACACAATCTAACAGAACAGACTTAATAGAGTATTGAGCTAGGAACGGCGACAAACGACTGAAAGTCATAAAAGAGCATTTAGAGGCATTAAGGTGTAATTTATTAACGTGACACCAAACACAGAACGCATCGAGATCTGATTGCAAGTACTGTTGGAAAGAAGGATCATTATATGAATAGCAAATCTTCACGTCATCCGCAAACATGAGCACGCGTGAATGAGCCAAGGCCAAAGGCAAATCGTTTATAAACAAGGTAAATAACAGTGGGCCCAGATGACTGCCTTGGGGGACACCTGACGTAACTCGAACAGTTTTAGATATCGAGGAACGAAAAGACACCTTTGGGTTCTGCCAATAAGATACGACTTTAACCAAGCCAATAGTTTCGGGGAAAAACCCATGATGTTAAGTTTCATGAGAAGCAAGGAATGATCAACCGTATCGAAAGCCTTACTAAAGTCAGTATAAATAACATCAGTTTGACACTTTTACGGAAGCCATGGTGTACAAGGGTAGTCAATTCTAAAAGGTTGGTAAGCGACGAACGACCTTTCATGAAGCCATGCTGACAAGCAGAAATAGCGGATCTGGATAGGTGTTGAAGGGAAGACGTAATAATTTTCTCAAACAGCTTAGGTATTGCCGAAAGTTTGGCAATGCCACGGTAGTTAGAAATATCCGATTTGTTACCCTTTTTAAAAAGCGGAATAATAAAAGACTCCTTCCAAATATCAGGGAAGCGACAAGTCTCACTCGATATAAAGAATAACCGAGATAAAGGCTTAGATAGGGAAATCGAACACATTTTAAGGATGCAACTAGGTATATTATCAGGCCCGGGTACGAAGGAAGACGTCATAGATGACAAGCTAGAGATAATACAGTCTTCAGAAATATTAGGAAAAAACATACAATTTAAATGTGGAATTGTGAAGGGATAAGGTGTGGGATCCGAAGCAGTAGAAGAATAAGTCGACTGAAAGAATTTAGCAAACAGATCTGCAATATCTGAATCACAATTAGCAGTCTGGTCATTAAGTCTGAAGGTGGAAGGTAGTAAATTACAGCGTCTTTTGGAATTAACAAAGTTATAAAATCTTTTGGGGTTATTATAAAATTCAACCTTACAGCGAACGATATAATTATTGTAGCATTGAGTATTTAAAAGGCAAAATTGAGATTTGGCTACACAATAATTTGCATAGTCAAGTCGCGAACCAGTTTTTTTAAATCTTTTAAAATATCTCGATTTAATGTTACGGAGATTAGAGAGCCTACGTGTGAACCAGACTGGCGCACTGGAGACGGTAGAGACATTCACATAAGGAACGCATTTATCAATTAGAGAATTAAGAGCAGAGTAGAAAAAATTTACTGCACAATCTATATCACAGCACTCAAATAGAAATGACCAATCAAAAGAGAAAATAAGGCTGTTAAGAAGATTGAAATTTGTTTTACGAAAACATCTGCGACGAGAATTTGAGATGTTATTGAATGAATTATTAACGGAATTGTAAGAAATAGTAATTTCAATGGTAGGGTGATAAGTATCTTCAGGCTTCACTAGGGGCTGTGTTTGTGATACAGCACTAACAGTGGGATCAGAGACAAAAACAAGATCGAGGATTCTTTTAGAAGAGTTAAGAAAAGAATTCAACTGATATAGCGGACATTCAAGTAGGCTATCAAGAAAAACATGTTGAGATGAAGGAATTAAGAAAGATAGATTATCATCAGCAAGCCAAGAAACATTAGGCAAGTTAAAATCACCTAAAGCTATAAAAAAATCACGATCTTTAAGACGACTAAAAATAGTTCGCAAAGCATCAGCATGGTGCATGTAGATCATCATATCAGAAGCTGGAGGAATGTATGAACAAGAGATATATAAGCTAAAGTTAGAACATGTAACTTCGACGCAAATAACCTCAACACCTAAGGGGAGATCAATCGGCACAACACTTGAGCACAGATTCGAGTTGACTGCAATGAGTACTCCGCCGCCACGACGACCAACACGATCAAGCCTATAAGAAATAAAGTTATTAGAAAGAATTTCATTATCCAGAACAGAGGAGTTAAGCCAAGTTTCAGAGAAAGCTAATATGTCAGCCGAAAAGGTTTGGCTATCGCAGAATAGTTTCGAGAGCTTGGTAAGAAGTCCTCTTACATTTTGATAGTGAATGCAAAGACTAGACGTTATTAGTTTTTTGAAGCAGAAGATACATTAGGAAGGTGGACAGGCAAAGGGCGGGAGCGCTTATTGGGCGCAAATTCGTGTACAACTAGGCCCTCTGGCCAAAAGTTAGGGTCAACCATAGCTGAGAAATACTCATTTGGTACAGTAATTTTAAAAGAGGAGATTTCATGAGGCCTAGAAAACTTAAACTTTTGAATTAAAACCTTAGCAGGGCATATATTACCAATGTAAGCTGCCACAGACGATTCAGAAGTATCTGGAGCAAGCCTAGAGATAAATAATTGTTTACGATGAGGCACTACAGTTAGTGGAGGCGGAGGAGCATTGGGATCCGCAAGTGATTGAAAGCCAGCATGATCCAGTAATTGATCAGAGTTCCCGTGAGGGATAGATTGAGGTACACCAGGGCTTGTAGTGGGTACATCAATCTGAAAAGAAGAGCATAAAGAGGGACAAGAAGATGGTGTAGGCGAAAGTAAAATGGGAGAAGATGTAATAGAAAGTGCGGGCGACTGCTTATGAGGCAACTCAAGGGTACATTTCTTGGGCAATTCCTTAGAAGGTGGATCAAACTTGAATTGCGACAATAAATTTATGCTAGAGTCACACTCATTAGACAGCTGTTTGGCCATTTTATTTAGAGAAAGAAACTTTAAACGAAGATCCCTGTACATTCGGCTAAAATCAAGCTGCTGGCTGGCACAAGATGGGCAAGTCCAGCTTATTAAGCCAAGCTCAGGCTTAGACACAGACAAACCAGAAAATTTGTCGTAATCACGGCCGTTGAGGCCAGCACATTTTAAGTGAATAAGATTGTCGCAAAGCCAACACGATATTGCTCTATACTGATCGTCAAAACGATCAGAATGCTTGCAATTGGGTAGACAACAAGCCATTGAAAAGCCAAAATAAACACAAGGCAAAAAAAAAACAACAAAAAAAATATATATAAAAATTTAAATAAACAGCACAAAGATAATTATCGATAAAAAATCAATAATTACAAATAAAACAAAGAGACAGCTAGAGTACACAGCACAAGAGAGAGTGCAAGAACAGTTACAAGACGAGCTTTGAGAGGCGGCCTTAGAAAAGTAATTACGCGGGAGGGAAGCTGAGCACAAGCACAAAGCAGAGAGAACAACAAAACCACTAGCACTGATGGTATGATGGGGGCGATGAGGGGAGCAACTGCAGAAGCAATGACGGGAGAGAACAATAAGAAAAAAAATAAAAACAATTTAGATGCACCAAACACTAATCACAAAAAAGAAAAAAACAAAACTGTTTAATTTGGCGAATTATGCAAATAAAACACAAGGGTTTCAAGCAAATGACACCAGCGAAAACGAAAACAAACTAGGCACAATTAAAAATTGGGAAAAAACAATATATATTAATAAAACTCAGGAGCTTAGCAAAAACACGACCGTCACGTCAGAGAGCAGAAGCTTTTATATAAAGCATGGCGACTATAAGACTCGAAATTGCGGCTTGAGAATGGTTCTAGCAGCTTGAATAGCTGTCGTATAAAAGATGGCGGCTATAAGATTCAAAATGGCGGCTGTAGAATAGTTCCAGCAACTTTCAAAGTTGTTATATAAAGAATGGCATAAAACTCAAAATGGCAGTTGTAGAATGGTTCCAGCGGCTAAAAGACTCGAAATGGCGGCTGTAGACTAGTTCCAGCAGCTATCAAAGCTGTTATATAAAGGATGGTATCTACAAGACTCAAAATGACGGCTGCAGAATGGTTCCAGCAGCATGTAAAGCTATAATATAAAGGATGGCGTTCATAAAGCTCAAAACGTCGGCTGTAAAATGGTTCCAGCAGTTTGTATAGCTGTTATATAAATGATTGCGGCTGCAAGACTCAAAATGGCGGCTCTACAATAGTTCCAAATGGTTCCAGCCGCTTGTATAGCTGCTATATAAAAGATGGCGGGTATAAGACTTAAAATGGCGGCTTTAGAATAGTTCCAGCAGTTTGTAAAGCTGTTATGTAAAGGATGGCGGGTATAAAACTCAAAATGGCGGCTGTGGAATGGTTCCAGCAGCTTGTAAAGCTGTTATATAAAGGATGGCTTTTAAATCTTGTATACAAGGAATGGCGTATATACGACTCTAAATGGCCGCTGTAGAATGGTACCAGCAGCTTGTATAGCAACTATTTAAAGGATGGTGGCTATAAGACTCAAAATGACAGCTGTACAAAAGGATGTATAAGACTCAAAGTGGCGGCTGTAAAATGGTTCCTGCAGCTTGTATAGCTGTTATATGGAGGATGGCGGCTATAAGAGTCAAAACAGCGGCTTCAGCACGGTTCCAGCAGCTTGTAAAGCTGCTATATTAAGAAAGGCGGCAATAAGCTTCAAAATGGCGGCAGTACAATAGTTTCAGCAGCTTTTTTAGCTGTTACATTAAGGATGTAGACTATAAGACTCAAAATTGCGGCTGTAGAACGGTTGCTGCAGCTTGTATAGCTGTTATATAAAAAATGGCGGCTATAAGATTTAAAATGGCAGCTCTAGACTGGTACCAGCAGCTTGTATAGCTGTCATATAAAGACTATAAGACTCAAAATGGCGGCTGTAGAATGGTTCCTGCAGCTTGTATAGCTGTTATATAGAGGATGGCGGCTATAAGAGTCAAAACAGCGGCTTTAGCACGGTTCCAGCAGCTTGCATAGCTGCGGCTATAAGACTCAAAATGGCGGCAGTACAATAGTTCCAGCAGCTTTTATAGCTGATACATTAAGGATGTCGGCTATAAGACTTAAAATGGCGGCTGTAGAACGGTTCCAGCAGCTTGCATTGCTGTTATATAAAAGAAGGCGGCTATAAGACTTAAAATTGCGGCTGGAGAATGGTTCTAGCAGCTTGTATAGCCAGCAGCTTTTATGGCTGTTACATTATGGATGTCGGTTATAAAACTCAAAATGGCGGCTGTAGAACGGTTCCAGCAGCTTGCATAGCTGTATAGGATGGCGGCTATAAGACTCAAAATGGCGGTTGTCGAATGGTTCCAGCAGCTTGTATAGCTGCCATATAAGGGATGGCGGCTATACTACTGAAAATGGCGACTGTAAAGCTGTTATATAAAGGATGGCGAGTATAAGACTCAAAATGACGGCTGTAGAATGGTTCCAGCAGCATGTAAAGCTATTATATAAAGGATGGCGTTTATAAAACTCAAAACGTCGGCTGTAGAATGGTTCCAGCTGCTTGTAAAGCTGTTACATTAAGAATTTCGGCTATAAGACTCAAAATGGCGGCTGTAGAACGGTTCCAGCAGCTTGTATAGCTGTTATATAAAAAATGTCGGCTATAACATTCAAAATGTCAGCTGTAGACTTGTACCAGCATCTTGTATAGCTGTCAAATAAAGACTCAAAATGGCGGCTGTACAGTAGTTCCAGCAGCTCTAATGGCTGTTACATTGTAGATGTCGGATATAAAACTCAAACTGGCGGCTGTAGAACGGTTCCAGCAGCTTGCATAGCTGTTGTTTAAAAGATGGCGGCTATAAGACTGAAAATAACGGCTGTACAATAGTTCCAGCAGCTTTTATAGCGGTTACATTAGGGATGTAGAACGGTTACAGCAACTTCCATAGCTGTTATATAAAGGACACAGGGTTTAAGACTCCAAATGGCGGCTGTGTAATGGTTCCAGTAGCTTGTAAAGCTGTTATATAAAGGATGGCGACTATAAGACTACAAATGGCGGTAGTAGAATGGCTCCAGCTGTTTGTATAGCTGTTATATAAATGATGGCGGCTACAAGACTCAAAATGGCGGCTGATCCAGCAGCTTTTATGACTGTTACATTATGGATGTCGGTTATAAAACTCAAATTGGCGGCTGTAGAACGGTTCCAGCAGCTTGCATAGCTGTTGTATAAAGGATGGCGGCTGTAAGACTCAAAATGGCGGTTGTCGAATGGTTCCAGCAGCTTGTATAGCTGCCATATAAAGGATGGCTAAAAGACTGAAAATGGTTGCTGTAAAGCTGTTACATAAAGGATGGCGAGTATAAGACTCAAAATGACGGCTGTAGAATGGTTCCAGCAAGTTGTATTTCTGTTATATAAAGGATGGTTGCTAAAAGACTCAAAATGACTGCTTTAGAATGGTTCCAGCAGCATGTAAAGCTATTATATAAAGGATCACGTTCATAAAGATCAAAACGTCGGGTGTAAAAAGATTCCAGCAGTTTGTATAGCTGTTATATAAATGATTGCGGCTACAAGACTCAAAATGGCGGCTATACAATAGTTCCAGCAGCTTTTATGACTGTTACATTATGGATGTTGGTTATAAAACTCAAAATAACGGCTGTACAATAGTTCCAGCAGCTTTTATAGCGGTTGCATTAGGGATGTAGAACGGTTACAGCAACTTCCAAAGCTGTTATATAAAGGACGAAGGGTTTAAGACTCAAAATGGCGGATGGAGAATGGTTCTAGCAGCTTGTATAGCTGTCGTATAAAAGATGGCGGCTATAAGACTCAAAATGACGGCTGTAAAATAGATCTAGCAGCTTGTATAGCTGTTATATAAAAGATGGCGGCTATAAGAGTCAAAATGTCGGCTGTAGAACGGTTCCAGCAGCTTGCACAGCTGTTATATAAAGAAAGGCGGCTACAAGACTCAAAATTGCGGCTGGAGAATGGTTCTAGCAGCTTGTATAGCTGTCGTATAAAAGATGACGGCTACAATACTCAAAATAGCGGCAGTACAATAGTTCCAGCAGCTTTTATAGCTGTTACATTAAGGATGTCGGCTATAAGACTCAAAATGGCAGCTGTAGAACGGTTCCAGCAGCTTGTAAACCTGTTATATAAAGAATGGCGGCTATAAGACTCCAAATGGCGGCTGTACAATGGTTCCAGCAGACTGTATAGCTCTTATATAAAGGATGGCGGCTATAACACTCAAAATGGCGGGTTTAGAATGCTTCCCGCAGCTTTAGAATGGTTCCAGCAGCTTTTATGGCTGTTATATAAAGGATGGCTGCTATACGACTTAAATTGACAGCTGGTTCCAGTTATATAAAGGATGGCTATAAGAGTCGAATTGGCGGCTATAGAATGGTTCCAGCAGACTGTATAGCTGTTATAGAAAGGATGGCGGCTGTAACACAAAAAATGGCGGGTTTAGAATGCTTCCCGCAGCTTTAGAACGGTTTCAGCAGCTTTTAAATCTTGTATACAAGGAATGGCGTATATACGACTCTAAATGGCCGCTGTAGAATGGTACCAGCAGCTTGTATAGCAACTATATAAAGGATGGTGGCTATAAGACTCAAAATGACAGCTGTACAAAAGGATGTATAAGACACAAAGTGGCGGCTGTAGAATGGTTCCTGCAGCTTGTATAGCTGTTATATAGAGGATGGCGGCTATAAGAGTCAAAACAGCGGCTTTAGAACGGTTCCAGCAGCTTGCAAAGCTGTTATATTAAGAAAGGCGGCAATAAGCTTCAAAATGGCGGCAGTACAATAGTTCCAGCAGCTTTTTAGCTGTTACATTAAGGATGTAGACTATAAGACTCAAAATGGCGGCTGTACAACGGTTGCTGCAGCTTGTATAGCTGTTATATAAAAAATGGCGGCTATAAGATTTAAAATGGCAGCTCTAGACTGGTACCAGCAGCTTGTATAGCTGTCATATAAAGACTATAAGACTCAAAATGGCGGCTGTAGAATGGTTCCTGCAGCTTGTATAGCTGTTATATAGAGGATGGCGGCTATAAGAGTCAAAACAGCGGCTTTAGCACGGTTCCAGCAGCTTGCATAGCTGCCATATAAAGAAAGGCGGCTATAAGACTCAAAATGGCGGCAGTACAATAGTTCCAGCAGCTTTTTTAGCTGTTACATTAAGGATGTAGACTATAAGACTCAAAATGGCGGCTGTACAACGGTTGCTGCAGCTTGTATAGCTGTTATATAAAAAATGGCGGCTATAAGATTTAAAATGGCAGCTCTAGACTGGTACCAGCAGCTTGTATAGCTGTCATATAAAGACTATAAGACTCAAAATGGCGGCTGTAGAACGGTTCCAGCAGCTTGCATTGTTGTTATATAAAAGAAGGCGGCTATAAGACTACAAATGGCGGTTGTAGAATGGCTCCAGCAGTTTGTATAGCTGTTATATAAATAATGGCGGTTACTAGAACCAAAATGACGGCTGTACAATGGTTCAAGCAGCTTTTATGGATGTTATATAAAGCATGGCGACTATAAGACTCGAAATTGCGGCTTGAGAATGGTTCTAGCAGCTTGAATAGCTGTCGTATAAAAGATGGCGGCTATAAGATTCAAAATGGCGGCTGTAGAATAGTTCCAGCAACTTCCAAAGTTGTTATATAAAGAATGGCGGCTATAAAACTCAAAATGGCAGTTGTAGAATGGTTCCAGCGGCTAAAAACTCGAAATGGCGGCTGTAGACTAGTTCCAGCAGCTATCAAAGCTGTTATATAAAGGATGGTATCTAAAAGACTCAAAATGACGGCTGCAGAATGGTTCCAGCAGCATGTAAAGCTATAATATAAAGGATGGCGTTCATAAAGCTCAAAACGTCGGCTGTAAAATGGTTCCAGCAGTTTGTATAGCTGTTATATAAATGATTGCGGCTGCAAGACTCAAAATGGCGGCTCTACAATAGTTCCAAATGGTTCCAGCCGCTTGTATAGCTGCTATATAAAAGATGGCGGGTATAAGACTTAAAATGGCGGCTTTAGAATAGTTCCAGCAGTTTGTAAAGCTGTTATGTAAAGGATGGCGGGTATAAAACTCAAAATGGCGGTTGTGGAATGGTTCCAGCAGCTTGTAAAGCTGTTATATAAAGGATGGCTTTTAAATCTTGTATACAAGGAATGGCGTATATACGACTCTAAATGGCCGCTGTAGAATGGTACCAGCAGCTTGTATAGCAACTATTTAAAGGATGGTGGCTATAAGACTCAAAATGACAGCTGTACAAAAGGATGTATAAGACTCAAAGTGGCGGCTGTAAAATGGTTCCTGCAGCTTGTATAGCTGTTATATAGAGGATGGCGGCTATAAGAGTCAAAACAGCGGCTTTAGCACGGTTCCAGCAGCTTGTAAAGCTGCTATATTAAGAAAGGCGGCAATAAGCTTCAAAATGGCGGCAGTACAATAGTTCCAGCAGCTTTTTTAGCTGTTACATTAAGGATGTAGACTATAAGACTCAAAATGGCGGCTGTAGAACGGTTGCTGCAGCTTGTATAGCTGTTATATAAAAAATGGCGGCTATAAGATTTAAAATGGCAGCTCTAGACTGGTACCAGCAGCTTGTATAGCTGTCATATAAAGACTATAAGACTCAAAATGGCGGCTGTAGAATGGTTCCTGCAGCTTGTATAGCTGTTATATAGAGGATGGCGGCTATAAGAGTCAAAACAGCGGCTTTAGCACGGTTCCAGCAGCTTGCATAGCTGCGGCTATAAGACTCAAAATGGCGGCAGTACAATAGTTCCAGCAGCTTTTATAGCTGATACATTTAGGATGTCGGCTATAAGACTTAAAATGGCGGCTGTAGAACGGTTCCAGCAGCTTGCATTGCTGTTATATAAAAGAAGGCGGCTATAAGACTTAAAATTGCGGCTGGAGAATGGTTCTAGCAGCTTGTATAGCCAGCAGCTTTTATGGCTGTTACATTATGGATGTCGGTTATAAAACTCAAAATGGCGGCTGTAGAACGGTTCCAGCAGCTTGCATAGCTGTATAGGATGGCGGCTATAAGACTCAAAATGGCGGTTGTCGAATGGTTCCAGCAGCTTGTATAGCTGCCATATAAGGGATGGCGGCTATACTACTGAAAATGGCGACTGTAAAGCTGTTATATAAAGGATGGCGAGTATAAGACTCAAAATGACGGCTGTAGAATGGTTCCAGCAGCATGTAAAGCTATTATATAAAGGATGGCGTTTATAAAACTCAAAACGTCGGCTGTAGAATGGTTCCAGCTGCTTGTAAAGCTGTTACATTAAGAATTTCGGCTATAAGACTCAAAATGGCGGCTGTAGAACGGTTCCAGCAGCTTGTATAGCTGTTATATAAAAAATGTCGGCTATAACATTCAAAATGTCAGCTGTAGACTTGTACCAGCATCTTGTATAGCTGTCAAATAAAGACTCAAAATGGCGGCTGTACAGTAGTTCCAGCAGCTCTAATGGCTGTTACATTGTAGATGTCGGATATAAAACTCAAACTGGCGGCTGTAGAACGGTTCCAGCAGCTTGCATAGCTGTTGTTTAAAAGATGGCGGCTATAAGACTGAAAATAACGGCTGTACAATAGTTCCAGCAGCTTTTATAGCGGTTACATTAGGGATGTAGAACGGTTACAGCAACTTCCATAGCTGTTATATAAAGGACACAGGGTTTAAGACTCCAAATGGCGGCTGTTGAATAGTTCCAGCAGCTTGTAAAGCTGTTATATAAAGGATGGCGGCTATAAGACTACAAATGGCGGTAGTAGAATGGCTCCAGCAGTTTGTATAGCTGTTATGTAAATGATGGCGGTTACAAGAACCAAATGACGGCTGTACAATGGTTCAAGCAGCTTTTATGGATGTTATATAAAGCATGGCGGCTATAAGACTCGAAATTGCTGCTGGAGAATGGTTCTAGCAGCTTGTATAGCTGTCGTATAAAAGATTCAGTCAAAATGGCGGCTGTAGAATAGTTCCAGCAGCTTCCAAAGTTGTTATATAAAGGATGGCGGCTATAAAACTCAAAATGGCAGTTGTAGAACGGTTCCAGCGGCTATAAGACTCAAAATGGCTGCTGAAAACTAGTTCCAGCAGCTTTCAAAGCTGTTATATAAAGGATGGTATCTACAAGACTCAAAATGACGGCTGTAGAATGGTTTCAGAAGCTGGTAAATCTATTATATAAAGGATGGGGTATAAGAATCAAAATGGCGGCTGTAGAATGGTTCTAGCATCTTGTTTAGCTGTCATATAAAAGATGGCAGATATAAGATTAAAAATGGCGGCTGTAGAATAGTTCCAGCAGCTTCCAAAGTTGTTATATAAAGGATGGCGGCTATTAGACTCAAAATGGCGGTTGTAGAATGGTTCCAACGGCTATAAGACTCAAAATGGCGGCTGTAGACTAGTTCCAGCAGCTTTCAAAGCTGTTGTATAATGGATGGTATCTACAAGACTCAAAATGACGGCTGTAGAATGGTTCCAGCAGCTTGTAAAGCTGTTATATAAAGGATGGCGGCTATAAGACGAAAAATTGTGGTTGTAGAATGGTTCCAGCAGTTTGTATAACTGTTATATAAATGATGGCGGCTACAAGACCGAAAATGGCGGCTGTACAATGGTTCCAGCAGCTTTTATGGATGTTATATAAAGCATGGCGGCTATAAGATTGAAAATGGCGGTTGTAGAATGGTTCCAGCGACTATAAGACTTCAAACGGCGGCTGTGGACTAGTTCCAGCAGCTTTCAAAGCAGTTACATAAAGGATGGTATCTAGAAGACTCAAAATGACGGCTGTAGAATGGTTGCACAAGCTGGTAAAGATGTTATCTAAAGGATGGCGGGTACAAGACTCCAACTGGCGGCTGTAGAATGGTTCCAGCAACTTGAAAAGCTGTTATATAAAGGATGGCGGCTATAAGACTACAAATGGCGGTTGTAGAATGGCTTCAGCAGTTTGTATAGCTGTTATATAAATGATGGCGGTTACAAGAACCAAAATGGCGGCTGTACAATGGTTCAAGCAGCTTTTATGGATGTTATATAAAGCATGGCGACTATAAGACTCGAAATTGCGGCTTGAGAATGGTTCTAGCAGCTTGTATAGCTGTCGTATAAAAGATGGCGGCTATAAGATTCAAAATGGCGGCTGCAGAATAGTTCCAGCAGCTATCAAAGCTGGTATATAAAGGATGGTATCTACAAGACTCAAAATGACGGCTGCAGAATGGTTCCAGCGGCATGTAAAGCTATTATATAAAGGATGGCGTTCATAAAGCTCAAAACGTCAGCTGTAAATTGGTTCCAGCAGTTTGTATAGCTGTTATATAAATGATTGCGGCTACAAGACTCAAAATGGCGGCTCTACAATAGTTCCAAATGGTTCCTGAATAGGGATTCCCGGAGAGAAGGAAAATAACCCAGTCTTCATTCGTTGAATTCAAAATATGAACTGATTTTATTTAAAAACTCTTAAACTCTAAGAAGCAACAATTGTTCTTAAAAATACTTATTCTAATGCCCCACGTTTTCGGGGGTTGAAAATTGTTTATATTTGATGCTCAGCGCTGGTTACTTGATACCGCGCCGCTGTTATAATCTCAAGTGTTTTCCACAGAGTGTGGATGCATGTTTTGTTTGGTATTAAGCAATAATTGTCATATGAATTTTATGATTTACTTTTGTTTTTGTTTCGTTTTGTATATTTCATTGGTGCATCTGATTTGGTGAAGCCAGTTCAGATGAACACGATGTTTATTCTTAAACATTCTGCAAAGGGCCACCAAATGCGGCGTTTTGGACTTTATTTTTATAGGTAGTTGTCTTATACAAATTAATATTAAAATATCATTAGTAAGATAATTATTGTTAAAGAAGCATGACCAGTTACATGACTGATGTTTAACCTAGTCAATCTGATGTTCCTTTACCCATTGTAACTGACTTCATATTCTTACCAATTTTCCCGTATGTATTACTGAGTTGGCTTCTACTGGTTTTTATAATATTTGGCAATTTACCTAATGATTTATGTTTCGGGATATCTACCCATTCCTGATGTGTATTACTGTGCTGACTTCTAGCCTTTTTATAAGATGGAGAATTTAAAAAATAACTACCTTCACTTTTTGAATTGTTCCAATGTGAACGCTCCACTATTTTTAAATCTCGCTGATTGCCAAAATTTGATTGGTTATTCTGGTTACCATTAAATGTTGTTCTTTTATAATCATTTTGCCATATCTGCCTTTTTGGTAGTATAGTTTCTGATAATTTTTTACCGGAATCTTTTTTGATATTATTTTTTAGATAATCATTATCTAATTGACCCATCGCCTTCTGAATATTCTCATTTTGTACTGGCTCTGGGATATACACCTTTTCTTCCCCAATTTTCACTTTACCTCCAATGTGAGGTCCTGCCGGGGGCCATAAATTTATTTCTTCAGTTTTCCTGTTGTATTTCTTTGGAATTGTGTTGTTTTTATTTTGAAATTTACCTTTCCTCTCCCAACGTTGTTCAAACCCTGTGACATCTATTGTCGTTGCCACTATAGATTTATTCTGATTTGACTTGGTGCATCCCGAGACGATCCAACCAAATTGAGTATTTTGACCTAGCAGGCCATCAATCTTTGTAATTCCCCTTTTTAAGATTTGGGTATATACGTTTACTCCCATTATTATATCAATCCTACCAGGTTTATCAAATCCACGTTTGCAATTTTTAATGGAAGAGCTTTCATTAACTTTGGCAACACAATTGCCTCAACCTTTAGATGTCCTTTCCAAGGGTTTCGCGTCTTTACATCTATTTTTACCTTATATTTTGATTTATTAGATTTTATTGAGGACACGCCACTTATTTCTGTATATTGTTTAATTTTAGGTAATTTTAATATTTGAGGGGACTCTTCAGACAAAATGGTGCTCTGTGAACCACAATCAATAAGGGCTCTTAGAGTCTTATATCCTCCATTTACATTTTTGACTTGTATTACAGCTGTGGCCAACAGTGTTGGTTGTGCGGTTACACAAGTATTTACTTTCTCCTGTTCTTCGTCAAAATGAAGTAAAGTATGGTGTTTCTTACTACACAATGAACAGACCATTTCATTAGTGCACACGTTATTGCTTGAATGGTTCAAGCATCTTATGCAAAGCTGCACTTTTTTGGCTGTTTCATACCTTTCAGTAGGTGTCAATCCTTTAAACTTATAGCATTTATATTTTGCAAATCGGACATTTATATTCAACTTCCGTATAATTTAAAACAGTTTTTATCGGTTTTTTCTCTTCTTTGCACATGGCACTTAGCGAGCAATATCTTTGCTCCAAGTATTCCATGACATCAGATAGCATTTGAATTTGCCTTGTTTTTCTAATCTGACTCTCATACAGTTGTAGAGCTTCTCTGTCAAATTTCCTTAGTAGGAGTTGTGCGAATATAACGTCAACTTCAAATTTGCTTTTATTTTAATTAAGTAAACTGACTCATTAACTGTGTCAATCACTCCTTTAACACTTTTTGCGGAATCATTGTTGATCATCGGTAAATCAACGATCCGACTTAATTGTTCGGAGAGTACCCTCCGATTATTTTCATACTGCTTGGTTAATAATTCCCAAGCGGCACTATAATTGTCAGCTGAACCTGACAATAGATGGGCTACCATGCTCTTGGCTTCGCCCTTTAACGCGGATTTTAAATAATTGAATTTAAGAGCAGGACTTAGATCCTCTCTTTTTTCAATCAGTTTCGCAAATAATTCCACAAACAGGTCCCATTCTCTAGGTTCCCCAGAAAACGTGGGTACCTGTATTTTCGGCAATACCGGTAGTTCGCCTCTCACGGTTACATTCTCAATCTTACTTTCCTTATTGTTCATTTTCATTTCTAGCATTGACAATGAATTTTGGACGTCGAATTCCGAATCCTCCATAGTATTCTTCAATTTTGCATCACTTGTTTTTTCTTGGCATGCCCGTACCTTCTCCCATAAATAATTTATTTTATTAATATACATTATCCATGTCCCATTGCCTGTTGATTTCAACTCTACTATCTCCAAATATTCCTGAAGCTGTCGTTCTCTATCCATAAATATCTCCAGTTTATCACTACCGGTTTCATGACTGGAGGTCGCATTCCCGCGCGACTCTCCTTTGCTATCATCAAACATTTCTGACATATTTGCCTCTGCTTCAAGTAACACTGACTTACTAGTGCCTGGTTTTTCTGACTCTCCTGCAGCTATTATTTTGGCAACTATCTTTAACATTCCTTCATGTATTTTATCTGTGAAATACTGATGATCGAAATTCCCTTGTTGTAGCAATTTGTTATGATTAGGTAACCATCGATTCCTAATCTCTTTTACTTCTTCGATCACCTTGCTAGTTATGTTACTGGGATCTAGTGCTTCTAACTGCCTTATCCTATTATGCAACTCTAACTGCTTTCCTAACAACTTCTCAGTTTTGTTAAGAAACATTTTGTATGGTGTAAGTATGTTTGACAATCAATTGATTTTTTTTATCCGATATATTTATCGACTTTTTTTAGCAAAAGAGAAAAAATATCTCAACTGTGTCTTGCACAGTGAGCCAGAGACGTGGAAAAAATGTTGATAGCGTATGTGGTTGGCTCACAATTCAGATATACATTTCATTTCTCAATAACAGAAGTTTTTTTTTTAATCTCCAACCACATTGTTAGTAAAAGCCTATCAAGGAGTTAGTAGTTCGCAAGTTGCACTTTCGTGCTTCAACTTGCTTATAGAGGCTTATATTTAAATTATTAAATAAGGCAAGGTAAGGCTTGCGCATTTCTGCGGCCCCCTTGCGTTTCTTCGCTCTTCGGCGAAGTTCAGCTTTCAGTTGGTCAGCACGCTCTATGCAGCGTTGTCGGTTCTCTTAGCACAGGGTCTACTCGCAATAGGGTGAGTCAAATGGTCCAGGGCAGTCCTTCACCGGTGTGTTTTTTTTTGCTGTGTCGTTGCTCAGCTGCTGTTGTCCAGGGCCTATGAGCTCAGGCGGTCCCGGTGCCGGTCATCGCACCAGATTCTGACGTCTCAGCAGCCTATTCTTTGCAACTATCTTGTTGCTCTGCTGCTGTTTGTAGTTGCCGACTTGCAACTACATATACACTTTTACCTTTTTTTTTTTCGTTATTAGGGCTTTGAATACGCCACACCAAAATTCTGTAATTATTTTTTTTGACGCCGCCGAAATTATTGCAGTTGCTCGACTAGCCAAACTGCCTTATTTAACTCGGTCGCACGCACTTTTTATATATTAAGAAAAATTTTGCTTTTTGTTTTTATACTCTGTCTCTTACCACTGGTGGGGGAGAACAGAGTTATTTTATTTTTGCAACCTTTAGCTGATCTTAGCATTTACACTTGCATAAGAATTCAGACTTAAAGGCACTGATTCATCCTCTGAGTCTCTTACCACTGGTGGGGGAAAACTACAGAGTTCCTTTTTTCGAAGGACCAAAATGAATAGGTTTTCCCGGAGAGAAGGAAAATAACCCAGTCTTCATTCGTTGAATTCAAAATATGAACTGATTTTATTTAAAAACTCTTAAACTCTAAGAAGCAACAATTGTTCTTAAAAATACTTATTCTAATGCCCCACGTTTTCGGGGGTTGAAAATTGTTTATATTTGATGCTCAGCGCTGGTTACTTGATACCGCGACGCTGTTATAATCTCAAGTGTTTTCCACAGAGTGTGGATGCATGTTTTGTTTGGTATTAAGCAATAATTGTCATATGAATTTTATGATTTACTTTTGTTTTTGTTTCGTTTTGTATATTTCATTGGTGCATCTGATTTGGTGAAGCCAGTTCAGATGAACACGATGTTTATTCTTAAACAGTTCCAGCAGTACAATAGTTCCAGCAGCTTTTTTAGCTGTTACATTAAGGATGTAGACTATAAGACTCAAAATGGCGGCTGTAGAACGGTTGCTGCAGCTTGTATAGCTGTTATATAAAAAATGGCGGCTATATCATTTAAAATGGCAGCTCTAGACTGGTACCATATAAAGACTATAAGACTCAAAATGGCGGCTGTAGAATGGTTCCTGCAGCTTGTATAGCTGTTATATAGAGGATGGCGGCTATAAGAGTCAAAACAGCGGCTTTAGCACGGTTCCAGCAGCTTGCATAGCTGCTATATATAAGACTCAAAATGGCGGCAGTACAATAGTTCCAGCAGCTTTTATAGCTGTTATATAGAGGATTGCGGCTATAAGAGTCAAAACAGCGGCTTTAGCACGGTTCCAGCAGCTTGCATAGCTGCTATATAATGAAAGGCGGCTATAAGACTCAAAATGGCGGCAGTACAATAGTTCCAGCAGCTTTTATAGCTGATACATTTAGGATGTAGGCTATAAGACTTAAAATGGCCGCTGTAGAACGGTTCCAGCAGCTTGCATTGCTGTTATATAAATGAAGGCGGCTATAAGACTTAAAATTGCGGCTGGAGAATGGTTCTAGCAGCTTGTATAGCCAGCAGCTTTTATGGCTGTTACATTATGGATGTCGGTTATAAAACTCAAAATGGCGGCTGTAGACCGGTTCCAGCAGCTTGCATAGCTGTATAGGATGGCGGCTATAAGACTCAAAATGGTGGTTGTCGAATGGTTCCAGCAGCTTGTATAGCTGCCATATAAGGGATGGCGGCTATACGACTGAAAATGGCGACTGTAAAGCTGTTATATAAAGGATGGCGAGTATAAGACTCAAAATGACGGCTGTAGAATGGTTCCAGCAGCATGTAAAGCTATTATATAAAGGATGGCGTTTATAAAACTCAAAACGTCGGCTGTAGAATGGGTCCAGCTGCTTGTAAAGCTGTTACATTAAGAATGTAGACTATAAGACTCAAAATGGCGGCTGTAGAACGGTTGCTGCAGCTTGTATAGCTGTTATATAAAAAATGGCGGCTATATCATTTAAAATGGCAGCTCTAGACTGGTACCATATAAAGACTATAAGACTCAAAATGGCGGCTGTAGAATGGTTCCTGCAGCTTGTATAGCTGTTATATAGAGGATGGCGGCTATAAGAGTCAAAACAGCGGCTTTAGCACGGTTCCAGCAGCTTGCATAGCTGCTATATAAAGAAAGGCGGCTATAAGACTCAAAATGGCGGCAGTACAATAGTTCCAGCAGCTTTTATAGCTGTTATATAGAGGATGGCGGCTATAAGAGTCAAAACAGCGGCTTTAGCACGGTTCCAGCAGCTTGCATAGCTGCTATATAAAGAAAGGCGGCTATAAGACTCAAAATGGCGGCAGTACAATAGTTCCAGCAGCTTTTATAGCTGATACATTTAGGATGTCGGCTACAAGACTTAAAATGGCGGCTGTAGAACGGTTTCAGCAGCTTGCATTGCTGTTATATAAAAGAAGGCGGCTGTAAGACTTAAAATTGCGGCTGGAGAATGGTTCTAGCAGCTTGTATAGCCAGCAGCTTTTATGGCTGTTACATTATGGATGTCGGTTATAAAACTCAAAATGGCGGCTGTAGAACGGTTCCAGCAGCTTGCATAGCTGTATAGGATGGCGGCTATAAGACTCAAAATGGCGGTTGTCGAATGGTTCCAGCAGCTTGTATAGCTGCCATACAAGGGATGGCGGCTATACGACTGAAAATGGCGACTGTAAAGCTGTTATATAAAGGATGGCGAGTATAAGACTCAAAATGACGGCTGTAGAATGGTTCCAGCAGCATGTAAAGCTATTATATAAAGGATGGCGTTTATAAAACTCAAAACGTCGGCTGTAGAATGGGTCCAGCTGCTTGTTAAGCTGTTACACTAAGAATGTCGGCTATAAGACTCAAAATGGCGGCTGTAGAACGGTTCCAGCAGCTTGTATAGCTGTTATATAAAAAATGTCGGCTATAACATTCAAAATGACAGCAGTAGACTTGTACCAGCATCTTGTATAGCTGTCAAATAAAGACTCAAAATGGCGGCTGTACAGTAGTTCCAGCAGCTCAAATGGCTGTTACATTATAGATGTCGGATATAAAACTCAAACTGGCGGCTGTAGAACGGTTCCAGCAGCTTGCATAGCTGTTGTTTAAAAGATGGCGGCTATAAGACTGAAAATAACGGCTGTACAATAGTTCCAGCAGCTTTTATAGCGGTTACATTAGGGTAACCATAGCTGTTATATAAAGGACGAAGGGTTTAAGACTCCAAATGGCGGCTGTGTAATGGTTCCAGTACCTTGTAAAGCTGTTATATAAAGGATGGCGACTATAAGACTACAAATGGCGGTTGTAGAATGGCTCCAGCAGTTTGTATAGCTGTTATATAAATGATGGCGGTTACAAGAACCAAACTGGCGGCTGTAGAATAGTTCCAGCAGCTTGTAAAGCTGTTATATAAAGGATGGCGGCTATAAGACTACAAATGGCGGTAGTAGAATGGCTCCAGCAGTTTGTATAGCTGTTATGTAAATGATGGCGGTTACAAGAACCAAACTGGCGGCTGTAGAATAGTTCCAGCAGCTTGTAAAGCTGTTATATAAAGGATGGCGGCTATAAGACTACAAATGGCGGTAGTAGAATGGCTCCAGCAGTTTGTATAGCTGTTATATAAATGATGGCGGTTACAAGAACCAAACTGGCGGCTGTAGAATAGTTCCAGCAGCTTGTAAAGCTGTTATATAAAGGATGGCGGCTATAAGACTACAAATGGCGGTAGTAGAATGGCTCCAGCAGTTTGTATAGCTGTTATGTAAATGATGGCGGTTACAAGAACCAAATGACGGCTGTACAATGGTTTAAGCAGCTTTTATGGATGTTATATAAAGCATGCCGGCTATAAGACTCGAAATTGCGGCTGGAGAATGGTTCTAGCAGCTTGTATAGCTGTCGTATAAAAGATTCATTCAAAATGGCGGCTGTAGAATAGTTCCAGCAGCTTCCAAAGTTGTTATATAAAGGATGGCGGCTATAAAAGTCAAAATGGCAGTTGTAGAACGGTTCCAGCGGCTATAAGACTCAAAATGGCTGCTGAAAACTAGTTCCAGCAGCTTTCAAAGCTGTTATATAAAGGATGGTATCTACAAGACTCAAAATGACGGCTGTAGAATGGTTTCAGAAGCTGGTAAATCTATTATATAAAGGATGGGGTATAAGAATCAAAATGGCGGTTGTAGAATGGTTCCAGCAGCATGTAAAGCTATTATATAAAGGATGGCTTTCATAAAGCTCAAAACGTCGGCTCTAAAATGGTTCCAGCCGCTTGTATAGCTGCTATATAAATGATTGCGGCTAAAAGACTCAAAATGGCGGCTCTACAATAGTTCCAACAGCTTTTATAGCGGTTACATTAGGAATGTAGAACGGTTACAGCAACTTCCATAGCTGTTATATAAAGGACGAAGGGTTTAAGACTCAAAATGGCGGCTGTGTAATTGTTCCAGTAGCTTGTGTAGCTGTTATATATAAGATGGCGGGTATAACACTCAAAATGTCGGCTGTAGAATGGTTCCAACAGCTTGTATAGTTGTTATATAAAGTATGGCGTTTATAAGGCTCAAAATGTCGCTGTAGAATGGTTCTAGCAGCTTGTATAGCTGTCGTATAAAAGATGGCAGATATAAGATTAAAAATGGCGGCTGTAGAATAGTTCCAGCAGCTTCCAAAGTTGTTATATAAAGGATGGCGGCTATAAAACTCAAAATGGCAGTTGTAGAATGGTCCAGCGGCTATAAGACTCAAAATGGCGGCTGTAGACTAGTTCCAGCAGCTATCAAAGCTGTTATATAAAGGATGGTATCTACAAGACTCAAAATGACGGCTGCAGAATGGTTCCAGCAGCATGTAAAGCTATTATATAAAGGATGGCGTTCATAAAGCTCAAAACGTCGGCTGTAAAATGGTTCCAGCAGTTTGTATAGCTGATATATAAATGATTGCGGCTACAAGACTCAAAATGGCGGCTCTACAATAGTTCCAAATGGTTCCATCCGCTTGTATAGCTGCTATATAAAAGATGGCGGGTATAAGACTTAAAATGGCGGCTGTAGAATAGTTCCAGCAGCTTGTAAAGCTGTTATGTAAAGGATGGCGGGTATAAAACTCAAAATGGCGGCTGTGGAATGGTTCCAGCAGCTTGTAAAGCTGTTATATAAAGGATGGCTTTTAAATCTTGTATACAAGGAATGGAGTATATACGACTCTAAATGGCCGCTGTAAAATGGTACCAGCAGCTTGTATAGCAACTATATAAAGGATGGTGGCTGTAAGACTCAAAATGACAGCTGTACAAAAGGATGTATAAGACTCAAAGTGGCGGCTGTAGAATGGTTCCTGCAGCTTGATAGCTGTTATATAGAGGATGGCGGCTATAAGAGTCAAAACAGCGGCTTTAGCACGGTTCCAGCAGCTTGCAAAGCTGCTATATTAAGAAAGGCGGCAATAAGCTTCAAAATGGCGGCAGTACAATAGTTCCAGCAGCTTTTTTAGCTGTTACATTAAGGACGTAGACTATAAGACTCAAAATGGCGGCTGTAGAACGGTTGCTGCAGCTTGTATAGCTGTTATATAAAAAATGGCGGCTATAACATTTAAAATGGCAGCTCTAGACTGGTACCAGCAGCTTGTATAGCTGTCATATAAAGACTATAAGACTCAAAATGGCGGCTGTAGAATGGTTCCTGCAGCTTGTATAGCTGTTATATAGAGGATGGCAGCTATAAGAGTCAAAACAGCGGCTTTAGAACGGTTCCAGCAGCTTGCATAGCTGCTATATAAAGAAAGGCGGCTATAAGACTCAAAATGGCGGCAGTACAATAGTTCCAGCAGCTTTTATAGATGATACATTTAGGATGCCGGCTATAAGACTTAAAATGGCGGCTGTAGAACGGTTCCAGCAGCTTGCATGGCTGTTATATAAAAGAAGGCGGCTATAAGACTTAAAATTGCGGCTGGAGAATGGTTCTAGCAGCTTGTATAGCCAGCAGCTTTTATGGCTGTTACATTATGGATGTCGGTTATAAAACTCAAAATGGCGGCTGTAGAACGGTTCCAGCAGCTTGCATAGCTGTATAGGATGGCGGCTATAAGACTCAAAATGACGGTTGTCGAATGGTTCCAGCAGCTTGTATAGCTGCCATATAAGGGATGGCGGCTATACGACTGAAAATGGCGACTGTAAAGCTGTTATATAAAGGATGGCGAGTATAAGACTCAAAATGACGGCTGTAGAATGGTTCCAGCAGCATATAAAGCTATTATATAAAGGATGGCGTTCATAAAACTCAAAACGTCGGCTGTAGAATGGTTCCAACAGCTTGAATAGTTGTTATATAAAGGATGGCGTTTATAAGGCTCAAAATGTCGGCTGTAGAATGTTTCCAGCAGCTTGTATAGCTGTTATATAAAGGATGGCGGATATAAGACTACAAATGGCGGTTGTAGAATGGCTCCAGCAGTTTTTATCGGCTGTAGAATGGTTCCAACAGCTTGAATAGTTGTTATATAAAGGATGGCGTTTATAAGGCTTAAAATGTCGGCTGTAGAATGGTACCAGCAGCTTGTATAGCAACTATATAAAGGATGGTGGCTATAAGACTCAAAATGACAGCTGTACAAAAGGATGTATAACACTCAAAGTGGCGGCTGTAGAATGGTTCCTGCAGCTTGATAGCTGTTATATAGAGGATGGCGGCTATAAGAGTCAAAACAGCGGCTTTAGAACGGTTCCAGCAGCTTGCATAGCTGCTATATAAAGAAAGGCGGCTATAAGACTCAAAATGGCGGCAGTACAATAGTTCCAGCAGTTTGTATAGCTGTTATATAAATGATGGCGGTTACAAGAACCAAACTGGCGACTGTAGAATAGTTCCAGCAGCTTGTAAAGCTGTTATATAAAGGATGGCGTCTATAAGATAACAAATGGCGGTAGTAGAATGGCTCCAGCAGTTTGTATAGCTGTTATATAAATGATAACGGTTACAAGAACAAAAATGGCGGGTCTACAATAGTTCCAAATGGTTCCAGCCGCTTGTATAGCTGCTATATAAAAGATGGCGGTATAAGACTTAAAATGGCGGTTGTAGAATAGTTCCAGCAGCTTGTAAAGCTATTATGTAAAGGATGGCGGGTATAAAACTCAAAATGGCGGCTTTAGAACGGTTCCAGCAGCTTGCATAGCTGCTATATATAGAAAGGCGGCTATAAGACTCAACATGGCGGCAGTACAATAGTTCCAGCAGCTTTTATAGCTGATACATTTAGGATGCCGGCTATAAGACTTAAAATGGCGGCTGTAGAACGGTTCCAGCAGCTTGCATTGCTGTTATATAAAAGAAGGCGGCTATAAGACTTAAAATTGCGGCTGGAGAATGGTTCTAGCAGCTTGTATAGCCAGCAGCTTTTATGGCTGTTACATTATGGATGTCGGTTATAAAACTCAAAATAGCAGTTGTAGAACGGTTCCAGCGGCTATAAGACTCAAAATGGCTGCTGAAAGCTAGTTCCAGCAGCTTTTAAAGCTGTTATATAAAGGATGGTATCTACAAGACTCAAAATGACGGCTGTAGAATGGTTTCAGAAGCTGGTAAATCCATTATATAAAGGATGGGGTATAAGAATCAAAATGGCGGCTGTAGAATGGTTCCAGCAGCATGTAAAGCTATTATATAAAGGATGGCGTTCATAAAGCTCAAAACGTCGGCTCTAAAATGGTTCCAGCCGCTTGTATAGCTGCTATGTAAATGATTGCGGCTACAAGACTCAAAATGGCGGCTCTACAATAGTTCCAACAGCTTTTATAGCGGTTACATTAGGAATGTAGAACGGTTACAGCAACTTCCATAGCTGTTATATAAAGGACGAAGGGTTTAAGACTCAAAATGGCGGCTGTGTAATTGTTCCAGTAGCTTGTGTAGCTGTTATATATAAGATGGCGGGTATAACACTCAAAATGTCGGCTGTAGAATGGTTCCAACAGCTTGAATAGTTGTTATATAAAGGATGGCGGATATAAGACTACACAAATGGCGGTTGTAGAATGGTTCCAACAGCTTGAATAGTTGTTATATAAAGGATGGCGGATATAAGACTACAAATGGCGGTTGTAGAATGGCTCCAGCAGTTTTTATAGCTGTCATATAAATTATAACGGCTACAAGAACCAAAATGGCAGCTAAGACTCAAAATTGCGGCTGGAGAATGGTTCTAGCAGCTTGTTTAGCTGTCATATAAAAGATGGCAGATATAAGATTAAAAATGGCGGCTGTAGAATAGTTCCAGCAGCTTCCAAAGTTGTTATATAAAGGATGGCAGCTATAAGACTCAAAATGGCGGTTGTAGAATGGTTCCAGCGGCTATAAGACTCAAAATGGCGGCTGTAGACTAGTTCCAGCAGCTTTCAAAGCTGTATAATGGATGGTATCTACAAGACTCAAAATGACAGCTGTAGAATGGTTCCAGCAGCTTGTAAAGCTGTTATATAAAGGATGGCGGCTATAAGACAACAAATGGCGGTTGTAGAATGGCTCCAGCAGTTTTTATAGCTGTCATATAAATTATAACGGCTACAAGAACCAAAATGGCAGCTAAGACTCAAAATTGCGGCTGGAGAATGGTTCTAGCAGCTTGTTTAGCTGTCATATAAAAGATGGCAGATATAAGATTAAAAATGGCGGCTGTAGAATAGTTCCAGCAGCTTCCAAAGTTGTTATATAAAGGATGGCGGCTATAAGACTCAAAATGGCAGTTGTAGAACGGTTCCAGCGGCTATAAGACTCAAAATGGCTGCTGAAAACTAGTTCCAGCAGCTTTCAAAGCTGTTATATAAAGGATGGTACCTATAAGATTCAAAATGACGGCTGTAGAATGGTTCCAACAGCTTGAATAGTTGTTATATAAAGGATGGCGTTTATAAGGCTCAAAATGTCGGCTGTAGAATGGTTCCAGCAGCTTGTATAGCTGTTATACAAGACTCAAAATGGCGGCTCTACAATAGTTCCAAATGGTTCCAGCCGCTTGTATAGCTGCTATATAAAAAATGGCGGGTATAAGACTTAAAATGGCGGCTGTAGAATAGTTCCAGCAGCTTGTAAAGCTGTTATGTAAAGGATGGCGGATATAAAACTCAAAATGGCGGCTGTGGAATGGTTCCAGCAGCTTGTAAAGCTGTTATGTAAAGAATGGCGGGTATAAGACTAAAAATTGTGGTTGTAGAATGGTTCCAGCAGCTTGTATAGCGGTTATATAAAAAATGTCGCCTATAACATTCAAAATGGCAGCTGTAGACTGGTACAAGCATCTTGTATAGCTGTCAAATTAAAACTATACGACTCAAAATGGCGGTTGTACAATAGTTATGTTAAGGATAGGTGCTATAACACTCAAAATGTCGGCTGTAGAATGGTTCCAGCATCTTGTATAGCTGTTATATAAAGGATGGCGTTTATAAGGTTCAAAACGTCGGCTCTAAAATGGTTCCAGCCTCTTGTATAGCTGCTATATAAAATTTGGCGGGTATAAGACTTAAAATGGCAGCTGTAGAATAGTTTCAGCAGCTTGTAAAGCTTTTATATAAAGCATGGCGGCTATTAGACTCAAAATTGCGGCTGGAGAATGGTTTTAGCAGCTTGTATAGCTATCATTTAAAAGATGGCGGCTATAAGATTCAAAATGGCGGCTGTAGAATAGTTCCAGCAGCTTCCAAAGTTGTTATATAAAGCATGGCGGCTATAAGATTCAAAATGGCGGTTGTAGAATGGTTCCAGCGACTATAAGACTTTAAACGGCGGCTGTAGACTAGTTCCAGCAACTTTCAAAGCTGTTATATAAAGTATGGTATCTACAAGACTCAAAATGACGGCTGTAGAATGGTTGCACAAGCTGGTAAAGATGTTATCTAAAGGATGGCGGGTATAAGACTCCAAATGGCGGCTGTAGAATAGTTCCAGCAGCTTGTAAAGTTGTTATATAAAGGATGGCGAGTATAAGACTCAAAATGATGGCTGTAGAATGGTTCCAGCTATTTGTATTTCTTTTATAAAAAGGATGGCGGCCACAAGACTCAAACTGGCGTCTGTACAATGGTTCCAGCAGCTTTTATGGATGTTTTATAAAGCATGGCGGCTATAAGATTCAAAATGACGGCTGTAGAATGGTTGCACAAGCTGGTAAAGATGTTATCTAAAGGATGTCGGGTATAGGACTCCAAATGGCGGCTGTAGAATGGTTCCAGCAGCTGGTAAAGATGTTATCTAAATGATGGCGGTTATAAGACTCCAAATGGCGGCTTTAGAATGGTTTCAGCAGCTTGTAAAGCCGTTATAAAAAGGATGGTACCTACAAGACTCAAAATGACGGCTGTAGAATGGTTTTAGAAGCTGGTCAAGCTGTTATATAAAGGATGGCGGCTATAAGACTCAATATGACGGCTGAAGAATTGTTCCAGCTGCTTGTAAACTGTTATATAAAGGATGGCGAGTATAGGACTCAAAATGACGGCTGTAGAATGGTTCCAGCAACTTGTATTTCTGTTATAAAAAGGATGGCGGCTATAAGATTCAAAATGACGTTTGTAGAATGGTTGCACAAGCTGGTAAAGATGTTATCTAAAGGATGGCGGGTATAAGACTCCAAATGGCGGCTGTAGAATGGTTCCAGCAGCTTGTAAAGCTGTTATATAAAGGATGGTATCTACAAGACTCAAAATGACGGCTGTTGAATGGTTGCACATGTTGGTAAAGATGTTATCTAAAGGATGGCGAGTATAAGACTCAAAATGACGGCTGAAGAATGGTTCCAGCAGTTTGTATAGCTGTTATATAAATGATTGCGGCTACAAGACTCAAAATGGAGGCTGTAGATTGGTTCCAGCAGCTTATAAAGCTGTTATATAAAGGATGGCGAGTAGAAGACTCAAAATGACGGCTCTACAGCCGTTTCTACAATGGTTCCAGCAACTTGTATTTCTGTTATAACCAGAGGGCCGGGTCTAACTTCGACCGTGTGAAAGTTTGTATACCGTTGCAAGTTTGTTAGTAACTCTTTTATATAAACTAACTGTTTTATCTAAAAAGGGTAATGTTTGCGAAAGAACGGCCTTCAATCTTAGCATAGGACATAACGAACTTTCTGATGAAAGTCACTGTTTTCCACCGATCCTTCCTATGTGCCAATTTTGATCAAGATCGGGTGACTATATCATATAGCTCCCATACAAACGGCAAAGTCACGAACAGTGACTTTTCTCAAAAACTTCGATACTTTTTAAGCTATTGTCGTAAAATATGAGTAATATGAGTAAGTTTATTGTAACTATAATATTATATCTGTTAATGACTGTGCCGAATTTGGTAGAGATCGGGTAACTATATCATATGCGTTGCACACTTCTGACCAAAATGAAGAAAGTAAGTCGTCTCGCCGACTTAGGTATACCATACACCAGTAAAACAAATATTTCAAATTTGTAATAACAAATGCATTTGCCTATTTTAAAAAAGTTCTGTTAACAAGCTTTTTACAAGCATATCTTAGTATCTCGCTCACTCATGCATAGCACCTTAGCGCCACCACCTGCCAACGGCCAACTCCGGCCTTATGGAAAAACGGTTTTATGCATAACTTGGCTATTTTTTGTCCGATTTTGATCAAATTTTGTATTTTGCTGGGTATTAGTATTAAATTTAAGTGTGGCAAATTTGATTCCACAAGGTTAAAAATTAGGGAGATAATCGAGTTTTTCAAATTTCGGGGGCGGAAAGGGGCGTGGCAAAATCTTTATAATTACAATTACTGCGCAATTCCTAAGCAAATATACATACCAAATATGGTGTCTCTAGCTGCAATAGTTTTTGAGAAAAACGTTTTTTTTTAATTGCGGGGGCGGAAAGGGGCGTGGCAAAATTTTTATACATACAAAATGAGCGCATTTACTAAGCAAATATACATACCAAATATGGTGTCTCTAGCTGCAACAGTTTTTGAGATAAACGTTTTTTTTGAATTGCGGGGGCGGAAAGGGGCGTGGCAAAAATTTGAAACAAACTTGATCACTCTACATACTACACGAGCCTACATTCTAAATTTGGTGGCTCTATCTCTTATAGTCTCTGAGATCTAGGCGTTCATACGGACGGACAGACGGACGGACGGACGGACGGACGGACGGACGGACGGACGGACGGACGGACAGACGGACATGGCTAGATCGACTCGGCTGTTGATACTGATCAAGAATATATATACTTTATGGGGTCGGAAAAGCTTCCTTCTGCCTGTTACATACATTTTGGCGACTTTAATATACCATTTCACCCTATGGGCGTATGGTATAATTAATATAGCCTTTTTGCAAGGGTATACAAAGGATGGTGGCTACAAGACTCAAAATGACGGCTGTAGAATGGTTCCAGCAGCTTATAAAGCTGTTATATAAAGGATGGCGGGTATAAGACTCAAAATGGCGGATGTAAAATGGTTCCAGCAGCTTGTAAAGCTGTTATATAAAGGATGGCGTTCATAAGGCTCACAACGTCGGCTGTAGAATGGTTCCAGCAGCTTGTAAAGCTGTTATATAAAGGATGGTTTCTACAAGACTCAAAATGACGGGTGTTGAATGGTTCCAGAAGCTGGTAAAGCTGTTATATAGCAGCTTGAGTAGCTGTTGTATAAAGGATGTCGGCTATATCACTCAAAATGGCGGCTGTAGACTAGTTCCAGCAGCTGTCAAAGCTGTTATATAAAGGATGGTATCTACAAGACTCAAAATGACGGCTGTAGAATGGTTCCAGAAGCTGGTAAAGCTATTATATAAAGAATGGTCTATAAGACTCAAAATGGCGGCTGTAGAATGGTTCCAGCAGCTTGTGAAGTTCTTATATAAAGGATGGCGAGTATAAGACTCAAAATGACGGCTGTAGAATGGTTCCAGCAATTTGTATTTCTGTTATAAAAAGGATGGTGGCTACAAGACTCAAAATGACGGCTGTAGAATGTTTGCAGCAGCTTGTAAAGCTTTTAGATAAAGGTTGGCGGGTATAAGACTCAAAATTGCGGCTATAGAATAGTTCTAGCAGCTTGAATAGCTGTTATATAAAGGATGACGGCTATAACACTCAAAATGGCGGCTGTAGAATGGTTCCAGCAGCTTTTATAGCTACTATATAAAGGTTGGCGGCTATAAGATTCAAAATGGCGGCTGTATAAGATTCAAAATGGCGGTTGTAGAATGGTTCCAGCAGCTTCTAAAGCTGTTATATAAAGGATAGCGGGTATAACACTTGTTCGTGGAGGGGCGGATTGATTTGCTGGGGTACTACCTTGGCGGGTGCCAATTTCTTCGTGGTATGGTGAGCGAGTGATTAATTAAGAACACGCGAAACCTTCTTTTAAAAGCTATGCTTTATTCAATTTATTCACAGATAGCCCGACACACACGAAATGTTTCGGGATGAAGTACATATACAATAAGTTCGAATATATATCTGAAGAAAAAAAAACGGGTGTTCGAATGAAACTCTCGTACTGGATTGAAGATGGCGATTTACAGGAGGGCGCTTCGTCACCCTCCTCAGTATTACCGCATTCCGTTTTGGGAAAAACCCTACCCCTCACTCTCTGCTGTACACCCGGTGGCGTGAACAACACTCATAATGGCGGCTGTAGAATTATTCCAGCAACTTGTATTTCTGTCGTATAAAGGATGGCGTCTATAAGACTCAAAATGGCGGCAGTACAATAGTTCCATCAGCTTTTATAGCTGTTACATTAAGGATGTCGGCTAAAAGACTCAAAATGGGGGCTTTGGAATGGTTCCAGCAGCTTGCATAGCTGTTATATGTATAAAGGATGGCGGCTTTAAGATTCAAAATGGCGAATGGAGAATGGTTCTAGCAGCTTGTATAACTGTCGTATAAAAGATGGCGGCTATAAGACTAAAAATGGCGGTTGTACAATAGTTCCAGCAGCTTTTATAGCGGTTACATTAGGGATGAAGAACAGTTACAGCAACTTCCATAGCTGTTATATAAGGGACGAAGGTTTATGACGCAAAATGGCGGCTGCGTAATGGTTCCAGTAGCTTGTGTAGATGTTATGTAAAGGATAACTGCTATAACACTCAAAATGTCGGCTGTAGAATGGTTCCAGCAGCTTGTATAGCTGTTATATAAAGGATGGCGTTTATAAGGCTCAAAACGTCGGCTCTAAAATAGTTCCAGCAGCTTGTAAAGTTGTTATATAAAGGATGGCGGGTATAAGACTCAAAATTGCGGCTGTAGAATGGTTGCTGCAGCTTGTAAAGCTTTTAGATAAAGGTTGGCGGGTATAAGACTCAAAATTGCGGCTATAGAATGGTTCCAGCAGCTTGAATAGCTGTTATATAAAGGATGACGGCTATAACACTCAAAATGGCGGCAGTAGAATGAATCCAGCAACTTGTATTTCTGTCGTATAAAGGATGGCGTCTATAAGACTCAAAATGGCGGCAGTACTATAGTTCCAGCAGCTTTTATAGCTGTTACATTAAGGATGTCGGCTAACAGACTCAAAATGGGGACTGTGGAATGGTTCCAGCAGCTTGCATAGCTGTTATATGTATAAAGGATGGCGGCTTTAAGATTCAAAATGGCGAATGGAGAATGGTTCTAGCAGCTTGTATAGCTGTCGTATAAAAGATGGCGGCTATAACACTCAAAATTTCGGCTGTAGAATGGTTCCAGAAGCTTTTATAGCTACTATATAAAGGTTGGCGGCTATAGGATTCAAAATGGCGGCTGTACAATGGTTCCAGCAGCTTTTATGGATGTTTTATAAAGCATGGCGGCTATAAGATTCAAAATGACGGCTGTACTATGGTTGCACAAGCTGGTAAAGATGTTATCTAAAGGATGGCGTGTATAAGACTCCAAATGGCGGCTGTAGAATGGTTCCAGCAGCTTGTAAAGCTGTTATATAAAGGATGGTATCTACAAGACTCAAAATGACGGCTGTTGAATGGTTGCACATGCTGGTAAAGATGTTATCTAAAGGATGGCGAGTATAAGACTCAAAATGACGTCTGAAGAGTGGTTCCAGCAGTTTGTATAGCTGTTATATAAATGATTGCGGCTACAAGACTCAAAATGGCGGCTGTAGATTGGTTCCAGCAGCTTATAAAGCTGTTATATAAAGGATGGCGAGTAGAAGACTCAAAATGACGGCTCTACAGCCGTTTCTACAATGGTTCCAGCAACTTGTATTTCTGTTATAACCAGAGGGCCGGGGCTAACTTCGACCGTGTGAAAGTTTGTATACCGTAACTCTTTTATATAAACTAACTGTTTTATCTAAAAAGGGTAATGTTTGCGAAAGAACGGCCTTCAATCTAGCATAGGATATAACGAACTTTCTGATGAAAGTCACTGTTTTCCACCGATCCCTCCTATGGGAGCTATATGATATAGTTACCCGATCTTTACCAAATTCGGCACAGTCATTAACAGATATAGTAAACTGACAAATGTTAAATTTGAAAGCAATTGCATCAAAAGTAACGAAGGTATTGACAAAAGTCACTGTTTTTGACCGATCGTTCCTATTGGAGCTATATGATATAGTCACCCGATCTTGATCAAATTTGGCACAGTGGTTTATAGTTACAATAAACTTACTCATATTACTCATATTTTACGACAATAGCTTAAAAAGTAACGAAGTTATTGAGAAAAGTCACTGTTCGTGACTTTGCCGTTTGTATGGGAGCTATATGAAATAGTCAATTATTAAAATTTCAATCAAAATTGGCACAATTATTAATAAGAACACAAAACTGACCAATACCAACTTTTATGGCAATTGCTGATAAAATAACGAAGTTATTGAGATCAATCACTGCTCGTGACTTTGCCGTTCGTATGGGAGCTATATGATATAGACGGACGGACGGACATGGTTATTTGAACTCGTCTCGTCGTGCTGATCAAGAATATATATACTTTATATGGTCGGAGATGCTTCCTTCTATGCGTTGCACACTTCTGACCAAAATAAATATACCCTTTTTGCAAGGGTATACAAAGGATGGTGGCTACAAGACTCAAAATGACGGCTGTAGAATGGTTCCAGCAGCTTATAAAGCTGTTATATAAAGTATGGCGGGTATAAGACTCAAAATGGCGGCTGTAAAATGGTTCCAGCGGCTTGTAAAGCTGTTATATAAAAGATGGCATTCAAAGGGCTCACAACGTCGGCTGTAAAATGGTTCCAGCAGTTTGTATAACTGTATAAATGATTACGGCTACAAGACTCAATATGTAGAATGGTTCCAGCAGCTTATAAATCTGTTATATAAAGGATGGCGGGTATAAGACTCAAAATGGCGGATGTAAAATGGTTCCAGCAGCTTGTAAAGCTGTTATATAAAGGATGGCGTTCATAAGGCTCACAACGTCGGCTGTAGAATGGTTCCAACAGCTTGTACAGCTGTTATATAAAGGATGGTTTCTACAAGACTCAAAATGACGGCTGTTGAATGGTTCCAGAAGCTGGTAAAGCTGTTATATAGCAGCTTGAATAGCTGTTATATAAAGGATGTCGGCTATATCACTCAAAATGGCGGCTGTAGACTAGTTCCAGCAGCTTTCAAAGCTGTTATATAAAGGATGGTGGCTACAAGACTCAAAATGACGGCTGTAGAATGGTTCCAGAAGCTGGTAAAGCTATTATATGAAGGATGGGCTATAAGACTCAAAATGGCGGATGTAAAATGGTTCCAGCAGCTTGTGAAGTTGTTATATAAAGGATGGCCAGTATAAGACTCAAAATGACATCTGTAGAATGGTTCCAGCAATTTGTATTTCTGTTATAAAAAGGATGGTGGCTACAAGACTCAAAATGACGGCTGTAGAATGTTTGCAGCAGCTTTTATAGCTACTATATAAAGGTTGGCGGCTATAAGAATCAAAATGGCGGTTGTACAATGGTTCCAGCAGCTTATAAAGCTGTTATATAAAGGATAGCGGGTATAACACTTGTTCGTGGAGGGGCGGATTGATTTGCTGGGGTACTACCTTGGCGGGTGCCAATTTCTTCGTGGTATGGTGAGCGAGTAATTAATTAAGGACGCACGAAACCTTCTTTTAAAAACTATGCTTTATTCAATTTATTCACAGATAGCCCGACACACACGAAATGTTTCGGGTTGAAGTACATATACAATAGGTTCAAATATATATCTGAAGAAAAAAAAACGGGTGTTCGAATGAAAGTCTCGTACTGGATTGAAGATGGCGATTTACAGGAGGGCGCTTCGTCACCCTCCTCAGTATTACCGCATTCCGTTTTGGGAAAAACCCTACCCCTCACTCTCTGCTGTTCACCCGGTGGCGTGAACAACACTCATAATGGCGGCTGTAGAATTATTCCAGCAACTTGTATTTCTGTCGTATAAAGGATGGCGTCTATAAGACTCAAAATGGCGGCAGTACAATAGTTCCAGCAGCTTTTATAGCTGTTACATTAAGGATGTCGGCTAAAAGACTCAAAATGGGGGCTTTGGAATGGTTCCAGCAGCTTGCGTAGCTGTTATATGTATAAAGGATGGCGGCTTTAAGATTCAAAATGGCAGATGGAGAATGGTTCTAGCAGTTATCTATAAAGGATAACTGCTATAACACTCAAAATGTCGGCTGTGGAATGGTTCCAGCAGCTTGTATAGCTGTTATATAAAGGATGGCGTTTATAAGGCTCAAAACGTCGGCTCTAAAATGGTTCCAGCAGCTTGTAAAGTTGTTTGTAAAGGATGGCGGGTATAAGACTCAAAATTGCGGCTGTAGAATGGTTGCAGCAGCTTGTAAAGCTTTTAGATAAAGGTTGGCGGGTATAAGACTCAAAATTGCGGCTATAGAATGGTTCCAGCAGCTTGAATAGCTGTTATATAAAGGATGAAGGCTATAACACTCAAAATGGCGGCAGTAGAATGAATCCAGCAACTTGTATTTCTGTCGTATAAAGGATGGCGTCTATAAGACTCAAAATGGCGGCAGTACAATAGTTCCAGCAGCTTTAATAGCTGTTACATTAAGGAGCTGTTAAAAGACTCAAAATGGGGGCTGTGGAATGGTTCCAGCAGCTTGCATAGCTGTTATATGTATGAAGGATGGCGGCTTTAAGATTCAAAATGGCGGATGGAGAATGGTTCTAGCAGCTTGTATAGCTGTCGTATAAAAGATGGCGCCTATAAGAGTCAAAATGGGGGCTGTGGAATGGTTCCAGCAGCTTGCATAGCTGTTATATGAATATAGGATGGCGGCTACAAGACTCAAAATAGCGGTAGTACAATAGTTCCAGCAGCTTTTATAAATTGTCGGCTGGTTCCAGTAATATAAAGGATGGCTGATATAAGACTCAAAATGGCGGCCGTAGAATGGTCCTAGCTGCTTGCAAAGCTGTAATATAAATAATGGCGGTTATAGGACTCAAAATGGCGGTCGTATATATAAAATGGCCGCTATAAGACTCAAAATGGCGGGTGTAGAATGGTTTTAGCAGCTTGTATAGCTGTTATTTTAAAAATGGCGGCTGTAACACTCAAAATGGCGGCTGTAGAATGGTACCAGCAGCTTGTGTCGCTTTTATATAAGGGATGGCGGATGTAAGACTCAAAATGGCGGCTGTCACACTCAAAATGGCGGGTTTAGAATGGCTCCAGCAGGTTGTATAGCTTTTATATAAGGGATGTCGGCTATAAGAGTCAACATGGCGGCTTTAAAACGGTTTCAGCAGCTTTTAAATCTTTTATACAAGGAATGGCGTATATACGAATCTAAATGGACGCTGCAGAATGGTACCAGCAGCTTGTATAGCAACTATATAAAGGATTGTGGCTATAAGACTCAAAATGACAGCTGTACAAAGGTTTCAGCAGCTTTTATATCTGTTACATAAAGGATGTATAAGACTCAAAGTGGCGGCTGTAGAATGGCTCCTGCAGCTTGTATAGCTGTTATATAAGGGATGGCGGCTATAAGAGTCAAAACAGCGGCTTTAGCACGGTTCCAGCAGCTTGCTAAGCTGCTATATAAAGAAAGGCGGCTATAAGACTCAAAATGGCGGCAGTACAATAGTTCCAGCAGCTTTTTTAGCTGTTACATTAAGGATGGCGGCTATAAGACTCAAAATGGCGGGTGTAGAATGGTTTTAGCAGCTTGTATAGCTGTTATTTTAAAAATGGCGGCTATAAGACTCAAAGTGGCGGCTGTAGAATGGTTCCTGCAGCTTGTATAGCCGTTATATAAGTGATGGCGGCTATAAGAGTCAAAACAGCGGCTTTAGCACGGTTCCAGCAGCTTGCATAGCTGCTATATAAAGATAGGCGGCTATAAGACTCAAAATGGCGGCAGTACAATAGTTCCAGCAGCTTTTTTAGCTGTTACATTAAGGATGTCGGCTATAAGACTCAAAATGGCGGCCGTAGAACGGTTGCAGCAGCTTGTATAGCTGTTATATAAAAAATGGCGGCTGTAGAATGGTTCCAGCAGCTTGTAAAGTTGTTATATAAAGGATGGCGAGTATAAGGCTCAAAATGACGGCTGTACAATGGTTCCAGCAATTTGTATTTCTGTCATAAAAAGGATGGTGGCTACAAGACTCAAAGACTTGTAAAGTTGTTATATAAAGGATGGCGAGTATAAGGCTCAAAATGACGGCTGTACAATGGTTCCAGCAATTTGTATTTCTGTCATAAAAAGGATGGTGGCTACAAGACTCAAAATGACGGCTGTAGAATGGTTCCAGCAACATGTAAAGCTATTATATAAAGGATGGCGTTCATAAAGCTCAAAACGTCGGCTGTAAAATGGTTCCAGCAGTTTGTATAGCTGTTATATAAATGATTGCGGCTACAAGACTAAAAATGGCGGCTGTACAATAGTTCCAGCAGCTTTTATAAATTGTCGGCTGGTTCCAGTAATATAAAGGATGGGGTATAAGACTCAAAATGACGGTTGTAGAATGGTTCCAGCAGCTTGTAAAGTTGTTATATAAAGGATGGCGAGTATAAGACTCAAAATGACTGCTGTAGAATGGTTCCAATTTGTATTTCTGTTATAAAAAGGATGGTGGCTACAAGACTCAAAATGACAGCTGTACAAAGGTTTCAGCAGCTTTTATAACTGTTAAGTAAAGGATGTATAAGACTCAAAGTGGCGGCTGTAGAATGGTTCCTGCAGCTTGTATAGCTGTTATATAAGGGATGGCGGCTATAAGAGTCAAAACAGCGGCTTAAGCACGGTTCCAGCAGCTTGCTAAGCTGCTATATAAAGAATGGCGGCTATAAGACTCAAAATGGCGGCAGTACAATAGTTCCAGCAGCTTTTTTAGCTGTTACATTAAGGATGTCGGCTATAAGACTCAAAATTTCGGCTGTAGAATGGTTCCAGAAGCTTTTATAGCTACTATATAAGATTCAAAATGGCGGCTGTATAAGATTCAAAATGGTGGTTGTAGAATGGTTCCAGCAGCTTGTAAAACTGTTATATAAAGGATAACGGGTATAACACTCATAATGGCGGCTGTAGAATGAATCCAGCAACTTGTATTTCTGTCGTATAAAGGATGGCGTCTATAAGACTCAAAATGGCGGCAGTACAATAGTTCCAGCAGCTTTTATAGCTGTTACATTAAGGAGCTGTTAAAAGACTCAAAATGGGGGCTGTGGAATGGTTCCAGCAGCTTGCATAGCTGTTATATGTATAATTGATGGCGGCTTTAAGATTCAAAATGGCGGATGGAGAATGGTTCTAGCAGCTTGTATAGCTGTCGTATAAAAGATGGCGGCTATAAGACTCAAAATCGCGGATGTAGAATAGATCCAGCAGCTTGTATAGCTTTTATATAAAAGATGGCGCCTATAAGAGTCAAAATGGGGGCTGTGGAATGGTTCCAGCAGCTTGCATAGCTGTTATATGAATATAGGATGGCGGCTATAAGACTCAAAATTGCGGCTGGAGAATGGTTCTAGCAGTTTGTATAGCTGTCGTATAAAAGATGACGGCTACAAGACTCAAAATAGCGGTTGTAGAATAGTTCCAGCAGCTTTTATAAATTGTCGGCTGGTTCCAGTAATATAAAGGATGGCTGATATAAGACTCAAAATGGCGGCCGTAGAATGGTCCTTGCTGCTTGCAAAGCTGTAATATAAATAATAGCGGCTGTAACACTCAAAATGGCGGCAATAGAATGGTACCAGCAGCTTGTGTCGCTTTTATATAAGGGATGGCGGATGTAAAACTCAAAATGGCGGCTGTCACACTCAAAATGGCGGGTGTAGAATGGTTCCAGCAGCTTGTATAGCTTTTATATAAGGGATGTCGGCTATAAGAGTCAACATGGCGGCTTTAGAACGGTTTCAGCAGCTTTTAAATCTTTTATACAAGGAATGGCGTATATACGACTCTAAATGGATGCTGCAGAATGGTACCAGCAGCTTGTATAGCAACTATATAAAGGATGGTGGCTATAAGACTCAAAATGACAGCTGTACAAAGGTTTCAGCAGCTTTTATAACTGTTACGTAAACAAGGATGTATAAGACTCAATGTGGCGGCTGTAGAATGGTTCCAGCAGCTTATATAGCTGTTATATAAGGGATGGCGGCTATAAGAGTCAAAACAGCGGCTTTAGCACGGTTCCAGCAGCTCGCATAGCTGCTATATAAAAAAAGGCGGCTATAAGACTCAAAATGGCGGCAGTACAATAGTTCCAGCAGCTTTTTTAGCTGTTACATTAAGGATGTCGGCTATAAGACTCAAAATGACGGCTGTAGAACGGTTACAGCAGCTTGTATAGCTGTTATATAAAAAATGGCGGCTGTAGAATGGTTCCACCAGCTTGTAAAGTTGTTATATAAAGGATGGCGAGTATAAGGCTTAAAATGACGGCTGTAGAATGGTTCCAGCATTTTGTATTTCTGTTATAAAAAGGATGGTGGCTACAAGACTCAAAATGACGGCTGTAGAATGGTTCCAGCAACATGTAAAGCTATTATATAAAAGATGGCGTTCATAAAGCTCAAAACGTCGGCTGTAAAATGGTTCCAGCAGTTTGTATAGCTGTTAAATAAATGATTGCGGCTACAAGACTCAAAATGGCGGCTGTACAATAGTTCCAGCAGCTTTTTTAGCTGGTACATTAAGGATGTCGGCTATAAGAGTCAATATGGCGGCTGTAGAACGGTTGCAGCAGCTTGTATAGCTGTTATATAAAAAATGACGGCTATGACATTCAAAATGGCAGCTCAAGACTGATACCAGCAGTTTGTATAGCTGTCATATAAAGACTATAAGACTCAAAATGGCGGCTGTACTATAGTTCCAGCAGCTTTTATAGCAGATACATTCAGGATGTCGGCTATAAGACTCGAAATTGGATGCCAACTATAAAACTCAAAATGGCAGTTGTAGAATGGTTCCAGAGGCTATAAGACTCAAAATGGCGGCTGTAGACTAGTTCCAGCAGCTTTCAAAGCTGTTATATAAAGGATGGTATCTACAAGACTCAAAATGGCGGCTGTAGAATGGTTCCAGCAGCTTGTAAAGTTGTTATATAAAGGATGGCGAGTATAAGACTCAAAATGACTGCTGTAGAATGGTTCCAATTTGTAAATCTGTTATAAAAAGGATGGTGGCTACAAGACTTAAAATGACGGCTGTAGAATGGTTCCACCAACATGTAAAGCTATTATATAAAGAATGGCGTTCATAAAGCTCAAAACGTCGGCTGTAAAATGGTTCCAGCAGTTTGTATAGCTGTTATATAAATGATTGCGGCTACAAGACTCAAAATGGCGGCTGAATAGGGATTCCCGGAGAGAAGGAAAATAACCCAGTCTTCATTCGTTGAATTCAAAATATGAACTGACTTTATTTACAAAAGTACGGAGTTTATATAGGAATTATCTTAGGCTCTAGTAGGTAACAATTGTTCTTATAAGATCTTATTTTAGACTCACACCCACGTATTCGGGGGTTGAAAAATTATTATTTTGGGCACATCGTCGGCCACTTGACATCCTGTCGTTGTGATCTTTCGGGTTAGTTTAGAATTACAAGTGTTTTTGTATTTGTATTGTATTTCTAGTCATATGCTAGGTTAGTTGTTTGGTACAAAGGTACAGTTGTATTGTATTTTCTTTAGTGCATCTGATTTGGTGAAGCCAGTTCAGATGAACACGATGTTTATTCTTAAACATTCTGCAAAGGGCCACCAAATGCGGCGTTTTGGACTTTATTTTTATAGTTAGTTGACTTATACAAATTATTATTAAACTATCATTAGTAAGATAATTATTGTTAAAGAAGCATGACCAGTTACATGATGGACGTTGAACATAGTCAATCTGATGTTCCTTTGCCATTGTCACTGACTTCCTATTTTTACCAATTCTCCCGTATGTATTACTGAGTTGGCTTCTACTGGTTTTTATAATATTTGGCATATTACCTAATGATTTCTGTTTCGGGATATCTACCCATTCCTGATGTGTATTACTGTGCTGACTTCTAGCCTTTTTAATTGTACCAATGTGATCTTCGCTCCACCATTTTTAAATATCGCTGACTGCTAAAACTTGAGTGGTTATTCTGGCTATCATTAAATGTTGTCCTTTTATAAATATTTTGCCATATCTGCCTTTTTGGTACTATAGTTTCGGACAATTTGTTACCGGAATCTTTTTTGATATTATTTTTTAGATAATTATTATCTAATTGAATGTTCTCATTTTGTATTGGCTCTGGGATATATACTTTTTGTTCCCCAATTTTCACTTTACCTCCAATGTGAGGTCCTGCCGGGGGCCATAAATTTATTTTTTGAGTTTTGCTGTTGCATTTCTTTGGGATTGTGTCGTTTTTACTTTGAAATTTACCTTTCCTCTCCCAACGTTGTTCAAAACCTGTGTCATCTATTGTTGTTGCCACTACAGATTTATTCTGATTTGATTTGGTGCATCCCGAGACGATCGAACCAAATTGAGTATTTTGGCCTAGCAGGCCATCAATCTTTGTAATTCCCCTTTTTAAGATTTGGGTATATACGTTTACCCCCATTATTATATCAACCCTACCAGGTTTATTGAAGCTAGGATCAGCTAGCACGTAAGTTTACCATTTTGACATATCCACATTTGCAATTTTTAATGGAAGAGCTTTCATTAACTTTGGCAACACAATTGCCTCAACCTTTAGATGTCCTTTCCAAGGATTTCTCGTCTTTACATCTATTTTTACCTTATATTTTGATTTATTAGATTTTATTGAGGACACGCCACTTATTTCTGTATACTGTTTAATTTTAGGTAGTTTTAATATTTGAGCGGCCTCTTCAGACAAAATGGTGCTCGGTGAACCACTATCAATAAGGGCTCTTAGAGTCTTATATCCTCCATTTACATTTTTGACTTCTATTACAGCTGTGCCCAACAGTGTTGGTTGTGGGGTTACACAAGTATTTACTTTCTCCTGTTCTTCGTCAAAATGAAGTAAAGTATGGTGTTCCTTACTACACAATGAACAGACCATTTCATTAGTGCACACCTTATTGCTTGAATGGTTCAAGCATCTTATGCAAAGCTGCACTTTTTTGGCTGTCTCATATCGTTCAATAGGTGCCAAACCTTTAAACTTATAGCATTTATATGCTTTGTGCCGGGCAATTTTGCAAATCGGACATTTATCTTCGACTTCCGCATAATTTAAAACAGTTTGTAGCCGTTTTTTCTCCTCTTTGCTCATGGCACTTAGCGAGCAATATCTTTGCTCCAAGTATTCCATGACATCAGATAGCAATTGTATCTGCTTTGTTTTTCTAATTTGACTCTCATATAACTGTAGAGTCTCCCTGTCAAATTTCCGAAGTATGAGTTGAGCGACTATTACGTCAACTTCATCGGACAAATTTGCTTTAATTTTAATTAAGTGTATTGACTCATTAATTATGTCAATCACTCCTTTTACGCTTTTTGCGGATTCATTGTTGATCATCGGTATATCAACGATCCGACTTAATTGTTCGGAAAATACACTCCGATTATTTTCATACCGCTTGGTTAACAGTTCCCAAGCGGCACTATAGTTATCAGCTGAACCTGACAATAGAAGAGCTACCATGCTCCTCGTTTCCCCCTTTAAAGCGGATTTTAAATAATTAAACTTAAGAGCAAGACTTAAATCCTCTCTTTTTTCAATAAGCACAAACAGGTCCCATTCTCTAGGTTCTCCAGAGAATGTGGGTACCTGTATTTTCGGCAACACCGGTAGTTCGCCTCTCACTGTTACATTCTCAATCTTACTTTCCTTATTGTTCATTTTCATTTCTAGCATTGACAATGAATTTTGGACGTCGAATTCCGAATCCTCCATAGTTTTCTTAAATTTTGCACCACTTGTTTTTTGGCATGCCCGTACCTTCTCCCATAAATAATTTATTTTATTAATATACATTATCCATGTCCCATTGCCTGTAGATTTCAACTCTACTACCTCCAAATATTCCTGAAGCTGTCGAACTCTATCCATTAATATCTCCTGATTACCATTACCGTTTTCATGACTGGAGGTCGCATTCCCGCGCGACTCTCCTTTGCTATCATCAACCATTTCTGACATATCTGCTTCTGCTTCGACTAACACTGACTTACTAGTGCCTGGTTTTTCTGACTCTCCTGTAGCTATTATTTTGGCAACTATCTTTAAGACTTCTTCATGTACTTTATCTCTGTAGTACTGATGATCGAAAACCCCCTGCTGGAGCAATTTCTCATGGTTAGGCATCCATCGGCTACTAATCACTTTTACTTCCTCAATCTCCTTGTTAGTAATGTTTCTGGGATTTAGTGCTTCCAACTGTCTTAACCTGGTATGCAACTCTACCTGCTTCTCTAACAATTTCGCAGTCTTATTAGTGAACATTTTATCTTGTGTGAATATTAGGATATCGATATAATATATAATATATAATAATAAAAATAGATAGATGTACTTATAACTATCTTAATTTATATCTTATCTGATGATCCTGCTGCCACCGTTCCCCACTGTTGTCCGCCAAGTAGAGTTTGCCAAGTAGGTTTTGCCGATATTCTGCTGCTGCTTGTCTGCCAATGGGTCGGATTTGCCGTTTCTTTATATTTGCCTCGCCTCCAGTCGCCTCTTCTTTGCAACTATCTTGTTGCTCTGCTGCTATTTCTAGTTGCCGACTTGCAACTGTATAATATAAAGTGTATATAGTGTGTATGTACACTAGTAAATTCTTTTTTTTTTCCATATTAGGGCTTCGAATACGCCACACACAAAAACTCCCGCCGCCGAAATTACTACAGTTGCTCCACTAGCCAAACTGACTTTAAAATCGGACGCACGCACTTTTTATTTATTAAGCAAAATTTTGCCTTTTATATTATACTCTGTCTCTTACCACTGGTGGGGGAAAACAAGAGTTAATTTATTTTGCTACCTATAGCTGATCTTAGCATTTACACTTGCATAAGAATTCAGACTTTAAGGAGCTGATTCACTCTCTGAGTCTCTTACCACTGGTGGGGGAAAACTGCAGAGTTCCTTTTTCTCGAAGGACCAAAGTGAATCCGGCTCGAAGGACCAAAAATGAATCCGGTTCGAAGGACCAAAATGAATAGGGATTCCCGGAGAGAAGGAAAATAACCCAGTCTTCATTCGTTGAATTCAAAATATGAACTGATTTTATTTACAAAAGTACGGAGTTTATATAGGAATTATCTTAGGCTCTAGTAGGTAACAATTGTTCTTAGAAGATTTTATTTTAGACACACACCCACGTATTCGGGGGTTGAAAAATTATTATTTTGGGCACATCGTCGGCCACTTGACATCCTGTCGTTGTGATCTTTTGGGTTAGTTTAGAATTACAAGTGTTTTTCCCACACCGCGTGTGGCAGATTGTATTTCTAGTCATATGCTAGGTTAGTTGTTTGGTACAAAGGTACAGTTGTATTGTATTTTCTTTAGTGCATCTGATTTGGTGAAGCCAGTTCAGATGAACACGATGTTTATTCTTAAACAGCGGCTGTACAATAGTTCCAGCAGCTTTTATAAATTGTCGGCTGGTTCCAGTAATATAAAGGATGGCTGATATAAGACTCAAAATGGCTGCCGTAGAATGGTCCTAGCAGCTTGCAAAGCTGTAATATAAATAATGGCGGTTATAGGACTCAAAATGGCGGTCGTATATATAAATTGGCGGCTATAACAAGCAAAATGGCGGCTGTAGAATGGTTCCAGCAGCATTTATGGCTGTTATATAAAGGATGGCGGCTAAAAGACTCAAATTGACGGCTGTAGAATGGTTCCAGCAGCTTGTATAGCTTTTATATAATGGATGGCGACTATAAAACTCAAATCGGCGGCTGTAGAATTGTTCCAGAAGCTTGTATAGCTTTTATATAAGGGATAGCGGATATAAGACTCATAATGGCGGCTGTAGAATAGTTCGAGCAGCTTGTAAAGCTGTCATATTAAGGACGGCGGCTATAAGACTCAAAATGGCGGGTGTAGAATGGTTTTAGCAGCTTGTATGGCTGTTATTTTAAAAATGGCGGCTGTAACACTCAAAATGGCGGCTGTAGAATGGTACCAGCAGCTTGTGTCGCTTTTATATAAGGGATGGCGGATGTAAGACTCAAAATGGCGGCTATCACACTCAAAATGGCGGGTGTAGAATGGTTCCAGCAGCTTGTATAGCTTTGATATAAGGAATGTCGGCTATAAGAGTCAACATGGCGGCTTTAGAAAGGTTTCATCAGCTTTTAAATCTTTTATACAAGGAATGGCGTATATACGACTCTAAATGAATGCTGCAGAATGGTACCAGCAGCTTGTATAGCAACTATATAAAGGATGGTGGCTATAAGACTCAAAATGACAGCTGAACAAAGGTTTCAGCCGCTTTTATAACTGTTACGTAAAGGATGTATAAGACTCAAAGTGGCGGCTGTAGAATGGTTCCAGCAATTTGTATTTCTGTTATAAAAAGGATGGTGGCTACAAGACTCAAAATGACGGCTGTAGAATGGTTCCAGCAACATGTAAAGCTATTATATAAAGGATGGCGTTCATAAAGCTCAAAACGTCGTCTGTAAAATGGTTCCAGCAGTTTGTATAGCTGTTAAATAAATGATTGCGGCTACAAGACTCAAAATGGCGGCTGTACAATAGTTCCAGCAGCTTTTTTAGCTGTTACATTAAGGATGTCGGCTATAAGACTCAATATGGCGGCTGTAGAACGGTTGCAGCAGCTTGTATAGCTGTTATATAAAAAATGACGGCTATAATATTCAAAATGGCAGCTCTAGACTGATACCAGCAGTTTGTATAGCTGACATATAAAGACTATAAGACTCAAAACGGCGGCTGTACAATAGTTCCAGCAGCTTTTATAGCTGATACATTCAGGATGTCGGCTATAAGACTTAAAATGGCGCCTCTAGAACGGTTCCAGCATCTTGCATAGCTGTTATATAAAAGAAGGCGGCTATAAGACTTAAAATTGCGGCTGGAGAATGGTTCTAGCAGCTTGTATAGCCAGCAGCTTTTATGGCTGTTACATTATGGATGTCGGTTATAAAACTCAAAATGGCGGCTGTAGAACGTTTCCAGCAGCTTGCACAGCTGTTGTATAATGGATGCCGGTTATAAGACTAAAAATGGCGGTTGTCGAATGGCTCCAGCAGTTTGTATAGCTGTTATATAAATGATGGCGGCTACAAAAACCAAAATGGCGGCTGTACAATGGTTCAAGCAGCTTTTATGGATGTTATATAAAGCATGGCGGCTATAAGACTCAAAATTGCGGCTGGAGAATGGTTCTAGCAGCTTGTATAGCTGTCGTATAAAATATGGCGGCTATAAGATTCAAAATGGCGGTTGCAGAATAGTTACAGCAGCTTCCAAAGTTGTTATATAAAGAAGGCCAACTATAAAACTCAAAATGGCAGTTGTAGAATGGTTCCAGCGGCTATAAGACTCAAAATGGCGGCTGTAGACTAGTTCCAGCAGCTTTCAAAGCTGTTATATAAAGGATGGTATCTACAAGACTCAAAATGACAGCTGTAGAATGGTTCCAGAAGCTGGTAAAGGTATTATATAAAGGATGGGGTATAAGACTCAAAATGGCGGCTGTAGAATGGTTACAGCAGCTTGTAAAGTTGTTATATAAAGGATGGCGAGTATAAGACTCAAAATGACTGCTGTAGAATGGTTCCAATTTGTATTTCTGTTATAAAAAGGATGGTGGCTACAAGACTCAAAATGACGGCTGTAGAATGGTTCCAGCAACATGTAAAGCTATTATATAAAGAATGGCGTTCATAAAGCTCAAAACGTCGGCTGTAAAATGGTTCCAGCAGTTTGTATAGCTGTTATATAAATGATTGCGGCTACAAGACTCAAAATAGACAATAGTTCCAGCAGCTTTTTTAGCTGTTACATTGAGGATGTCGGCTATAAGACTTAAAATGGCGGTTGTCGAATGGTTCCAGCAGCTTGTATAGCTGCCTTATAAAGGATGGCGGCTATAAGACTGAAAATAACGGCTGTACAATAGTTCCAGCAGCTTTTATAGCGGTTACATTAGGGATGTAGAACGGTTACAGCAACTTCCATAGCTGTTATATAAAGGACGAAGTGTTTAAGACTCAAAATGGCGGCTGTGTAATGGTTCCAGTAGCTTGTGTAGCTGATATATAAAGCATGGCGTTTATATGGCTCAAAACGTCGGCTCTAAAATGGTTCCAGCCTCTTGTATAGCTGCGATATAAAAGATGGCGGGTATAAGACTTAAAATGGGGGCTGTGGAATGGTTCCAGCAGCTTGCATAGCTGTTATATGAATATAGGATGGCGGCTATAAGACTCAAAATTTCGGCTGGAGAATGGTTCTAGCAGCTTGTATAGCTGTCGTATAAAAGATGACGGCTACAAGACTCAAAATAGTGGTAGTACAATAGTTCCAGCAGCTTTTATAAATTGTCGGCTGGTTCCAGTAATATAAAGGATGGCTGATATAAGACTCAAAATGGCGGCCGTAGAATGGTCCTAGCAGCTTGTAAAGCTGTAATATAAATAATGGCGTTTATAGGACTTAAAATGGCGGTCGTATATATAAAATGGCGGCTATAACACGCAAAATGGCGGCTGTAGAATGGTACCAGCAGCTTGTGTCGCTTTTATATAAGGGATGGCGGATGTAAAACTCAAAATGGCGGCTGTCACACTCAAAATGGCGGGTGTAGAATGGTTCCAGCAGCTTGTATAGCTTTTATATAAGGGATGTCGGCTATAAGAGTCAACATGGCGGCTTTAGAACGGTTTCAGCAGCTTTTAAATCTTTTATACAAGGAATGGCGTATATACGACTCTAAATGGATGCTGCAGAATGGTTCCAGCAGCTTGTAAAGCTGTTATATAAAGGATGGTATCTACAAGACTCAAAATGACGGCTGTAGAATGGTTCCAGCAGCTTATAAAGCTGTTATATAAAGTATGGCGGGTATAAGACTCAAAATGGCGGCTGTAAAATGGTTCCAGCGGCTTGTAAAGCTGTTATATAAAAGATGGCATTCAAAGGGCTCACAACGTCGGCTGTAAAATGGTTCCAGCAGTTTGTATAACTGTATAAATGATTACGGCTACAAGACTCAAAATGTAGAATGGTTCCAGCAGCTTATAAATCTGTTATATAAAGGATGGCGGGTATAAGACTCAAAATGGCGGATGTAAAATGGTTCCAGCAGCTTTTATGGATGTTTTATAAAGCATGGCGGCTATAAGATTCAAAATGACGGCTGTAGAATGGTTGCACAAGCTGGTAAAGATGTTATCTAAAGGATGGCGTGTATAAGACTCCAAATGGCGGCTGTAGAATGGTTCCAGCAGCTTGTAAAGCTGTTATATAAAGGATGGTATCTACAAGACTCAAAATGACGGCTGTTGAATGGTTGCACATGCTGGTAAAGATGTTATCTAAAGGATGGCGAGTATAAGACTCAAAATGACGGCTGAAGAGTGGTTCCAGCAGTTTGTATAGCTGTTATATAAATGATTGCGGCTACAAGACTCAAAATGGCGGCTGTAGATTGGTTCCAGCAGCTTATAAAGCTGTTATATAAAGGATGGCGAGTAGAAGACTCAAAATGACGGCTCTACAGCCGTTTCTACAATGGTTCCAGCAACTTGTATTTCTGTTATAACCAGAGGGCCGGGGCTAACTTCGACCGTGTGAAAGTTTGTATACCGTTGCAAGTTTGTTAGTAAACTAACTGTTTTATCTAAAAAGGGTAATGTTTGCGAAAGAACGGCCTTCAATCTAGCATAGGATATAACGAACTTTCTGATGAAAGTCACTGTTTTCCACCGATCCCTCCTATGGGCGCTATATGATATAGTTACCCGATCTTTACCAAATTCGGCACAGTCATTAACAGATATAGTAAACTGACAAATGTTAAATTTGAAAGCAATTGCATCAAAAGTAACGAAGGTATTGACAAAAGTCACTGTTTTTGACCGATCCTATTGGAGCTATATGATATAGTCACCCGATCTTGATCAAATTTGGCACAGTGGTTTATAGTTACAATAAACTTACTCATATTACTCATATTTTACGACAATAGCTTAAAAAGTAACGAAGTTATTGAGAAAAGTCACTGTTCGTGACTTTGCCGTTTGTATGGGAGCTATATGATATAGTCAATTATTAAAATTTCAATCAAAATTGGCACAATTATTAATAAGAACACAAAACTGACCAATACCAACTTTTATGGCAATTGCTGATAAAATAACGAAGTTATTGAGATAAATCACTGCTCGTGACTTTGCCGTTCGTATGGGAGCTATATGATATAGTGGTCCGATCCGACTGAATCCGAGATATACAAACCCTGCAGTATATACAAGCCTACGTGCAAAATTTCAGCTCTGTAGCTCATACGGTCTAGGAGGAGTTCGCATCGATCCAGACGGACGGACGGACATGGTTATTTGAACTCGTCTCGTCGTGCTGATCAAGAATATATATACTTTATATGGTCGGAGATGCTTCCTTCTATGCGTTGCACACTTCTGACCAAAATAAATATACCCTTTTTGCAAGACTCAAAATGACGGCTGTAGAATGGTTCCAGCAGCTTATAAAGCTGTTATATAAAGTATGGCGGGTATAAGACTCAAAATGGCGGCTGTAAAATGGTTCCAGCGGCTTGTAAAGCTGTTATATAAAAGATGGCATTCAAAGGGCTCACAACGTCGCCTGTAAAATGGTTCCAGCAGTTTGTATAACTGTATGAATGATTACGGCTACAAGACTCAAAATGTAGAATGGTTCCAGCAGCTTATAAATCTGTTATATAAAGGATGGCGGGTATAAGACTCAAAATGGCGGATGTAAAATGGTTCCAGCAGCTTGTAAAGCTGTTATATAAAGGATGGCGTTCATAAGGCTCACAACGTCGGCTGTAGAATGGTTCCAGCAGCTTGTAAAGCTGTTATATAAAGGATGGTTTCTACAAGACTCAAAATGACGGCTGTTGAATGGTTCCAGAAGCTGGTAAAGCTGTTATATAGCAGCTTGAATAGCTGTTATATAAAGGATGTCGGCTATATCACTCAAAATGGCGGCTGTAGACTAGTTCCAGCAGCTTTCAAAGCTGTTATATAAAGGATGGTGGCTACAAGACTCAAAATGACGGCTGTAGAATGGTTCCAGAAGCTGGTAAAGCTATTATATGAAGGATGGGCTATAAGACTCAAAATGGCGGATGTAAAATGGTTCCAGCAGCTTGTGAAGTTGTTATATAAAGGATGGCCAGTATAAGACTCAAAATGACGTCTGTAGAATGGTTCCAGCAATTTGTATTTCTGTTATAAAAAGGATGGTGGCTACAAGACTCAAAATGACGGCTGTAGAATGTTTGCAGCAGCTTTTATAGCTACTATATAAAGGTTGGCGGCTATAAGAATCAAAATGGCGGTTGTACAATGGTTCCAGCAGCTTCTAAAGCTGTTATATAAAGGATAGCGGGTATAACACTTGTTCGTGGAGGGGCGGATTGATTTGCTGGGGTACTACCTTGGCGGGTGCCAATTTCTTCGTGGTATGGTGAGCGAGTGATTAATTACGCGCGAAACCTTCTTTTAAAAACTATGCTTTATTCAATTTATTCACAGATAGCCCGACACACACGAAATGTTTCGGGTTGAAGTACATATACAATAGGTTCAAATATATATCTGAAGACAAAAAAACGGGTGTTCGAATGAAAGTGTCATACTGGATTGAAGATGGCGATTTACAGGAGGGCGCTTCGTCACCCTCCTCAGTATTACCGCATTCCGTTTTGGGAAAAACCCTACCCCTCACTCTCTGCTGTTCACCCGGTGGCGTGCACAACACTCATAATGGCGGCTGTAGAATTATTCCAGCAACTTGTATTTCTGTCGTATAAAGGATGGCGTCTATAAGACTCAAAATGGCGGCAGTACAATAGTTCCAGCAGCTTTTATAGCTGTTACATTAAGGATGTCGGCTAAAAGACTCAAAATGGGGGTTTGGAATGGTTCCAGCAGCTTGAAAAGCTGTTATATGTATAAAGGATGGCGGCTTTAAGATTCAAAATGGCGGATGGAGAATGGTTCTAGCAGTTATCTATAAAGGATAACTGCTATAACACTCAAAATGTCGGCTGTGGAATGGTTCCAGCAGCTTGTATAGCTGTTATATAAAGGATGGCGTTTATAAGGCTCAAAACGTCGGCTCTAAAATGGTTCCAGCAGCTTGTAAAGTTGTTTGTAAAGGATGGCGGGTATAAGACTCAAAATTGCGGCTGTAGAATGGTTGCAGCAGCTTGTAAAGCTTTTAGATAAAGGTTGGCGGGTATAAGACTCAAAATTGCGGCTATAGAATGGTTCCAGCAGCTTGAATAGCTGTTATATAAAGGATGACGGCTATAACACTCAAAATGGCGGCAGTAGAATGAATCCAGCAACTTGTATTTCTGTCGTATAAAGGATGGCGTCTATAAGACTCAAAATGGCGGCAGTACAATAGTGCCAGCAGCTTTAATAGCTGTTACATTAAGGAGCTGTTAAAAGACTCAAAATGGGGGCTGTGGAATGGTTCCAGCAGCTTGCATAGCTGTTATATGTATGAAGGATGGCGGCTTTAAGATTCAAAATGGCGGATGAAGAATGGTTCTAGCAGCTTGTATAGCTGTCGTATAAAAGATGGCGCCTATAAGAGTCAAAATGGGGGCTGTGGAATGGTTCCAGCAGCTTGCATAGCTGTTATATGAATATAGGATGGCGGCTACAAGACTCAAAATAGCGGTAGTACAATAGTTCCAGCAGCTTTTATAAATTGTCGGCTGGTTCCAGTAATATAAAGGATGGCTGATATAAGACTCAAAATGGCGGCCGTAGAATGGTCCTAGCTGCTTGCAAAGCTGTAATATAAATAATGGCGGGTATAGGACTCAAAATGGCGGTCGTATGTATAAAATGGCGGCTATAATACTCAAAATGGCGGGTGTAGAATGGTTTTAGCAGCTTGTATAGCTGTTATTTTAAAAATGGCGGCTGTAACACTCAAAATGGCGGCTGTAGAATGGTACCAGCAGCTTGTGTCGTTTTTATATAAGGGATGGCGGATGTAAGACTCAAAATGGCGGCTGTCACACTCAAAATGGCGGGTTTAGAATGGTTCCAGCAGCTTGTATAGCTTTTATATAAGGGATGTCGGCTATAAGAGTCAACATGGCGGCTTTAGAACGGTTTCAGCAGCTTTTAAATCTTTTATACAAGGAATGGCGTATATACGAATCTAAATGGACGCTGCAGAATGGTACCAGCAGCTTGTATAGCAACTATATAAAGGATTGTGGCTATAAGACTCAAAATGACAGCTGTACAAAGGTTTCAGCAGCTTTTATAACTGTTACATAAAGGATGTATAAGACTCAAAGTGGCGGCTGTAGAATGGTTCCTGCAGCTTGTATAGCTGTTATATAAGTGATGGCGGCTATAAGAGTCAAAACAGCGGCTTTAGCACGGTTCCAGCAGCTTGCATAGCTGCTATATAAAGATAGGCGGCTATAAGACTCAAAATGGCGGCAGTACAATAGTTCCAGCAGCTTTTTTAGCTGTTACATTAAGGATGTCGGCTATAAGACTCAAAATGGCGGCCGTAGAACGGTTGCAGCAGCTTGTATAGCTGTTATATAAAAAATGGCGGCTGTAGAATGGTTCCAGCAGCTTGTAAAGTTGTTATATAAAGGATGGCGAGTATAAGGCTCAAAATGACGGCTGTACAATGGTTCCAGCAATTTGTATTTCTGTCATAAAAAGGATGGTGGCTACAAGACTCAAAATGACGGCTGTAGAATGGTTCCAGCAACATGTAAAGCTATTATATAAAGGATGGCGTTCATAAAGCTCAAAACGTCGGCTGTAAAATGGTTCCAGCAGTTTGTATAGCTGTTATATAAATGATTGCGGCTACAAGACTCAAAATGGCGGCTGTACAATAGTTCCAGCAGCTTTTATAAATTGTCGGCTGGTTCCAGTAATATAAAGGATGGGGTATAAGACTCAAAATGACGGCTGTAGAATGGTTCCAGCAGCTTGTAAAGTTGTTATATAAAGGATGTCGAGTATAAGACTCAAAATGACTGCTGTAGAATGGTTCCAATTTGTATTTCTGTTATAAAAAGGATGGTGGCTACAAGACTCAAAATGACAGCTGTACAAAGGTTTCAGCAGCTTTTATAACTGTTAAGTAAAGGATGTATAAGACTCAAAGTGGCGGCTGTAGAATGGTTCCTGCAGCTTGTATAGCTGTTATATAAGGGATAACGGCTATAAGAGTCAAAACAGCGGCTTAAGCACGGTTCCAGCAGCTTGCTAAGCTGCTATATAAAGAAAGGCGGCTATAAGACTCAAAATGGCGGCAGTACAATAGTTCCAGCAGCTTTTTTAGCTGTTACATTAAGGATGTCGGCTATAAGACTCAAAATTTCGGCTGTAGAATGGTTCCAGAAGCTTTTATAGCTACTATATAAGATTCAAAATGGCGGCTGTATAAGATTCAAAATGGTGGTTGTAGAATGGTTCCAGCAGCTTGTAAAACTGTTATATAAAGGATAGCGGGTATAACACTCATAATGGCGGCTGTAGAATGAATCCAGCAACTTGTATTTCTGTCGTATAAAGGATGGCGTCTATAAGACTCAAAATGGCGGCAGTACAATAGTTCCAGCAGCTTTTATAGCTGTTACATTAAGGAGCTGTTAAAAGACTCAAAGTGGGGGCTGTGGAATGGTTCCAGCAGCTTGCATAGCTGTTATATGTATAATTGATGGCGGCTTTAAGATTCAAAATGGCGGATGGAGAATGGTTCTAGCAGCTTGTATAGCTGTCGTATAAAAGATGGCGGCTATAAGACTCAAAATGGCGGATGTAGAATAGATCCAGCAGCTTGTATACCTTTTATATAAAATATGGCGGCTATAAGAGTCAAAATGGGGGCTGTGGAATGGTTCCAGCAGCTTGCATAGCTGTTATATGAATATAGGATGGCGGCTATAAGACTCAAAATTGAGGCTGGAGAATGGTTCTAGCAGTTTGTATAGATGTCGTATAAAAGATGACGGCTACAAGACTCAAAATAGCGGTTGTAGAATAGTTCCAGCAGCTTTTATAAATTGTCGGCTGGTTCCAGTAATATAAAGGATGGCTGATATAAGACTCAAAATGGCGGCCGTAGAATGGTCCTTGCTGCTTGCAAAGCTGTAATTTAAATAATAGCGGCTGTAACACTCAAAATGGCGGCAATAGAATGGTACCAGCAGCTTATGTCGCTTTTATATAAGGGATGGCGGATGTAAGACTCAAAATGGCGGCTGTCACACTCAAAATGGCGGGTGTAGAATGGTTCCAGCAGCTTGTATAGCTTTTATTTAAGGGATGTCGGCTATAAGAGTCAACATGGCGGCTTTAGAACGGTTTCAGCAGCTTTTAAATCTTTTATACAAGGAATGGCGTATATACGACTCTAAATGGATGCTGCAGAATGGTACCAGCAGCTTGTATAGCAACTATATAAAGGATGGTGGCTATAAGACTCAAAATGACAGCTGTACAAAGGTTTCAGCAGCTTTTATAACTGTTACGTAAACAAGGATGTATAAGACTCAATGTGGCGGCGTAGAATGGTTCCAGCAGCTTATATAGCTGTTATATAAGGGATGGCGGCTATAAGAGTCAAAACAGCGGCTTTAGCACGGTTCCAGCAGCTCGCATAGCTGCTATATAAAAAAAGGCGGCTATAAGACTCAAAATGGCGGCAGTACAATAGTTCCAGCAGCTTTTTTAGCTGTTACATTAAGGATGTCGGCTATAAGACTCAAAATGACGGCTGTAGAACGGTTGCAGCAGCTTGTATAGCTGTTATATAAAAAATGGCGGCTGTAGAATGGTTCCACCAGCTTGTAAAGTTGTTATATAAAGGATGGCGAGTATAAGGCTTAAAATGACGGCTGTAGAATGGTTCCAGCAATTTGTATTTCTGTTATAAAAAGGATGGTGGCTACAAGACTCAAAATGACGGCTGTAGAATGGTTCCAGCAACATGTAAAGCTATTATATAAAGGATGGCGTTCATAAAGCTCAAAACGTCGGCTGTAAAATGGTTCCAGCAGTTTGTATAGCTGTTAAATATATGATTGCGGCTACAAGACTCAAAATGGCGGCTGTACAATAGTTCCAGCAGCTTTTTTAGCTGGTACATTAAGGATGTCGGCTATAAGACTCAAAATGGCGGCTGTAGAACGGTTGCAGCAGCTTGTATAGCTGTTATATAAAAAATGACGGCTATGACATTCAAAATGGCAGCTCAAGACTGATACCAGCAGTTTGTATAGCTGTCATATAAAGACTATAAGACTCAAAATGGCGGCTGTACAATAGTTCCAGCAGCTTTTATAGCAGATACATTCAGGATGTCGGCTATAAGACTCGAAATTGCGGCTGGAGAATGGTTCTAGCAGCTTGTATAGCTGTCGTATAAAAGATGGCGGCTATAAGATTCAAAATGGCGGTTGTAGAATAGTTCCAGCAGCTTCCAAAGTTGTTATATAAAGGATGCCAACTATAATACTCAAAATGGCAGTTGTAGAATGGTTCGCAGTATGTATAGCTGTTAAATAAATGATTGCGGCTACAAGACTCAAAATGGCGGCTGTACAATAGTTCCAGCAGCTTTTTTAGCTGTTACATTAAGGATGTCGGCTTTAAGACTCAATATGGCGGCTGTAGAACGGTTGCAGCAGCTTGTGTAGCTGTTATATAAAAAATGACCGCTATAACATTCAAAATGGCAGCACTAGACTGATACCAGCAGTTTGTATAGCTGTCATATAAAGACTATAAGACTCAAAATGGCGGCTGTACAATAGTTCCAGCAGCTTTTATAGCTGATACATTCAGGATGTCGGCTATAAGACTCGAAATTGCGGCTGGAGAATGGTTCTAGCAGCTTGTATAGCTGTCGTATAAAAGATGGCGGCTATAAGATTCAAAATGGGGGTTGTAGAATAGTTCCAGCAGCATCCAAAGTTGTTATATAAAGGATGCCAACTATAAAACTCAAAATGGCAGTTGTAGAATGGTTCCAGAGACTATAAGACTCAAAATGGCGGCTGTAGACTAGTTCCAGCAGCTTTCAAAGCTGTTATATAAAGGATGGTATCTACAAGACTAAAAATGGCGGCTGTAGAATGGTTCCAGCAGCTTGTAAAGTTGTTATATAATGGATGGCGAGTATAAGACTCAAAATGTCTGCTGTAGAATGGTTCCAATTTGTAAATCTGTTATAAAAAGGATGGTGGCTACAAGACTCAAAATGACGGCTGTAGAATGGTTCCACCAACATGTAAAGCTATTATATAAAGAATGGCGTTCATAAAGCTCAAAACGTCGGCTGTAAAATGGTTCCAGCAGTTTGTATACCTGTTATATAAATGATTGCGGCTACAAGACTCAAAATGGCGGCTGAATAGGGATTCCCGGAGAGAAGGAAAATAACCCAGTCTTCATTCGTTGAATTCAAAATATGAACTGACTTTATTTACAAAAGTACGGAGTTTATATAGGAATTATCTTAGGCTCTAGTAGGTAACAATTGTTCTTAGAAGATTTTATTTTAGACTCACACCCACGTATTCGGGGGTTGAAAAATTATTATTTTGGGCACATCGTCGGCCACTTGACATCCTGTCGTTGTGATCTTTTGGGTTAGTTTAGAATTGCAAGTGTTTTTGTATTTGTATTTGTATTGTATTTCTAGTCATATGCTAGGTTAGTTGTTTGGTACAAAGGTACAGTTGTATTGTATTTTCTTTAGTGCATCTGATTTGGTGAAGCCAGTTCAGATGAACACGATGTTTATTCTTAAACATTCTGCAAAGGGCCACCAAATGGGGCGTTTTGGACTTTATTTTTATAGTTAGTTGTCTTATACAAATTATTATTAAACTATCATTAGTAAGATAATTATTGTTAAAGAAGCATGACCAGTTACATGATGGACGTTGAACATAGTCAATCTGATGTTCCTTTGCCATTGTCACTGACTTCCTATTTTTACCAATTCTCCCGTATGTATTACTGAGTTGGCTTCTACTGGTTTTTATAATATTTGGCATATTACCTAATGATGTCTGTTTCGGGATATCTACCCATTCCTGATGTGTATTACTGTGCTGACTTCTAGCCTTTTAATTGTACCAATGTGATCTTCGCTCCACCATTTTTAAATATCGCTGACTGCTAAAACTTGAGTGGTTATTCTGGCTATCATTAAATGTTGTCCTTTTATAAATATTTTGCCATATCTGCCTTTTTGGTACTATAGTTTCGGACAATTTGTTACCGGAATCTTTTTTGATATTATTTTTTAGATAATTATTATCTAATTGACCCATTGCTTTCTGAATGTTCTCATTTTGTATTGGCTCTGGGATATATACTTTTTGTTCCCCAATTTTCACTTTACCTCCAATGTGAGGTCCTGCCGGGGGCCATAAATTTATTTTTTGAGTTTTGCTGTTGCATTTCTTTGGGATTGTGTCGTTTTTACTTTGAAATTTACCTTTCCTCTCCCAACGTTGTTCAAAACCTGTGTCATCTATTGTTGTTGCCACTACAGATTTATTCTGATTTGATTTGGTGCATCCCGAGACGATCGAACCAAATTGAGTATTTTGGCCTAGCAGGCCATCAATCTTTGTAATTCCTCTTTTTAAGATTTGGGTATATACGTTTACCCCCATTATTATATCAACCCTACCAGGTTTATTGAAGCTAGGATCAGCTAGCACGTAAGTTTACCATTTTGACATATCCACATTTGCAATTTTTAATGGAAGAGCTTTCATTAACTTTGGCAACACAATTGCCTCAACCTTTAGATGTCCTTTCCAAGGATTTCTCGTCTTTACATCTATTTTTACCTTATATTTTGATTTATTAGATTTTATTGAGGACACGCCACTTATTTCTGTATACTGTTTAATTTTAGGTAGTTTTAATATTTGAGCGGCCTCTTCAGACAAAATGGTGCTCGGTGAACCACAATCAATAAGGGCTCTTAGAGTCTTATATCCTCCATTTACATTTTTGACTTCTATTACAGCTGTGGCCAACAGTGTTGGTTGTGGGGTTACACAAGTATTTACTTTCTCCTGTTCTTCGTCAAAATGAAGTAAAGTATGGTGTTCCTTACTACACAATGAACAGACCATTTCATTAGTGCACACCTTATTGCTTGAATGGTTCAAGCATCTTACGCAAAGCTGCACTTTTTTGGCTGTCTCATATCGTTCAATAGGTGCCAAACCTTTAAACTTATAGCATTTATATGCTTTGTGCCCGGCAATTTTGCAAATCGGACATTTATCTTCGACTTCCGCATAATTTAAAACAGTTTGTAGCCGTTTTTTCTCCTCTTTGCTCATGGCACTTAGCGAGCAATATCTTTGCTCCAAGTATTCCATGACATCAGATAGCAATTGTATCTGCTTTGTTTTTCTAATTTGACTCTCATATAACTGTAGAGTCTCCCTGTCAAATTTCCGAAGTATGAGTTGAGCGACTATTACGTCAACTTCATCGGACAAATTTGCTTTAATTTTAATTAAGTGTATTGACTCATTAATTATGTCAATCACTCCTTTTACGCTTTTTGCGGATTCATTGTTGATCATCGGTAAATCAATGATCCGACTTAATTGTTCGGAAAATACACTCCGATTATTTTCATACCGCTTGGTTAACAGTTCCCAAGCGGCACTATAGTTATCAGCTGAACCTGACAATAGAAGAGCTACCATGCTCCTCGTTTCCCCCTTTAAAGCGGATTTTAAATAATTAAACTTAAGAGCAAGACTTAATTCCTCTCTTTTTTCAATAAGTTCCGCAAATAATTCCACAAACATGTCCCATTCTCTAGGTTCTCCAGAGAATGTGGGTACCTGTATTTTCGGCAACACCGGTAGTTCGCCTCTCACTGTTACATTCTCAATCTTACTTTCCTTATTGTTCATTTTCATTTCTAGCATTGACAATGAATTTTGGACGTCGAATTCCAAATCCTCCATAGTTTTCTTAAATTTTGCACCACTTGTTTTTTGGCATGCCCGTACCTTCTCCCATAAATAATTTATTTTATTAATATACATTATCCATGTCCCATTGCCTGTAGATTTCAACTCTACTACCTCCAAATATTCCTGAAGCTGTCGAACTCTATCCATTAATATCTCCTGATTACCATTACCGTTTTCATGACTGGAGGTCGCATTCCCGCGCGACTCTCCTTTGCTATCATCAACCATTTCTGACATATCTGCTTCTGCTTCGATCACACTGACTTACTAGTGCCTGGTTTTTCTGACTCTCCTGTAGCTATTATTTTGGCAACTATCTTTAAGACTTCTTCATGTACTTTATCTCTGTAGTACTGATGATCGAAAACCCCCTGCTGGAGCAATTTCTCATGGTTAGGCATCCATCGGCTACTAATCACTTTTACTTCCTCAATCTCCTTGTTAGTAATGTTTCTGGGATTTAGTGCTTCCAACTGTCTTAACCTGGTATGCAACTCTACCTGCTTCTCTAACTGAAGACTGATACCAGCAGTTTGTATAGCTGTCATATAAAGACTATAAGACTCAAAATGGCGGCTGTACAATAGTTCCAGCAGCTTTTATAGCTGATACATTCAGGATGTCGGCTATAAGACTCGAAATTGCGGCTGTAGAATGGTTCCACCAGCTTGTAAAGTTGTTATATAAAGGATGGCGAGTATAAGGCTTAAAATGACGGCTGTAGAATGGTTCCAGCAATTTGTATTTCTGTTATAAAAAGGATGGTGGCTACAAGACTCAAAATGACGGCTGTAGAATGGTTCCAGCAACATGTAAAGCTATTATATAAAGGATGGCGTTCATAAAGCTCAAAACGTCGGCTGTAAAATGGTTCCAGCAGTTTGTATAGCTGTTAAATATATGATTGCGGCTACAAGACTCAAAATGGCGGCTGTACAATAGTTCCAGCAGCTTTTTTAGCTGGTACATTAAGGATGTCGGCTATAAGACTCAAAATGGCGGCTGTAGAACGGTTGCAGCAGCTTGTATAGCTGTTATATAAAAAATGACGGCTATGACATTCAAAATGGCAGCTCAAGACTGATACCAGCAGTTTGTATAGCTGTCATATAAAGACTATAAGACTCAAAATGGCGGCTGTACAATAGTTCCAGCAGCTTTTATAGCAGATACATTCAGGATGTCGGCTATAAGACTCGAAATTGCGGCTGGAGAATGGTTCTAGCAGCTTGTATAGCTGTCGTATAAAAGATGGCGGCTATAAGATTCAAAATGGCGGTTGTAGAATAGTTCCAGCAGCTTCCAAAGTTGTTATATAAAGGATGCCAACTATAATACTCAAAATGGCAGTTGTAGAATGGTTCGCAGTATGTATAGCTGTTAAATAAATGATTGCGGCTACAAGACTCAAAATGGCGGCTGTACAATAGTTCCAGCAGCTTTTTAGCTGTTACATTAAGGATGTCGGCTTTAAGACTCAATATGGCGGCTGTAGAACGGTTGCAGCAGCTTGTGTAGCTGTTATATAAAAAATGACCGCTATAACATTCAAAATGGCAGCACTAGACTGATACCAGCAGTTTGTATAGCTGTCATATAAAGACTATAAGACTCAAAATGGCGGCTGTACAATAGTTCCAGCAGCTTTTATAGCTGATACATTCAGGATGTCGGCTATAAGACTCGAAATTGCGGCTGGAGAATGGTTCTAGCAGCTTGTATAGCTGTCGTATAAAAGATGGCGGCTATAAGATTCAAAATGGGGGTTGTAGAATAGTTCCAGCAGCATCCAAAGTTGTTATATAAAGGATGCCAACTATAAAACTCAAAATGGCAGTTGTAGAATGGTTCCAGAGACTATAAGACTCAAAATGGCGGCTGTAGACTAGTTCCAGCAGCTTTCAAAGCTGTTATATAAAGGATGGTATCTACAAGACTAAAAATGGCGGCTGTAGAATGGTTCCAGCAGCTTGTAAAGTTGTTATATAATGGATGGCGAGTATAAGACTCAAAATGTCTGCTGTAGAATGGTTCCAATTTGTAAATCTGTTATAAAAAGGATGGTGGCTACAAGACTCAAAATGACGGCTGTAGAATGGTTCCACCAACATGTAAAGCTATTATATAAAGAATGGCGTTCATAAAGCTCAAAACGTCGGCTGTAAAATGGTTCCAGCAGTTTGTATACCTGTTATATAAATGATTGCGGCTACAAGACTCAAAATGGCGGCTGAATAGGGATTCCCGGAGAGAAGGAAAATAACCCAGTCTTCATTCGTTGAATTCAAAATATGAACTGACTTTATTTACAAAAGTACGGAGTTTATATAGGAATTATCTTAGGCTCTAGTAGGTAACAATTGTTCTTAGAAGATTTTATTTTAGACTCACACCCACGTATTCGGGGGTTGAAAAATTATTATTTTGGGCACATCGTCGGCCACTTGACATCCTGTCGTTGTGATCTTTTGGGTTAGTTTAGAATTACAAGTGTTTTTGTATTTGTATTTGTATTGTATTTCTAGTCATATGCTAGGTTAGTTGTTTGGTACAAAGGTACAGTTGTATTGTATTTTCTTTAGTGCATCTGATTTGGTGAAGCCAGTTCAGATGAACACGATGTTTATTCTTAAACATTCTGCAAAGGGCCACCAAATGGGGCGTTTTGGACTTTATTTTTATAGTTAGTTGTCTTATACAAATTATTATTAAACTATCATTAGTAAGATAATTATTGTTAAAGAAGCATGACCAGTTACATGATGGACGTTGAACATAGTCAATCTGATGTTCCTTTGCCATTGTCACTGACTTCCTATTTTTACCAATTCTCCCGTATGTATTACTGAGTTGGCTTCTACTGGTTTTTATAATATTTGGCATATTACCTAATGATGTCTGTTTCGGGATATCTACCCATTCCTGATGTGTATTACTGTGCTGACTTCTAGCCTTTTTAATTGTACCAATGTGATCTTCGCTCCACCATTTTTAAATATCGCTGACTGCTAAAACTTGAGTGGTTATTCTGGCTATCATTAAATGTTGTCCTTTTATAAATATTTTGCCATATCTGCCTTTTTGGTACTATAGTTTCGGACAATTTGTTACCGGAATCTTTTTTGATATTATTTTTTAGATAATTATTATCTAATTGACCCATTGCTTTCTGAATGTTCTCATTTTGTATTGGCTCTGGGATATATACTTTTTGTTCCCCAATTTTCACTTTACCTCCAATGTGAGGTCCTGCCGGGGGCCATAAATTTATTTTTTGAGTTTTGCTGTTGCATTTCTTTGGGATTGTGTCGTTTTTACTTTGAAATTTACCTTTCCTCTCCCAACGTTGTTCAAAACCTGTGTCATCTATTGTTGTTGCCACTACAGATTTATTCTGATTTGATTTGGTGCATCCCGAGACGATCGAACCAAATTGAGTATTTTGGCCTAGCAGGCCATCAATCTTTGTAATTCCTCTTTTTAAGATTTGGGTATATACGTTTACCCCCATTATTATATCAACCCTACCAGGTTTATTGAAGCTAGGATCAGCTAGCACGTAAGTTTACCATTTTGACATATCCACATTTGCAATTTTTAATGGAAGAGCTTTCATTAACTTTGGCAACACAATTGCCTCAACCTTTAGATGTCCTTTCCAAGGATTTCTCGTCTTTACATCTATTTTTACCTTATATTTTGATTTATTAGATTTTATTGAGGACACGCCACTTATTTCTGTATACTGTTTAATTTTAGGTAGTTTTAATATTTGAGCGGCCTCTTCAGACAAAATGGTGCTCGGTGAACCACAATCAATAAGGGCTCTTAGAGTCTTATATCCTCCATTTACATTTTTGACTTCTATTACAGCTGTGGCCAACAGTGTTGGTTGTGGGGTTACACAAGTATTTACTTTCTCCTGTTCTTCGTCAAAATGAAGTAAAGTATGGTGTTCCTTACTACACAATGAACAGACCATTTCATTAGTGCACACCTTATTGCTTGAATGGTTCAAGCATCTTACGCAAAGCTGCACTTTTTTGGCTGTCTCATATCGTTCAATAGGTGCCAAACCTTTAAACTTATAGCATTTATATGCTTTGTGCCCGGCAATTTTGCAAATCGGACATTTATCTTCGACTTCCGCATAATTTAAAACAGTTTGTAGCCGTTTTTTCTCCTCTTTGCTCATGGCACTTAGCGAGCAATATCTTTGCTCCAAGTATTCCATGACATCAGATAGCAATTGTATCTGCTTTGTTTTTCTAATTTGACTCTCATATAACTGTAGAGTCTCCCTGTCAAATTTCCGAAGTATGAGTTGAGCGACTATTACGTCAACTTCATCGGACAAATTTGCTTTAATTTTAATTAAGTGTATTGACTCATTAATTATGTCAATCACTCCTTTTACGCTTTTGCGGATTCATTGTTGATCATCGGTAAATCAATGATCCGACTTAATTGTTCGGAAAATACACTCCGATTATTTTCATACCGCTTGGTTAACAGTTCCCAAGCGGCACTATAGTTATCAGCTGAACCTGACAATAGAAGAGCTACCATGCTCCTCGTTTCCCCCTTTAAAGCGGATTTTAAATAATTAAACTTAAGAGCAAGACTTAATTCCTCTCTTTTTTCAATAAGTTCCGCAAATAATTCCACAAACATGTCCCATTCTCTAGGTTCTCCAGAGAATGTGGGTACCTGTATTTTCGGCAACACCGGTAGTTCGCCTCTCACTGTTACATTCTCAATCTTACTTTCCTTATTGTTCATTTTCATTTCTAGCATTGACAATGAATTTTGGACGTCGAATTCCAAATCCTCCATAGTTTTCTTAAATTTTGCACCACTTGTTTTTTGGCATGCCCGTACCTTCTCCCATAAATAATTTATTTTATTAATATACATTATCCATGTCCCATTGCCTGTAGATTTCAACTCTACTACCTCCAAATATTCCTGAAGCTGTCGAACTCTATCCATTAATATCTCCTGATTACCATTACCGTTTTCATGACTGGAGGTCGCATTCCCGCGCGACTCTCCTTTGCTATCATCAACCATTTCTGACATATCTGCTTCTGCTTCGACTAACACTGACTTACTAGTGCCTGGTTTTTCTGACTCTCCTGTAGCTATTATTTTGGCAACTATCTTTAAGACTTCTTCATGTACTTTATCTCTGTAGTACTGATGATCGAAAACCCCCTGCTGGAGCAATTTCTCATGGTTAGGCATCCATCGGCTACTAATCACTTTTACTTCCTCAATCTCCTTGTTAGTAATGTTTCTGGGATTTAGTGCTTCCAACTGTCTTAACCTGGTATGCAACTCTACCTGCTTCTCTAACAATTTTGCAGTCTTATTAGTGAACATTTTATCTTGTGTGAATATTAGGATATCGATATAATATATAATATATAATAATAAAAATAGATAGATGTACTTATAACTATCTTAATTTATATCTTATCTGATGATCCTGCTGACACCGTTCCCCACTGTTGTCCGCCAGTAGAGTTTGCCAAGTAGGTTTTGCCGATATTCTGCTGCTGCTTGTCTGCCAATGGGTCGGATTTGCCGTTTCTTTATATTTGCCTAGCCTCCAGTCGCCTCTTCTTTGCAACTATCTTGTTGCTCTGCTGCTATTTCTAGTTGCCGACTTGCAACTGTATAATATACAGTGTATATAGTGTGTATGTACACTAGTAAATTCTTTTTTTTTTCGATATTAGGGCTTCGAATACGCCACACACAAAAACTCCCGCCGCCGAAATTACTACAGTTGCTCCACTAGCCAAACTGACTTTAAAATCGGACGCACGCACTTTTTATTTATTAAGCAAAATTTTGCCTTTTATATTATACTCTGTCTCTTACCACTGGTGGGGGAAAACAAGAGTTAATTTATTTTGCTACCTATAGCTGATCTTAGCATTTACACTTGCATAAGAATTCAGACTTTAAGGAGCTGATTCACTCTCTGAGTCTCTTACCACTGGTGGGGTAAAACTGCAGAGTTCCTTTTTCTCGAAGGACCAAAGTGAATCCGGCTCGAAGGACCAAAAATGAATCCGGTTCGAAGGACCAAAATGAATAGGGATTCCCGGAGAGAAGGAAAATAACCCAGTCTTCATTCGTTGAATTCAAAATATGAACTGATTTTATTTACAAAAGTACGGAGTTTATATAGGAATTATCTTAGGCTCTAGTAGGTAACAATTGTTCTTAGAAGATTTTATTTTAGACTCACACCCACGTATTCGGGGGTTGAAAAATTATTATTTTGGGCACATCGTCGGCCACTTGACATCCTGTCGTTGTGATCTTTTGGGTTAGTTTAGAATTACAAGTGTTTTTCCCACACCGCGTGTGGCAGATTGTATTTCTAGTCATATGCTAGGTTAGTTGTTTGGTACAAAGGTACAGTTGTATTGTATTTTCTTTAGTGCATCTGATTTGGTGAAGCCAGTTCAGATGAACACGATGTTTATTCTTAAACAGCGGCTGTACAATAGTTCCAGCAGCTTTTCTAAATTGTCGGCTGGTTCCAGTAATATAAAGGATGGCTGATATAAGACTCAAAATGGCTGCCGTAGAATGGTCCTAGCAGCTTGCAAAGCTGTAATATAAATAATGGCGGTTATAGGACTCAAAATGGCGGTCGTATATATAAATTGGCGGCTATAACAAGCAAAATGGCGGCTGTAGAATGGTTCCAGCAGCATTTATGGCTGTTATATAAAGGATGGCGGCTAAAAGACTCAAATTGACGGCTGTAGAATGGTTCCAGCAGCTTGTATAGCTTTTATATAATGGATGGCGACTATAAAACTCAAATCGGCGGCTGTAGAATTGTTCCAGAAGCTTGTATAGCTTTTATATAAGGGATAGCGGATATAAGACTCATAATGGCGGCTGTAGAATAGTTTGAGCAGCTTGTAAAGCTGTCATATTAAGGACGGCGGCTATAAGACTCAAAATGGCGGGTGTAGAATGGTTTTAGCAGCTTGTATGGCTGTTATTTTAAAAATGGCGGCTGTAACACTCAAAATGGCGGCTGTAGAATGGTACCAGCAGCTTGTGTCGCTTTTATATAAGGGATGGCGGATGTAAGACTCAAAATGGCGGCTATCACACTCAAAATGGCGGGTGTAGAATGGTTCCAACAGCTTGTATAGCTTTGATATAAGGAATGTCGGCTCTAAGAGTCAACATGGCGGCTTTAGAACGGTTTCATCAGCTTTTAAATCTTTTATACAAGGAATGGCGTATATACGACTCTAAATGAATGCTGCAGAATGGTACCAGCAGCTTGTATAGCAACTATATAAAGGATGGTGGCTATAAGACTCAAAATGACAGCTGAACAAAGGTTTCAGCCGCTTTTATAACTGTTACGTAAAGGATGTATAAGACAAAAAAGTGGCGGCTGTAGAATGGTTCCTGCAGCTTGTATACCTGTTATATAAGGGATGGCGGCTATAAGAGTCAAAACAGCGGCTTTAGCACGGTTCCAGCAGCTTGCATAGCTGCTATTATAATAAAAGGCGGCTATAAGACTCAAAATGGCGGCAGTACAATAGTTCCAGCAGCTTTTTTAGCTGTTACATTAAGGATGTCGGCTATAAGACTCAAAATGGCGGCTGTAGATCGGTTGCAGCAGCTTGTATAGCTGTTATATAAAGGATGGCGAGTATAAGGCTCAAAATGACGGCTGTAGAATGGTTCCAGCAATTTGTATTTCTGTTATAAAAAGGATGGTGGCTACAAGACTCAAAATGACGGCTGTAGAATGGTTCCAGCAACATGTAAAGCTATTATATAAAGAATGGCGTTCATAAAGCTCAAAACGTCGTCTGTAAAATGGTTCCAGCAGTTTGTATAGCTGTTAAATAAATGATTGCGGCTACAAGACTCAAAATGGCGGCTGTACAATAGTTCCAGCAGCTTTTTTAGCTGTTACATTAAGGATGTCGGCTATAAGACTCAATATGGCGGCTGTAGAACGGTTGCAGCAGCTTGTATAGCTGTTATATAAAAAATGACGGCTATAACATTCAAAATGGCAGCTCTAGACTGATACCAGCAGTTTGTATAGCTGTCAAATAAAGACTATAAGACTCAAAACGGCGGCTGTACAATAGTTCCAGCAGCTTTTATAGCTGATACATTCAGGATGTCGGCTATAAGACTTAAAATGGCGCCTCTAGAACGCTTCCAGCAGCTTGCATAGCTGTTATATAAAAGAAGGCGGCTATAAGACTTAAAATTGCGGCTGGAGAATGGTTCTAGCAGCTTGTATAGCCAGCAGCTTTTATGGCTGTTACATTATGGATGTCGGTTATAAAACTCAAAATGGCGGCTGTAGAACGTTTCCAGCAGCTTGCACAGCTGTTGTATAATGGATGCCGGCTATAAGACTAAAAATGGCGGTTGTCGAATGGCTCCAGCAGTTTGTATAGCTGTAATATAAATGATGGCGGCTACAAAAACCAAAATGGCGGCTGTACAATGGTTCAAGCAGCTTTTATGGATGTTATATAAAGCATGGCGGCTATAAGACTCAAAATTGCGGCTGGAGAATGGTTCTAGCAGCTTGTATAGCTGTCGTATAAAATTTGGCGGCTATAAGATTCAAAATGGCGGTTGTAGAATAGTTACAGCAGCTTCCAAAGTTGTTATATAAAGAAGGCCAACTATAAAACGCAAAATGGCAGTTGTAGAATGGTTCCAGCGGCTATAAGACTCAAAATGGCGGCTGTAGACTAGTTCCAGTAGCTTTCAAAGCTGTTATATAAAGGATGGTATCTACAAGACTCAAAATGACAGCTGTAGAATGGTTCCAGAAGCTGGTAAAGCTATTATATAAAGGATGGGGTATAGGACTCAAAATGGCGGCTGTAGAATGGTTACAGCAGCTTGTAAAGTTGTTATATAAAGGATGGCGAGTATAAGACTCAAAATGACTGCTGTAGAATGGTTCCAATTTGTATTTCTGTTATAAAAAGGATGGTGGCTACAAGACTCAAAATGACGGCTGTAGAATGGTTCCAGCAACATGTAAAGCTATTATATAAAGAATGGCGTTCATAAAGCTCAAAACGTCGGCTGTAAAATGGTTCCAGCAGTTTGTATAGCTGTTATATAAATGATTGCGGCTACAAGACTCAAAATAGACAATAGTTCCAGCAGCTTTTTTAGCTGTTACATTGAGGATGTCGGCTATAAGACTTAAAATGGCGGTTGTCGAATGGTTCCAGCAGCTTGTATAGCTGCCTTATAAAGGATGGCGGCTATAAGACTGAAAATAACGGCTGTACAATAGTTCCAGCAGCTTTTATAAATTGTCGGCTGGTTCCAGTAATATAAAGGATGGCTGATATAAGACTCAAAATGGCTGCCGTAGAATGGTCCTAGCAACTTGCAAAGCTGTAATATAAATAATGGCGGTTATAGGACTCAAAATGGCGGTCGTATATATAAATTGGCGGCTATAACAAGCAAAATGGCGGCTGTAGAATGGTTCCAGCAGCATTTATGGCTGTTATATAAAGGATGGCGGCTAAAAGACTCAAATTGACGGCTGTAGAATGGTTCCAGCAGCTTGTATAGCTTTTATATAATGGATGGCGACTACAAAACTCAAATCGGCGGCTGTAGAATTGTTCCAGAAGCTTGTAAAGCTGTCATATTAAGGACGGCGGCTATAAGACTCAAAATGGCGGGTGTAGAATGGTTTTAGCAGCTTGTATAGCTGTTATTTTAAAAATGGCGGCTGTAACACTCAAAATGGCGGCTGTAGAATGGTACCAGCAGCTTGTGTCGCTTTTATATAAGGGATGGCGGATGTAAGACTCAAAATGGCGGCTGTCACCCTCAAAATGGCGGGTGTAGAATGGTTCCAGCAGCTTGTATAGCTTTTATATAAGGGATGTCGGCTATAAGAGTCAACATGGCGGCTTTAGAACGGTTTCAGCAGCTTTTAAATCTTTTATACAAGGAATGGCGTATATACGACTCTAAATGGACGCTGCAGAATGGTACCAGCAGCTTGTATAGCAACTATATAAAGGATGGTGGCTATAAGACTCAAAATGACAGCTGTACAAAGGTTTCAGCAGCTTTTATAACTGTTACGTAAAGGATGTATAAGACTCAAAGTGGCGGCTGTAGAATAGTTCCTGCAGCTTGTATAGCTGTTATATAAGCGATGGCGGCTATAAGAGTCAAAACAGCGGCTTTAGCACGGTTCCAGCAGCTTGCATAGCTGCTATATAAAGAAAGGCGGCTATAAGACTCAAAATGGCGGTTGTCGAATGGTTCCAGCAGCTTGTATAGCTGCCTTATAAAGGATGGAGGCTATAAGACTGAAAATAACGGCTATACAATAGTTCCAGCAGCTTTTATAGCGGTTACATTAGGGATGTAGAACGGTTACAGCAACTTCCATAGCTGTTATATAAAGGACGAAGGGTTTAAGACTCAAAATGGTGGCTGTGTAATGGTTCCAGTAGCTTGTATAGCTGTTATATAAATTGTGGCGGTGTAATGACCGGGTTCCACTTGGATGATTTTTCGAAAAGAAAACAAACGCGTCAGTTCAGTTTTGTGGTAATATTCAGATTGATTTTTATTCAAACAATATTCTTTTACTTAACCTATCGCCCCTTAGGCGACAGCTACAAAAGAGAGAGATGGAGAGAGGAAGTGTCAGTAATATTATGGAGTTATTTGTTAATTACTAATAATGATAATAAATGATTGATTAATAGTAATGTATGTATGTTTGTTAGGAAGATTGTTTTATTTGTGTCTGGCCAGAAAAATTTTCTTTCTCCAAAAAGAATTTTTCTTTTTTTTTATGTATTTTTAATAAAATGAAGTTTGAATCCATAAAAAAATTTTATATTTTTCTTTTCGTTTTTTTTTTTTTTGTAATTTTTTTTTTTTTAATTATTTTTGCAAATTTTTAACCTATCCTTATGTACTGTTTGTAGCTTATTTTTATTATTCCTAATTTTTATGTTGTTGTTTTTAGATGTTTCTACAACTTCGAATGGTCCTATATAGGCTGAGTCAAGCTTATGACCAGCTTCGTTTTTTAAGAAAACCTTATCTCCTATTTCTTATTTCAGATCTACTGACTTATTGTCATGAAAATTTTTCTGGTTTTCCTTAAGTTTCTCTAACATTAATCTAGCTCTACTGTATGCTAGTTCTAATCTAAACTTAACTTCTTTAGCATAATCATCTACGTTATATAATGGTTCTATTCTATTTACGCTATTAAAATGCGTTGGTAAATTATTTTGTTTACCAAATACAAGTTCATAGGGACAGTATTTGTGTGTTACTGACGGGGTTGTGTTAAAACAGTACACAAAATATTGTAACCATATGTCCCAATCAGTTTTATCTACTGATATATATGATCGAATGTACTCATTGAATGTCCTATGACTTCTTTCAACGATACCCAAGGTCTGGTGGTGGTGTGCAGTAGACGTAATGTTGTCGATTTTTAAATATTTGCACAAGTCATTTATTATTGAAATTTTGTATTCTGTTCCCATGTCCGTAATGAACGTCTTCATTGGACCGTACTTCAGAATGAAAGATTCAAAAATAGCTTTAGAGATTGTTGTAGCGCTTTTATTGGGAACTGGTATTGCTACTAAGTATTTCGTCAAGTCACATATTAGAGTGACTGCATATTCGTTATCATTTTCGGATTTTGGTAATGGACCAATGGTGTCCACTATTACCCTATCAAAAGCATGTATGGGGGTTTCTGTAATAACTAAGGGTGTTTTTATATGCTTTCTCGTTTTTGACTTTAGGCATTTTTCACATTTATTAATGTAGTCTTTTACATGACGTGTCATGTTTTTCAAATAATAATATCTTTTTACTTTGGTTAAAGTTTTTGTAATGCCTGTATGGCCACCCTGTATCGGATCATCATGGTATGTAGACAATATTGCTTCTTTATCTTTATCTTTTTCTATAATGGTCACCGTTTGGAGTAGCGCTGTTTTCAATATTTTATTGCCCATTTCTTTAAAAGATTCTATTGAAAATGTTTCAAAGATCTTTTCATTCGGTGCCAACTTGAGTTGTTTGATTTCGAGTATACCGGCTTGTTTTTCAAGCCTTTGAAAAAACTGACCTAAGTCTAGATTTCCATTGGTGTACAGATCTCCAATCTCAATTCTTGCTATAAGTTTCTTTCCATGTTTGAGGAAACATAAATCGTGTGTTATACGCAAGGTCACTACTTTTCGTACTTCATCATTGCAGAGTACTTCATATATTTTGGGCTTAGAAGCATCATTAGGTACGTGCCTAATTGTATTTTCATTTTTATCATCTGGCCAGAGATTATTTTGTCTACTTTGCTGCCTGGTAGTGACTTTCAGGACATTTGCTTTTGTGTTTTTTAGATCGTGTATTGTAATGCGTTGCATCCGCAACGAAATTATCTTTTCCCTTCAGATATTCTACTGTAAATTCATATTCCTCTAGATCAAGTCTCATTCTTGTTAATTTTGAACTCGGATTTATCATAGAGAATAAATACGTCAGAGGTCTGTGATCTGTTTTGACTCTGAAATGTCTGCCGTATATATATGGGCGAAAGTGTGTAATGGCCCAGTGTATCGCAGCTAGTTCTTGCTCAGTAGTACTTTTATTACTTTCACCTTTAGTGAACGAACGAGATGCGTATGCTACTGGCAACTGCTTATCGCCATAAGTTTGAGTTAGTGCTGCTCCACATGCATATTTGCTAGCATCTGTTATTATGCAAAATTCTTTGCTAAAATCTGGATACTGTAGCAATGTGGGTTCTATTAGGGCTTTTTTCAGATATTCAAATCCCTTTTGGCATTCTTCAGACCAAACAAATTCTACGGTTTTCTTACATAGTTGTGTTATCGGACGTGCATGTTCTGCGAAGTTTTTAATAAAACGTCTGTAATAGTTACAAAAGGCTACGAATCTTCTAGCACTATCAGCATCTGTTGGTACTGGGTATTTTTCAATGACGTCATATTTGGTGTCATCTGGCAATATTCCTTTGCTGGTACACTTGTGACCCAAGAATGTCACTTCGTGCATGAAGAATGAACATTTCTCTGGATGCAGTTTTCTGCATATATCAAAAATATCCTTCAGGTTTTTGAGCATGTGTTTCTCAGAACAGCCGATGACTATTAAGTCATCCATGTAAAAGAATGCTTGTGACGGATTTAATCCAGAGAAAGCAATTGTCATCATTCTTTAAAAGGAATTTGGTGCAATTTTCAGACCATACGGTAGTCTAGTAAACTGATAAGATCCATTGCTAGTGGAAAATGACGTAATGATTCGCGATTTATCCTTTAGTTCTATTTGGTGAAAACCGGACATTAAATCTAGACATGAAAAATATTTGGCTCTGCCTAGTTGATCAAGAATATCGTCTATTCTTGGTAATGGGAATTTATCGGACAACAGTTTTTTGTTTATTTGACGATAGTCTATTACTAATCGCCATCGTTTCTTTTCTGATCCTGGTATACCCTTTTTCGGACACTGATGGTTCAACTATTTTATCTTTAATGAGTTTATCGACTTGTCTAGTTATTTCTTCTTTATGCATGTGTGGTATTCTGTAATTTTTTGTGTATACTGGCTGGTTGTCATTCAATCTGAGTTCTTGTTTATAAAAGTTGTTCGTAGAAATTGGTTCGTTTTTTAAACCAAATACATCTGTATACTCGGTGCAGAGCTTTTCAAGTACGTTTTTGAACATAGGTGGGAAGTTTGGCTTTAGTTTGTGTATTACTGATTGACTTCTTTGGTCATCAGTTGTCTGTACAATTTCGTAATTCTTTAATGATTCATATTTTATGCTCTTTAAATTTAAAATTTTTACTCTTTTTGTTGTGTTTAAAATTCGGACAAATGTTTTGGTCGGGCTTGAGATCGAATTTCCAATAAATATTCCATTTTTGACCTCTTGATTTAAGATGACGATATTTGAGTTTTCATTTGGGATATTTATGTGTCGGATTACGTCAGATCTCGCTGGAAGGATTGTGGAATTGCTGTCACAAGTGTGTAATATGGGGATATTTATTGCAAAATTTAAATTATTTGGTCTTAATATTAGTGAATCGTTTGGTTCACTGAAGTCTAATTGGCAATTGAATGTTTTGAAGAAATCTAGTCCTAAAATTCCATCAAATGGAATTGGAAAACTTTCGTCTACTATATGGAAGTTGTGTGGAATTATGAATTCATTTTGTCTTAGTTCTATAAGGGTTAGACCTTTGGAAGTACCTTTTGTCCATTTCTATTGTATTGACGGTAGTGTCACGGAAAATACCTGCTTTTAGTACGTTACGTACTTGATTGTTTATGCAGTTCTTTGTTATTGCCTCTGTAGCGACTGAAGGTGTATACTTTTTAGCTATTTCGACAGATGTGCCATCGTGTATAAAGGCACCTTCTAGAGATTCAGGAATTTTTATTGTATTCAATTCTTTAGATATCATGTTCTAAATATTGTAAATTGATCATTAAAAGTTTAGTTCGGATATTTTGCACATTTTTTTTTTCTTTTTATTATTAAGATCAAAGAAAGCAACTTTTCAATTTCTTGGGCATACTGACTTGCTGTTTTGTTTCTCTGGGGTAGGCTTTTGATTTTTGCCGTTATTGACGCTACTGATTCTGTTTTTACATTTGATGCAATACTGTTAATAATCTCTTCTATTGTCTGTTCGGAGGTTATCAAATTTCTTGTGTGACCTTTTAGTTTTGTTTTTATGAGACACACTGCTGTTTCCTCATGATCGCCTTTTAGTGAATTTATCAAATTCAATGCGTCCATGAAGCTCTGAAGATTTTCTCTTTTGCCATCAAACTGTGGGATAAGGTTTGAGGCCATTTTTAAAAAATCAGCGACTGTTTGAGTCATTTTTGTGGTTCTTGGCAAAATGGCTGGTTTATTAAGAGTAATTTTTGTTTATTCTAAACTCACTGACGGTTCTTCTTGATCCGTCTCTTCTTCAGCCGTTAACTGGGTTTTGTCTTCCAGTGATATTGAAATATCCAAATCAACTGTTTGTTTATATTCAATATTATATCTTTTTAATACGGATTTTGCCTTTTGTTTGCATTCATTATAGAATGCATTTGCGGCTGTTTTTTGTCCCGTAGTTAGCTTACTATAGTGTGGTATGAATACTGCTCTAATATTTTCTAGGCTCTCTATTATTATTTTCGAGTGTTTTTCTATTGTACTTTGGGATGTTTCCCTGTTCTGTGAGAGGCACTTACAAGATTTATTTAATTCTTGCGCCCGTATTCTAGCTTCTCCTATTATGTCATCCCAATTAATCATGTTTTGTTGAAAAATTTACATTCTCTTTTTTTTTAATTCCCTGAGAGATCAATTGTCTCTATGGATTGCTCGAATAGTTTATGCACCCATGTGGGTAGAATTCTGTTTTTTCGTTTTAGGCGGTTGTAGGCTTCTACTATGGATCTTTCTATCAAGTGAGTACGCCTAAAACGAAAAAACAGAATTCTACCCACATGGGTGCATAAACTATTCGAAACTCTATCCTTGATTTAAATTTTCTATTATTCACAATCCAGTATTTGATTTCTTTATATTTCGGATTGGTTTCACCTCTGTTAAAGAGGAAGTCTAAGAATGGAACGTACTTGTTCAGATATTTAAGTTCTACTCGACCCATTTTTATACTGTATTAAGGCCATCTGCTCTACTCTGATATTTTTTCTTAATTATTTTATTATGCATTGCATATAATTTCAAACCCAGGTTTAAGGCTACTAAAGTTAGGATAGCTAACAACAATATCCCTATTTCCTCTAAATTTTCCTTGTGATCTACTATTTTAACGCTGTTAACGACATTAGTCGTTGGGTGGTCTATTTTGGATTCTTGCGAACCCATCTTTCTAGCAAAAAAAAAAATTTTGTTTTCTGGGTCGTTTAGACCTGTTTTCTATTTGTTTGATAGAGAAGAAGAAAAAATTCTCTTTTTTTCGATTGTTACATAAAAATTTTTTTCTTTAATGTAACTTGAGAAATTTTAGGAGAAAGAAAAATTATCTCAACTGTGTTTCGCACAGTGAGCCAGAGACGTGCCGTTATTGACGCTACTGATTCTGTTTTTACATTTGATGCAATACTGTTAATAATCTCTTCTATTGTCTGTTCGGAGGTTATCAAATTTCTTGTGTGACCTTTTAGTTTTGTTTTTATGAGACACACTGCTGTTTCCTCATGATCGCCTTTTAGTGAATTTATCAAATTCAATGCGTCCATGAAGCTCTGAAGATTTTCTCTTTTGCCATCAAACTGTGGGATAAGGTTTGAGGTCATTTTTAAAAAATCAGCGACTGTTTGAGTCATTTTTGTGGTTCTTGGCAAAATGGCTGGTTTATTAAGAGTAATTTTTGTTTGTTCTAAACTCACTGACGGTTCTTCTTGATCCGTCTCTTCTTCAGCCGTTAACTGGGTTTTGTCTTCCAGTGATATTGAAATATCCAAATCAACTGTTTGTTTATATTCAATATTATATCTTTTTAATACGGATTTTGCCTTTTGTTTGCATTCATTATAGAATACATTTGCGGCTGTTTTTTGTCCCGTAGTTAGCTTACTATAGTGTGGTATGAATACTGCTCTAATATTTTCTAGGCTCTCTATTATTATTTTCGAGTGTTTTTCTATTGTACTTTGGGATGTTTCCCTGTTCTGTGAGAGGCACTTACAAGATTTATTTAATTCTTGCGCCCGTATTCTAGCTTCTCCTATTATGTCATCCCAATTAATCATGTTTTGTTGAAAAATTTACATTCTCTTTTTTTTTTAATTCCCTGAGAGATCAATTGTCTCTATGGGTTGCTCGAATAGTTTATGCACCCATGTGGGTAGAATTCTGTTTTTTCGTTTTAGGCGGTTGTAGGCTTCTACTATGGATCTTTCTATCAAGTGAGTACGCCTAAAACGAAAAAACAGAATTCTACCCACATGGGTGCATAAACTATTCGAAACTCTATCCTTGATTTAAATTTTCTATTATTCACAATCCAGTATTTGATTTCTTTATATTTCGGATTGGTTTCACCTCTGTTAAAGAGGAAGTCTAAGAATGGAACGTACTTGTTCAGATATTTAAGTTCTACTCGACCCATTTTTATACTGTATTAAGGCCATCTGCTCTACTCTGATATTTTTTCTTAATTATTTTATTATGCATTGCATATAATTTCAAACCCAGGTTTAAGGCTACTAAAGTTAGGATAGCTAACAACAATATCCCTATTTCCTCTAAATTTTCCTTGTGATCTACTATTTTAACGCTGTTAACGACATTAGTCGTTGGGTGGTCTATTTTGGATTCTTGCGAAACCATCTTTCTAGCAAAAAAAAATATTTTGTTTTCTGGGTCGTTTAGACCTGTTTTCTATTTGTTTGATAGAGAAGAAGAAAAAAATTCTCTTTTTTTTCGATTGTTACATAAAAAATTTTTTTCTTTAATGTAACTTGAGAAATTTTAGGAGAAAGAAAAATTATCTCAACTGTGTTTCGCACAGTGAGCCAGAGACGTGGAAAGGTAGAAGAGTAGACATGCGTAGGCTTACAGCTTAAACAATGTTTTAGTTAAATCTATGCCTACGCATGTTTTTTAGTATTAGCCTGTCAATGGTTGGTTAGTAGGTGTACTGTGCAACAAGTGCAAACTCGTACGTGTTTGTTCTTAATATTTATATATGTAAAATTTCAATTATAGTTAAAGGCAAGAGAATTATTTACTCATTGCGTTTCTTCGCTCTTTGGCGAAGTTCAGCTGTATTTTTCATGAGGCACTCTGTGTAGTGCTGTCGGTCCTTGTCATCCAGTCCTGTGTGGAGGAGGTCCTGGAGGAGCTTCCTTTCACGCCTTAGCCTGGCGTATTTTCCTCCTTTTGACTTCTGTTTGGGGTCTTCCTTCTGTTTCTTTTGGCGAGTCTGGTACTCAGCTATCGTGAGTGGGCGTGGTCCTTCGTTTGGACACACCTCTAATACCTCTTCGAGGAGTGGTGCGTCCCTTTGTACGGTAGGTACAGCCGTCAGGAAATCCAAGTCCTTCGGACGTGACGGTTCGTTGCTAGTCATCAGCACTTGCCTCTTTTGTTTTTATTATTTGTTTATTTTTGTGTGTGTTTTTTTTTTTTTAGTCCATTAGATAAAAATGGAATGTACCTGCTGCATTTGTGTAGCATCATACATTTGGTACCTCAATCAGGAAGCACATCTGTACTCTTGAGCCTCCTCTTACTGGGAATTCTTCTCCAGTTAGATCTGAGTATGCGGCTCTTATTTGCACTAGAGTTAGCGAGCTTTGAGGGGAGTGGCTTTGCTCACTACGAAAAACCTCAATTATATCGTTTCTTATGCTCGGGCTTCGCCTGATAACTCTTTGAAAGTAGTTATCCAGTGTAGCCATTTTTCATTTTCGTGCCCTTTTTTTTATAAATTTTTTTCGCACACACACATATATACACAAAAATTTTTCATTTGTCCTTCCGATATCCTAAGGTCTATTTTTGACCTATTGTCACGGTCGCCATGTAATTACCGGGTTCCACTTGGTTGATTGTTCGAAAAGAAAACAAACGCGTCAGTTCAGTTTTGTGGTAATATTCAGATTGATTTTTATTCAAACAATATTCTTTTACTAACCTATCGCCCCTTAGGCGACAGCTACAAAAGAGAGAGATGGAGAGAGGAAGTGTCAGTACATACATACATATTAATTGGGGCACTTGCATCAAAGTGCATGGTCAGCGTTCCAACGCTGGCTTGGCCCTAGCTCATGTTACGCCTGTGCATTGCTGCTCATATGAATATATGTATGTGCATATATGTATGCAAATACATATATGAACATGTTTAGCTGTATATTGATGTGAGTATATTTATGTGAATATATTAATGTATATACATAAACATACTCAAGTGGAGATGCACATATTTGATTGTTTGTACTTGCAACAAAGTGTAACAAGTTGAGCTCTTTCTGTTAATGATTTTTGATATGGATATACTACAGCGGCTACAAGAACCAAAATGGCGGCGGTACAATGGTTCAAGCAGCTTTTACGTATGTTATATAAAGCATGGCGGCTAAAGGACTCAAAATTGCAGCTGGAGAATGGTTCTAGCAGCTTCCAAAGTTGTTATATAAAGGATGGCGGCTATAAGACTCAAAATGGCGGTTGTATAATGGTTCCAGCGGCTATAATACTCAAAATGGCGGCTGTAGACTTGTTCCAGCAGCTTTCAAAGCTGTTATATAAAGGATGGTATCTACAAGACTCAAAATGACGGATGTAGAATGGTTCCAGAAGCTGGTAAATCTATTATCTAAAGGATGGCGGTTATAAGACTCCAAATGGCGGCTGTAGAATGGTTCCAGCGGCTTGTAAAGCTGTTACATAAAGGATGGTATCTACAAGACTCAAAATGACGGCTGTAGAATGGTTGCACCAGCTGGTAAAGATGTTATCTAAAGGACTGCGAGTATAAGACTCAAAATAATGGCTGAAGAATGGTTCCAGCAGTTTGTATAGCTGTTATATAAATGATTGCGGCTACAAGACTCAAAATGGCGGCTGTAGATTGGTTCCAGCAGCTTATAAAGCTGTTATACAATGGATGGCGAGTAGAAGACTCAAAATGACGGCTCTACAGCCGTTTCTACAATGGTTCCAGCAACTTGTAATTCTGTTATAAAAAGGATGGTGGCTACAAGACTCAAAATGGCGGCTGTAGAATGGTTCCAGCAGCTTATAAAGCTGTTATATAAAGGATGGCGGGTATAAGACTCAAAATGGCGGCTGTAAAATGGTTCCAGCAGCTTGTAAAGCTGTTATATAAAGGATGGCGTTCATAAGGCTCACAACGTCGGCTGTAAAATGGTTCCAGCAGTTTGTATAGCTGTTATATAAATGATTACGGCTACAAGACTCACAATGGCGGCTGTAGAATGATTCCAGCAGCTTGTAAAGCTGTTATATAAAGGATGGTGGCTACAAGACTCAAAATGACGGATGAAGAATGGTTCCAGCAGCTTGTAAAGCTGTTATATAAAGGATGGTGGCTACAAGACTCAAAATGACGGCTGTAGAATGGTTCCAGCAGCTTGTAAAGCTGTTATATAAAGGATGGCAGCTATAAGACTAAAAATTGTGATTGTAGAATTGTTCCAGCAGTTTGTATAACTGTTATTTAAACGATGGCGGCTACAAGACCCGAAATGGCGGCTGTACAATGGTTCCAGCAGCTTTTATGGATGTTATATAAAGCATGGCGGCTAAAAGACTCAAAATTGCGGCTGGAGAATGGTTCTAGCAGCTTGTATAGCTGTCGTATAAAAGATGGCGGCTATAAAATTCAAAATGGCGGCTATAAGATTCAAAATGGCGGCTGTAGAATAGATCCAGCAGTTTCCAAAGTTTTTATATAAAGGATGGCGGCTATAAGACTCGAAATGGCGGTTGTAGAATGGTTCCAGCGGCTATAAGACTCTAAATGGCGGCTATACACTAGTTCCAGCAGCTTTCAAAATTGTTATATAAAGGATGGTATTTACAAGACTCAAAATGACGGCTGTAGAATGGTTCCAGAAGCTGGTAAAGCTATTATAAAAAGGATGGCGGGTATAAGACTCAAAATGGCGGCTGTAGAATGGTTCCAGCAGCTTGTAAAGTTGTTATATAAAGGATGGCGAGTATAAGTCTCAAAATGACGGCTGTAGAATGGTTCCAGCAATTTGTATTTCTGTTATAAAAAGAATGGTGGCTACAAGACTCAAAATGACGGCTGTAGAATGGTTCCAGCAATTTGTATTTCTGTTATAAAAAGGATGGTGGCTACAAGACTCCAAATGACGGCTGTAGAATGGTTCCAGCAGCTTGTAAAGCTGTTATATAAAGGATGGCGGCTATAAGACTAAAAATTGTGATTGTAGAATTGTTCCAGCAGTTTGTATAACTGTTATTTAAATGATGGCGGCTACAAGACCCAAAATGGCGGCTGTACAATGGTTCCAGCAGTTTTTGTGGATGTTATATAAAGCATGGCAGCTATAAGATTCAAAATGGCGGTTGTAGAATGGTTCCAGCGACTATAAGACTTCAAATGGCGGCTGGAGACTAGTTCCAGCAGCTTTCAAAGCTGTTATATAAAAGATGGTATCTACAAGACTCAAAATGACGGCTGTAGAATGGTTGATTGCGGCTACAAGACTGAAAATGGCGGCTGTAGATTGGATCCAGCAGCTTGTAAAGCTGTTATATAAAGGATGGCGAGTAGAAGACTCAAAATGACGGCTCTACAGCCGTTTCTACAATGGTTCCAGCTTCTTGTATTCCTGTTATAAAAAGGATGGTATCTACAAGACTCAAAATGATGGCTGTAGAATAGTTCCAGCAGCTTGTAAAGCTGTTATATAAAGACTGGTATCTATAAGACTCAAAATGACGGCTGTAGAATGGTTTCAGAAGCTGGTAAAGCTGTTATATAAAGGCTGGCGGGTATAAGGCTCAAAATTGTGATTGTAGAATTGTTCCAGCAGTTTGTAAAACTGTTATTTAAATGATGGCGGCTATAAGACCCGAAATGGCGGCTGTAGAATGGTTCCAGAAGCTGGTAACGCTGTTATATAAAGGTTGGCGGGTATAAGACCCCAAATGACGGCTCTACAGCCGTTTCTACAATGGTTCCAGCATTTTGTATTTCTGTTATAAAAAGGATGGTGGCTACGGTTGTAGAATGGTTCCGTCAACTTGTATTTCCGTTATAACAGGGATGGCGGCTGTAAGACTCAAAATGGCGGTTGTAGAATGGTTGCAGCGGCTATAAAACTCAAAATGGCGGCTGTAGACTAGTTCCAGCAACTTTCAAAGCTGTTATATAAAGGATGGTATCTACAAGACACAAAATGACGGCTGTAGAATGGTTCCAGAAGCTGGTAAAGCTATTATATAAAGGATGGCGGGTATAAGACTCAAAATGGCGGCTGTAGAGTGGTTCCAGCAGCTTGTAAAGTTGTTATATAAAGGATGGCGGGTATAAGACACAAAATGACAGCTGTAGAATGGTTCCAGCAATTTGTATTTCTGTTATAAAAAGGATGGTGGCTACAAGACCCAAAATGGCGGCTGTACAATGGTTCCAGCAGTTTTTATGGATGTTATACAAAGCATGGCGTCTATAAGATTCAAAATGGCGGTTGTAGAATGGTTCCAGCGACTATAAGACTTCAAATGGCGGCTGGAGACTAGTTCCAGCAGCTTTCAAAGCTGTTATATAAAGGATGGTATATACAGGACTCAAAATGACGGCTGTAGAATGGTTGCATAAGCTGGAAAAGATGTTATCTAAAGGATTTCGGGTATAAAACTCCAAATGGCGGCTGTAGAATGGTTCCAGCAGCTTGTAAAGCTGTTACATAAAGGATGGTATCTACAAGACTCAAAATGACGGCTGTAGAAAGGCTAAAGGATGGCGGATATAAGACTCAAAATGACGGCTGTAGAATGGTTCCAGCAGCTTGTAAAGCTGTTATATTAAGGATGGTATCTACAAGATTCAAAATGACGGCTGTAGAATGGTTGCACAAGCTCGTAAAGATGTTATCTATAGGATGGCGGGTATAAGACTACAAATGGCGGCTGTAGAATGGCTCCAGCAGCTTGTAAAGCTGTTATATAAAGGATGGTATCTACAAGACTCAAAATGACGGCTGTAGAAAGGCTAAAGGATGGCGGATATAAGACTCAAAATGAAGTAAGTAAGTCGTCTCGCCGACTTAGGTATACCATACACTAGTAAAACAAATATTTCAAATTTGTGATAACAAATAACAAAATAATAACAGCATTTGCCTATTTTAATAAAGTTCTGTTCACATGCTTTTTACAAGCATATCTTAGTGTCTCGCTCACTCATGCATTTGAGCACCCTAGCGCCCCACCCGGCAACGGCCAACTCCGGCCTTATGGAAAAACGGTTTTATGCATAACTTGGCTATTTTTTGTCCGATTTTGATCAAATTTGGTATTTTGCTGGGTATTAGTATCATATTCAAGTGTGCCAAATTTGATTCCACAAGGTGAAAAATTACGGGAGATAATCGAGTTTTTCAAATTTCGGGGGCGGAAAGGGGCGTGGCAAAATCTTTATAATTACAAAATGAGCGTATTTACTGAGCAAATATACATACCAAATATGGTGTCTCTAGCTGCAATAGTTTTTGAGATAAACGTTTTTTTTGAATTGCGGGGGCGGAAAGGGGCGTGGCAAAAATTTGAAACAAACTCGATCACTCTACATACCACACGAGCCTACATTTCAAATTTGGTGGCTCTATCTCCTATAGTCTCCGAGAACTAGGCGTTCATACGGACGGACAGACGGACAGACGGACAGACGGACGGACGGACGGACAGACGGACATGGCTAGATCGACTCGGCTGTTGATACTGATCAAGAATATATATACTTTATGGGGTCGGAAAAGCTTCCTTCTGCCTGTCACATACATTTTGGCGACTTTAATATACCATTTCACCCAATGGGTGTATGGTATAATGACGGCTGTAGAATGGTTCCAGCAGCTTGTAAAGCTGTTATATTAAGGATGGTATCTACAAGATTCAAAATGACGGCTGTAGAATGGTTGCACAAGCTCGTAAAGATGTTATCTAAAGGATGGCGGGTATAAGACTACAAATGGCGGCTGTAGAATGGCTCCAGCAGCCTGTAAAGCTGTTATATAAAGCATGGTATCTACAAGATTCAAAATGACGGCTGAAGAATGGTTCCAGCAGTTTATACAGCTGTTATATAAAAGATTGCGGCTACAAGACTGAAAATGGCGGCTGTAGATTAGATCCAGCAGCTTCCAAAGCTGTTATATAAAGGATGGCGAGTAGAAGACTCAAAATGACGGCTCTACAGCCGTTTCTACAATGGTTCCAGCAACTTGTATTTCTGTTATAAAAAAGATGGTATCTACTAGACTCAAAATGACGGCTGTAGAATGGTTCCAGCAGCTTGTAAAGCTGTTATATAAAGACTGGTATCTACAAGACTAATGAAGTAAGTAAGTCGTCTCGCCGACTTAGGTATACCATACACCAGCAAAACAAATATTTCAAATTTGTAATAACAAACGCATTTGCCTAATTTAAAAAAGTTCTGTGTACATGCTTTTTACAAGCATATCTTAGTATCTCGCTCACTCATGCATATGAGCACCCTAGCGCCACCACCCGCCAACGGCCAACTCCGGCCTTATGGAAAAACGTTTATATGCATAACTTGGCTATTTTTTGTCCGATTTTGATCAAATTTGGTATTTTGCTGGGTATTAGTATCAAATTCAAGTGTGCCAAATTTGATTCCACAAGGTAGAAAATTACGGGAGATAATCGAGTTTTTCAAATTGCCGGGGCGGAAAAGGGCGTGGCAAAATCTTTATACATACAAAATGTGCCCATTTACTAAGCAAATATACATACCAAATACGGTGTCTCTAGCTACAATAGTTTTTGAAATAAACGTTTTTTTTGAATTGCGGGGGCGGAAAGGGGCGTGGCAAACTCTTTATAATTACAAAATGAGCGCATTTACTAAGCAAATATACATACCAAATATGGTGTCTCTAGCTGCAATAGTTTTTGAGATAAACGTTTTTTTTGAATTGCGGGGGCGGAAAGGGGCGTGGCAAAATTTTGAAATAAACTCGATCACTCTACATACTACATGAGCCTACATACCAGATTTGGTGGCTCTATCTCTTATAGTCTCTGAGATCTAGGCGTTCATACGGACGGACAGACGGACGGACGGACGGACGGACGGACGGACGGACGGACGGACGGACGGACAGACGGACGGACAGACGGACATGGCTATATCGACTCGGCTGTTAATACTGATCAAGAATATATATACTTTATGGGGTCGGAAAAGCTTCCTTCTGCCTGTTACATACATTTTGGCGACTTTAATATACCATTTCACCCTATGGGTGTATGGTATAAAAATGACGGCTGTAGAATGGTTCCAGAAGCTGGTAAAGCTGTTATATAAAGGCTGGCGGGTATAAGACTCAAAATGATATAAAGGCTGGCGGGTATAATGTGTATTTCTGTTATAAAAAGGATGGTGGCTACATGACTCAAAATGACGGCTGTAGAATGGTTCCAGCAGCAGGTAAAGCTATTATATAAAGGATGGCGTTCATAAAGCTCAAAACTTCGGATGTCAAATGGTTCCAGCAGTTTGTATAGCTGTTGTATAAATGATTGCGGCTACAAGACTCAATATGGCGGCTGTAGAGCGGTTCCAGCAGCTTGTAAAGCGGTTAAATAATGGATGGCGAGTACAAGACTCAAAATGATGGCTGTAGAATGGTTGCACAAGCTGGTTAAGATGTTATCTAAAGCATGGCGAGTATAAGACTCAAAATGACGGCTGTAGAATGGTTCCAGCAGCAGGTAAAGCTATTATATAAAGGATGGCGTTCATAAAGCTCAAAACGTCGGCTGTAAAATGGTTCCAGCAGTTTGTATAGCTGTTATATAAATGATGGTATCTACAAGACTCAAAATGACGGCAGTAGAATGGTTCCAGAAGCTGGTAACGCTGTTATATAAAGGCTGGCGGGTATAAGACCCCAAATGACGGCTCTACAGCCGTTTCTACAATGGTTCCAGCAACTTGTATTTCTGTTATAAAAAGGATGGTGGCTACAAGACTCTAAATGACGGCTGTAGAATGGTTCCACCAGCTTTTAAAGCTGTTATATAAAGGATGGTATCTACAAGACTCAAAATGACGGCTGTAGAATGGTTCCAGCAGCAGGTAAAGCTATTATATAAAGGATGGCGTTCATAAAGCTCAAAACGTCGGCTGTAAAATGGTTCCAGCAGTTTGTATACCTGTTATATAAATGATGGTATTTACAAGACTCAAAATGACGGCTGTAGAATGGTTCCAGAAGCTGGTAACGCTGTTATATAAAGGCTGGCGGGTATAAGACCCCAAATGACGGCTCTACAGCCGTTTCTACAATGGTTCCAGCAACTTGTATTTCTGTTATAAAAAGGATGGTGGCTACAAGACTCTAAATGACGGCTGTAGAATGGTTCCAGCAGCTTGTAAAGCTGTTATATAAAGGATGGTATCTACAAGACTCAAAATGACGGCTGTAGAATGGTTCCAGCAGCAGGTAAAGCTATTATATAAAGGATAGCGTTCATAAAGCTCAAAACGTCGGCTGTAAAATGTTTCCAGCAGTTTGTATACCTGTTATATGAATGATGGTATTTACAAGACTCAAAATGACGGCTGTAGAATGGTTCCAGAAGCTGGTAACGCTGTTATATAAAGGCTGGCGGGTATAAGACCACAAATGACGGCTCTACAGCCGTTTTTACAATGGTTCCAGCAACTTGTATTTCTGTTATAAAAAGGATGGTGGCTACAAGACTCAAAATGACGGCTGTAGAATGATTCGAGCAGCTTGTAAAGCTGTTATATAAAGGATGGTGGCTGCAAGACTCAAAATGACGGCTGTAGAATGGTTCCAGCAGCTTGTAAAGCTGTTATATAGAGGATGGCGGCTATAAGACTAAAAATTGTGATTGTAGAATTGTTCCAGCAGTTTGTATAACTGTTATTTAAATTATGCCGGCTACAAGACCCAAAACGGCGGCTGTACAATGGTTCCAGCAGCTTTGATGGATGTCATATAGGGCATGGCGGCTACAAGACTCAAAATAAAGCAGTTATATAAAGGATGGCGAGTAGAAGACTCAAAATGACGGCGCTTCAGCCGTTTCTACAATGGTTCCAGCAACTTGTATTTCTGTTATAAAAAGGATGGTGGCTACAAGACTCAAAATGTGGTTCCAGCAGCTTGTAAAGCTGTTATATAAAGGATGGTATCTAAAAAACTCAAAATGACGGTTGTAGAATGGTTCCAATAGCTGGTAACGCTGTCATATAAAGGATGGCGGGTATAAGACTCAAAATGGCGGCTCTACAGCCGTTTCTACAATGGTTCCAGCAACTTGTATTTCTGTTATAAAAAGGATGGTATCTACAAGTCTCAAAATGACGGCTGTAGAATGGTTCCAGCAGCTTGTAAAGCTGTTATATAAAGGATGGCGGCTATAAGACTAAAAATTGTGATTGTAGAAGTGTTCCAGCAGTTTGTATAACTGTTATTTAAATGATGGCGGCTATAACACCCAAAATGCCGGCTGAACAATGGTTCCAGCAGCTTTTATGAATGTTATATAAAGCATGGCGGCTAAAAGACTCAAAATTGCGGCTGGAGAATGGTCCTAGCAGCTTGTATAGCTGTCGTATAAAAGATGGCGGCTATAAGATTCAAAATGGCGGCTGTAGAATAGTTCAAGCAGCTTCCAAAGCTGTTATATAAAGGATGGTATCTACAAGACGCAAAATGACGGCTGTAGAATGGTTCCAGAAGCTGGTAACGCTGTTATATAAAGGCTGGCGGGTATAAGACCCCAAATGACGGCTCTACAGTGGTTTCTACAATGGTTCCAGCAACTTGTATTTCTGTTATAAAACGGCTGGTGGCTACAAGACTCAAAATGACGGCTGTAGAATGGTTCCAGCAGCATGTAAAGCTATTATATAAAGGATGGCGTTCATTAAGCTCAAAACGTCGGCTGTAAAATGGTAAAAGGATGGCGGCTATAAGACTAAAAATTGTGATTGTAGTTTGTATAACTGTTATTTAAATGATGGCGGCTATAAGACCCAAAATGGCGGCTGAACAATGGTTCCAGCAGCTTTTATGGATGTTATATAAAGCATGGCGGCTAATAGACTCAAAATTGCGGCTGGAGAATGGTTCTAGCAGCTTGTATAGCTGTCGTATAAAAGATGGCGGCTATAAGATTCAAAATGGCGGCTGTAGAATAGTTCCAGCAGCTTCCAAAGCTGTTATAAAAAGGATGGTATCTACAAGACTCAAAATGACGGCTGTAGAATGGTTCCAGAATCTGGTAAAGCTATTATATAAAGGATGGCGGGTATAAGACTCAAAATGGCGGCTGTAGAATGGTTCCAGCAGCTTGTAAAGTTGTTATATAAAGGATGGCGACTATAAGACTCAAAATGACGCCGTAGAATGGTTCCAGCAATTTGAATTTCTGTTATAAAAAGGATGGTGGCTACAAGAGTCAAAATGACGGCTGTAGAATGGTTCCAGCAGCTTGTAAAGCGGTTAAATAAAGGATGGCGAGTGTAAGACTCAATATGACGGCTGTAGAATGGTTCCAGCAGCAGGTAAAGCTATTATATATACGATGGCGTTCATAAAGCTCAAAACGTCGGCTGTCAAATGGTTCCAGCAGTTTGTAGATCTGTTATATAAATGATTGCGGCTACAAGACTCAACATGACTGCTGTAGAATGGTTCCAGCAAATTGTATTTCTGTTATAAAAAGGATGGCGGCTATAAGACTCAAAATGGCGGCTGTAGAATGGATCCAGAAGCTGGTAAAGCTATTATATAAAGGATGGCGGGTATAAGACTCAAAATGGCGGCTGTAGAATGGTTCCAGCAATTTGCACTTCTGTTATAAAAAGGATGGCGGCTTTTATGGATGTTATATAAAGCATGGCGGCTATAAGATTCAAAATGGCGGTTGTAGAATGGTTCCAGCGAGTATAAGACTTTAAATGGCGGCTGTAGACCCAAAATGACGGCTGTAGAATGGTTGCACAAGCTGGTAAAGATGTTATCTAAAGAATGGCGGGTATAAGACTCCAAATGGCGGCTGTAGAATGGTTCCAGCAGCTTGCAAAACTGTTATATAAAGGATGGTATCTACAAAAGAATGGTTGTAGAATGGTTGCACAAGATGGTTAGGATGTTATCTAAAGGATGGCGGGTATAAGACTCCAAATGGCGGCTGTAGAATGGTTCCAGCAGCTTGCAAAGCTGTTATATAAAGGATGGTATCTACAAGACTCAAAATGGTAAAGATGTTATCTAAAGGATGGCGAGTATAAGACTCAAAATGACGGCTGAAGAATGGTTCCAGTAGTTTGTATAGCTGTTATATAAATGATTGCGGCTACAAGACTCAAAATGACGGCTGTAGAATGGTTCCAGCAAATTGTATTTCTGTTATAAAAAGGATGGCGGCTATAAGACTTAAAATGACGGCTGTAGAATGGTTCCAGAAGCTGGTAAAGCTATTATATAAAGGATGGCGGGTATAAGACTAAAAATGGCGGCTGTAGAATGGTTCCAGCAATTTGCACTTCTGTTATAAAAAGGATGGCGGCTACAAGACCCAAAATGGCGGCTGTACAATGGTTCCAGCAGCTTTTATGGATGTTATATAAAGCATGGCGGCTATAAGATTCAAAATGTCGGTTGTAGAATGGTTCCAGCGACTATAAGACTTCAAATGGCGGCTGTAGACTCAAAATGACGGCTGTAGAATGGTTGCACAAGCTGGTAAAGATGTTATCTAAAGGATGGCGGGTATAAGACTCCAAATGGCGGCTGTAGAATGGTTCCAGCAGCTTGTAAAGCTGTTATATAAAGGATCTACAAGACTCAAAATGACGGCTGTAGTATGGTTGCACAAGATGGTTAAGATGTTATCTAAGGATGGCGGGTATAAGACTCCAAATGGCGGTTGTAGAATGGTTCCAGCAGCTTGCAAAGCTGTTATATAAAGGATGGTATCTACAAGACTCAAAATGACGGCTGTAGAATGGTTGCACATGCTGGTAAAGATGTTATCTTAAGGATGGCGAGTATGAGACTCAAAATGACGGCTGAAGAATGGTTCCAGCAGTTTGTATAGCTGTTATATAAATGTTTGCGGCTACAAGACTCAATATGGCGGCTGTAAAATGGTTCCAGCAGCTTGTAAAGCGGTTATATAAAGGATGGCGAATATAAGACTCAAAATGACGGTTGTAGAATGGTTCCGGCATTTTTGATTTCCGTTATAAAAAGGATGGCGGGTTTAAGACTCAAAATGGCGGTTGTAAAATGGTTCCAGCGGCTTTAAGACTCAAAATGGCGGCTGTAGAATGGTTGCACATGCTGGTAAAGATGTTATCTTAAGGATGGCGAGTATGAGACTCAAAATGGCGGCTGTAGATTGGTTGCAGCAGCTTGTAAAGCTGTTATTTAAAGGATGGTATCTACAAGACTCAAAATGACGGCTGTAGAATGGTTGCACAATATGGTTAAGATGTTATCTAAGGATGGCGGGTATAAGACTCCAAAAGGCGGCTGTAGAATGATTCCAGCAGCTTGCAAAGCTATTATATAAAGGATGGTATCTACAAGACTCAAAATGACGGCTGTAGAATGGTTCCAGAAGCTGGTAAAGCTATTATATAAAGGATGGCGGGTATAAGACTCAAAATGGCGGTTGTAGAATGGTTCCAGCAGCTTGTAAAGTTGTTATATAAAGGATGGCGGGTATAAGACTCAAAATGACAGCTGTAGAATGGTTCCAGCAATTTGTATTTCTGCTGGTAAAGCTATTATATAACGGATGGCGAGTATAAGACTCAAAATGGCGGCTGTAGAATGGTTCCAGCAATTTGCACTTCTGTTATAAAAAGGATAGCGGCTACAAGTCCCAAAATGGCGGCTGTACAATGGTTCCAGCAGCTTTTATGGATGTTATATAAGGCATGGCGGCTATAAGATTCAAAATGGCGGTTGTAGAATGGTTCCAGCTACTATAAGACTTCAAATGGCAGCTGTAGACTCAAAATGACGGTTGCACAAGCTGGTAAAGATGTTATCTAAAGAATGGCGGGTATAAGACCCCAAATGGCGGCTGTAGAATGGTTCTAGCAGCTTGTAAAGCTGTTATATAAAGGATGGTATCTACAAGACTCAAAATGACGGCTGTAGAATGGTTGCTAAGCTGGTTAAGATGTTATCTAAAGGATCTCGGGTATAATACTCCAAATAGCGGCTGTAGAATGCTTCAAGCAGCTTGCAAAGCTGTTATGTAAAGGATGGCGTTCATAAAGCTCAAAACGTCGGCTGTAAAATGGTTCCAGCAGTTTGTATAGCTGTTATATAAATGATTGCGGCTACAAGACTCAATATGGCGGCTGTAAAATAGTTCCAGCAGCTTGAAAAGCGGTTATATAAAGGATGGCATTTTTTATTTCCGTTATAAAAAGGATGGCGGCTATAAGACTCAAAATGGCGGTTGTAGAATGGTTCGAGCGGCTATAAGACTCAAAATGGCGGCTGTAGACTAGTTCCAGCAGCTTTCAAAGCTGTTATATAAAGGATGGTATCTACAAGACTCAAAATGACGGCTGTAGAATGGTTGCATAAGCTGGTAAAGATGTTATTTAAAGGATGTCGGGTATAAAACTCCAAATGGCGGCTGTAGAATGGTTCCAGCAGCTTGTAAAGCTGTTATATAAAGGATGGTATCTACAAGACTCAAAATGACGGTTGTAGAAAGGCTAAAGGATGGCGGAAATAAGAATCAAAATGACGGCTGTAGAATGGTTCCAGCAGCTGGTAAAGCTATTATATAAAAGATGGCGGGTATAAGACTCAAAATGGCGGTTGTCGAATGGTTCCAGAAGCTGGTAAAGCTATTATATAAAGGATGGCGGGTATAAGACTCAAAATGGCGGCTGTAGAATTGTTCCAGCAGCTTGCAAAGCTGTTATATAAAGGATTGTATCTACAAGACCTAAAATGACGGCTGTAGAATGGTTGCACAAGCTGGTAAGGCTATTATATAAAGGATGGCGGGTATAAGACTCAAAATGGCGGTTGTAGAATGGTTCCAGCAGCTTGCAAAGCTGTTATATAAAGGATGGTATCTACAAGACTCGAAATGACGGCTGTAAAATGGTTGCACAAGCTGGTAAAGATGTTATCCAAAGGATGGCGAGTATAAGACTCAAAATGACGGCTGAAGAATGGTTCCAGTAGTTTGTATAGCTATTATATAAAGGATGGTATCTACAAGATTCAAAATGGCGGTTGTAGAATGGTTCCAGGGACTATAAGACTTCAAATGGCGGCTGGAGACTAGTTCCAGCAGCTTTCAAAGCTGTTATATAAAGGATGGTATCTACAAGACTCAAAATGACGGCTATAGAATGGTTGCATAAGCTGGAAAAGATTTTATCTAAAGGATGTCGGGTATAAAACTCCAAATGGCGGCTGTAGAATGGTTCCAGCAGCTTGTAAAGCTGTTATATAAAGGATGGTATCTACAAGACTCAAAATGACGGCTGTAGAAAGGCTAAAGGATGGCGGGTATAAGACTCAAAATGACGGCTGTAGAATGGTTCCAGCAGCTTGTAAAGCTGTTATATAAAGGATGGTATCTACAAGACTCAAAATGACGGCTGTAGAATGGTTGCTAAGCTGGTTAAGATGTTATCTAAAGGATCTCGGGTATAATACTCCAAATAGCGGCTGTAGAATGCTTCAAGCAGCTTGCAAAGCTGTTACGTAAAGGATGGCGTTCATAAAGCTCAAAACGTCGGCTGTAAAATGGTTCCAGCAGTTTGTATAGCTGTTATATAAATGATTGCGGCTACAAGACTCAATATGGCGGCTGTAAAATAGTTCCAGCAGCTTGTAAAGCGGTTATATAAAGGATGGCATTTTTTATTTCCGTTATAAAAAGGATGGCGGCTATAAGACTCAAAATGGCGGTTGTAGAATGGTTCGAGCGGCTATAAGACTCAAAATGGCGGCTGTAGACTAGTTCCAGCAGCTTTCAAAGCTGTTATATAAAGGATGGTATCTACAAGACTCAAAATGACGGCTGTAGAATGGTTGCATAAGCTGGTAAAGATGTTATTTAAAGGATGTCGGGTATAAAACTCCAAATGGCGGCTGTAGAATGGTTCCAGCAGCTTGTAAAGCTGTTATATAAAGGATGGTATCTACAAGACTCAAAATGACGGTTGTAGAAAGGCTAAAGGATGGCGGGAATAAGAATCAAAATGACGGCTGTAGAATGGTTCCAGCAGCTGGTAAAGCTATTATATAAAAGATGGCGGGTATAAGACTCAAAATGGCGGTTGTCGAATGGTTCCAGAAGCTGGTAAAGCTATTATATAAAGGATGGCGGGTATAAGACTCAAAATGGCGGCTGTAGAATGGTTCCAGCAGCTTGCAAAGCTGTTATATAAAGGATTGTATCTACAAGACCTAAAATGACGGCTGTAGAATGGTTGCACAAGCTGGTAAGGCTATTATATAAAGGATGGCGGGTATAAGACTCAAAATGGCGGTTGTAGAATGGTTCCAGCAGCTTGCAAAGCTGTTATATAAAGGATGGTATCTACAAGACTCGAAATGACGGCTGTAAAATGGTTGCACAAGCTGGTAAAGATGTTATCCAAAGGATGGCGGGTATAAGACTCCAAATGGCGGCTGTAGAATGGTTCCAGCAGACTGTAAAGCTGTTATCTAAAGGATGGTATCTACAAGACTCAAAATGACGGCTGAAGAATGGTTCCAGCAGTTTGTATAGCTGTTATATAAATGATTGCGGCTACAAGACTCAATATGGCGGCTGTAAAATAGTTCCAGCAGCTTGTAAAGCGGTTATATAAAGGATGGCATTTTTTATTTCCGTTATAAAAAGGATGGCGGCTATAAGACTCAAAATGGCGGTTGTAGAATGGTTCCAGCGACTATAAGACTTCAAATGGCGGCTGGAGACTAGTTCCAGCAGCTTTCAAAGCTGTTATATAAAGGATGGTATCTACAAGACTCAAAATGACGGCTATAGAATGGTTGCATAAGCTGGAAAAGATTTTATCTAAAGGATGTCGGGTATAAAACTCCAAATGGCGGCTGTAGAATGGTTCCAGCAGCTTGTAAAGCTGTTATATAAAGGATGGTATCTACAAGACTCAAAATGACGGGTGTAGAAAGGCTAAAGGATGGCGGGTATAAGACTCAAAATGACGGCTGTAGAATGGTTCCAGCAGCTTGTAAAGATGTTATATAAAGGATGGTATCTACAAGATTCAAAATGACGGCTGTAGAATGGTTGCACAAGCTGGTAAAGATGTTATCTAAAGGATGGCGGGTATAAGACTCCAAATGGCGGCTGTAGAATGCTTCAAGCAGCTTGCAAAGCTGTTACGTAAAGGATGGCGTTCATAAAGCTCAAAACGTCGGCTGTAAAATGGTTCCAGCAGTTTGTATAGCTGTTATATAAATGATTGCGGCTACAAGACTCAATATGGCGGCTGTAAAATAGTTCCAGCAGCTTGTAAAGCGGTTATATAAAGGATGGCATTTTTTATTTCCGTTATAAAAAGGATGGCGGCTATAAGACTCAAAATGGCGGTTGTAGAATGGTTCCAGCGACTATAAGACTTCAAATGGCGGCTGGAGACTAGTTCCAGCAGCTTTCAAAGCTGTTATATAAAGGATGGTATCTACAAGACTCAAAATGACGGCTATAGAATGGTTGCATAAGCTGGAAAAGATTTTATCTAAAGGATGTCGGGTATAAAACTCCAAATGGCGGCTGTAGAATGGTTCCAGCAGCTTGTACAGCTGTTATATAAAGGATGGTATCTACAAGACTCAAAATGACGGGTGTAGAAAGGCTAAAGGATGGCGGGTATAAGACTCAAAATGACGGCTGTAGAATGGTTCCAGCAGCTTGTAAAGATGTTATATAAAGGATGGTATCTACAAGATTCAAAATGACGGCTGTAGAATGGTCCACAAGCTGGTAAAGATGTTATCTAAAGGATGGCGGGTATAAGACTCCAAATGGCGGCTGTAGAATGGTTCCAGCAGCTTGTAAAGCTGTTATATAAAGACTGGTATCTACAAGACTCAAAATGACGGCTGTAGAATGGTTGCACAAGCTGGTAAAGATGTTATCTAAAGGATGGCGGGTATAAGACTCCAAATGGCGGCTGTAGAATGGTTCCAGCAGACTGTAAAGCTGTTATCTAAAGGATGGTATCTACAAGACTCAAAATGACGGCTGAAGAATGGTTCCAGCAGTTTGTATAGCTGTTATATAAATGATTGCGGCTACAAGACTGAAAATGGCAGCTGTAGATTGGATCCAGCAGCTTGTAAAGCTGTTATATAAAAGATGGCGAGTAGAAGACTCAAAATGACGGCTCTACAGCCGTTTCTAAAATGGTTCCAGCAACTTGTATTTCTGTTATAAAAAGGATGGTATCTACAAGACTCTAAATGACGGCTGTAGAATGGTTCCAGCAGCTTGTAAAGCTGTTATATAAAGGATGGTATCTACAAGACTCAAAATGACGGCTGTAGAATGGTTCCAGAAGCTGGTAACGCTGTTTTATAAAGGCTGGCGGGTATAAGACCCAAAATGGCGGCTGTACAATGGTTCCAGCAGCTTTTATGGATGTTATATAAAGCATGGCGGCTATAAGATTAAAAATGGCGGTTGTAGAATGGTTCCAGCGACAATAAGACTTCAAATGGCGGCTGTAGACTAAATATGACGGCTGTAGAATGGTTGCACAAGCTGGTAAAGATGTTATCTAAAGGATGGCGGGTATAAAACTCCAATTGGCGGCTGTAGAATGGTTCCAGCAGCTTGTAAAGATGTTATATAAAGGATGGTATCTTGAAGATTCAAAATGCCGGCTGTAGAATGGTTGCACAAGCTGGTAAAGATGTTATCTAAAGGATGGCGCTTTTAAGACTAAAAATTGCGATTGTAGAATTGTTCCAACAGTTTGTATAACTGCTTTTTTAAATGATGGCGGCTATAAGACAGCAGCAGCTTTTATGGATGTTATAAAAAGGATGGCGGCTACAAGACCCAAAATGGCGGCTGTACAATGGTTCCAGCAGCTTTTATGGATGTTATATAAAGCATGGCGGCTATAAGATTAAAAATGGCGGTTGTAGAATGGTTCCAGCGACAATAAGACTTCAAATGGCGGCTGTAGACTAAAAATGACGGCTGTAGAATGGTTGCACAAGCTGGTAAAGATGTTATCTAAAGGATGGCGGGTATAAAACTCCAAATGGCGGCTGTAGAATGGTTCCAGCAGCTTGTAAAGCTGTTATATAAAGGATGGTATCTACAAGACTCAAAATGGCGGCTGTAGAATGGTTGCACAAGCTGGTTAAGATTTTATCTAAAGGATGGCGAGTAGAAGACTCAAAATGATGGCTGGAGAATGGTTCCAGCAGCTTGTAAAGCTGTTATATAAAGGATGGTATCTACAAGACTCAAAATGACGGCTGTAGAATGGTTCCAGCAGCTTGTAAAGCTGTTATATAAAGGATGGTATCTACAAGACTCAAAATGACGGCTGTAGAATGGTTCCAGAAGCTGGTAACGCTGTTTTATAAAGGCTGGCAGGTATAAGACCCCAAATGACGGCTGTAGAATGGTTCCAGCAGCTTGTAAAGCTGTTATATAAAGACTGGTATCTACAAGACTCAAAATGGCGGTTGTCGAATTGTTCCAGAAGCTGGTAAAGCTGTTATATAAAGGATGGCGGGTATAAGACTCAAAATGACGGCTGTATTTCTGTTATAAAAAAGATAGCGGCTATAAAACTCAAAATGGCGGTTGTAGAATGATTCCAGCGGCTTTAAGACTCAAAATGGCGGCTGTAGACTAGTTCTAGCAGCTTTCAAAGCTGTTATATAAAGGATGGTATCTACAAGACCCAAAATGGCGGCTGTAGAATGGTTCCAGCAGCTTGCAAAGCTGTTATCTAAAGGATGGCGAGTATAAGACTTAAAATGACGGCTGAAGAATGGTTCCAGCAGTTTGTATAGCTGTTACAAAAATGATTGCGGCTACAAGACTCAAAATGGCGGCTGTAGATTGGTTGCAGCAGCTTGTAAAGCTGTTATATAAAGAATGGCGAGTAGAAGACTCAAAATGACGGCTCTACAATGGTTCCAGCAATATGTATTTCTGTTATAAAAAGGATGGTGGCTACAGGACTCAAAATGACGGCTGTAGAATGGTTCCAGCAGCTTGTAAAGCTGTTATATAAAGGATGGTATCTACAAGACTCAAAATGACGGCTGTAGAATGGTTCCAGAAGCTGGTAACGCTGTTATATAAAGGCTGGCGGGTATAAGACTCCAAATGACGGCTGTAGAATAGTTCCAGCAGCTTGTAAAGCTGTTATATAAAGACTGGTATCTACAAGACTCAAAATGACGGCTGTAGAATGGTTGCACAAGCTGGTAAAAATGTTATCTAAAGGATGACGGGTATAAGACTCCAAATGCCGGCTGCAGAATGCTTCCAGCAGCTTGTAAAGCTGTTATATAAAGGATGGTATCTACAAGACTCAAAATGACGGCTGTAGAATGGTTGCACAATCTGGTAAAGATGTTAAATAAAGGATGGCGAGTAAAAGATTCAAAATGACGGCTCTACAGCCGTTTCTACAATGGTTCCAGCAACTTGTATTTCTGTTATAAAAAGGATGGTGGCTACAAGACTCAAAATGACGGCTGTAGAATGGTTCCAGCAGCTTGCAAAGCTGTTATCTAAAGGATGGCGAGTATAAGACTTACAATGACGGCTGAAGAATGGTTCCAGCAGTTTGTATAGCTGTTATATAAATGATTGCGGCTACAAGACTCAAAATGGCGGCTGTAGATTGGTTGCAGCAGCTTGTAAAGCTGTTATATAAAGAATGGCGAGTAGAAGACTCAAAATGACGGCTCTACAATGGTTCCAGCAACGTGTATTTCTGTTATAAAAAGGATGGTGGCTACTTCAAAATGACGGCTGTAGAATGGTTCCAGCAGCTTGTAAAGCTGTTATATAAAGGATGGTATCTACAAGACTCAAAATGACGGCTGTAGAATGGTTCCAGAAGCTGGTAAAGCTGTTATATTAAGGCTGGCGGGTATAAGACTTCTAAATGACGGCTGTAGAATGGTTCCAGGAGCTTGTAAAGCTGTTATATAAAGGATGGCGGGTATAAGACTCAAAATGGCGTCTGTAGAATGGTTCCAGCAGCTTGTAAAATTGTTATATAAGCGATGGCGTGTATAAGACTCAAAATGACGGCTGTAGAATGGTTCCAGCAGCTTGTAAAGCGGTTATATAACGGATGGCGAGTATAAGACTCAAAATGGCGGCTGTAGAATGGTTCCAGCAATTTGTTTTTCTGTTATAAAAAGGATGGTGGCTACAAGACTCAAAATGACGGCTGTAGAATGGTTCCAGCAGTATAAAGGATGGCGTTCATAAAGCTCAAAACGTCGGCCTTAAAATGGTTCCAGCGGTTTGTAAAGCTGTTATATAAATGATTGCGGCTACAATCTGGCGGCTGTCGAATGGTTCCAGCAGCTTGTAAAGCGGTTATATAAAAGATGGCGAGTATAAGACTCAAAATGACGGCTGTAGAATGGTTCCAGCAACTTGTATTTCTGTTATAAAAAGGTAGCGGCTAACAAAATGGCGGTTGTAGAATGATTCCAGTGGCTATAAGACTCAAAATGGCGGCTGTAGACTAGTTCCAGCAGCTTTCAAAGCTGTTATATAAAGGATGGTATCTACAAGACCCAAAATGGCGGCTGTAGAATGGTTCCAGCAGCTTGTAAAGCTGTTATCTAAAGGATGGCGAGTATAAGACTTAAAATGACGGCTGAAGAATGGTTCCAGCAGTTTGTATAGCTGTTATATAAAGGATGGCGAGTAGAAGACTCAAAATGACGGCTCTACAGCCGTTTCTACAATGAGTCCAGAAACTTGTATTTCTGTTATAAAAGGGATGGTGGCTACAAGACTCAAAATGACGGCTGTAGAATGGTTCCAGCAGCTTGTAAAGCTGTTATATAAAGGATGGCGGGTATAAGACTCAAAATGGCGACTGTAAAATGGTTCCAGCAGCTTGTAAAGCTGTTATCTAAAGGATGGCGAGTATAAGACTTAAAATGACGGCTAAAGAATGGTTCCAGCAATTTGTTTTTCTGTTATAAAAAGGATGGTGGCTACAAGACTCAAAATGACGGCTGTAGAATGGTTCCAGAAGCATGTTAAGCAATTATATAAAGGATGGCGTTCATAAAGCTCAAAATGTCGGCTGTAAAATGGTTCGAACAGTTTGTAAAGCTGTTATATAAATGATTGCGGCTACAAGACTCAATATGGCGGCTGTAGAATGGTTCCAGCAGCTTGTAAAGCTGTTATATAAAGGATGGCGAGTAGAAGACTCAAAATGACGGCTCTATAGCCGTTTCTACAAGGAGTCCAGCAACTTGTATTTCTGTTATAAAAGGGATGGTGGCTACAAGACTCAAAATGGCGGTTGTAGACTAGTACCAGCAGCTTTCAAAGCTGTTATATAAAGGATGGTATCTACAAGACCCAAAATGGCGGATGAAGAATGTTTCCAGCAGCTTGTAAAGCTGTTATCTAAAGGATGGCGAGTATAAGACTTAAAATGACGGCTAAAGAATGGTTTCAGCAATTTGTTTTTCTGTTATAAAAAGGATGGTGGCTACAAGACTCAAAATGACGGCTGTAGAATGGTTCCAGAAGCATGTTAAGCAATTATATAAAGGATGGCGTTCATAAAGCACAAAATGTCGTCTGTAAAATGGTTCGAACAGTTTGTAAAGCTGTTATATGAATGATTGCGGCTACAAGACTCAATATGGCGGCTGTAGAATGGTTCCAGCAGCTTGTAAAGCGGTTATATAAAAAATGGCGAGTATAAGACTCAAAATGACGGCTGTAGAATGGTTGCAGCAACTTGTATTTCTGTTATAAAAAAGATGGCGGCTATAAAACTCAAAATGGCGGTTGTAGAATGGTTCCAGCAGCTTTCAAAGCTGTTATATAAAGGTTGGTATCTACAAGACTCAAAATGACGGCTGTAGAATGGTTCCAGAAGCTGGTAAAGCTATTATCTAAAGGATGGCGGGTATAAGACTCAATATGGCGGCTGTAGAATGGTTCCAGCAGCTTGCTAAGCGGTTATATAAAAGATGGCGAGTATAAGACTCAAAATGACGGCTATAGAATGGTTCCAGCAACTTGTATTTCTGTTATAAAAAAGATGGCGGCTATAAAACTCAAAATGGCGGTTGTAGAATGGTTCCAGCGGCTATAAGACTCAAAATGGCGGCTGTAGACTAGTTCCAGCAGCTTTCAAAGCTGTTATATAAAGGATGGTATCTACAAGACTCAAAATGACGGCTGTAGAATGGTTCCAGAAGCTGGTAAAGCTATTATATAAAGGATGGCGGCTACGAGACCCAAAATGGCGGCTGTACAATGGTTTCAGCAGCTTTCAAAGCTGTTATATAAAGGATGGTATCTACAAGACTCAAAATGACGGCTGTAGAATAGTTCCAGCAGCATGTTAAGCAATTATATAAAGGATGGCGTTCATAAAGCTCAAAACGTCGGCTGTAAAATGGTTCCAGCAGTTATTAAAGCTGTTATATAAATGATTTCGGCTACAAGACTCAAAATGGCGGCTGTAGATTGGTTCCAGCAGCTTGTAAAGCTGTTATATAAAGAATGGCGAGTAGAAGACTCAAACTGACGGCTCTACAGCCGTTTCTACAATGGGTCCAGCAACTTGTATTTCTGTTATAAAAGGGATGGTGGCTACAAGACTCAAAATGACGGCTGTAGAATGGTTCCAGCAGCTTATAAAGCTGTTATATAAAGGATGGCGTGTATAAGACTCAAAATGGCGGCTGTAAAATGGTTCCAGCAGCTTGTAAAGCTGTTATCTAAAGGATGGCGAGTATAAGACTTTAAATGACGGCTGAAGAATGGTTCCAGCAGTTTGTATAGCTGTTATATAAGTGATTGCGGCTACAAGACTCAAAATGGCGGCTGTAGATTGGTTCCAGCATCTTGTTAAGCTCTTATATAAAGGATGGCGAGTAGAAGACTCAAAATGGCGGCTGTAAAATGGTTCCAGCAGCTTGTAAGCCTGTTATATAAAGGATGGCGTTCATAAGGCTCACAACAGCGGCTGTAAAATGGTTCCAGCAGTTTGTATAGCTGTTATATAAATGATTACGGCTACAAGACTCAAAATGGCGTCTATAGAATGGTTCCAGCAGCTTGTAAAGCTGTTATCTAAAGGATGGCGAGTATAAGACTTTAAATGACGGCTGAAGAATGGTTCCAGCAGTTTGTATAGCTGTTATATAAGTGATTGCGGCTACAAGACTCAAAATGGCGGCTGTAGATTGGTTCCAGCATCTTGTTAAGCTCTTATATAAAGGATGGCGAGTAGAAGACTCAAAATGGCGGCTGTAAAATGGTTCCAGCAGCTTGTAAGCCTGTTATATAAAGGATGGCGTTCATAAGGCTCACAACAGCGGCTGTAAAATGGTTCCAGCAGTTTGTATAGCTGTTATATAAATGATTACGGCTACAAGACTCAAAATGGCGTCTATAGAATGGTTCCAGCAGCTTGTAAAGCTGTTATATAAAGGATGGTATCTACAAGACTCAGAATGACGGCTGTAGAATGGTTCCAGAAACTGGTAAAGCTATTATGTAAAGTATGGCGGGTATAAGACTTTAAATGACGGCTGAAGAATGGTTCCAGCAGTTTGTATAGCTGTTATATAAGTGATTGCGGCTACAAGACTCAAAATGGCGGCTGTAGATTGGTTCCAGCATCTTGTTAAGCTCTTATATAAAGGATGGCGAGTAGAAGACTCAAAATGGCGGCTGTAAAATGGTTCCAGCAGCTTGTAAGCCTGTTATATAAAGGATGGCGTTCATAAGGCTCACAACAGCGGCTGTAAAATGGTTCCAGCAGTTTGTATAGCTGTTATCTAAAGGATGGCGAGTATAAGACTTTAAATGACGGCTGAAGAATGGTTCCAGCAGTTTGTATAGCTGTTATATAAGTGAATACGGCTACAAGACTCAAAATGGCGGCTGTAGATTGGTTCCAGCATCTTGTTAAGCTCTTATATAAAGGATGGCGAGTAGAAGACTCAAAATGGCGGCTGTAAAATGGTTCCAGCAGCTTGTAAGCCTGTTATATAAAGGATGGCGTTCATAAGGCTCACAACAGCGGCTGTAAAATGGTTCCAGCAGTTTGTATAGCTGTTATATAAATGATTACGGCTACAAGACTCAAAATGGCGTCTATAGAATGGTTCCAGCAGCTTGTAAAGCTGTTATATAAAGGATGGTATCTACAAGACTCAGAATGACGGCTGTAGAATGGTTCCAGAAACTGGTAAAGCTATTATGTAAAGGATGGCGGGTATAAGACTCTACAATGGGTCCAGCAACTTGTATTTCTGTTATAAAAGGGATGGTGGCTACAAGACTCAAAATGACGGCTGTAAAATGGTTCCAGCAGCTTGTAAAGCTGTTATATAAAGGATGGCGGGTATAAGACTCAAAATGGCGGCTGTAAAATGGTTCCAGCAGCTTGTAAAGCTGTTATATAAAGGATGGCGTTCATAAGGCTCACAACAGCGGCTGTAAAATGGTTCCAGCAGTTTGTATAGCTGTTATATAAATGATTGCGGCTACAAGACTCAAAATGGCGTCTATAGAATGGTTCCAGCAGCTTGTAAAGCTGTTATATAAAGGATGGTATCTACAAGACTCAAAATGACGGCTGTATAATGGTTCCAGAAACTGATAAAGCTATTATGTAAAGGATGGCGGGTATAAGACTTAAAATGGCGTCTGTAGAATGGTTCCAGCAATTTGTTTTTCTGTTATAAAAATGATGGTGGCTACAAGACTCAAAATGACGGCTGTAGAATGGTTCCAGAAGCATGTAAAGCTATTATATAAAGGATGGCGTTCATAAAGCTCAAAACGTCGGCTGTAAAATGGTTCCAGCGGTTTGAAAAGCTGTTATATAAATGATTGCAGCTACAAGACTCAAAATGGCGGCTGTAGAATGGTTCCAGCAGCTTTCAAAGCTGTTATATAAAGGATGGTATCTACAAGACTCAAAATGACGGCTGTAGAATGGTTCCAGCAGCATGTAAAGCTATTATATAAAGGATAGCGTTCGTAAAGCTCAAAACGTCGGCTGTAAAATGGTCCCAGCAGTTTGTGTAGCTGTTATATAAATGATTTCAGCTACAAGACTCAAAATGGCAACTGTAGATTGGTTCCATCAGCTTGTAAAGCTGTTATATAAAGGATGGCGAGTAGAAGACTCAAACTGACGGCTCTACAGCCGTTTCTAGAATGGGTCCAGCAACTTGTATTTCTGTTATAAAAGGGATGGTGGCTACAAGACTCAAAATGACGGCTGTAGAATGGTTCGAGCAGCTTATAAAGCTGTTATATAAAGGATGGCGGGTATAAGACTCAAAATGGCGGCTGTAAAATGGTTCCAGCAGCTTGTAAAGCTGTTATATAAAGGATGGCGTTCATAATGCTCACAACATCGGCTGTAAAATGGTTCCAGCAGTTTGTATAGCTGTTATATAAATGATTACGGCTACAAGACTCAAAATGGCGTCTGTAGAATGGTTCCAGCAGCTTGTAAAGCTGTTATATGAAGGATAGTATCTACAAGACTCAAAATGACGGCTGTAGAATGGTTCCAGAAGCTGGTAAAGCTATTATGTAAAGGATGGCGGGTATAAGACTAAAAATGACGGCTGTAGAATGCTTCCAGCAATTTGTTTTTCTGTTATAAAAAGGATGGTGGCTACAAGACTCAAAATGACGGCTGTAGAATGGTTCCAGCAGCATGTTAAGCAATTATATTAAGGATGGCGTTCATAAAGCTCAAAACGTCGGCTGTAAAATGGTTCCAGCAGTTTGTAAAGCTGTTATATAAATGATTGCGGCTACAAGACTCAATATGGCGGCTGAAGAATGGTTCCAGCAGCTTGTAAAGCGGTTATATAAAAGATGGCGAGTATAAGACTCAAAATGACGGCTGTATAATGGTTCCAGCAACTTGTATTTCTGATATAAAAAAGATGGCGGCTATAAAACTCAAAATGGCGGTTGTAGAATGGTTCCAGCGGCTATAAGACTCAAAATGGCGGCGATAGACTAGTTCCAGCAGTTTTCAAAGCTATTATATAAAGGATGGCGGGTATAAGACTAAAATGACGGCTGTAGAATGGTTGCACAACCTGGTAAAGATGTTATCTAAAGGATGGCGGGTATAAGACTCAAAATGACGGCTGTAGAATGGTTCCAGCAGCTTGTAAAGCTGATATATAAAGGATGGTATCTACAAGACTCAAAATGACGGCTGTAGAATGGTTGCACCAGCTGGTAAAGATGTTATCTAAAGGATGGCGGGTATAAGACTCCAAATGGCGGCTGTAGAATGGTTCCAGCAGTTTGTAAAGCTGTTATATAAAGGATGGTATCTACAAGACTCAAAATGACGGCTGTAGAATGGTTGCACAAGCTGGTAAATATGTTATCTAAAGGATGGCGAGTATAAGACTCAAAATGACGGCTGAAGAATGGTTCCAGCAGTTTATATAGCTGTAATACAAAGGATGGTATCTACAAGACTTAAAATGACGGCTCTAGAATGGCTCCAGAAGCTGGTAAAGCTGTTCTATAAAGGCTGGCGGGTATAAGACTCAAAATGGCGGTTGTAGAATGGTTCCAGCAGCTTGTAAAGCTGTTATATAAAAGATGGTATCTACAAGACTCAAAATGACGGCTGTAGAATGGTTGCACAAGCTGGTAAAGATGTTCCCTAAAGGATGGCGGGTAAAGGACTCCAAATTGCGGCTGTAGAATGGTTCCAGCAGCTTGTAAAGCTGTTATATAAAGGATGGTATCTACAAGACTCAAAATGACGGCTGTAGAATGGTAACAGCAGCTTGTAAAGCTGTTATATAAAGGATGGCGGCTATAAGACTAAAAATTGTGATTGTAGAATGGTTTCAGCAGTTTGTATAACTGTTATATAAATGATGGCGGCTACAAGACCCAAAATGGTGGCTGTACAATGGTTCCAGCAGCTTTTATGGAAGTTATATAAAGCATGGCGGCTAAAAGACTCAAAATTGCGGCTGTTATTTAAATGATGGCGGCTACAAGACTCAAAATGACGGCTGTATAATGGTTCCAGCAACTTGTATTTCTGATATAAAAAAGATGGCGGCTATAAAACTCAAAATTGCGGATGGAGAATGGTTCTAGCAGCTATAAGACTCAAAATGGCCGCTGAAGACTAGTTCCAGCAGCTTTCAAAGCTGTTATATACAGGATGGTATTTACAAGACTCAAAATTATGGCTGTAGAAGGGTTGCACAAGCTGGTAAAGATGTTATCTAAAGGATGGCGAGTATAAGACTCAAAATGACGGCTGTAAAATGGTTCCAGCAGTTTGTATAGCTGTTATATAAATGATTACAGCTACAAGACTCAAAATGGCGGCTGTAGAATGGTTCCAGCAGCTTGTAAAGCTGTTATATAAAGGATGGTATCTACAAGACTCAAAATGACGGCTGTAGAATGGTTCCAGAAGCTGGAAAAGCTGTTATATCTACAAGACTCAAAATGACGGCTGAAGAATCGTTCCAGAAGCTGGTAAAGCTGTTTTTTAAAGGCTGCCGGGTATAAGACCCAAAATGAGGGCTGTAGAATGGTTCCAGAAGCTTGTAAAGCTGTTGTATAAAGGATGGTATCTACAAGACTCAAAATGACGGCTGTAGAATGGTTCCAGAAGCTGGTAAAGGCTGACGTGTATAAGACTCAAAATGAAGGCTGTAGAATGGCAACAGCAGCTTGTAAAGCTGTTATATAAAGGATGGCGGCTATAAGACTAAAAATTGTGATTGTAGAATGGTTCCAGCAGTTATATAAATGATGGCGGCTACAAGACCCAAAATGGTGGCTGTACAATGGTTCCAGCAGCTTTTATGGATGTTATATAAAGCATGGTAGCTAAAAGACTCAAAATTGCGGCTGGAGAATGGTTCTAGCAGCTATAAGACTCAAAATGGCCGCTGTAGACTAGTTCCAGCAGCTTTCAAAGCTGTTATATTAAGGATGGTATCTACAAAACTCAAAATGACGGCTGTAGAATCGTTCCAGAAGCTGGTAAAGCTGTTTTATAAAGGCTGGCGGGTATAAGACTCAAAATGACGGCTGAAGAATGGTTCCAGCAATTTGTTTTTCTGTTATAAAAATTATGGTGGCTACAAGACTCAAAACGTCGGCTGTAAAATGGTTCCAGCGGTTTGTAAAGCTGTTATATAAATGATTGCGGCTACAAGAGTCAATATGGCGGCTGTAGAATGGTTCCAGCAGCTTGTAAAGCGGTTATATAAAAGATGGCGAGTATAAGACTCAAAATGACGGCTGTAGAATGGTTCCAGCAACTTGTATTTCTGTTATAAAAAGATAGCGGCTATAAGACTTAAAATGGCGGCTGTAGACTAGTTCCAGCAGCTTTCAAAGCTGTTATATAAAGGATAGTATCTACAAGACCCAAAATGGCGGCTGTAGAATGGTTCCAGCAGCTTGTAAAGCTGTTATCTAAAGGATGGCGAGTATAAGATTTAAAATGACGGCTGAAGAATGGTTCCAGCAGTTTGTATAGCTGTTATATAAGTGATTGCGGCTACAAGACTCAAAATGGCTGCTGTAGATTGGTTCCAGCAGCTTGTAAAGCTCTTATATAAAGGATGGCGAGTAGAAGACTCAAAATGGCGGCTGTAAAATAGTTACAGCAGCTTATAAAGCTGTTATATAAAGGATGGCGTTCATAAGGTTCACAACAGCGGCTGTAAAATGGTTCCAGCGGTTTGTATAGCTGTTATATAAAGGATGGTATCTACAAGACTCAAAATGACGGCTGTAGAATGGTTCCAGAAACTGGTAAAGCTATTATGTAAAGGATGGCGGGTATAAGACTCAAAATGGCGTTTCTACAATGGGTCCAGCAACTTTTTTTTCTGTTATAAAAGGGATGGTGGCTACAAGACTCAAAATGACGGCTGTAAAATAGTTCCAGCAGCTTGTAAAGCTGTTATATAAAGGATGGCGTTCATAAGGGTCACAACAGCGGCTGTAAAATGGTTCCAGCAGTTTGTATAGCTGTTATATAAATGATTACGGCTACCACTCAAAATGGCGCCTATAGAATGGTTCCAGCAGCTTGTAAAGCTGTTATATAAAGGATGGTATCTACAAGACTCAAAATGACGGCTGTAGAATGGTTCCAGAAACTGGTAAAGCTATTATGTAAAGGATGGCGAGTATAAGACTCAAAATGGTGGCTGTAGAATGGTTCCAGCAACTTGTATTTGTGTTATAAAAAAGATAGCGGCTATAAGACTTAAAATGGCGGCTGTAGACTAGTTCCAGCAGCTTTCAAAGCTGTTATATAAAGGATAGTATCTACAAGACCCAAAATGGCGGCTCTAGAATGGTTCCAGCAGCTTGTAAAGCTGTTATCTAAAGGATGGCGAGTATGAGATTTAAAATGACGGCTGAAGAATGGTTCCAGCAGTTTGTATAGCTGTTATATAAGTGATTGCGGCTACAAGACTCAAAATGGCGTCTATAGAATGGTTCCAGCAGATTGTAAAGCTGTTATATAAAGGATGGTATCTACAAGACTCAAAATGACGGCTGTAGAATGGTTCCAGAAACTGGTAAAGCTATTATGTAAAGGATGGCGGGTATAAGACTCAAAATGGCGTTTCTACAATGGGTCCAGCAACTTGTTTTTCTGTTATAAAAGGGATGGTGGCTACAAGTCTCAAAATGACGGCTGTAAAATGGTTCCAGCAGCTTGTAAAGCTGTTATATAAAGGATGGCGGGTATAAGACTCAAAATGGCGGCTGTAAAATGGTTCCAGCAGCTTGTAAAGCTGTTATATAAAGGATGGCGTTCATAAGGCTCACAACAGCGGCTGTAAAATGGTTCCAGCAGTTTGTATAGCTGTTATATAAATGATTACGGCTACGACTCAAAATGGCGCCTATAGAATGGTTCCAGCAGCTTGTAAAGCTGTTATATGAAGGATAGTATCTACAAGACTCAAAATGACGGCTGTAGAATGGTTCCAGAAGCTGGTAAAGCTATTATGTAAAGGATGGCGGGTATAAGACTAAAAATGGCGGCTGTAGAATGGTTCCAGCAATTTGTTTTTCTGTTATAAAAAGTATGGTGGCTACAAGACTCAAAATGACGGCTGTAGAATGGTTCCAGCAGCATGTTAAGCAATTATATTAAGGATGGCGTTTATAAAGCTCAAAGCGTCGGCTGTAAAATGGTTCCAGCGGTTTGTAAAGCTGTTATATAAATGATTGCGGCTACAAGAGTCAATATGGCGGCTGTAGAATGGTTCCAGCGGCTTGTAAAGCGGTTATATAAAAGATGGCGAGAATAAGACTCAAAATGACGGCTGTAGAATGGTTCAGCCACTTGTATTTCTGTTATAAAAAAGATAGCGGCTATAAGACTCAAAATTGCGGCTGTAGACTAGTTCCAGCAGCTTTCAAAGCTGTTATATAAAGGATGGTATCTACAAGACCCAAAATGGCGGCTGTAGAATGGTTCCAGCAGCTTGTAAAGCTGTTATCTAAAGGATGGCGAGTATAAGACTTAAAATGACGACTGAAGAATGGTTCCAGCAGTTTGTATAGCTGTTATATAAGTGATTGCGGCTACAAGACTCAAAATGGCGGCTGCAGATTGGTTCCAGCAGCTTGTAAAGCTCTTATATAAAGGATGGCGAGTAGAAGACTCAAAATGGCGGCTGTAAAATGGTTCCAGCAGCTTGTAAAGCTGTTATATAAAGGATGGCGTTCATAAGGCTCACAACAGCGTCTGCAAAATGGTTCCAGCAGTTATAGCTGTTATATAAATGATTACGGCTACAAGACTCAAAATGGCGTCTATAGAATGGTTCCAGCAGCTTGTAAAGCTGTTATATAAAGGATGGTATCTACAAGACTCAAAATGACGGCTGTAGAATGGTTCCAGAATCTGGTAAAGCTATTATGTAAAGGATGGCGGGTATAAGACTCAAAATGACGGCTGTATAATGGTTCCAGCAACTTGTATTTCTGTTATAAAAAAGATAGCGGCTATAAAACTCAAAATAACGGTTGTAGAATGATTCCAGCGGCTATAAGACTCAAAATGGCGGCGATAGACTAGTTCCAGCAGCTTTCAAAGCTGTTATATTAAGGATGGTATCTACAAGACTCAAAATGACGGCTGTAGAATGGTTCCAGCAGCATGTAAAGCTATTATATAAAGGATGGCGTTCATAAAGCTAAAAACGTCGGCTGTAAAATGGTTCCAGCAGTTTGTGTAGCTGTTATATAAATGATTTCGGCTACAAGACTCAAAATGGCGGCTGTAGATTGGTTCCAGCAGCTTATAAAGCTGTTATATAAAGGATGGTATCTACAAGAGTCAATATGGCGGCTGTAGAATGGTTCCAGCAGCTTGTAAAGCGGTTATATAAAAGTTGGCGAGTATAAGACTCAAAATGACGGCTGTATAATGGTTCCAGCAACTTGTATTTCTGTTATAAAAAAAGATAGCGGCTATAAAACTCAAAATGGCGGTTGAAGAATGATTCCAGCGGCTATAAGACTCAAAATGGCGGCGTTCCAGCAGCTTTCAAAGCTGTTATATAAAGGATGGTATCTACAAGACTCAAAATGACGGCTGTAGAATGGTTCCAGCAGCATGTAAAGCTATTATATAAAGGATGGCGTTCATAAAGCTCAAAACGTCGGCTGTAAAATGGTTCCAGCGGTTTGAAAAGCTGTTATTTAAATGATTACGGCTACAAGACTCAAAATGGCGTCTGTAGAATGGTTCCAGTAGCTTGTAAAGCTGTTATTTAAAGGATGGTATCTACAAGAGTCAATATGGCGGCTGTAGAATGGTTCCAGCAGCTTGTAAAGCGGTTATATAAAAGTTGGCGAGTATAAGACTCAAAATGACGGCTGTATAATGGTTCCAGCAACTTGTATTTCTAAAGATAGCGGCTATAAAACTCAAAATGGCGGTTGAAGAATGATTCCACCGGCTATAAGACTCAAAATGGCGGCGTAAGACTAGTTCCAGCAGCTTTCAAAGCTGTTATATAAAGGATGGTATCTACAAGACTCAAAATGACGGCTGTAGAATGGTTCCAGCAGCATGTAAAGCTATTATATAAAGGATGGCGTTCATAAAGCTCAAAACGTCGGCTGTAAAATGGTTCCAGCAGTTTGTGTAGCTGTTATATAAATGATTTCGGCTACAAGACTCAAAATGGTGGCTACAAGACTCAAAATGACGGCTGTAGAATGGATCGAGCAGCTTATAAAGCTGTTATATAAAGGATGGCGGGTATAAGACTCAAAATGGCGGCTGTAAAATGGTTCCAGCAGCTTGTAAAGCTGTTATATAAAGGATGGCGTTCATAAGGCTCACAACATCGGCTGTAAAATGGTTCCAGCAGTTTGTATAGCTGGTATTTAAATGATTACGGCTACAAGACTCAAAATGGCGTCTGTAGAATGGTTCCAGCAGCTTGTAAAGCTGTTATATGAAGGATAGTATCTACAAGACTCAAAATGACGGCTGTAGAATGGTTCCAGAAGCTGGTAAAGCTATTATGTAAAGGATGGCGGGTATAAGACTTATAATGGCGGCTGTAGATTGGTTCCAGCAGCTTGTAAAGCTGTTATATAAAGGATGGCGAGTAGAAGACTCAAACTGACGGCTCTACAGCCGTTTCTAGAATGGGTCCAGCAACTTGTATTTCTGTTATAAAAAGTATGGTGGCTACAAGACTCAAAATGACGGCTGTAGAATGGTTCCAGCAGCATGTTAAGCAATTATATTAAGGATGGCGTTCATAAAGCTCAAAGCGTCGGCTGTAAAATGGTTCCAGCGGTTTGTAAAGCTGTTATATAAATGATTGCGGCTACAAGAGTCAATATGGCGGCTGTAGAATGGTTCCAGCGGCCTGTAAAGCGGTTATATAAAAGATGGCGAGTATAAGACTCAAAATGACGGCTGTAGAATGGTTCCAGCGACTTGTATTTCTGTTAAAAACAAGATAGCGGCTATAAGACTCAAAATGGCGGCTGTAGAATGGTTCGAGCAGCTTATAAAGCTGTTATATAAAGGATGGCGGGTATAAGACTCAAAATGGCGGCTGTAAAATGGTTCCAGCAGCTTGTAAAGATGTTATATAAAGGATGGCGTTCATAAGGCTCACAACAGCGTCTGTAAAATGGTTCCAGCAGTTTGTATAGCTGTTATACAAATGATTACGGCTACAAGACTTAAAATGGCGTCTGTAGAATGGTTCCAGCAGCTTGTAAAGCTGTAATATGAAGGATAGTATCTACAAGACTCAAAATCACGGCTGTAGAATGGTTCAGAAGCTGGTAAAGCTATTATGTAAAGGATGGCGGGTATAAGACTTAAAATGGCGGCTGTAGATTGGTTCCAGCAGCTTGTAAAGCTGTTATATAAAGGATGGCGAGTAGAAGACTCAAACTGACGGCTCTACAGCCGTTTCTAGAATGGGTCCAGCAACTTGTATTTCTGTTATAAAGAGTATGGTGGCTACAAGACTCAAAATGACGGCTGTAGAATGGTTCCAGCAGCTTGTAAAGCTGTTATATAAAGGATGGTATCTACAAGACTCAAAATGACGGCTGTAGAATGGTAACAGCAGCTTGTAAAGCTGTTATATAAAGGATGGCGGCTATAAGACTAAAAATTGTGATTGTAGAATGGTTTCAGCAGTTTGTATAACTGTTATATAAATGATGGCGGCTACAAGACCCAAAATGGTGGCTGTACAATGGTTCCAGCAGCTTTTATGGAAGTTATATAAAGCATGGCGGCTAAAAGACTCAAAATTGCGGCTGTTATTTAAATGATGGCGGCTACAAGACCCAAAATGGTGGCTGTACAATGGTTCCAGCAGCTTTTATGGATGTTATATAAAGCATGGCGGCTAAAAGACTCAAAATTGCGGATGGAGAATGGTTCTAGCAGCTATAAGACTCAAAATGGCCGCTGAAGACTAGTTCCAGCAGCTTTCAAAGCTGTTATATACAGGATGGTATTTACAAGACTCAAAATTATGGCTGTAGAAGGGTTGCACAAGCTGGTAAAGATGTTATCTAAAGGATGGCGAGTATAAGACTCAAAATGACGGCTGTAAAATGGTTCCAGCAGTTTGTATAGCTGTTATATAAATGATTACAGCTACAAGACTCAAAATGGCGGGTCCAGCAACTTGTATTTCTGTTATAAAAGGGATGGTGGCTACAAGACTCAAAATGACGGCTGTAGAATGGTTCGAGCAGCTTATAAAGCTGTTATATAAAGGATGGCGGGTATAAGACTCAAAATGGCGGCTGTAAAATGGTTCCAGCAGCTTGTAAAGCTGTTATATAAAGGATGGCGTTCATAATGCTCACAACATCGGCTGTAAAATGGTTCCAGCAGTTTGTATAGCTGTTATATAAATGATTACGGCTACAAGACTCAAAATGGCGTCTGTAGAATGGTTCCAGCAGCTTGTAAAGCTGTTATATGAAGGATAGTATCTACAAGACTCAAAATGACGGCTGTAGAATGGTTCCAGAAGCTGGTAAAGCTATTATGTAAAGGATGGCGGGTATAAGACTAAAAATGACGGCTGTAGAATGCTTCCAGCAATTTGTTTTTCTGTTATAAAAAGGATGGTGGCTACAAGACTCAAAATGACGGCTGTAGAATGGTTCCAGCAGCATGTTAAGCAATTATATTAAGGATGGCGTTCATAAAGCTCAAAACGTCGGCTGTAAAATGGTTCCAGCAGTTTGTAAAGCTGTTATATAAATGATTGCGGCTACAAGACTCAATATGGCGGCTGAAGAATGGTTCCAGCAGCTTGTAAAGCGGTTATATAAAAGATGGCGAGTATAAGACTCAAAATGACGGCTGTATAATGGTTCCAGCAACTTGTATTTCTGATATAAAAAAGATGGCGGCTATAAAACTCAAAATGGCGGTTGTAGAATGGTTCCAGCGGCTATAAGACTCAAAATGGCGGCGATAGACTAGTTCCAGCAGTTTTCAAAGCTATTATATAAAGGATGGCGGGTATAAGACTAAAATGACGGCTGTAGAATGGTTGCACAACCTGGTAAAGATGTTATCTAAAGGATGGCGGGTATAAGACTCAAAATGACGGCTGTAGAATGGTTCCAGCAGCTTGTAAAGCTGATATATAAAGGATGGTATCTACAAGACTCAAAATGACGGCTGTAGAATGGTTGCACCAGCTGGTAAAGATGTTATCTAAAGGATGGCGGGTATAAGACTCCAAATGGCGGCTGTAGAATGGTTCCAGCAGTTTGTAAAGCTGTTATATAAAGGATGGTATCTACAAGACTCAAAATGACGGCTGTAGAATGGTTGCACAAGCTGGTAAATATGTTATCTAAAGGATGGCGAGTATAAGACTCAAAATGACGGCTGAAGAATGGTTCCAGCAGTTTATATAGCTGTAATACAAAGGATGGTATCTACAAGACTTAAAATGACGGCTCTAGAATGGCTCCAGAAGCTGGTAAAGCTGTTCTATAAAGGCTGGCGGGTATAAGACTCAAAATGGCGGTTGTAGAATGGTTCCAGCAGCTTGTAAAGCTGTTATATAAAAGATGGTATCTACAAGACTCAAAATGACGGCTGTAGAATGGTTGCACAAGCTGGTAAAGATGTTCCCCTAAAGGATGGCGGGTAAAGGACTCCAAATTGCGGCTGTAGAATGGTTCCAGCAGCTTGTAAAGCTGTTATATAAAGGATGGTATCTACAAGACTCAAAATGACGGCTGTAGAATGGTAACAGCAGCTTGTAAAGCTGTTATATAAAGGATGGCGGCTATAAGACTAAAAATTGTGATTGTAGAATGGTTTCAGCAGTTTGTATAACTGTTATATAAATGATGGCGGCTACAAGACCCAAAATGGTGGCTGTACAATGGTTCCAGCAGCTTTTATGGAAGTTATATAAAGCATGGCGGCTAAAAGACTCAAAATTGCGGCTGTTATTTAAATGATGGCGGCTACAAGACTCAAAATGACGGCTGTATAATGGTTCCAGCAACTTGTATTTCTGATATAAAAAAAGATGGCGGCTATAAAACTCAAAATTGCGGATGGAGAATGGTTCTAGCAGCTATAAGACTCAAAATGGCCGCTGAAGACTAGTTCCAGCAGCTTTCAAAGCTGTTATATACAGGATGGTATTTACAAGACTCAAAATTATGGCTGTAGAAGGGTTGCACAAGCTGGTAAAGATGTTATCTAAAGGATGGCGAGTATAAGACTCAAAATGACGGCTGTAAAATGGTTCCAGCAGTTTGTATAGCTGTTATATAAATGATTACAGCTACAAGACTCAAAATGGCGGCTGTAGAATGGTTCCAGCAGCTTGTAAAGCTGTTATATAAAGGATGGTATCTACAAGACTCAAAATGACGGCTGTAGAATGGTTCCAGAAGCTGGTAAAGCTGTTATATAAAGGCTGACGTGTATAAGACTCAAAATGAAGGCTGTAGAATGGCAACAGCAGCTTGTAAAGCTGTTATATAAAGGATGGCGGCTATAAGACTAAAAATTGTGATTGTAGAATGGTTCCAGCAGTTATATAAATGATGGCGGCTACAAGACCCAAAATGGTGGCTGTACAATGGTTCCAGCAGCTTTTATGGATGTTATATAAAGCATGGTAGCTAAAAGACTCAAAATTGCGGCTGGAGAATGGTTCTAGCAGCTATAAGACTCAAAATGGCCGCTGTAGACTAGTTCCAGCAGCTTTCAAAGCTGTTATATTAAGGATGGTATCTACAAAACTCAAAATGACGGCTGTAGAATCGTTCCAGAAGCTGGTAAAGCTGTTTTATAAAGGCTGGCGGGTATAAGACTCAAAATGACGGCTGAAGAATGGTTCCAGCAATTTGTTTTTCTGTTATAAAAATTATGGTGGCTACAAGACTCAAAACGTCGGCTGTAAAATGGTTCCAGCGGTTTGTAAAGCTGTTATATAAATGATTGCGGCTACAAGAGTCAATATGGCGGCTGTAGAATGGTTCCAGCAGCTTGTAAAGCGGTTATATAAAAGATGGCGAGTATAAGACTCAAAATGACGGCTGTAGAATGGTTCCAGCAACTTGTATTTCTGTTATAAAAAAGATAGCGGCTATAAGACTTAAAATGGCGGCTGTAGACTAGTTCCAGCAGCTTTCAAAGCTGTTATATAAAGGATAGTATCTACAAGACCCAAAATGGCGGCTGTAAAATGGTTCCAGCAGCTTGTAAAGCTGTTATCTAAAGGATGGCGAGTATAAGATTTAAAATGACGGCTGAAGAATGGTTCCAGCAGTTTGTATAGCTGTTATATAAGTGATTGCGGCTACAAGACTCAAAATGGCTGCTGTAGATTGGTTCCAGCAGCTTGTAAAGCTCTTATATAAAGGATGGCGAGTAGAAGACTCAAAATGGCGGCTGTAAAATAGTTACAGCAGCTTATAAAGCTGTTATATAAAGGATGGCGTTCATAAGGTTCACAACAGCGGCTGTAAAATGGTTCCAGCGGTTTGTATAGCTGTTATATAAAGGATGGTATCTACAAGACTCAAAATGACGGCTGTAGAATGGTTCCAGAAACTGGTAAAGCTATTATGTAAAGGATGGCGGGTATAAGACTCAAAATGGCGTTTCTACAATGGGTCCAGCAACTTTTTTTCTGTTATAAAAGGGATGGTGGCTACAAGACTCAAAATGACGGCTGTAAAATAGTTCCAGCAGCTTGTAAAGCTGTTATATAAGGATGGCGTTCATAAGGGTCACAACAGCGGCTGTAAAATGGTTCCAGCAGTTTGTATAGCTGTTATATAAATGATTACGGCTACCACTCAAAATGGCGCCTATAGAATGGTTCCAGCAGCTTGTAAAGCTGTTATATAAAGGATGGTATCTACAAGACTCAAAATGACGGCTGTAGAATGGTTCCAGAAACTGGTAAAGCTATTATGTAAAGGATGGCGAGTATAAGACTCAAAATGGTGGCTGTAGAATGGTTCCAGCAACTTGTATTTGTGTTATAAAAAAGATAGCGGCTATAAGACTTAAAATGGCGGCTGTAGACTAGTTCCAGCAGCTTTCAAAGCTGTTATATAAAGGATAGTATCTACAAGACCCAAAATGGCGGCTCTAGAATGGTTCCAGCAGCTTGTAAAGCTGTTATCTAAAGGATGGCGAGTATGAGATTTAAAATGACGGCTGAAGAATGGTTCCAGCAGTTTGTATAGCTGTTATATAAGTGATTGCGGCTACAAGACTCAAAATGGCGTCTATAGAATGGTTCCAGCAGATTGTAAAGCTGTTATATAAAGGATGGTATCTACAAGACTCAAAATGACGGCTGTAGAATGGTTCCAGAAACTGGTAAAGCTATTATGTAAAGGATGGCGGGTATAAGACTCAAAATGGCGTTTCTACAATGGGTCCAGCAACTTGTTTTTCTGTTATAAAAGGGATGGTGGCTACAAGTCTCAAAATGACGGCTGTAAAATGGTTCCAGCAGCTTGTAAAGCTGTTATATAAAGGATGGCGGGTATAAGACTCAAAATGGCGGCTGTAAAATGGTTCCAGCAGCTTGTAAAGCTGTTATATAAAGGATGGCGTTCATAAGGCTCACAACAGCGGCTGTAAAATGGTTCCAGCAGTTTGTATAGCTGTTATATAAATGATTACGGCTACGACTCAAAATGGCGCCTATAGAATGGTTCCAGCAGCTTGTAAAGCTGTTATATGAAGGATAGTATCTACAAGACTCAAAATGACGGCTGTAGAATGGTTCCAGAAGCTGGTAAAGCTATTATGTAAAGGATGGCGGGTATAAGACTAAAAATGGCGGCTGTAGAATGGTTCCAGCAATTTGTTTTTCTGTTATAAAAAGTATGGTGGCTACAAGACTCAAAATGACGGCTGTAGAATGGTTCCAGCAGCATGTTAAGCAATTATATTAAGGATGGCGTTTATAAAGCTCAAAGCGTCGGCTGTAAAATGGTTCCAGCGGTTTGTAAAGCTGTTATATAAATGATTGCGGCTACAAGAGTCAATATGGCGGCTGTAGAATGGTTCCAGCGGCTTGTAAAGCGGTTATATAAAAGATGGCGAGTATAAGACTCAAAGTGACGGCTGTAGAATGGTTCCAGCCACTTGTATTTCTGTTATAAAAAAGATAGCGGCTATAAGACTCAAAATTGCGGCTGTAGACTAGTTCCAGCAGCTTTCAAAGCTGTTATATAAAGGATGGTATCTACAAGACCCAAAATGGCGGCTGTAGAATGGTTCCAGCAGCTTGTAAAGCTGTTATCTAAAGGATGGCGAGTATAAGACTTAAAATGACGACTGAAGAATGGTTCCAGCAGTTTGTATAGCTGTTATATAAGTGATTGCGGCTACAAGACTCAAAATGGCGGCTGCAGATTGGTTCCAGCAGCTTGTAAAGCTCTTATATAAAGGATGGCGAGTAGAAGACTCAAAATGGCGGCTGTAAAATGGTTCCAGCAGCTTGTAAAGCTGTTATATAAAGGATGGCGTTCATAAGGCTCACAACAGCGTCTGCAAAATGGTTCCAGCAGTTATAGCTGTTATATAAATGATTACGGCTACAAGACTCAAAATGGCGTCTATAGAATGGTTCCAGCAGCTTGTAAAGCTGTTATATAAAGGATGGTATCTACAAGACTCAAAATGACGGCTGTAGAATGGTTCCAGAATCTGGTAAAGCTATTATGTAAAGGATGGCGGGTATAAGACTCAAAATGACGGCTGTATAATGGTTCCAGCAACTTGTATTTCTGTTATAAAAAAGATAGCGGCTATAAAACTCAAAATGGCGGTTGTAGAATGATTCCAGCGGCTATAAGACTCAAAATGGCGGCGATAGACTAGTTCCAGCAGCTTTCAAAGCTGTTATATTAAGGATGGTATCTACAAGACTCAAAATGACGGCTGTAGAATGGTTCCAGCAGCATGTAAAGCTATTATATAAAGGATGGCGTTCATAAAGCTAAAAACGTCGGCTGTAAAATGGTTCCAGCAGTTTGTGTAGCTGTTATATAAATGATTTCGGCTACAAGACTCAAAATGGCGGCTGTAGATTGGTTCCAGCAGCTTATAAAGCTGTTATATAAAGGATGGTATCTACAAGAGTCAATATGGCGGCTGTAGAATGGTTCCAGCAGCTTGTAAAGCGGTTATATAAAAGTTGGCGAGTATAAGACTCAAAATGACGGCTGTATAATGGTTCCAGCAACTTGTATTTCTGTTATAAAAAAGATAGCGGCTATAAAACTCAAAATGGCGGTTGAAGAATGATTCCAGCGGCTATAAGACTCAAAATGGCGGCGTTCCAGCAGCTTTCAAAGCTGTTATATAAAGGATGGTATCTACAAGACTCAAAATGACGGCTGTAGAATGGTTCCAGCAGCATGTAAAGCTATTATATAAAGGATGGCGTTCATAAAGCTCAAAACGTCGGCTGTAAAATGGTTCCAGCGGTTTGAAAAGCTGTTATTTAAATGATTACGGCTACAAGACTCAAAATGGCGTCTGTAGAATGGTTCCAGTAGCTTGTAAAGCTGTTATTTAAAGGATGGTATCTACAAGAGTCAATATGGCGGCTGTAGAATGGTTCCAGCAGCTTGTAAAGCGGTTATATAAAAGTTGGCGAGTATAAGACTCAAAATGACGGCTGTATAATGGTTCCAGCAACTTGTATTTCTAAAGATAGCGGCTATAAAACTCAAAATGGCGGTTGAAGAATGATTCCACCGGCTATAAGACTCAAAATGGCGGCGTAAGACTAGTTCCAGCAGCTTTCAAAGCTGTTATATAAAGGATGGTATCTACAAGACTCAAAATGACGGCTGTAGAATGGTTCCAGCAGCATGTAAAGCTATTATATAAAGGATGGCGTTCATAAAGCTCAAAACGTCGGCTGTAAAATGGTTCCAGCAGTTTGTGTAGCTGTTATATAAATGATTTCGGCTACAAGACTCAAAATGGTGGCTACAAGACTCAAAATGACGGCTGTAGAATGGATCGAGCAGCTTATAAAGCTGTTATATAAAGGATGGCGGGTATAAGACTCAAAATGGCGGCTGTAAAATGGTTCCAGCAGCTTGTAAAGCTGTTATATAAAGGATGGCGTTCATAAGGCTCACAACATCGGCTGTAAAATGGTTCCAGCAGTTTGTATAGCTGGTATTTAAATGATTACGGCTACAAGACTCAAAATGGCGTCTGTAGAATGGTTCCAGCAGCTTGTAAAGCTGTTATATGAAGGATAGTATCTACAAGACTCAAAATGACGGCTGTAGAATGGTTTCAGAAGCTGGTAAAGCTATTATGTAAAGGATGGCGGGTATAAGACTTAAAATGGCGGCTGTAGATTGGTTCCAGCAGCTTGTAAAGCTGTTATATAAAGGATGGCGAGTAGAAGACTCAAACTGACGGCTCTACAGCCGTTTCTAGAATGGGTCCAGCAACTTGTATTTCTGTTATAAAAAGTATGGTGGCTACAAGACTCAAAATGACGGCTGTAGAATGGTTCCAGCAGCATGTTAAGCAATTATATTAAGGATGGCGTTCATAAAGCTCAAAGCGTCGGCTGTAAAATGGTTCCAGCGGTTTGTAAAGCTGTTATATAAATGATTGCGGCTATAAGAGTCAATATGGCGGCTGTAGAATGGTTCCAGCGGCCTGTAAAGCGGTTATATAAAAGATGGCGAGTATAAGACTCAAAATGACGGCTGTAGAATGGTTCCAGCGACTTGTATTTCTGTTAAAAACAAGATAGCGGCTATAAGACTCAAAATGGCGGCTGTAGAATGGTTCGAGCAGCTTATAAAGCTGTTATATAAAGGATGGCGGGTATAAGACTCAAAATGGCGGCTGTAAAATGGTTCCAGCAGCTTGTAAAGCTGTTATATAAAGGATGGCGTTCATAAGGCTCACAACAGCGTCTGTAAAATGGTTCCAGCAGTTTGTATAGCTGTTATACAAATGATTACGGCTACAAGACTTAAAATGGCGTCTGTAGAATGGTTCCAGCAGCTTGTAAAGCTGTAATATGAAGGATAGTATCTACAAGACTCAAAATCACGGCTGTAGAATGGTTCCAGAAGCTGGTAAAGCTATTATGTAAAGGATGGCGGGTATAAGACTTAAAATGGCGGCTGTAGATTGGTTCCAGCAGCTTGTAAAGCTGTTATATAAAGGATGGCGAGTAGAAGACTCAAACTGACGGCTCTACAGCCGTTTCTAGAATGGGTCCAGCAACTTGTATTTCTGTTATAAAGAGTATGGTGGCTACAAGACTCAAAATGACGGCTGTAGAATGGTTCCAGCAGCTTGTAAAGCTGTTATATAAAGGATGGTATCTACAAGACTCAAAATGACGGCTGTAGAATGGTAACAGCAGCTTGTAAAGCTGTTATATAAAGGATGGCGGCTATAAGACTAAAAATTGTGATTGTAGAATGGTTTCAGCAGTTTGTATAACTGTTATATAAATGATGGCGGCTACAAGACCCAAAATGGTGGCTGTACAATGGTTCCAGCAGCTTTTATGGAAGTTATATAAAGCATGGCGGCTAAAAGACTCAAAATTGCGGCTGTTATTTAAATGATGGCGGCTACAAGACCCAAAATGGTGGCTGTACAATGGTTCCAGCAGCTTTTATGGATGTTATATAAAGCATGGCGGCTAAAAGACTCAAAATTGCGGATGGAGAATGGTTCTAGCAGCTATAAGACTCAAAATGGCCGCTGAAGACTAGTTCCAGCAGCTTTCAAAGCTGTTATATACAGGATGGTATTTACAAGACTCAAAATTATGGCTGTAGAAGGGTTGCACAAGCTGGTAAAGATGTTATCTAAAGGATGGCGAGTATAAGACTCAAAATGACGGCTGTAAAATGGTTCCAGCAGTTTGTATAGCTGTTATATAAATGATTACAGCTACAAGACTCAAAATGGCGGCTGTAGAATGGTTCCAGCAGCTTGTAAAGCTGTTATATAAACGATGGTATCTACAAGACTCAAAATGACGGCTGTAGAATGGTTCCAGAAGCTGGAAAAGCTGTTATATCTACAAGACTCAAAATGACGGCTGAAGAATCGTTCCAGAAGCTGGTAAAGCTGTTTTTTAAAGGCTGCCGGGTATAAGACCCAAAATGAGGGCTGTAGAATGGTTCCAGAAGCTTGTAAAGCTGTTGTATAAAGGATGGTATCTACAAGACTCAAAATGACGGCTGTAGAATGGTTCCAGAAGCTGGTAAAGCTGTTATATAAAGGCTGGCGTGTATAAGACTCAAAATGAAGGCTGTAGAATGGCAACAGCAGCTTGTAAAGCTGTTATATATAGGATGGCGGCTATAAGACTAAAAATTGTGATTGTAGAATGGTTCCAGCAGTTATATAAATGATGGCGGCTACAAGACCCAAAATGGTGGCTGTACAATGGTTCCAGCAGCTTTTATGGATGTTATATAAAGCATGGCAGCTAAAAGACTCAAAATTGCGGCTGGAGAATGGTTCTAGCAGCTATAAGACTCAAAATGGCCGCTGTAGACTAGTTCCAGCAGCTTTCAAAGCTGTTATATTAAGGATGGTATCTACAAGACTCAAAATGACGGCTGTAGAATCGTTCCAGAAGCTGGTAAAGCTGTTTTATAAAGGCTGGCGGGTATAAGACTCAAAATGACGGCTGAAGAATGGTTCCAGCAATTTGTTTTTCTGTTATAAAAATTATGGTGGCTACAAGACTCAAAACGTCGGCTGTAAAATGGTTCCAGCGGTTTGTAAAGCTGTTATATAAATGATTGCGGCTACAAGAGTCAATATGGCGGCTGTAGAATGGTTCCAGCAGCTTGTAAAGCGGTTATATAAAAGATGGCGAGTATAAGACTCAAAATGACGGCTGTAGAATGGTTCCAGCAACTTGTATTTCTGTTATAAAAAAGATAGCGGCTATAAGACTTAAAATGGCGGCTGTAGACTAGTTCCAGCAGCTTTCAAAGCTGTTATATAAAGGATAGTATCTACAAGACCCAAAATGGCGGCTGTAGAATGGTTCCAGCAGCTTGTAAAGCCGTTATCTAAAGGATGGCGAGTATAAGATTTAAAATGACGGCTGAAGAATGGTTCCAGCAGTTTGTATAGCTGTTATATAAGTGATTGCGGCTACAAGACTCAAAATGGCTGCTGTAGATTGGTTCCAGCAGCTTGTAAAGCTCTTATATAAAGGATGGCGAGTAGAAGACTCAAAATGGCGGCTGTAAAATAGTTACAGCAGCTTATAAAGCTGTTATATAAAGGATGGCGTTCATAAGGTTCACAACAGCGGCTGTAAAATGGTTCCAGCGGTTTGTATAGCTGTTATATAAATGATTACGGCTACAAGACTCAAAATGGCGTCTATAGAATGGTTCCAGCAGCTTGTAAAGCTGTTATATAAAGGATGGTATCTACAAGACTCAAAATGACGGCTGTAGAATGGTTCCAGAAACTGGTAAAGCTATTATGTAAAGGATGGCGGGTATAAGACTCAAAATGGCGTTTCTACAATGGGTCCAGCAACTTTTTTTTCTGTTATAAAAGGGATGGTGGCTACAAGACTCAAAATGACGGCTGTAAAATAGTTCCAGCAGCTTGTAAAGCTGTTATATAAAGGATGGCGTTCATAAGGCTCACAACAGCGGCTGTAAAATGGTTCCAGCAGTTTGTATAGCTGTTATATAAATGATTACGGCTACCACTCAAAATGGCGCCTATAGAATGGTTCCAGCAGCTTGTAAAGCTGTTATATAAAGGATGGTATCTACAAGACTCAAAATGACGGCTGTAGAATGGTTCCAGAAACTGGTAAAGCTATTATGTAAAGGATGGCGAGTATAAGACTCAAAATGGTGGCTGTAGAATGGTTCCAGCAACTTGTATTTGTGTTATAAAAAAGATAGCGGCTATAAGACTTAAAATGGCGGCTGTAGACTAGTTCCAGCAGCTTTCAAAGCTGTTATATAAAGGATAGTATCTACAAGACCCAAAATGGCGGCTCTAGAATGGTTCCAGCAGCTTGTAAAGCTGTTATCTAAAGGATGGCGAGTATGAGATTTAAAATGACGGCTGAAGAATGGTTCCAGCAGTTTGTATAGCTGTTATATAAGTGATTGCGGCTACAAGACTCAAAATGGCTGCTGTAGATTGGTTCCAGCAGCTTGTAAAGCTCTTATATAAAGGATGGCGAGTAGAAGACTCAAAATGGCGGCTGAAAAATAGTTCCAGCAGCTTATAAAGCTGTTATATAAAGGATGGCGTTCATAAGGCTCACAACAGCGGCTGTAAAATGGTTCCAGCGGTTTGTATAGCTGTTATATAAATGATTACGGCTACAAGACTCAAAATGGCGTCTATAGAATGGTTCCAGCAGATTGTAAAGCTGTTATATAAAGGATGGTATCTACAAGACTCAAAATGACGGCTGTAGAATGGTTCCAGAAACTGGTAAAGCTATTATGTAAAGGATGGCGGGTATAAGACTCAAAATGGCGTTTCTACAATGGGTCCAGCAACTTGTTTTTCTGTTATAAAAGGGATGGTGGCTACAAGACTCAAAATGACGGCTGTAAAATGGTTCCAGCAGCTTGTAAAGCTGTTATATAAAGGATGGCGGGTATAAGACTCAAAATGGCGGCTGTAAAATGGTTCCAGCAGCTTGTAAAGCTGTTATATAAAGGATGGCGTTCATAAGGCTCACAACAGCGGCTGTAAAATGGTTCCAGCAGTTTGTATAGCTGTTATATAAATGATTACGGCTACGACTCAAAATGGCGCCTATAGAATGGTTCCAGCAGCTTGTAAAGCTGTTATATGAAGGATAGTATCTACAAGACTCAAAATGACGGCTGTAGAATGGTTCCAGAAGCTGGTAAAGCTATTATGTAAAGGATGGCGGGTATAAGACTAAAAATGGCGGCTGTAGAATGGTTCCAGCAATTTGTTTTTCTGTTATAAAAAGTATGGTGGCTACAAGACTCAAAATGACGGCTGTAGAATGGTTCCAGCAGCATGTTAAGCAATTATATTAAGGATGGCGTTTATAAAGCTCAAAGCGTCGGCTGTAAAATGGTTCCAGCGGTTTGTAAAGCTGTTATATAAATGATTGCGGCTACAAGAGTCAATATAGCGGCTGTAGAATGGTTCCAGCGGCTTGTAAAGCGGTTATATAAAAGATGGCGAGTATAAGACTCAAAATTGCGGCTGTAGACTAGTTCCAGCAGCTTTCAAAGCTGTTATATAAAGGATGGTATCTACAAGACCCAAAATGGCGGCTGTAGAATGGTTCCAGCAGCTTGTAAAGCTGTTATCTAAAGGATGGCGAGTATAAGACTTAAAATGACGACTGAAGAATGGTTCCAGCAGTTTGTATAGCTGTTATATAAGTGATTGCGGCTACAAGACTCAAAATGGCGGCTGCAGATTGGTTCCAGCAGCTTGTAAAGCTCTTATATAAAGGATGGCGAGTAGAAGACTCAAAATGGCGGCTGTAAAATGGTTCCAGCAGCTTGTAAAGCTGTTATATAAAGGATGGCGTTCATAAGGCTCACAACAGCGTCTGCAAAATGGTTCCAGCAGTTATAGCTGTTATATAAATGATTACGGCTACAAGACTCAAAATGGCGTCTATAGAATGGTTCCAGCAGCTTGTAAAGCTGTTATATAAGGATGGTATCTACAAGACTCAAAATGACGGCTGTAGAATGGTTCCAGAATCTGGTAAAGCTATTATGTAAAGGATGGCGGGTATAAGACTCAAAATGACGGCTGTATAATGGTTCCAGCAACTTGTATTTCTGGTATAAAAAAGATAGCGGCTATAAAACTCAAAATGGCGGTTGTAGAATGATTCCAGCGGCTATAAGACTCAAAATGGCGGCGATAGACTAGTTCCAGCAGCTTTCAAAGCTGTTATATAAAGGATGGTATCTACAAGACTCAAAATGACGGCTGTAGAATGGTTCCAGCAGCATGTAAAGCTATTATATAAAGGATGGCGTTCATAAAGCTCAAAACGTCGGCTGTAAAATGGTTCCAGCGGTTTGAAAAGCTGTTATATAAATGATTGCGGCTACAAGAGTCAATATGGCGGCTGTAGAATGGTTCCAGCAGCTTGTAAAGCTATTATATAAAGGATGGCGTTCATAAAGCTCAAAACGTCGGCTGTAAAATGGTTCCAGCAGTTTGTGTAGCTGTTATATAATTGATTTCGGCTACAAGACTCAAAGTGGCGGCTGTAGATTGGTTCCAGCAGCTTGTAAAGCTGTTATATAAAGGATGGCGAGTAGAAGACTCAAACTGACGGCTCTACAGCCGTTTCTAGAATGGGTCCAGCGAGTATAAAACTCAAAATGACGGCTGTATAATGGTTCCAGCAACTTGTATTTCTGTTATAAAAAAGATAGCGGCTATAAAACTCAAAACGTCGGCTGTAAAATGGTTCCAGCAGTTTGTAAAGCCGTTATATAAATGATTGCGGCTACAAGACTCAATATGGCGGCTGTAGAATGGTTCCAGCAGCTTGTAAAGCGGTTATATAAAAGATGGCGAGTATGAGACTCAAAATGACGGCTGTATAATGGTTCCAGCAACTTGTATATCTGTTATAAAAAAGATGGCGGGTATAAGACTAAAAATGGCGGCTGTAGAATGGTTCCAGCAATTTGTTTTTCTGTTATAAAAAGTATGGTGGCTACAAGACTCAAAATGACGGCTGTAGAATGGTTCCAGCAGCATGTTAAGCAATTATATTAAGGATGGCGTTTATAAAGCTCAAAGCGTCGGCTGTAAAATGGTTCCAGCGGTTTGTAAAGCTGTTATATAAATGATTGCGGCTACAAGAGTCAATATAGCGGCTGTAGAATGGTTCCAGCGGCTTGTAAAGCGGTTATATAAAAGATGGCGAGTATAAGACTCAAAATTGCGGCTGTAGACTAGTTCCAGCAGCTTTCAAAGCTGTTATATAAAGGATGGTATCTACAAGACCCAAAATGGCGGCTGTAGAATGGTTCCAGCAGCTTGTAAAGCTGTTATCTAAAGGATGGCGAGTATAAGACTTAAAATGACGACTGAAGAATGGTTCCAGCAGTTTGTATAGCTGTTATATAAGTGATTGCGGCTACAAGACTCAAAATGGCGGCTGCAGATTGGTTCCAGCAGCTTGTAAAGCTCTTATATAAAGGATGGCGAGTAGAAGACTCAAAATGGCGGCTGTAAAATGGTTCCAGCAGCTTGTAAAGCTGTTATATAAAGGATGGCGTTCATAAGGCTCACAACAGCGTCTGCAAAATGGTTCCAGCAGTTATAGCTGTTATATAAATGATTACGGCTACAAGACTCAAAATGGCGTCTATAGAATGGTTCCAGCAGCTTGTAAAGCTGTTATATAAAGGATGGTATCTACAAGACTCAAAATGACGGCTGTAGAATGGTTCCAGAATCTGGTAAAGCTATTATGTAAAGGATGGCGGGTATAAGACTCAAAATGACGGCTGTATAATGGTTCCAGCAACTTGTATTTCTGTTATAAAAAAGATAGCGGCTATAAAACTCAAAATGGCGGTTGTAGAATGATTCCAGCGGCTATAAGACTCAAAATGGCGGCGATAGACTAGTTCCAGCAGCTTTCAAAGCTGTTATATAAAGGATGGTATCTACAAGACTCAAAATGACGGCTGTAGAATGGTTCCAGCAGCATGTAAAGCTATTATATAAAGGATGGCGTTCATAAAGCTCAAAACGTCGGCTGTAAAATGGTTCCAGCGGTTTGAAAAGCTGTTATATAAATGATTGCGGCTACAAGAGTCAATATGGCGGCTGTAGAATGGTTCCAGCAGCTTGTAAAGCTATTATATAAAGGATGGCGTTCATAAAGCTCAAAACGTCGGCTGTAAAATGGTTCCAGCAGTTTGTGTAGCTGTTATATAATTGATTTCGGCTACAAGACTCAAAGTGGCGGCTGTAGATTGGTTCCAGCAGCTTGTAAAGCTGTTATATAAAGGATGGCGAGTAGAAGACTCAAACTGACGGCTCTACAGCCGTTTCTAGAATGGGTCCAGCGAGTATAAAACTCAAAATGACGGCTGTATAATGGTTCCAGCAACTTGTATTTCTGTTATAAAAAAGATAGCGGCTATAAAACTCAAAACGTCGGCTGTAAAATGGTTCCAGCAGTTTGTAAAGCCGTTATATAAATGATTGCGGCTACAAGACTCAATATGGCGGCTGTAGAATGGTTCCAGCAGCTTGTAAAGCGGTTATATAAAAGATGGCGAGTATGAGACTCAAAATGACGGCTGTATAATGGTTCCAGCAACTTGTATATCTGTTATAAAAAAGATGGCGGCTATAAAACTCAAAATGGCGGTTGTAGAATGGTTCCAGCGGCTATAAGACTCAAAATGGCGGCGATAGACTAGTTCCAGCAGCTTTCAAAGCTGTTATATAAAGGATGGTATCTACAAGACTCAAAATGACGGCTGTAGAATGGTTCCAGAAGCTGGTAAAGCTTATATAAAGGATGGCGGGTATAAGACTCAAATTGGCAGCTGTAGAAAGGTTCCAGCAGCTTGTAAAGTTGTTATATAAAGGATGGCGAGTATAAGACTCAAAATGACGGCTGTAGAACGGTTCCAGCAATTTGCATTTCTGTTATAAAAAGGATGGCGGCTACAAGACCCAAAATGGCGGCTGTTATATAAAGTTATATAAAGCATGGCGGCTATAAGATTCAAAATGGAGGTTGTAGAATGATTCCAGCGACTATAAGACTGCAAATGGCGGCTGTAGACTAGTTCCAGCAGTTTTCAAAGCTATTATATAAAGGATGGCGGGTATAAGACTCAAAATGACGGCTGTAGAATGGTTGCACAAGATGGTAAAGATGTTATCTAAAGGATGGCGGGTATAAGACTCAAATGACGGCTGTAGAATGGTTCCAGCAGCTTATAAAGCTGATATATAAAGGATGGTATCTACAAGACTCAAAATGACGGCTGTAGAATGGTAGCACAAGCTGGTAAAGATGTTATCTAAAGTATGGCGGGTATAAGACTCCAAATGGCGGCTGTAGAATAGTTCCAGCAGTTTGTAAAGCTGTTATATAAAGGATGGTATCTACAAGACTCAAAATGACGGCTGTAGAATGGTTGCACAAGCTGGTAAATATGTTATATAAAGGAATGCGAGTATAAGACTCAAAATGACGGCTGAAGAATGGTTCCAGCAGTTTATATAGCTGTAATATAAAGGATGGTATCTACAAGACTCAAAATGACGGCTCTAGAATGGTTCCAGATGCTGGTAAAGCTGTTCTATAAAGGCTGGCGGGTATAAGACTCAAAATGGCGGTTGTAGAATGGTTCCAGCAGCTTGTAAAGCTGTTATATAAAGGATGGCATCTACAAGACTCAAAATGACGGCTGTAGGATGGTTGCACAAGCTGATAAAGATGTTCTCTAAAGGATGGCGGGTAAAGGACTCCAAATTGCGGCTGTGGAATGGTTCCAGCAGCTTGTAAAGCTGTTATATAAAGGATGGTATCTACAAGACTCAAAATGACGGCTGTAGAATGGTAACAGCAGCTTGTAAAGCTGTTATATAAAGGATGGCGTCTATAAGACTAAAAATTGTGATTGTAGAATGGTTTCAGCAGTTTGTATAGCTGTTATATAAATGATGGCGGCTACAAGACCCAAATTGGTGGCTGTATAATGGCTCCAGCAGCTTTTATGGATGTTATATAAAGCATGGCGGCTAAAAGACTCAAAATTGCGGCTGTTATATAAATGATGGCGGCTGTACAATGGTTCCAGCAGCTTTTATGGATGTTATATAAAGCATGGCGGCTAAAAGACTCAAAATTGCGGATGGAGAATGGTTCTAGCAGCTAAACTCAAAATGGCCGCTGTAGACTAGTTCCAGCAGCTTTCAAAGCTGTTATATACAGGATGGTATCTACAAGACTCAAAATGACGGCTGTAGAATGGTTCCAGTAGCAGGTAAAGCTATTATATAAAGGATGGCGTTCATAAAGCTCAAAACGTCGGCTGTAAAATGGTTCCAGCAGTTTGTTTAGCTGTTATATAAATGATGGTATCTACAAGACTCAAAATGACGGCTGTAGAATGGTTGCACAAGCTGGTAAAGATGTTCTCTAAAGGATGGCGGGTAAAGGACTCCAAATGGCGGCTGTAGAATGGTTCCAGCAGCTTGTAAAGCTGTTATATAAAGGATGGTATCTACAAGACTCAAAATTACGGCTGTAGAAGGGTTGCACAAGCTGATAAAGATGTTATCTAAAGGATGGCGAGTATAAGACTCAAAATGACGGCTGAAGAATGGTTCCAGCAGTTTGTATAGCTGTTATATAAATGATTGCGGCTACAAGACTCAAAATGGCGGCTAGAGATTGGTTCCAGCAGCTTGTAAAGCTGTTATATAAAGGATGGCGAGTAGAAGACTCAAAATGACGGCTCTACAGCCGTTTCTACAATGGTTCCAGCAACTTGTATTTCTGTTATAAAAAGGATGGTGGCTACAAGACTCAAAATGGCGGCTGTATAATGGTTCCAGCAGCTTGTAAAGCTGTTATATAAAGGATGGCGGGTATAAGACTCAAAATGGCGGCTGTAAATTGCTCGCAGCAGCTTGTAAAGCTGTTATATAAAGGATGGCGTTCATAAGGCTCACAACAGCGTCTGCAAAATGGTTCCAGCAGTTATAGCTGTTATATAAATGATTACGGCTACAAGACTCAAAATGGCGTCTATAGAATGGTTCCAGCAGCTTGTAAAGCTGTTATATAAAGGATGGTATCTACAAGACTCAAAATGACGGCTGTAGAATGGTTCCAGAATCTGGTAAAGCTATTATGTAAAGGATGGCGGGTATAAGACTCAAAATGACGGCTGTATAATGGTTCCAGCAACTTGTATTTCTGTTATAAAAAAGATAGCGGCTATAAAACTCAAAATGGCGGTTGTAGAATGATTCCAGCGGCTATAAGACTCAAAATGGCGGCGATAGACTAGTTCCAGCAGTTTTCAAAGCTGTTATATAAAGGATGGTATCTACAAGACTCAAAATGACGGCTGTAGAATGGTTCCAGCAGCATGTAAAGCTATTATATAAAGGATGGCGTTCATAAAGCTCAAAACGTCGGCTGTAAAATGGTTCCAGCGGTTTGAAAAGCTGTTATATAAATGATTGCGGCTACAAGAGTCAATATGGCGGCTGTAGAATGGTTCCAGCAGCTTGTAAAGCTATTATATAAAGGATGGCGTTCATAAAGCTCAAAACGTCGGCTGTAAAATGGTTCCAGCAGTTTGTGTAGCTGTTATATAATTGATTTCGGCTACAAGACTCAAAGTGGCGGCTGTAGATTGGTTCCAGCAGCTTGTAAAGCTGTTATATAAAGGATGGCGAGTAGAAGACTCAAACTGACGGCTCTACAGCCGTTTCTAGAATGGGTCCAGCGAGTATAAAACTCAAAATGACGGCTGTATAATGGTTCCAGCAACTTGTATTTCTGTTATAAAAAAGATAGCGGCTATAAAACTCAAAACGTCGGCTGTAAAATGGTTCCAGCAGTTTGTAAAGCCGTTATATAAATGATTGCGGCTACAAGACTCAATATGGCGGCTGTAGAATGGTTCCAGCAGCTTGTAAAGCGGTTATATAAAAGATGGCGAGTATGAGACTCAAAATGACGGCTGTATAATGGTTCCAGCAACTTGTATATCTGTTATAAAAAAGATGGCGGCTATAAAACTCAAAATGGCGGTTGTAGAATGGTTCCAGCGGCTATAAGACTCAAAATGGCGGCGATAGACTAGTTCCAGCAGCTTTCAAAGCTGTTATATAAAGGATGGTATCTACAAGACTCAAAATGACGGCTGTAGAATGGTTCCAGAAGCTGGTAAAGCTTATATAAAGGATGGCGGGTATAAGACTCAAATTGGCAGCTGTAGAAAGGTTCCAGCAGCTTGTAAAGTTGTTATATAAAGGATGGCGAGTATAAGACTCAAAATGACGGCTGTAGAACGGTTCCAGCAATTTGCATTTCTGTTATAAAAAGGATGGCGGCTACAAGACCCAAAATGGCGGCTGTTATATAAAGTTATATAAAGCATGGCGGCTATAAGATTCAAAATGGAGGTTGTAGAATGATTCCAGCGACTATAAGACTGCAAATGGCGGCTGTAGACTAGTTCCAGCAGTTTTCAAAGCTATTATATAAAGGATGGCGGGTATAAGACTCAAAATGACGGCTGTAGAATGGTTGCACAAGATGGTAAAGATGTTATCTAAAGGATGGCGGGTATAAGACTCAAATGACGGCTGTAGAATGGTTCCAGCAGCTTATAAAGCTGATATATAAAGGATGGTATCTACAAGACTCAAAATGACGGCTGTAGAATGGTAGCACAAGCTGGTAAAGATGTTATCTAAAGTATGGCGGGTATAAGACTCCAAATGGCGGCTGTAGAATAGTTCCAGCAGTTTGTAAAGCTGTTATATAAAGGATGGTATCTACAAGACTCAAAATGACGGCTGTAGAATGGTTGCACAAGCTGGTAAATATGTTATATAAAGGAATGCGAGTATAAGACTCAAAATGACGGCTGAAGAATGGTTCCAGCAGTTTATATAGCTGTAATATAAAGGATGGTATCTACAAGACTCAAAATGACGGCTCTAGAATGGTTCCAGATGCTGGTAAAGCTGTTCTATAAAGGCTGGCGGGTATAAGACTCAAAATGGCGGTTGTAGAATGGTTCCAGCAGCTTGTAAAGCTGTTATATAAAGGATGGCATCTACAAGACTCAAAATGACGGCTGTAGGATGGTTGCACAAGCTGATAAAGATGTTCTCTAAAGGATGGCGGGTAAAGGACTCCAAATTGCGGCTGTAGAATGGTTCCAGCAGCTTGTAAAGCTGTTATATAAAGGATGGTATCTACAAGACTCAAAATGACGGCTGTAGAATGGTAACAGCAGCTTGTAAAGCTGTTATATAAAGGATGGCGTCTATAAGACTAAAAATTGTGATTGTAGAATGGTTTCAGCAGTTTGTATAGCTGTTATATAAATGATGGCGGCTACAAGACCCAAATTGGTGGCTGTATAATGGCTCCAGCAGCTTTTATGGATGTTATATAAAGCATGGCGGCTAAAAGACTCAAAATTGCGGCTGTTATATAAATGATGGCGGCTGTACAATGGTTCCAGCAGCTTTTATGGATGTTATATAAAGCATGGCGGCTAAAAGACTCAAAATTGCGGATGGAGAATGGTTCTAGCAGCTAAACTCAAAATGGCCGCTGTAGACTAGTTCCAGCAGCTTTCAAAGCTGTTATATACAGGATGGTATCTACAAGACTCAAAATGACGGCTGTAGAATGGTTCCAGTAGCAGGTAAAGCTATTATATAAAGGATGGCGTTCATAAAGCTCAAAACGTCGGCTGTAAAATGGTTCCAGCAGTTTGTTTAGCTGTTATATAAATGATGGTATCTACAAGACTCAAAATGACGGCTGTAGAATGGTTGCACAAGCTGGTAAAGATGTTCTCTAAAGGATGGCGGGTAAAGGACTCCAAATGGCGGCTGTAGAATGGTTCCAGCAGCTTGTAAAGCTGTTATATAAAGGATGGTATCTACAAGACTCAAAATTACGGCTGTAGAAGGGTTGCACAAGCTGGTAAAGATGTTATCTAAAGGATGGCGAGTATAAGACTCAAAATGACGGCTGAAGAATGGTTCCAGCAGTTTGTATAGCTGTTATATAAATGATTGCGGCTACAAGACTCAAAATGGCGGCTAGAGATTGGTTCCAGCAGCTTGTAAAGCTGTTATATAAAGGATGGCGAGTAGAAGACTCAAAATGACGGCTCTACAGCCGTTTCTACAATGGTTCCAGCAACTTGTATTTCTGTTATAAAAAGGATGGTGGCTACAAGACTCAAAATGGCGGCTGTATAATGGTTCCAGCAGCTTGTAAAGCTGTTATATAAAGGATGGCGGGTATAAGACTCAAAATGGCGGCTGTAAATTGCTCGCAGCAGCTTGTAAAGCTGTTATATAAAGGATGGCGTTCATAAGGCTCACAACGTCGTCTGTAAAATGGTTCCAGCAGTTTGTATAGCTGTTATATAAATGATTACAGCTACAAGACTCAAAATGGCGGCTGTAGAATGGTTCCAGAAGCTTGTAAAGCTGTTATATAAAGGATGGTATCTACAAGACTCAAAATGACGGCTATAGAATGGTTCCAGAAGCTGGTAAAGCTGTTATATCTACAAGACTCAAAATGACGGCTGTAGAATCGTTCCAGAAGCTGGTAAAGCTGTTTTATAAAGGCTGCCGGGTATAAGACCCAAAATCAGGGCTGTAGAATTGTTCCAGAAGCTTGTAAAGCTGTTATATAAAGGATGGCGGCTATAAGACTAAAAATTGTGATTGTAGAATGGTTCCAGCAGTTTGTATAACTGTTATATAAATGATGGCGGCTAGAAGACCCAAAATGGTGGCTGTACAATGGTTCCAGCAGCTTTTATGGATGTTTTATAAAGCATTGCGGCTAAACGACTCAAAATTGCGGCTGGAGAATGGTTCTAGCAGCTATAAGACTTAAAATGGCCGCTGTAGACTAGTTCCAGCAGCTTTCAAAGCTGTCATATAGAGGCTGGCGGGTGTAAGACTCAAAATGACGGCTGTAGAATTGTTCCAGAAGCTTGTAAAGCTGTTATATAAAGGATGGCGGCTATAAGACTAAAAATTGTGATTGTAGAATGGTTCCAGCAGTTTGTATAACTGTTATATAAATGATGGCGGCTAGAAGACCCAAAATGGTGGCTGTACAATGGTTCCAGCAGCTTTTATGGAAGTTTTATAAAGCATTGCGGCTAAACGACTCAAAATTGCGGCTGGAGAATGGTTCTAGCAGCTATAAGACTTAAAATGGCCGCTGTAGACTAGTTCCAGCAGCTTTCAAAGCTGTCATATAGAGGCTGGCGGGTGTAAGACTCAAAATGGCGGTTGTAGAATGGTTCCAGCGGCTATAGGACTTAAAATGGCGGCTGTAGACTAGTTCCAGCAGCTTTCAAAGCTGTTATATAAAGGATGGTATCTACAAGACTCAAAATGACGGCTGTAGAATGGTTCCAGAAGCTGGTAAAGCTATTATAAAAAGGATGGCGGGTATAAGACACAAAATGAAGGCTGTAGAATGGTTCCAGAAGCTAGTAAAGCTAATATATAAAGGATGGCGGGTATAATACACAAAATGGCGGCTGTAGAATGGTTCCAGCAGCTCGTAAAGTTGTTATATAAAGGATGGCGAGTATAAGACTCAAAATGACGGCTGTAGAATGGTTCCAGTAGCATGTAAAGCTATTATATAAAGGATGGCGTTCATAAAGCTCAAAACGTCGGCTGTAAAATGGTTACAGCAGTTTGTATAGCTGTTATATAATTGATTGCGGCTACAAGTCTCAAAATGGCGGCTGTTGTATGGTTCCAGCAGCTTGTAAAGCGTTTATGTAAAGGATGGCGAGTATAAGACTTAAAATGACGGCTGTAGAATTGTTCCAGCAACTTGTATTTCTGTTATAAAAAGGATGGTATTTACAAGACTCAAAATGACGGCTGTAGAATGGTTGCACAAGCTGGTAAAGATATTATCTATGGGATGGCGAGTATAAGACTCAATATGATGGCTTTAGAATGGTTCCAGCAGTTTGAATAGCTGTTACATAAATGATTGCGGTTACAAGACGCAAAATGGCGGCTGTAGATTGGTTCCAGCAGCTTGTAAAGCTGTTATATAACTGATGGCGAGGAGAAGACTCAAAATGACGTCTCTACAGCCATTTCTACAATGGTTCCAGCAACTTGTATTTCTGTTATAAAAAGGATGGTGGCTACAAGACTCAAAATGACGGCTGTAGAATGGTAACAGCAGTTTGTAAAGCTGTTTTATAAAGGATGGCGGGTGTAAGACTTAAAATGGCGGCTGTAAAATGGTTCCAGCAGTTTGTATAGCTGTTATGTTAATGATTACGGCTACAAGACTGAAAATGGAGGCTGTAGAATGGTTCCAGCAGCTTGTAAAGCTGTTATTTAAGGGATGGTATCTACAAGACTCAATATGACGGCTGTAGAATAGTTCCAAAAGCTGGTAAAGCTGTTATATAAAGGCTGGCGGGTATAAGACTCAAAATGACGTCTGTAGAATGGTTCCAGCAGCTTGTAAAGCTGTTATATAAAGGATGGTATCTACAAGACTCAAAATGGCGGCTGTAGAATGGTTCCAGCAGCTTGTTAAGCTGTTATATAAGGGATGGTATCTACAAGACTCAATATGACGGCTGTAGAATGGTTCCAATAGCTGGTAAAGCTGTTTTATAAAAGATGGCGGGTATAAGACTCAAAATGGCGGCTGTAGAATGGTTCCAGCAGCTTGTAAAGCTGTTATATAAGGGATGGTATCTACAAGACTCAATATGACGGCTGTAGAATGGTTCCAGAAGCTGGTAAAGCTGTTATATAAAGGCTGGCGGTTATAAGACTCAAAATGACGGCTGTAGAATGGTTCCAGAAGCTTGTAAAGCTGTTACAAGACTCAAAATGGCGGCTGTAGAATGATTCCAGCAGCTTGTAAAATTGTTATATAAAGGATGGCGTGTATAAGACTCAAAATGACGGCTGTAGAATGGTTCCAGCAGCTTGTAAAGCTGTTATATAAAGGATGGCGGGTAGAAGACTTAAAATGACGGCTCTACAGCCGTTTCTACAATGGTTCCAGCAACTTGTATTTCTGTTATAAAATTGATGGTGGCTACAAGACTCAAATGATCAATTCAACCGCCGCCACGTACAGACGTGTTTTTTAATGCACTCCGCAAAATTTAGTGTAAAAAATGAAAAGACCGCGTTTGCAAAAATTGTGTAGGGCTCTCAGTCGCCTCAGAGACGCCTATTTACAATCATATTGCTGTTAGTTTATTCTAATAGCAATAAATACTAAGTTGCAACAACAAAGTGAGCATTTTTTGGAAAAGCCATGTCCACCCATTCGGGCCCAAGCTCTCTCGATCCCCACCAGCAACAGCTACAAGAACTACTTGTACAACAACAACGTGAGCGTCGTCTCTCGGTCCAACGCAACAACGCGTACTTTTCGGTGGTGTCGCCGACCCCACTGAATGCTACCGTAGGCAATAACACCGAAAGTGCAAGCCACTCAGCAACAGCAAGCCACAACAGCAATTTACCGTGGAGGGAGCAGTGTGCTTCTCCATCAATATCGATAACTGGGTCACCGATTGCACCGACCAGCACCGTCAGCTCGTTGACAGCAACTACTGCAACGTCTGCAGATATTGACCTGCCTCAAGCCGTCATCGACAAGTCGCCCAGAGTCAGCCACGACAAGAAACCCAACGCCTTCTGTCCAAACTGGAATGGATAGATATATTAAAATAACTAAGCGGAAGCTAAGCCCGCAAAAGATAAAAAATGGGGCAATACGCCGAAAATAACCAAAGCAAATGAACGAGCAGCACTTCTAAGCGGAAATCGTTTTAAAATTCTTGCCGATCAGCAAGACGATCAAGCCGGACCTGTGGATAAAGTTAAATCGGCTAGACCACCCCCTCTAAACATCCGTGGAGCCAACTGCAGCGCCCTGATTTCGAAGCTAGTAGAAACAGTAGGGGCAAATAACTTTGTTGTAACCCCTCTCAACAGGGGTAACATAAAAGATTCAATGTCTCAAATTAAATGTCAAACCCAAACTGAGGACAATTTCCGCATCATCGAAAAGTACCTCCGTCATGCTAACATAAACTTCTATACCTACCAACTAAAAAGCAGTAAAGGGCTCCAGTTTGTGTTAGAGGGGATCGAGCCATCGGTCCCACCTCAAGAAATAGCAGACGCATTGGCCGAAAAAGGGTTTGCGGTTAAGTCCGTTGTCAATATCATCAACAGGAATAAAGTCGCACAGCCGCTCTTTAAAAATCGAGCTCCAACCAGATGCAAAGCGGTCGAAGCCAAATGAAGTGCATCCAATCTACAACCTTCAGCTCCTATTGCACAGAAAAATCACCGTAGAGGAGCTCCATAAGAGATACCAACCACCTCAGTGTAAAAACTGCCAGGAATACAACCACACCTCTAACCATTGCAATCTTAGGTCAGTGTGTGTTGGCTGCGGCGAACATCATAAAGGTGGCATTTGCACCAAGGACAGAAACAACGTCGCACTAAGACTATGCAGTAACTGTGGAGGGAACCACACAGCCAACTACAGGGGATGTCCTGTCTTCAAGGATCTTAAATCGCACCTAAACGGGCGTAAACCCCCAGCTGGACCAAAAATCACCTTCAACGCCTCCAAAACTACACCGGAGGTATTCTTCGCCAAGGCTGTTAGATCATCTAACATGCCTGCTACAACCAATCCTAGTGTATCCTTCGCTAGTGTACTCCGAACTGGACAGACGGAGCCCGCGAAAGAGACCCCGTCACTCCACCATCTACAGAATCTGCAACCTAGCGCACCAGAGCTTGGCCAGCAAACTCCAAGTGGTTTAGAGGCCCTATTGATCTCACTTAATCAAAACATGACCACTTTTATGACGTTCATGCAAAACTGTATGCAGGAACTGATGCGGAATCAAAACCTGCTTATCCAGAAGCTTATCGAGAATAAATAATGTCTTCCCTACGTATATGTCTTTGGAATCCTAATAGCGTCTCCAAGCACAAAATGAACTGCAACTATTCCTAGACTCAAGTGAAATCGACGTCATGCTGATATCGGAAACACATTTAACATCAAAAAATAACTTTCAAATACCAAAATACACCTTCTACGCAACAAACCATCCAGACGGAAAAGCTCATGGCGGGTCTGGTATCCTAATCAAAAACCGTATAAAACACTCGTTCCTCAACAGATTCGAAACACAGCACCTACAAGCAACTGCTATAACCGTCCAAACCAGCTGCGGCAACACTACGTTGGTTGCCCTGTACTGCCCACCACGCTTCTCAATCTCTGAAAAGGAATTCACCGGTTTCTTTAACACACTCGGAGAACGCTTCATTGCAGCAGGGGACTATAACGCCAAACATACGCACTGGGGATCTCGCCTGGTAAATCCTAAAGGCAAGCAGTTGTACAATACAATAGTCAACCCACTCAATAAGATGGATTGCGTCTCACCGGGTAGGCCCACTTATTGGCCCACAGATCCACAGAAAATGCCTGACTTGATTGATTTCGCAGTAACCAAGAGGATTCCGCGTAATCGGATCACTGCGGAAACACTGCTAGATTTAACCTCCGATCACTCTCCAGTGCTATTCACACTGTTAACAAGACCTCAAGTACTTGATCGCCCATATATGCTTACAAACAACAAAACAAATTCGCTTAAATTTAAAATGTACATGAGTGCCCACATTGACTGTTCGCCGAAACTGGATGCTGCAGAGGACATTGACATGTGCGTCTCTGCACTTGAGTCGATGCTGGGAGCTGCAGCAAGAGTATCTACGCCACATGCCTGTACTTACGCTAAACCTGCTGTCAGGCCTACGAACCGGCGGATAGAACAATTAGTAACGGAAAAACGACGTCTAAGAAGAGAATGGCAGATTACTCGATCACCAGCAGCAAAACTTCGCCTAAGGCATGCCAGCCGCAACCTCTCCAAGGAGTTAAGACAAGAGGAAATCTGGGCTCAAAGGAAATACATAGAAAAGCTCAGTCCATTCAGCACTAAACATCCTCTGTGGAAAGCCCACCCAACTTTAAGCGCGCCTACAGAGACAGTTTCACCAATAAGGGGCCCAACAGGTGGATGGGCCCGCAGCGACGAAGAGAGGGCATCCGTATTTGCCACACATCTTAAAATGGTTTTCCAGCCAAATCCAACATCAAACTCATTTGTACTTCCCCCTTCGAGCACATTAACGGATAGTGAGTACTCGGAACTCCAATCGGATGAGATCACTGCAGTTATTAAAAACCACATAAAGCCGAACAAAGCCCCTGGCCATGACCTAATCACACCAAAAATGATCCTAGAACTCCCTACTATCGCCATACAATACATCTGCAAAATGTTCAACGCTATAATAAGAATTGGCTACTTCCCAAGAGCATGGAAAAGGTCCACTATCATCATGATTCCTAAAGTGGGAAAGGACAAAACCCAACCATCATCCTATAGGCCAATTAGTTTGCTGCCATGTCTTTCGAAGCTTTTTTGAAAAGGTCCTGCAGATTCGTCTAAACTCATTTCTGGCATCGGAGAACACAATCCCTTCACACCAGTTCGGCTTCCGCGAAAAACGTGGGACATTGAACAAGTCAATCGTATAACATCCGAAATAAGAACAGCATTCGAACTAAAAAGAATACTGTACGGCTGTCTGTCTCGACGTTGCCCAGGCTTTCGACAGAGTCTGGCTGGAGGGTTTAATGTTCAAAATCCGGCAGAAACTCCCACAGTACACCCACAAACTCATGGAATCTTACCTTTACAATAGGAAATTCGCTGTAAGATGTAATGGCTCCGTCTCGGCTGACTTTGAAATCGAAGCTGGTGTACCGCAAGGCAGTGTACTCGGACCATTGCTCTATCTGCTGTACACTGCAGACTTACCAACGAGTCTAGGACTTACAACGTCCACTTTTGCCGATGACACGGCAATCCTCAGCAGATCCAAATGCCCGATACAAGCCTCTGCAAAATTAGAGGAACACCTCAAGGTGGTAGAGGAATGGCTAGCAACCTGGCGTATCCGGGTCAACGAGCAGAAATGCAAACATGTTACATTTACGCTTAACAGAAGAAACTGTCCAGCTATAATGCTAAACAACGTACCAATTCCTCAAGCCGTGGATGTCACTTACCTTGGTATCCACCTAGACAGAAGACTAACTTGGCGCAAGCACATTGAGGCAAAAAAGTCACAGCTTAAACTGAAAGCGAGTAGCTTACATTGGATCATCAATGCTCGGTCACCTCTACGTCTGGAGTATAAAGTCCTCCTATATAGCTCCGTACTGAAACCCATCTGGACTTACGGTGCCGTACTATGGGGAAATGCAAGTACCAGCAATGTCGACATTATACAAAGGGTCGAAGTCGAAGATTTTAAGATCAATCACGGGGGCTCCGTGGTACATACGGAACGACAACATTCAAAATGATCTAAATATACCTAGCGTAAAATCTGAAATAGGTAGTCAACAACTAAAGTATTCTGCGAAACTGGATGTACACCCTAATGTTCTTGCCAATTCCCTTACGCGAACTAATAATAGAACTCGTCTTAAAAGAAATGACAGACCAACCCAATAATAAATGATTAGGGCCGCCTGCAATATCCCCTGGATATATCTTAAGATTTAGATTAAGAAAAATATCTCAAACTTGTTGTAAGGCTCTAATTTAAGAGTAGATTCAACAAATATATATTAAACGTTAAAAAAAAAGACTCAAACTGGCGGCTGTAAAATGGTTTCAGCAGCGTGTAAAGCTGTTATATAAAGGATGGCGTTCGTAAGGCTCACAACGTCGGCTGTAAAATGGTTCCAGCAGTTTGTTTAGCTGTTATATATATGATTACGGCTACAAGAGTCAAAATGGCGGCTGTAGAATGGTTCCAGCAGCTTGTAAAGCTGTTTTATAAAGGATGGTATCTTGACATGACGGCTGTAGAATGGTTCCAGAAGCTGGTAAAGCTGTTATATAAAGGATGGTATCTACAAGACTCAAAATGACGGCTGTAGAATGGTTCCAGAAGCTGGTAAAGCTGTTATATAAAGGCTGGCGGGTATAAGACTCAAAATGACGGCTGTAGAATGGTAACAGCAGCTTGGAAAGCTGTTATATAAAGGATGGCGGCTATAAGACTAAAAATTGTGATTGTAGAATGGTTCCAGCAGTTTGTATAACTGTTATATAAATGATGGCGGCTACAAGACGGTTGTACAATGGTTCCAGCGGCTATAAAACTCAAAATGGCGGCTGTAGACTAGTTCCAGCAGCTTTCAAAGCTGTTATATAAAGGATGGTATCTACAAGACTCAAAATGGCGGCTGTTGCCGCCGAAATCCGCTAACTGCCCAGCAGACCCGACGCAGCCACCAATGGGTTAACCTATATCACTCATTCTCTTTCATTTTCATACTTATACTTAAGCGCCAGCCTACGTGCTGGGAAATTAACCGTTGCATCTTGCGCTTTAAGCTTACATGTTAGGTTCTATGCTTGTAACTAAGCGGCGGACAGAACAGTTTGGTTACAACCGCGAGTAAGGGCGATTAGTTTATAGCGGCTCGCAGACGGCTCGCATACTGCATACACACACAAACTTAGCCTACCATTACCATAAGAAATACACGTGGAAGAAATAAATGAAGTATCACGTGAAAAGTGAAGTGTTTTCTTGTGGGCCCGCTAAAACATCGAACCTTAGCGCCAAACTCAACAATTCAATAAATTAGAGCCTTAAATTAATTTTATAGATCAATTCTATAAATTAATTAATTCTACAGATTAATTCTATAAATTAATCTAACAGTGGTAAACCACTAAATGAACCGAAAAGTTAATTATTTAACTCAACTCAACGGGTCAACCCACGGTTCTACACGGCAATCATATAGAGGTTAACCTCGATGATTGCATAACCAATCACTAAATTGTGATACATAACCTCAACGGTCAACCGTTTACCACCTACATACATAGGTCACGGAACTAATCAACATCGCTTAAAGAGTAAACTCATTGGTAAACCATGGCAACAAAAGACTTATCAAGTGGAATATATCATTGCAAGAAATGCATGCAGAAAAACAATGACCGCATGGTGCAATGCAATCGGTGTTGTGCCTGGTATCATTTCGACTGCATTGGAGTAATAGACCAGAAATCTGAGAACAGCTGGAACTGCGACTGCTTCAACGCGTCAACGGAAGTCATCACAACCATATTGAGCAACGCTCTGCAGAACCTCGGTAATACCACACGAGCAGGCGAACCTCAGGCTACTTCGTCACCAGCAAAACCAACGGGGCCGCTACCAGAACCGGATCGGGACTTTGGACTATGCCCGCCAAAAATATTCCCGAACACAGCTAGGACAGCTGTTCCTATTTTTACTTCTGACAAACAAAAAGCGATGGTCACACACTCAGCTGTACGTGACACGTGGCATTACGATCACGAGGCACCGCAGTTGCCGTTCCTAACCTCAAACAACACGCGTGCTACGACACGCGAACAACCGCACATAAGTACTACGCCGATGGCGCCCTGGAATTTCACAAATACTCAAAACAGGGCTGCATCGTACTATCCAGAAAGTAAAATGCGAATGGACGTAGACCTAAACACAGCAACACCAAGCGCGGCACAACTTGCAGCCCGTCAAGCGATACCGAAAGAGCTTCCAACATTTGATGGCAATCCTCAGAACTGGCCTCTATTCTACAGTAGTTTTCAGACAAGTACGGAGATCGCTGGGTATACGAATGCAGAAAATCTTATGCAACAATGGTCCCTGAAATCATACAAACACTACGCATGTGTTTTGGTCGGCCAGAGCATATTTTGCACAACTTACTGGAAAAAACGCGGCAACTACCCGCAATAAAAGATAAGCTTGAAGCACTTATTGAATACGCTCTGTGTGTACGAAACATCTACTCAACGATGGAAGCATGTGGACTCACAGGTTACATGCAAAACCCAATGCTCGTACAAGAGCTACTAGAGAAACTCCCCACACAATTGAAGCTGCAGTGGGCAATGTTTCCCAAAGACACTAAGATACCATCAATGGAATGTTTTAGCAAATGGATCTATGACATAGCTGAAGCAGCAAGCCAGGTAACATCGCCGCTTTACCATAAGAAGAGCGGAAGCCTAAATCATCACACAGAAGCACCTAAAGAGCAGATCAAGGAAATTACGTGCGCCGCATGTAACGAACCAGGGCACAAAATACACAGCTGCCCATCGTTCAAAGCCATGCCACATCAGCGAAAGATGTCTTTTCTGAAAAATCACAAGCTCTGCCAACAATGCCTAAACCATCATCACCAAAAGTGCCAACGTGAAAAGGTTTGTGGCATACGAGGCTGCCGAAGCAAACATCACCCATTGATCCACGAAATGCAGCCAATACCAGAGACTGCGAAATCCAGCAGCCCAAACAGGCCAGCTATGGTCACCAAAGTGCATACGCCGGAGGGCAAGCACAACCAGCGATCCAGAGAGTCTGGCTCAACATATTTCCGTGTCATTCCAATACAAATCATCAATAAAACGAAAGTCACTAACACTTTTGCATTTCTAGATGAGGGATCGGCACTAACGCTCATCGACAACAAGATCTTTAAGCAGCTCGGCTTAAAAGGCGTTCCAGATCCACTGTGCCTAAAATGGACCAACGATACAACACGCGAAGAAAATGCATCGGAACGTGTCACGCTTACGGTTGCTAATCCACATAATGGCAATCAATTCTACTTGGAAGAGGTTCACAGTGTAGATACCCTGGATCTACCTGTACAGTCTATCGACATAAGGGCTCTCGCCAAAGAATTCCCCCACCTAGCTGGACTACCGATAGCATCATACACCAACGCACGCCCAAGCATCCTAATCGGCAAAAATAACTGGAACCTCGCCGTACCCCTTAAAATCAAAGAGGGGGCATGGCACCAACCAATAGCGTCAAAGACGCGACTAGGATGGGCACTCCAAAGCTCCACGCCATCAAGGGCCACTAGAGCTAATGTCAGCGTTCACATGTGTGGCTGCAGAGACGCAGACGCCAAGCTGCATGAGGTCATCAAACAAGCGTTCTCATTAGACGCTACCACAGCAAAACCGCTATCATCACCAGAAGAAACTCAAGCTCTTACCAGACTTGAATCTACTACCGTTTTCAAGAATGACAGGTACGAGGTCGGTCTAATGTGGAAAGACCCTGAAGTTTTATTACCTGATAGCTACGCAAACGCACTAAAACGGCTTAAATGCCTACAAAAGCAATTTTTCCGACAACCACAGTTGAAGGAGCAAATCACCAAGCAAGTCGAAAACCTCGTCGAAAAGGGCTATGCTCGTATGCTGACGCCGGAGGAAATAGCTGCACCAAACATACGGACATGGTATCTACCAACCTTCATAACTAAAAATCCAAATAAACCAGAGAAGGTCCGGCTTGTATGGGATGCAGCCGCCCAATCCGGCGGCAAGGCCCTGAATGACTACATCTGGAGTGGTCCAGATCTCCTAAACTCCCTGTTTGACCTCTTACTCTCATTCCGAGTGGGACGAGTGGCGATCTGTGGCGATATCGCCGAGATGTTCCACCAGATCCGAGTGAGACCAGCAGACACCCATGGGCAAAGGTTTCTTTGGTTCGACAGCAAGTCCGAGAGGCAAGAGCCTAACGTCTATGTTATGGAAGCGCTTACTTTCGGAATCAATTGCGCGCCCTGCATTGCACACTTTATTCGTGACAGAAATGCAGATCGATTCTGTCAACAGTACCCTCAAGCAGCACAAGCCGTGAAGGACTACCACTACGTGGATGATTTTATATACAGTGGCAACGACTACGTGGAAGTAGGAAACATCGCAACTCAAGTCAGAGATATCCACGCAGCGGGTGGTTTCCACATACGCAATTGGTCTTCGAACTCAAAGGAGGTCCTACGAATACTAAAGAGCGATTCGCTGCTCCCCAAAGCTGTCGAAATTACAGCCACAGAAAAGGTACTCGGCTTATATTGGGTGCCGAACTCCGACTTATTCACATTCATATGCAAGTTTGCCAGGCTGAAGCGCAACGTTTTAGACAGCGACAAAACACCAACCAAACGCGAGCTTTTGCAAGTACTTATGTCAATGTACGACCCACTAGGCTTCATCTCATGCTTTACAATAGAGCTGAAGATCGTACTGCAAGAAGTCTGGAGAAGCGGCATTGGCTGGGATACTGGTTTGCCCGACGCATTGTTACCCAAATGGATACGATGGAAACGGACCCTTACAACAATCGCCGGATTAACCATCCCGAGATGTTATTTCAACAGCAGCGATCTAATCCATGATGTCCAGTTACACACGTTCGTTGACGCCAGCGAATTGGCATACGCAGCAGTCTGCTACCTTCGGATAAGCCAGGGGAAAAGAACCTACTCCAGCTTCGTGGCCTCCAAGGCGAAAGTGGCACCGTTGAGTCCACTATCTATACCAAGGATGGAACTGCAGGCCGCAGTTATCAGAGCAAAGCTGAGTAAACGAATCCAACGCAATCCAAGTTTGTCAATCAATTCGAGTTATTATTGGTCCGACTCAAAGACTGTTCTTAAATGGCTTCGTATGGATCCACGAAAGTTTCAGCAATTCGTCATGCACCGCGTGGGCGAAATACTGGAATTCACAAACGTTAGCCAATGGAACCTTAACCCAACCAACCTTAACCCTGCAGATCTCGCTACTAAAACACACAACGCCAATAAATATAAAACTTGGCTACACGGTCCAGACTATTTGCTGCAGGATCAACATGAGTGGCCAAAATGCGATGATTTGGGGCCACCAAACAATGCTGAAGTCAGGCATAACATACTCTTCATCGACAATTCGCCGATGGAACTAAATCTTAACGCGGAATATTTTTCCGACTGGCGCAGGCTATATCGAGCTTTAGCGCGCTTTATTCTCTATATTGAGAAACTGAAGGCGAAACGCCAGAAGGCACCGCCACCTACAGAGGCGTCTTACGAGATGATGCAGCAGGCACGCACACTCCTACTGCGGCATGTGCAGTCATCTGAATTCAAGCCAGCAACTTAACGAGAGGTAAATCTTTAAAAACAAATTCTAAACTCATATGCTTGAATATCTTCCTAGACGAAAACCAGCTCCTACGTACCCGAGGGCGAGCAGAAAACCTAAACGGCCAAAACCAAATACGTCTTCCATATGGGCACCACATTACTCGGCTCATAGTGAACTGGTATCATCAGGAAATGCACCACACATCCCATGAGACGTGTATTAACAGGATTCGAGGCATGTTTTACATACCACGCCTACGAGTCCTATACAAAGGTATGCGGAAGTCTTGCCAACGCTGTAAAAATGAGAGCGCCATGCCTGTTCCACCGAAAATGGCTCCCTTGCCCATCGCCAGGCTGGCGGCCTACCAACGTCCCTTCACTTACGTCGGAATCGACTACTTCGGGCCCTTCTTGGTTGCCGTTGGACGGCGAAGTGAAAAAAGATGGGGCGTTATTTTCACCTGCCTAACCATACGGGCAGTGCATATAGAACTGGCGTGCTCTTTGGATACTGCATCGTGCATAATGTGCATCCAAAACTTCATCAATCGGCGCGGTACCCCGAGAGAAATTTACAGCGACAATGGCACTAATTTCAAAGCTGCCGAAAAGATTGTCTGTGACAAAGCGCAAACGATCAACTTCAACGTCGTGCAACCGGCGTTTGATGACATCAAATGGAAATTTAATCCACCAGCCGCTTCTCATATGGGGGGAGCATGGGAGCGACTTGTTCGTTCCGTCAAGACTGTACTCTACGCAATCTGCCCAGCGAGGAAATTCACCAGTGAGGGCCTACAAAGCGCACTCTGGGAAGTGGATTTTATCCTAAATTATAGACCTCTTACTTTTGTCTCTCTGGACAGCAAAGACGACGAGGCCATCACCCCAAACCATCTACTACTAGGATCAGCAAGCGGCTATAAACCAGTCTTCGAAACCACAAACACCGTACAGCACATGTGGCAAGCTGTACAAGAATTCGCCGATCAATTCTGGCGACGATGGGAACGCGAATACGTTCCAGATTTAGCGAGGCGAGGAAAATGGTTTACGAAGAGACCACCAATAGCAACTGGAGACGTCGTTGTAATACTGGACGAGACCCTGCCCCGAAATAGATGGCCAAAAGGTATAGTCGAGCAAACGATCCTGGCCAAAGACAACCAGGTGCGTCGAAGTATCATCAGAACCGCCAACGGGACTCTTCAACGGCCCGTGGCTAAAGTAGCTGTATTAGACGTCGGCTGTAATGGAGCAAAGCAACCCCCTGAAGAGAGCAGCTTTACTGGGGGGGAATGTTGCCGCCGAAATCCGCTAACTGCCCAGCAGACCCGACGCAGCCACCAATGGGTTAACCCATATCACTCATTCTCTTTCATTTTCATACTTATACTTAAGCGCCAGCCTACGTGCTGGGAAATTAACCGTTGCATCTTGCGCTTAAACTTACATGTTAGGTTCTATGCTTGTAACTAAGCGGCGGACAGAACAGTTTGGTTACAACCGCGAGTAAGGGCGATTAATTTATAGCGGCTCGCAGACGGCTCGCATACTGCATACACACACAAACTTAGCCTACCATTACCATAAGAAATACACGTGGAAGAAATAAATGAAGTATCACGTGAAAAGTGAAGTGTTTTCTTGTGGGCCCGCTAAAACATCGAACCTTAGCGCCAAACTCAACAGCGGCTGTAGAATGGTTACCAGCAGCTTGTAAAGTTGTTATATGACGGCTGTAGAATGGTTCCAGCAATTTGTATTTCGGTTATAAAAAGGATTGCGGCTGCGAGACCCAAAATGGCGGCTGTACAATGGTTCCAGAAACTTGTATTTCTGTTATAAAAAGGATGGCGGGTATAAGACTCCAAACGGCGGCTGTAGAATGGTTCCAGCAGCTTGGAAAGCTGTTATATAAAGGATGGCGGCTATAAGACTAAAAATTGTGATTGTAAATGGTTCGAGCAGTTTGTATAACTGTTATATAAATGATAGCGGCTACAAGACCCAAAATGGCGGTTGTACAACGGTTCCAGCGGCTATAAGACTCAAAATGGCGGCTGTAGACTGGTTCCAGAAGCTGGTAAAGCTATTATATAAAGGATAGCGGGTATAAGACTCAAAATGGCGGCTGTAGAATGGTTACCAGCAGCTTGTAAAGTTGTTATATAAAGGATGGTATCTACAAGACTCAAAATTACGGCTGTAGAATGGTTCCAGAAGCTGGTAAAGCTATTATATAAAGGATGGCGGGTATAAGACTCAAAATGGCGGCCGTAGAATGGTTCCAGCAGCTTGTAAAGATGTTATATAAAGGATGGCGTGTATAAGACACAAAATGACGGCTGTCGAATGGTTCCAGCAATTTGTATTTCGGTTATAAAAAGGATGGCGGCTATAAGATTCAAAATGGCGGTTGTAGAATGGTTCCAGCGGCTATAAGACTCAAAATGGCGGCTGTAGACTAGTTCCAGCAGCTTTGAAAGCTGGTATATAAAGAATTGTACCTACAAGACTCAAAATGATGGCTTTAGAATGGTTCCAGGAGCTTGTAATGCTGTTATATAAAGGATGGCGGGAATAAGACTCAAAATGGCGTCTGTAAAATGGTTCCAGCAGTTTGTATAGCTGTTATATAAATGATTGCGGCTACAAGACTCAAAATGGCGGCTGTAAAATGGTTCCAGCAGCTTGTTAAGCTGTTATATAAAGGATGGCAAGTACAAGACTCAAAATGACAGCTATAACAGCTTGTTAAGCTGTTATATAAAGGATGGCGAGTATAAGACTCAAAATGACGGCTGTAGAATTGTTCCAGCTGCTTGTAAAGCTGTTATATAAAGGATGGCGGCTATAAGACTAAAAATTGTGATTGCAAATGGTTCCAGCAGTTTGTATAACTGTTATATAAATGATAGCGGCTACAAGACCCAAAATGGCGGTTGTACAATGGTTCCAGCGGCTACAAGACTCAAAATGGCGGCTGTAGACTGGTTCCAGAAGCTGGTAAAGCTATTATATAAAGGATAGCGGGTATAAGACACAAAATGGCGGCTGTAGAATGGTTACCAGCAGCTTGTAAAGTTGTTATATAAAGGATGGTATCTACAAGACTCAAAATAACGGCTGTAGAATGGTTCCAGAAGCTGGTAAAGCTATTATATAAAGGATGGCGGGTATAAGAGTCAAAATGGCGGCCGTAGAATGGTTCCAGCAGCTTGTAAAGTTGTTATATAAAGGATGGCGTGTATAAGACTCAAAATGACGGCTGTCGAATGGTTCCAGCAATTTGTATTTCTGTTATAAAAAGGAGGGCGTCTACAAGACTCAAAACGGCGGCTGTACAATGGTTCCAGCAACTTTTATGGATGTTATATAAAGGATGGCGGCTATAAGACTAAAAATTGTGATTGCAAATGGTTCCAGCAGTTTGTATAACTGTTATATAAATGATAGCGGCTACAAGACCCAAAATGGTGGTTGTAGAATGGTTCCAGCGACTATAAGACTTCAAATGGCGGCTGTAGACTAGTTCCAGCAGCTTTCAAAGCTGTTATATAAAGGATGGTATCTACTAGACTCAAAATGACGGCTGTAGAATGGTTGCACAAGCTGGTAAAGATGTTATCTAAAGGATGTCGGGTATAAGACTCCAAATGGCGGTAGAATGATTCCAGCAGCTTGTAAAGCTGTTATATAAAGGATGGTATCTACAAGACTCAAAAAGACGGCTGTAGATTGGTTGCACAAGCTGGTAAAGATGTTATATAAAGGATGGCGAATAGAAGACTCAAAATGACGGCTCTACAGCCGTTTCTACAATGGTTCCAGCAAAATGACGGCTGTAGAATGGTTCCAGCAGCTTGTAAAGTTGTATATAAAGGATGGCGGGTATAAGACTAAAAATTGTGATTTTAGAATTGTTCCAGCAGTTTGTATAACTGTTATTTAAATGATGGCGTCCAGCAGCTTTTATGGATGTTATATAAGGCATGGACGCTAAAAGACTCAAAATTGCGGCTGGACAATGGTTCTAGCGGCTATAAGACTCAAAATGGCCGCTGTAGACTATTTGCAGCAGCTTTCAAAGCTGTTATATAAAGGATGGTATCTACAAGACTCAAAATGACGGCTGTAGTGTGGTTCCAGAATCTGGTAAAGCTATTATATAAAGGATGGCGGGTATAAGAGTCAAAATGACGGCTGTAGAATGGTTCCAGAAGCTGGTAAAGCTGTTATATAAAGGCTGGCGGGTATAAGACTCAAAATAAGACTAAAAATTGTGATTGTAGAATGGTTCCAGCAGATTGTATAACTGTTATATAAATGATGGCGGCTACAAGACCCAAAATGAGGGCTGTATAATGGTTCCAGCAGCTTTTATGGATGTTATATAAAGCATGGCGGCTAAAAGACTCAAAATTGCGGCTGGAGAATGGTTCTAGCAGCTTGTATAGCTGTCGTATAAAAGATGGCGGCTATAAGATTCAAAACGGCGGCTGTAGAATAGTTCCAGCAGCTTCCAAAGTTGTTATATAAAGGATTGCGGCTACAAGACTCAAAATGACGGCTGTAGAATGGTTCCAGCAATTTGTATTTCTGTTATAAAAAGGATGGTGGCTACAAGACTCAAAATGACGGCTGTAGAATGGTTCCAGCAGCGTGTAAAGTTATTATATAAAGTATGGCGTTCATAAAGCTCAAAACGTCGGCTGTAAAATGATTCCAGCAGTTTGTATAGCTGTTATATAAATGATTGCGGCTACAAGACCCAAAATGGGGGCTGTAGAATGGTTCCAGTACTTTGTAAAGCGGTTATATAAAGGATGGCGAGTATAAGACTCAAAATGACGGCAGTAGAATAGTTCCAGCAACTTGTATTTCTGTTATAAAAAGGATGGTATCTACAAGTATATCTCATGTTGTTATATAAAGGATGTTGGCTACAAAACTCAAATTGACGGCTATAGAATGGTTGCACAAGCTGGTAAAGATGTTATCTAAAGGATGGCGAGTATAAGGGTCCAAATGGCGGCTTTAGAATGGTTCCAGCAGCTTGTTAAGCTGTTATATAAATAATGGTATCTAAAATGACGGCTGTAGAATGGTTGCACAAACTGGTAAAGATATAATCAAAAGGATGGTGGCTACAAGACTCAAAATGACGGCTGTAGAATGGTTCCAGCAACTTGTAAAGCTGTTATATAAAGGATGGCGGGTATAAAATGATTCCAGCAGTTTGTATAGATGTTATATAAATGATTACGGCTACAAGACTCAAAATGACGGCTGTAGAATGGTTACAGAAGCTGGTAAAGCTGTTATATCTACAAGACTGAAAATGGCGGCTGTAGAATGGTTCCAGAAGCTGGTAATGCTGTTATATAAAGGCTGGCGGGTGTAAGACAAAAATGACGGCTGTAGAATGGTAACAGCAGCTTGTAAAGCTGTTATATAAAGGATGGCGGCTATAAGACTAAAAATGGCGGCTGTGGAATGGTTCCAGTAGCTTGTAAAACGGTTATATAAAGGATGGCGAGTATAAGACTCAAAATGACGGCTGTAGAATGGTTCCAGCAACTTGTATTTTTGTTATAAAAAGGATGGTATCTACAAGTATATCTAAAGTTGTTATATAAAGGGTGGCGAGTATAAGACTCAAAATGACGGCTGTAGAATGGTTCCAGCAATTTGTATTTCTGTTATAAAAAGGAAGGCTGGCTACAAGACTCAAATTGACGGATGTAGAATGGTTCCAGCAGCATGTAAAGCTATTATATAAAGGATGGCGTTCATAAATCTCAAAACGTCGGCTGTAAAATGGTTCGAGCAGTTTGTATAGCTGTTATATAAATGATTGCGGCTACAAGACTCAAAATGGCGGCTGTAGAATGGTTCCAGTAGCTTGTAAAACGGTTATATAAAGGATGGCGAGTATAAGACTCAAAATGACGGCTGTAGAATGGTTCCAGCAACTTGTATTTCTGTTATAAAAAGGATGGTATCTACAAGTATATCTAAAGTTGTCATATAAAGGATGGCGAGTATAAGACTCAAAATGACGGCTGTAAAATGGTTCCAGCAGTTTGTAAAGCTGTTATATAAAAAATGACGGCTGTACAATGGTTCCAGAAGCTGGTAAAGATGTTATCTAAAGGATGGCGGGTATAAGACTCAAAATGACGGCTGTAGAATGGTTCCAGCAGCTTGTAAAGCTGTTATATAAAGGATGGTATCTACAAGACACAAAATGACGGCTGTAGAATGATTCCAGCAATTTGTATTTCTGTTATAAAAAGGAAGGCTGGCTACAAGACTCAAATTGACGGCTGTAGAATGGTTCCAGCAATTTGTATTTCTGTTATAAAAAGGAAGGCTGGCTACAAGACTCAAATTGACGGATGTAGAATGGTTTCAGCAGTTTGTAAAGCTGTTATATAAAAAATGACGGCTGTACAATGGTTCCAGAAGCTGGTAAAGTTGTTATTTAAAGGGTGGCTAGTATAAGACTCAAAATGACGGCTGTAGAATGGTTCCAGCAATTTGTATTTCTGTTATAAAAAGGAAGGCTGGCTACAAGACTCAAATTGACGGCTGTAGAATGGTTCCAGCAATTTGTATTTCTGTTATAAAAAGGAAGGCTGGCTACAAGACTCAAATTGACGGATGTAGAATGGTTCCAGCAGCATGTAAAGCTATTATATAAAGGATGGCGTTCATAAAGCTCAAAACGTCGGCTGTAAAATGGTTCGAGCAGTTTGTATAGCTGTTATATAAATGATTGCGGCTACAAGACTCAAAATGGCGGCTGTAGAATGGTTCCAGTAGCTTGTAAAACGGTTATATAAAGGATGGCGAGTATAAGACTCAAAATGACGGCTGTAGAATGGTTCCAGCAACTTGTATTTCTGTTATAAAAAGGATAGTATCTACAAGTATATCTAAAGTTGTCATATAAAGGATGGCGAGTATAAGACTCAAAATGACGGCTGTAAAATGGTTCCAGCAGTTTGTAAAGCTGTTATATAAAAAATGACGGCTGTACAATGGTTCCAGAAGCTGGTAAAGATGTTATCTAAAGGATGGCGGGTATAAGACTCAAAATGACGGCTGTAGAATGGTTCCAGCAACTTGTATTTCTGTTATAAAAAGGATGGTATCTACAAGTATATCTAAAGTTGTCATATAAAGGATGGCGAGTATAGGACTCAAAATGACGGCTGTAAAATGGTTCCAGCAGTTTGTAAAGCTGTTATATAAAAAATGACGGCTGTACAATGGTTCTAGAAGCTGGTAAAGATGTTATCTAAAGGATGGCGGGTATAAGACTCAAAATGACGGCTGTAGAATGGTTCCAGCAGCTTGTAAAGCTGTTATATAAAGGATGGTATCTACAAGACTCAAAATGACGGCTGTAGAATGGTTGCACAAGCTGGTAAAGATGTTATCTAAAGGATGGCGGGTATAAGACTCAAAATGACGGCTGTAGAATGGTTCCAGCAGCTTGTAAAGCTGTTATATAAAGGATGGTATCTACAAGACTGAAAATGACGGCTGTAGAATGGTTGCACAAGCTGGTAAAGATGTTATCTAAAGGATGGCGGGTATTAGACTCAAAATGACGGCTGAAGAATGGTTCCAGCAGCTTGTAAAGCTGTTATATAAAGGATGGCGGGTATAAGACTAAAAATTGTGATTGTAGTATGGTTCCAGCAGTTTGTATAAGTGTTATATAAATGATGGCGGCTACAAGACCCAAAATGGCGGTTGTACAATGGTTCCAGCGGCTATAAGACTCAAAATGGCGGCTGTAGACTAGTTCCAGCAGCTTTCAAAGCTGTTATATAAAGGATGGTACAAGACTCAAAATGACGGATGGTATCTACTAGACTCAAAATGACGCCTGTAGAATGGTTGCACAAGCTGGTAAAGATGTTATCTAAAGGATGTCGGGTATAAGACACCAAATGGCGGTGGAATGGTTCCAGCAGCTTTTCAAGCTGTTAAATAAAGGATGGTATCTACAAGACTCAAAATGACGGCTTTACAATGGTTGTACAAGCTGGTAAAGATGTTATCTAAAGGATGGCGGGTATAAGACTCAAAATGACGGCTGTAGAATGGTTCCAGCAGCTTGTAAAGCTGTTATATAGAGGATGGTATCTACAAGACTCAAAATGAAGGCTGTAGAATGGTTGCACAATCTGGTAAAGATGTTATCTAAAGGACGGCGGGTATAAGACTCCGAATGGCGGCTGTAGAATGGTTGCACAAGCTGGTAAAGATGTTATATAAAGGATGGCGAGTAGAAGACTCAAAATGACGGCTCTACAGCCGTTTCTACAATGGTTCCAGCAACATGTATTTCTGTTATAAAAAGGATGGCGGGTATAAGACTCAAAATGACGGCTGTAGAATGGTTCCAGCAGCTTGTAAAGCTGTTATATAAAGGATGGCGGGTATAAGACTAAAAATTGTGATTGTAGAATGGTTCCAGCAGTTTGTAAAGCTGTTATATAAAGGATGGCGAGTATAAGACTAAAAATTGTGATTGTAGAATGGTTCCAGCAGTTTGTATAACTGTTATATAAATGATGGCGGCTACAAGACCCAAAATGGCGGTTGTACAATGGTTCCAGCGGCTATAAGACTCAAATGGCGTCTGTGGACTAGTTCCAGCAGTTTTCAAAGCTGTTATATAAAGGTTGGTATCTACAAGACTCAAAATGACGGCTGTAGAATGGTTTCAGAAGCTTGTTAAGCTATTATATAAAGGATAGCGGGTATAAGACTCCAAATGGCGGTGGAATGGTTCCAGCAGCTTGTAAAGCTGTTAAATAAAGGATGGTATCTACAAGACTCAAAATGACGGCTTTACAATGGTTGCACAAGCTGGTAAAGATGTTATCTAAAGGATGGCGGGTATAAGACTCAAAATGACGGCTGTAGAATGGTTCCAGCAGCTTGTACAGCGGTTATATAAAGGATGGCGTTCATAAAGCTCAAAACGTCGGCGGTAAAATGGTTCCAGCAGTTTGTACAGCTGTTATATAAATGATGGCGGCTACAAGACCCAAAATGGCGGTTGTACAATGGTTCCAGCGGCTATAAGACTCAAATGGCGTCTGTGGACTAGTTCCAGCAGTTTTCAAAGCTGTTATATAAAGGTTGGTATCTACAAGACTCAAAATGACGGCTGTAGAATGGTTTCAGAAGCTTGTAAAGCTATTATATAAAGGATAGCGGGTATAAGACTCCAAATGGCGGTGGAATGGTTCCAGCAGCTTGTAAAGCTGTTAAATAAAGGATGGTATCTACAAGACTCAAAATGACGGCTTTACAATGGTTGCACAAGCTGGTAAAGATGTTATCTAAAGGATGGCGGGTATAAGACTCAAAATGACGGCTGTAGAATGGTTCCAGCAGCTTGTAAAGCGGTTATATAAAGGATGGCGTTCATAAAGCTCAAAACGTCGGCTGTAAAATGGTTCGAGCAGTTTGTACAGCTGTTATATAAATGATTGCGGCTACAAGACTCAAAATGGCGGCTGTAGAATGGTTCCAGTAGCTTGTAAAACGGTTATATAAAGGATGGCGAGTATAAGACTCAAAATGACGGCTGTAGAATGGTTCCAGCAACTTGTATTTCTGTTATAAAAAGGATGGTATCTACAAGTATATCTAAAGTTGTCATATAAAGGATGGCGAGTATAAGACTCAAAATGACGGCTGTAAAATGGTTCCAGCAGTTTGTAAAGCTGTTATATAAAAAATGACGGCTGTACAATGGTTCCAGAAGCTGGTAAAGATGTTATCTAAAGGATGGCGGGTATAAGACTCAAAATGACGGCTGTAGAATGGTTCCAGCAACTTGTATTTCTGTTATAAAAAGGATGGTATCTACAAGTATATCTAAAGTTGTCATATAAAGGATGGCGAGTATAAGACTCAAAATGACGGCTGTAAAATGGTTCCAGCAGTTTGTAAAGCTGTTATATAAAAAATGACGGCTGTACAATGGTTCTAGAAGCTGGTAAAGATGTTATCTAAAGGATGGCGGGTATAAGACTCAAAATGACGGCTGTAGAATGGTTCCAGCAGCTTGTAAAGCTGTTATATAAAGGATGGTATCTACAAGACTCAAAATGACGGCTGTAGAATGGTTGCACAAGCTGGTAAAGATGTTATCTAAAGGATGGCGGGTATAAGACTCAAAATGACGGCTGTAGAATGGTTCCAGCAGCTTGTAAAGCTGTTATATAAAGGATGGTATCTACAAGACTCAAAATGACGGCTGTAGAATGGTTGCACAAGCTGGTAAAGATGTTATCTAAAGGATGGCGGGTATTAGACTCAAAATGACGGCTGTAGAATGGTTCCAGCAGCTTGTAAAGCTGTTATATAAAGGATGGCGGGTATAAGACTAAAAATTGTGATTGTAGAATGGTTCCAGCAGTTTGTATAACTGTTATATAAATGATGGCGCCTACAAGACCCAAAATGGCGGTTGTACAATGGTTCCAGCGGCTATAAGACTCAAATGGCGTCTGTGGACTAGTTCCAGCAGTTTTCAAAGCTGTTATATAAAGGTTGGTATCTACAAGACTCAAATTGACGGCTGTAGAATGGTTCCAGAAGCTTGTAAAGCTATTATATAAAGGATAGCGGGTATAAGACTCCAAATGGCGGTGGAATGGTTCCAGCAGCTTGTAAAGCTGTTAAATAAAGGATGGTATCTACAAGACTCAAAATGACGGCTTTACAATGGTTGCACAAGCTGGTAAAGATGTTATCTAAAGGATGGCGGGTATAAGACTCAAAATGACGGCTGTAGAATGGTTCCAGCAGCTTGTAAAGCGGTTATATAAAGGATGGCGTTCATAAAGCTCAAAACGTCGGCGGTAAAATGGTTCCAGCAGTTTGTACAGCTGTTATATAAATGATTGCGGCTACAAGACTCAAAATGGCGGCTACAAGACCCAAAATGGCGGTTGTACAATGGTTCCAGCAGCTTTTATGGATGTTATATAAAGCATGGCAGCTAGAAGATTAATAAAGGTGGTTGTAGAATAGTTCCAGCGACTATAAGACTTCAAATGGCGGCTGTAGACTAGTTCCAGCAGCTTTCAAAGCTGTTATATAAAGGATGGTATCTACTAGACTCAAAATGACGGCTGTAGAATGGTTGCACAAGCTGGTAAAGATGTTATCTAAAGGATGGCGGGTATAAGACTCAAATTGACGGATGTAGAATGGTTCCAGCAGTTTGTAAAGCTGTTATATAAAAAATGACGGCTGTACAATGGTTCCAGAAGCTGGTAAAGTTGTTATATAAAGGGTGGCGAGTATAAGACTCAAAATGACGACTGTAGAATGGTTCCAGCAATTTGTATTTCTGTTATAAAAAGGAAGGCTGGCTACAAGACTCAAAATGACGGCTTTACAATGGTTGCACAAGCTGGTAAAGATGTTATCTAAAGGATGGCGGGTATAAGACTCAAAATGGCGGCTGTAGAATGGTTCCAGTAGCTTGTAAAACGGTTATATAAAGGATGGCGAGTATAAGACTCAAAATGACGGCTGTAGAATGGTTCCAGCAACTTGTATTTCTGTTATAAAAAGGATGGTATCTACAAGTATATCTAAAGTTGTCATATAAAGGATGGCGAGTATAAGACTCAAAATGACGGCTGTAAAATGGTTCCAGCAGTTTGTAAAGCTGTTATATAAAAAATGACGGCTGTACAATGGTTCCAGAAGCTGGTAAAGATGTTATCTAAAGGATGGCGGGTATAAGACTCAAAATGACGGCTGTAGAATGGTTCCAGCAACTTGTATTTCTGTTATAAAAAGGATGGTATCTACAAGTATATCTAAAGTTGTCATATAAAGGATGGCGAGTGTAAGACTCAAAATGACGGCTGTAAAATGGTTCCAGCAGTTTGTAAAGCTGTTATATAAAAAATGACGGCTGTACAATGGTTCCAAAAGCTGGTAAAGATGTTATATAAAGGATGGCGGGTATAAGACTCAAAATGACGGCTGTAGAATGGTTCCAGCAGCTTACAAAGCTGTTATATAAAGGATGGTATCTACTAGACTCAAAATGACGGCTGTAGAATGGTTGCACAAGCTGGTAAAGATGTTATCTAAAGGATGTCTGGTATAAGAGTCAAAATGACGGCTCTACAGCCGTTTCTACAATGGTTCCAGCAACATGTATTTCTGTTATAAAAAGGATGGCGGGTATAAGACTCAAAATGACGGCTGTAGAATGGTTCCAGCAGCTTGTAAAGCTGTTATATAAAGGATGGCGGGTATAAGACTAAAAATTGTGATTGTAGAATGGTTCCAGCAGTTTGTATAACTGTTATATAAATGATGGCGGCTACAAGACCCAAAATGGCGGTTGTACAATGGTTCCAGCGGCTATAAGACTCAAATGGCGTCTGTGGACTAGTTCCAGCAGTTTTCAAAGCTGTTATATAAAGGTTGGTATCTACAAGACTCAAAATGACGGCTGTAGAATGGTTCCAGAAGCTGGTAAGGCTATTATATAAAGGATAGCGGGTATAAGACTCCAAATGGCGGTGGAATGGTTCCAGCAGCTTGTTAAGCTGTTAAATAAAGGATGGTATCTACAAGACTCAAAATGACGGCTTTACAATGGTTGCACAAGCTGGTAAAAATGTTATCTAAAGGATGGCGGGTATAAGACTCAAAATGACGGCTGTAGAATGGTTCCAGCAGCTTGTAAAGCGGTTATATGAAGGATGGCGTTCATAAAGCTCAAAACGTCGGCGGTAAAATGGTTCCAGCAGTTTGTACAGCTGTTATATAAATGATTGCGGCTACAAGACTCAAAATGGCGGTTGTACAATGGTTCCAGCAGCTTTTATGGATGTTATATAAAGCATGGCGGCTAGAAGATTAATAATGGTGGTTGTAGTTCCAGCAGCTTTCAAAGCTGTTATATAAAGTATGGTATCTACTAGACTCAAAATGACGGCTGTAGAATGGTTGCACAAGCTGGTAAAGATGTTATCTAAAGGATGTCGGGTATAAGACTCCAATGGTTGCACAAGCTGGTAAAGATGTTATCTAAAGGATGGCGGGTATAAGACTAAAAATGACGGCTGTAGAATGGTTCCAGCAGCATGTAAAGCTGTTATATGGTATCTACAAGACTCAAAATGACGGCTGTAGAATGGTTGCACAAGCTGGTAAAGATGTTATCTAAAGGATGTCGGGTATAAGACTCCAAATGGCGGTAGAATGGTTCTAGCAGCTTGTAAAGCTGTTAAATAAAGGATGGTATCTACAAGACTCAAAATGACGGCTGTACAATGGTTGCACAAGCTGGTAAAGATGTTATCTAAAGGATGGCGAGTATAAGACTTAAAATGACGGCTGTAGAATGGTTCCAGCAGCTTGTAAAGCTGTTATATAAAGGATGGTATCTACAAGACTCAAAATGACGGCTGTAGAATGGTTGCACAAGCTGGTAAAGATGTTAACTAAAGGATGGCGGGTATAAGACTCCAAATGGCGGCTGTAGAATGGTTCCAGCAGCTTGTAAAGCTGTTATATAAAGGATGGTATCTACAAGACTCAAAAAGACGGCTGTAGAATGGTTGCACAAGCTGGTAAAAATGTTATCTAAAGGATGGCGGGTATAAGACTCCAAATGCCGGCTGTAGAATGCTTCCAGCAGCTTGTAAAGCTGTTATATAAAGGATGGCGTTCATAAAGCTCAAAACGTCGGCTGTACAATGGTTCCAGCAGCTGTTATGGATGTTATATAAAGCATGGCGGCTGTAGACTAGTTCCAGCAGCTTTCAAAGCTGTTATATAAAGGATGGTATCTACTAGACTCAAAATGACGGCTGTAGAATGGTTGCACAAGCTGGTAAAGATGTTATCTAAAGGATGTCGGGTATAAGACTCCAAATGGCGGTGGAATGGTTCCAGCAGCTTGTAAAGCTGTTAAATAAAGGATGGTATCTACAAGACTCAAAATGGCGGCTTTACAATGGTTGCACAAGCTGGTAAAGATGTTATCTAAAGGATGGCGGGTATAAGACTCAAAATGACGGCTGTAGAATGGTTCCAGCAGCATGTTAAGCTGTTATATAAAGGATGGTATCTACAAGACTCAAAATGACGGCTGTAGAATGGTTGCACAAGCTGGTAAAGATGTTATCTAAAGGATGTCGGGTATAAGACTCCAAATGGCGGCTGTCGAATGGTTCCAGCAGCTTGTAAAGCTGTTATATAAAGGATGGTATCTACAAGACTCAAAAAGACGGCTGTAGAATGGTTGCACAAGCTGGTAAAAATGTTATCTAAAGGATGGCGGGTATAAGACTCCAAATGCCGGCTGTAGAATGCTTCCAGCAGCTTGTAAAGCTGTTATATAAAGGATGGCGTTCATAAAGCTCAAAACGTCGGCTGTACAATGGTTCCAGCAGCTTTTATGGATGTTATATAAAGCATGGCGGCTGTAGACTAGTTCCAGCAGCTTTCAAAGCTGTTATATAAAGGATGGTATCTACTAGACTCAAAATGACGGCTGTAGAATGGTTGCACAAGCTGGTAAAGATGTTATCTAAAGGATGTCGGGTATAAGACTCCAAATGGCGGTGGAATGGTTCCAGCAGCTTGTAAAGCTGTTAAATAAAGGATGGTATCTACAAGACTCAAAATGGCGGCTTTACAATGGTTGCACAAGCTGGTAAAGATGTTATCTAAAGGATGGCGGGTATAAGACTCAAAATGACGGCTGTAGAATGGTTCCAGCAGCTTGTAAAGCTGTTATATAAAGGATGGTATCTACAAGACTCAAAATGACGGCTGTAGAATGGTTGCACAAGCTGGTAAAGATGTTATCTAAAGGATGGCGGGTATAAGACTCCAAATGGCGGCTGTCGAATGGTTCCAGCAGCTTGTAAAGCTGTTATATAAAGGATGGTATCTACAAGACTCAAAAAGACGGCTGTAGAATGGTTGCACAAGCTGGTAAAAATGTTATCTAAAGGATGGCGGGTATAAGACTCCAAATGCCGGCTGTAGAATGCTTCCAGCAGCTTGTAAAGCTGTTATATAAAGGATGGTATCTACAAGACTCAAAATGACGGCTGTAGAATGGTTGCACAAGCTGGTAAAGATGTTAAATAAAGGATGGCGAGTAGAAGACTCAAAATGACGGCTCTACAGCCGTTTCTACAATGGTTCCAGCAACATGCTGGCATGTCGGCTGTAAAATGGTTCCAGCAGTTTGTATAGCTGTTATATAAATGATTGCGGCTACAAGACTCAAAATGGCGGCTACAAGACCCAAAATGGCGGCTGTACAATGGTTCCAGCAGCTTTTAGGGATGTTATATAAAGCATGGCGGCTATAAGATTAAAAATGGTGGTTGTAGAATAGTTCCAGCGACTATAAGACTTCAAATGGCGGCTGTAGACTAGTTCCAGCAGCTTTCAAAGCTGTTATATAAAGGATGGTATCTACTAGACTCAAAATGACGGCTGTAGAATGGTTGCACAAGCTGGTTGTTGTGGAGGCGCTACGTTACTGCCAATGCCCTGAATTTAGGTAGCCCTGATCGTTTTCCCTTTAGACTTAGTATGTATCGACCTGAATGCAACCCTGACTTATCGAGGCAGAAACCAGCTCTAAGAAGTGAGACGAGGCGTCAGTATAGAAGAAAATTGCACAGGAACGATACGTTAAAATAAACATCCGATAATTGGCACGAAACGAAGCTCGACGCTAGGGGCCTTAGGGCTTAATATATATGGATAAACTTTATAATTTGTTGTATCTAAGAAACACCATCATCATATTCTATACTCAGTTTGTAATAAATAAGTTTAAAATCAATTCGTGCTAAATGTTCTATTTTTGTATCGGTAAAACTTTCGGGCGTTAAAGTAACGCGTGGTCGAGACATTCTTGACGTTAACATTCTTTATTTTAACTTAAATAATATGTAAAAGTGCTTTGATGGTGTCGGAATTGAATAGAAATGTGAAATATGAGTAATAAAATTAAAACGCGCGGGAGAAAAAAGCGTATCAATATGGACGTGATGGAAACGCCGAAATCGGCGGTAAACGAGTCTACCGCGGGAGAGAGCGAGATAGAAAGAGACGCTTCCAATAAAAGCAAAGCGCCAAAAGACAGAATGATGACGCAATTGCAAGAACAAATTGCGTCACAAAGTTCAAAAATTGAAGCTATCCACAATGGACAAGAACAACAAATACAAGAAATTCATTTAGTGCAAAGTGAAATAGTTAATTTAAAAATTGCTAATGAATCTATAACTGACTGCATTTCAGAATTGGAGAAGACGCATGCTTTGGGCGGCACACAGGGTGCTGCAAACTTGGACGGTGCACAACGTCATGGAGCCATAATGGGAGCTCCGCCTGCTTTGGGCGGCACACAGGGTGCTGCAAACTTGGACGGTGCACAACGTCATGGAGCCATAATGGGAGCTCCGCATGCTTTGGGCGGCACACAGGGTGCTGCAAACTTGGACGGTGCACAACGTCATGGAGCCATAATGGGCGCTCCGCATGCTTTGGGCGGCACACAGGGTGCTGCAAACTTGGACGGTGCACAACGTCATGGAGCCATAATGGGAGCTCCGCATGCTTTGGGTGGCACACAGGGTGCTGCATATATAGACGGTGCGACAAGTGCGTCAGAGTACTGAGGCTCCGTAGTTTTTTCCTCTTTCGGTGGTCTCCGCGACTCTAGAAATATTACAAATACAAACAGAGTGCTTTAAATTGGACTTCGAAGCTTACCACTGCACGGATTCCCTGCACTCCAGCTGGTGGTCCCCATTCTACCACTTTTTTGGTTGGCAAACCGGCCAAGTCAACCCCAGGAACAAGGGGGAGCGGCGAGGGGGAACTAGCCACTCTTTTTTCCCGCCTCTCGCAACTTTTATTGTGTGGGTGAGAAAAATTTTGCCAAATTTCTCCACTTTCTTTCCACCGCGTTGCAGCAACAAATTCAAACAGCTGTGATCGCAGTGTTGATCAGCGCCAAAAGCTCAAACTGAGCCGCCCTGGCAGGTGGCGCCACACTGCAGTCTCGTTTGAACAGGGAAAAAAGCGCCACTTTTTTCCCGCGAATTTCCAAATTCAAAATCAACCGAGGCGCTGGCGCCAAAATTTACATCTTGAGAGATGGAGCGTTTTGTCCTATCAATGGATCACCAAGCTCGCTGCGACGAAGCATTGGTGCAAGATACGGATGCAGCATTTGCTAAGCGGCCAAAAATTATGCGTTCGCCGCCTGGCAAGGCAATTCTCGTGGAGACTGAGACGTTGGCGATCCACGCTTACCGATCAGGAATGGATGGAACACCGGCAATGGCTCCCAGCAGCCCGGAGACTACCATTTCTCCAAAAATGGTATCCAATGTGGTAGAGCTAAATGAGCTGGGCTCGCTCATTTGGGAAATGGACACGATGTTCAATAAAGGAGACGATGGCAAAAAACCGATACGCCACATAAATCTCGGCACTAAAAATGCCATAGTGCGAATGAAGGAGCTACATGAAGCATTATGCCACATAATAATCGGCAACAAATCGGTGGTAAAGTCGACAAGGAGCGAAATCGCCACTCAAACGTCGCCTCTGAATGCTAGCCAATCCAGAAGCGATGCAAAAAAAATAAATTTGGCAGGAAACACCCCCAAACGCCAGAGAGAGGAAGCAATTGCCCAGCGCAATACCCCTCCAAAGCGGCAGCGTGCAATGGCACAGAACACCACACGCGGCGATCCGGAGCCAGGCAATCTGCAGAAAGCCACCACGCCCAAACCGCAGGCAGCTCATGGAGCTGAGGAATGGCAGACCGTCTCGCGAAAGAGAATGAGTAAGCCACCTTTGAGGGAAAGCCAGACCGGAGGTTATCCTAATCAAAGCAAATGAGGGCTGCACATATGCCGAAATTTTGAGCTTGGTCACTAGAAGGCCAGATGGCAAGCTCGATGAAGTTAAAAATAATGTCAAGAGGACAAGGAAAACGGCTACGGGCGATTTACTCCTCGAACTCAAGGGGGTGGAAAGGCCAACAGCAAAAAGTTGACTGAGGATTTGTGCCAGGTTCTGGGCCAACAAGCTTCAGTTCGAGCAGCCGGAGCAGAGGCATGGCTTGAAATGCGTAACCTCGATCACTTAGCATCAGAAGACGAAATAAGAAAGTCAATGCAAATGAAAATTGGCGATGATGCCGGGCAAGTGACTATAAGGGGCCTGCGTAAGTCCTTCAGAGGCAAACAGATGGCCATTCTAAGTATGCCGCGTACTATAGCAGCTACGCTGCTAAAAGAAGGCTCTATACAAATTGGCTGGGACATGTGTCCGATTCGCGAGAGGCAAGCCGAAAAAAGATGCTACAAGTGCCTATGCTTCGGGCACAAAGCAGAAAATTGCACTAGTGCCATAGACCGCACAAACTGGTGTCTTAGATGCGGGCAGACCGATCACAAAGCAGCCGCATGCAACAACAAGCCAGTTTGCTTTAACTGCGTAGACGCAAAACGCACAGATGCGAGCCACTACACTGGTAGTCGCCGTTGCCCACTGGTAACCGCAGGTGAGCAAGTCGCCAGTAAGAAATGATGAAGATTTTACAACTAAATCTAAATCACTGCGGGGCGGCGCAAGATCTCTTGGCGCAAACTATACGCGAACTAAACGTGGATGTGGCAGTAATAAGCGAGCCTTATAAGACTAGAACTGGATGTTTCTGGGCTGCGGATAGAACATCTAAGGCAGTCATATGGACCTGCAGTAGCAGAGCGCCGGCCGCAGAGGCTGTATATTCCTCTGACGGCTTTGTGTGCGCAAAACTAGGCGATATTTGGCTATATAGCTGCTACCTACCACCTAGCCTCAGTTTGGAAGAGTTTGAACGTAGGCTCGACAAACCTCGCTGCGCACGCAAGGGGTAAAAGAAAAGTCGTTATTGCTGGAGACTTTAATGCATGGTCCCACGAATGGGGAAGCAGCTCAACAAATGCACGAGGACGCAGCCTGCTTGAAGCTTTTGCCACACTAGATCTGGCGATTTTAAATACAGGTACAAGCTACACTTTTACCAGAGCGGAATACGGGTCAGTGATTGATGTGACTTTTGCCAGCAGCCAGATTGCAAGCGCCATACAGTGGGAGCTAAGCAGCCACTACACTGCCAGCGACCACATGGCCATTATTTGTAATATTGGCAGTCGAGCCCAACAAGCCGCAGTGCAAGAAAAAACGAAAAATGTACAGAGTTGATGCGCTAAACCCTGAAGTATTCGCATCATCACTAGTGATCCCAGAACTAACTGGAGATGCCAACAAGCATGCAGAAATGATCATGGAATCTGTAGTTGCAGCTTGCGATTGCAGCATGCCCATCCGCAGAACTCATAGCAGGCACCATCCCCATGTATACTGGTGGACCGACAATATCGCCGAGGCCCGGAAAAAATGCCTGCGCGCAAGGCGCGCGTATCAAAGAGCGCGAGGCAGCATCACCTCTCCACATCTCGGGGATGAATTCGCAAGCAGACGCCGCGAACTAAAACGCGCTATAAAGGAGAGCAAACGCCGTTGTTTCCTTCAATTATGCGATGAAGCGTCGAGCGACATTTGGGGCATGGCGTATAAAATAACCGTTAAAAAGCTGAAAGCAGTCAGACCCGCTGCACCAAGCGAGGGCCACATGGCGAATTTAGTGCAAACGCTCTTTCCCGCTACCTCATATATGGCTCCCAGGGAAATGCTGCAAATGGATCACACTGATCGCACAAGTGTCAGCACAGATGAGCTACTAGCGGCTGTTGCACAAATGCATGACCAAAAAGCGCCCGGTCCGGACGCGATCCCCAACAAAGCGCTTAAACTAGCAGTGCGACTCCAGCCTGACAAGTTTACCCAGGTGTACTCCAAATGCTTTGAGGAATGCATTTTCCCAGACATTTGGAAAGAACAAGATCTAGTGCTAATACCAAAGCCAAACAAGCCGCAAGATGATCCGTCTGCATACAGACCACTCTGCATGTTAGACTCTGCAGCCAAACTGCTAGAAAAACTCATCTGCACGAGACTGGAGAGTGCGATTGCTGTAGCTGGTAATCTCTCGCCGATGCAATTCGGTTTCCGCAAGGCCAAATCGACAATACACGCATTGGCAACAGTTGTTGAAATAGCTAAAAAAGCAATTGAAGGACAGCGATGGAAAAACGGTGGTAAAAAAATACTGCCTAGTAACCACACTTGATGTGAAAAACGCCTTCAACACAGCTAACTGGAGTCGCATTATCGAGGCTCTAAGTATGTTTCACGTGCCTATCCCGCTCATTGCCTTAATAAAGGATTATTTCCGTAATCGCAAGCTACGATATAGCACAAATAGTGGCGATCGTTATCATGAAGTACGAGGTGGAGTTCCACAGGGCTCGGTGCTTGGCCCGATCTTGTGGAATGCTATGTATGACGGCATCCTACGAATAAGCCTCCCGACTGACTGCCATATCATCGGTTTTGCAGATGACGTGGCTCTCATAGTGGTGGCAAAGCAGCTCGCAGAAGCAGAAGAAAAGACGGTCACATCGATTGGCCTAGCAAAACAGTGGCTTGCGAACGCAGGACTGGAACTTGCAGACCAGAAAACGGAAGCAGTTCTTATCAGCAGCAGAAAAACGGTAGAGCAGGCAAAAATTGTGCTAGACACATGCACAATCCATACAGCTAGAGCAATCCGGTACCTAGGTGTTTTCTTGGATACACGCCTCTGTTTCCGAGAACACATGGGGTACGCGAGTGCAAGAGCGGCTGAACTGGGAAGATCCCTGAGCCGAATCATGCTCAACACACGAGGCCCGGGACAATCTCAACGACTATTACTGATGAACGTCGTCAGGTCGACCATGCTCTACGGCGCGCCAGTATGGGCGGACGCGATGCAAACGAAGTCATACAGACGAGGATTAGAGGCAACATACCGTCTTGGGGCTCTTCGCGTATGCCGTGGCTTCCGCACAATTTCGGATGACGCGGCTCTTGTAATATCAAGTATGGTCCCAATAGACTTACTTGCTAAAGAAGCGCAAAATATTTTTAGAAGTAGGCAGAGTGCGGAATGGTCACCTTCAGCCAGACGGGTGGCAACTGCAGAAGCCAGGCGATCAAGCCTAGCAGAATGGCAATCACGCTGGGCAGCATCGCAGAAGGGCAGATGGACCTTCAAGCTTATCCCGGACTTACACACATGGATAAACAGGCGACACGGCGAAGTCACTTTCGAACTGACCCAGCTCCTTAGCGGCCATGGATGTTTCAGGTCATACCTGTTCCGATTTGGACACGAGTCCAGTGCGGAATGCACCCTGTGTAGACAAGGCATACAAGAAAGCCCTGAACATGTGACTTTTTACTGCACGAGGTTTACCAACGAGAGGCAAAGGCTAACGGCAGTCTTTGGAGAAGAGCCCACACCTTCCAACCTGGTAAAATTGATGGTCACATCCCAATTGGCGTGGTCGGCGGTGTGCACATATGCTGCATCAACGATGAGCAAACTGCGAGAGCTGGAGAGAGAGCGCAATACTGGAGGGGCATAGGCAGCCCACTACAGACCTGCGAAGCAATACCACAAGGCAGTCCCGCAGGATCCCTGTAGTAAAAACAAATTCTTCTTTCCATTTCTTCTTCCTGTCTATATCTGTCTATATCTTTTGTCATTTTGTATATAATTTTGTTTCCTACCCTAAATACAAATAAATGAATTAAAAAAAAAAAAAAAATATATAGACGGTGCACAACGTCATGGAGCCATAATGGGAGCTCCGCATGCTTTGGGCGGCACACAGGGTGCTGCAAATATAGACAGTGCACAACGTCATGGAGCCATAATGGGAGCTCCGCATGCTTTGGGCGGCACACAGGGTGCTGCAAACTTGGACTGTGCACAACGTCATGGAGCCATAATGGGCGCTCCGCATGCTTTGGGTGGCACACAGGGTGCTGCAAACTTGGACTGTGCACAACGTCATGGAGCCATAATGGGCGCTCCGCATGCTTTGGGTGGCACACAGGGTGCTGCAAATATGGACGGTGCACAACGTCATGGAGCCATAATGGGCGCTCCGCATGCTTCGAGCGGCACACAGGGTGCTGCAAACTTGGACGGTGCACAACGTCATGGAGCCATAATGGGCGCTCCGCATGCTTTGGGCGGCACACAGGGTGCTGCAAACTTGGACGGTGCACAACTTCATGGAGCCATAATGGGCGCTCCGCATGCTTTGAGCGGCACACCGGGTGCTACCGATGACGGTGCTACACAAAACAAAATGCCATTTAAAACTACAACCGGAATATCTGATGTCTAAAAACCTTTCCCCATTAATGTTGGTACGGGTGAGTCTGGTAATGTTACGGGTTGCGTTCGGGTTGGTCAGGCTAGTCAGGGACAATACCCACATAATTATATGTCGGGGCACAGAATTATGGATCTGCCAGAATTTAGTGGTAGGGCAGAAGATTGGCCAGTATTTATTACAATGTTCATAGAATCCTCCGCTGCTTATGGTTATACCCAACTGGAAAATGTAATACGTTTACAGAAAAGCTTAAAGGGAGCGGCAAAAGAGGAGGTAAAAGGGCTATTAGTGAATCCGGCAAACGTGCCACATATTATCGAACACCTACAGTTTATGTACGGAAGACCAGAGTTGCTTATTAAAAGTCAGCTAGAAATTGTCAATGATATACCCCAAATCCCAGAGAATAATCTAGAAAGGATGGTTCCATTTGCCACAAAGTTAAAAAATTTGGTCATATTTTTGCAATCTTCAAATGCAGTATTACACCTGCAAAATCCATCTTTGCTGGATCAATTAGTTTCAAAAATGCCAATGTCAAAACGTATGCAGTGGCAAGAGATTTCATCTCAAAAATATCCATACGCCAATTTGATGGATTTTAGTAATTGGTTAAATAGTATAGCAAGAACGATTGCGAAGGTAACATTAATGACAACTTCGAACAGAACCACTTCAAAGGGTGATTGTCGTCACAATCCAAAACTAGTAATGCAAACAAATACTGGCGAATATCAAAAGAAGGATAAGAAAAATACAAAAGTTTGCACCGAATGTAATGGTGATCACTCTCTCTCTGAATGCGATGTATATGTAAAGGCTGATGTAAACGAAAAGTGGAACATGGTCAAGAAATTAGGGGTTTGTTTCAGCTGTCTAAAACGCAACCACAATATGATATCCTGTAAGTTCAAACGAAGATGTAACATCAGTGGCTGCAAGAGTTCACATCACAAATCGTTGCACAATCCTAATAGACAGACGGTAGAAGAAGATAAAGCAGAAGCAGCGACACATACAGTCAAATCTAGCATGAAAAGGTTGTTAGTTAAAGTCCTGCCAGTCGAAATAATGGGCCCGCAGAATAAATTACTTAAAACGTTCGCGTTTTTGGACGAGGGTTCCAACGTAACGTTAATTAACGAGAATTTAGCTAAAAAGCTAGGGGGTAAAAGAAAACAAGGATCGGTTAACATTAAATTGGATTAAGAATCATGCCATTAACTTGAATACGACAGTATGTCATCTAAAAATAAGAGGTATTAATGGAAATAAAAATTGGTTACAGTTAAAAGGCACTACAATCCCTGATCTGGAATTACCTCTACAATCAATGGATCATCAAACATTAGCGAAAGAGTATATTCGAGTTGCGAACCTCCCAATAGCAAGTTACACAGATGCCAAACCAACAATACTGATCGGCATAGATAATACCCACCTGGTCAAGACTATACGAAGCGTTGATATCGGTCCAAGACTAGTGGCATCAAAAACACCTTTGGGATGGGTGATTTTTGGATCAAGAGCAGACCATTCTAATACAAGCCCGTTAGTGACATCAGTATTTCATGCGAATTCTTTGGAGGATCAAGTCAACAGGGAAATGCACGATTTGATGGCAGATTATTTCACAACTGAGAATTTTGGAGTACGGCCGTATATTAAGTCTGTAGAGTCCGCTGACATAATTCGAGCTAAAGAGATACTTCGAAACACAACAGTAAAATTAGAAGGAGAATATGAAACCGGATTGTTATGGTCAAAAGAAACATTAAATCTTCCCGACAGTTACAGTATGGCTTTGAAAAGACTCCAATTAATAGAGAATAAAATTATTCGCTCAAATAGCGTAAAGACCTACGATGGAGCCATTATGGACTTTGTGAAAAAAGGATATGCCGTCAAAATGACAAAACTTCAAGCTTGTGTAACCAGTTCTAAGACATGGTATCTACCTCATTTCGCCGTTTACAACGTGAACAAACCAGGAAAGCTACGACTAGTATTCGACGCAGCAGCCTCAATCGAAGAAGTTTCATTGAATTCAAGATTATTAAAACGACCCGATGAAAATCCGCCATTGACTCAAATTTTATTCCAATTTCGACAAGGAGCAGTGGCAGTTTGTGCAGATATCAAGGAAATGTTCTTGCAGGTGCGAGTTCGACAGGAAGATCAGGATTGCTTACGGTTTTTATGGAGACATGGTGACACAACAAAAGAAGTCGATACTTATAAGATGACGGTCATGATATTCGGAGCCACTTGTTCTCCGTGTTGTGCTCAATATGTAAAAAATATAAATGCGCAAAACAGTACGAATTCAAAGGAAGTAATTGATGCAATACAAAATAATCATTACGTTGATGACTTTGTAGCAAGCTTTGTATCTGAGCAAAAGGCATACGACATAAGCTCTGAAGTAAAAAGTGAATTAGCTCATTTTGAACTAAGAGGCTTTGTTTCAAACTCGAAATGGGTACAGAATAAATTGAATAAGGAAGATAAAAATAAAACTGATAAGTTACCAGTAAGTATGGATAAGAAGGCTGTCGATAAGGTATTGGGCATGTATTGGTACAACGACATAGACCAATTTACTTTTGACTTGAAAATGAATCGCGTAGAACAAAGCATACTTAAAGCTGAAAATTGTCCAACAAAGAGGCAGCTTCTAAGCTTGGTCATGTCTATCTATGATCCATTAGGGATGTTAGCCGACCTGACGATTCATGGAAAAATATTGATTCAGGATGTCTGGCGGTCAGGCATTCACTGGAATGATTTGATCCCAGAAGAATTATTTATTCGTTTCAAAAATTGGGTCTTACAAATCGAAAATGTAAAGAGTTTTAGATTAAACAGATGCTACTCTCGAAATTTTATTCCATCTCAAGCTAACATAGAATTGCATATTTTTGTAGATGCTAGTGAACAAGCCTTTGCTGCCGTTGGTTATTGGAGAATAATACTTGATGGACTTATCGAAACAATTTTCGTCGCGGGAAAAACTAGATGCGCACCAATAAAGACTTTATCTGTTCCCCGATTAGAGCTTCAGGCAGCGGTTTTAGGTACCCGGCTTAAGACTCTGATACTGGAAAGTCATTCTGTTAACGTACAGAAATATACATTATGGTCGGATTCAAAGACTGTCATAGCTTGGATTCAATCAGATCATCGGAAATATAAACAATTTGTGGCTCACCGTATAAATGAAATACTGGAAACAACAAACGAAAATGATTGGCGATGGGTTCCAAAAGATTTAAATGCTGCCGATAAAGCCACGAGAACAAAGGTAAAAATTAAGTACGAGCCAGGCAATATTTGGACAAGAGGCCCCGAATTTTTATTGAAGGATGAATCGAGCTGGCCAATACAGGAAAAGATCTACGTTGAAAACGATTCCTCTGAAGTAAAACGGGTATATTTAACAACTTCTGTTGAAAATATTATTGACCTAAACAGATTTTCTAAGTATTTGAAACTGAAGCGAACAATGGGATGGATATTGAGATTTAAACAACGGATATTGAAACGTCAATGTGATAATGATGTAACAACACTTTCTTCGCGGGAATTGCAAGATGCAGAAAATACATTAGTAAAAATCATGCAAAAGGAAGTCTATCATAAGGAACTAGCTGATTTACAAGCAAATTCATGCGTATCAAATGAAAGTAGCATCTTCTCTTTAACTCCTACGATGAATGCCGACGGGATCTTAGTGGTCAACGGTAGGCTTGACTATGCAACATCATTATCGCAAAGTGCTCGTCAACCTATCATATTACCCAAAAAACACAAACTAACTGATTTAATAGTAACATCGTATCACGAGAGATTCCACCATCAAAACGATGAACTCATTATCACTGAGATTCGTCAAAAATTTTGGATAATATGCTTGCGAGCTGCTGTAAAAAGGGCAAAAACAGTTTGCCAGTTTTGTAAAAATAGAAAAATTCAACCGCAAGCGACTCTGATGGGTCAGCTACCGACCGATCGTGTCACTCCTTACCAAAGACCGTTTTCCTATGTAGGACTTGACTATTTTGGGCCAGTTACTGTAACGATCGGCCGTCGACATGAAAAGCGATGGGTGGCTCTATTTACGTGCCTTACCATACGAGCTATACACTTGGAATTAGCAGCGGATTTGTCTACAGACGCATGTATTTTATGTATTCGAAACTTCGTAAACAGGCGTGGTATTATTCTGATTGGTAGAATACGGTCAGATATGGGAACAAATTTTGTTGGAGCTGATCGTCTAATAAGGGAAGTCAAAGACCTATTTGACTGGAACTACATCGCTGAAGAGATGGCAAATAAAGGCATAGAATGGAAGTTCAATTGTCCAGCAAATTCAAGTTCAGGAGGATGTTGGGAACGCCTCGTTCAGTCAGTTAAAAAGGTTTTGGTAATAACATTGAAAGACAAGGCGCCCCAGGTTGAAACACTTAGAAGTTTGCTTATCGAAGCAGAAAATATTATAAATAGCAGACCACTAACACACATTCCAGTGGATAAAGTCGATCCAGGTCCACTAACACCTAATCATTTCTTGCTTGGCACAACCAATTCGACACAAACCCCTGGAGAGGAAGACAACTTTTGTCATCGAAGACAATATAGGATTTGTCAACAATTAAAAAATATCTACCAACTCTGACAAAGCGAACAAAGTGGTTCGCACCGATTCGACCCATCAAGATGGGAGACTTAGTCATAATATGTGACGAAAACCAACCAAGGGCAAGCTGGAAAAAGGGAATCATCGTGAAAGTTATTCCAGCAAGAGATGGGCTAATACGAGTTGCTGAAGTACAAACAAATGCCGGAATTTTAAAACGACCAGTGTCTAAGCTTGCTGTATTAGACGTTTTGGGTAAAACTCCCGAGTAGTTTTACGGTAGGCGGGATGTTGTGGAGGCGGTACGTTACTGCCAATGCCCTGAATTTAGGTAGCCCTGATCGTTTTCCCTTTAGACTTAGTATGTATCGACCTGAATGCAACCCTGACTTATCGAGGCAGAAACCAGCTCTAAGAAGTGAGACGAGGCGTCAGTATAGAAGAAAATTGCACAGGAACGATACGTTAAAATAAACATCCGATAATTGGCACGAAACGAAGCTCGAGGCTAGGGGCCTTAGGGCTTAATATATATGGATAAACTTTATAATTTGTTGTATCTAAGAAACAACATCATCATATTCTATACTCAGTTTGTAATAAATAAGTTTAAAATCAATTCGTGCTAAATGTTCTATTTTTGTATCGGTAAAACTTTCGGGCGTTAAAGTAACGCGTGGTCGAGACATTCTTGACGTTAACACTGGTAAAGATGTTATCAAAACGATGTCGGGTATAAGACTCCAAATGGCGGTGGAATGGTTCCAGCAGCTGTTAAATAAAGGATGGTATCTACAAGACTCAAAATGGCGGCTTTACAATGGTTGCACAAGCTGGTAAAGATGTTATCTAAAGGATGGCGGGTATAAGACTCAAAATGACGGCTGTAGAATGGTTTCAGCAGCATGTTAAGCTGTTATATAAAGGATGGTATCTACAAGACTCAAAATGACGGCTGTAGAATGGTTGCACAAGCTGGTAAAGATGTTATCTAAAGGATGGCGGGTATAAGACTCCAAATGGCGGCTGTAGAATGGTTCCAGCAGCTTGTAAAGCTGTTATATGAAGGATGGTATCTACAAGACTCAAAAAGACGGCTGTAGAATGGTTGCACAAGCTGGTAAAAATGTTATCTAAAGGATGGCGGGTATAAGACTCCAAATGCCGGCTGCAGAATGCTTCCAGCAGTTTGTAAAGCTGTTATATAAAGGATGGTATCTACTAGACTCAAAATGACGGCTGTAGAATGGTTGCACAAGCTGGTAAAGATGCAGCTTGTAAAGCTGTTAAATAAAGGATGGTATCTACAAGACTCAAAATGACGGCTGTAGAATGGTTGCACAAGCTGGTAAAGATGTTATCTAAAGGATGTCGGGTATAAGACTCAAAATGACGGCTGTAGAATGGTTCCAGCAGCTTGTAAAGCTGTTATATAGAATGGTTGCACAAGCTGGTAAAGATGTTATCTAAAGGATGGCGGGTATAAGACTCCAAATGGCGGCTGTAGAATGGTTGCACAAGCTGGTAAAGATGTTATCTAAAGGATGTCGGGTATAAGACTCCAAATGGCGGTAGAATGATTCCAGCAGCTTGTTAAGCTGTTATATAAAGGATGGTATCTACAAGACTCAAAAAGACGGCTGTAGAATCGTTGCACAAGCTGGTAAAAATGTTATCTAAAGGATGGCGGGTATAGGACTCAAAATGCCGGCTGCAGAATGGTTCCAGCAGCTTGTAAAGCTGTTATATAAAGGATGGTATCTACAAGACTCAAAATGACGGCTGTAGAATGGTTGCACAAGCTGGTCAAGATGTTATATAAAGGATGGCGAGTAGAAGACTCAAAATGACGGCTCTACAGCCGTTTCTACAATGGTTCCAGCAACACGTATATCTGTTATAAAAAGGATGGCGGGTATAAGACTCAAAATGACGGCTGTTATATAAAGGATGGTATCTACAAGACTCAAAATGACGACTGTAGAATGGTTCCAGAAGCTGGTAAAGCTATTATATAAAGGATAGCGGGTATAAGACTCAAATTATATAAAGGATGGCGGGTATAAGACTCAAAATGGCGGCCGAAGAATGGTTCCAGCAGCTTGTAAAGTTGTTATATAAAGGATGGCGTGTATAAGACTCAAAATGACGGCTGTCGAATGGTTCCAGCAGTTTGTATTTCTGTTATAAAAAGGATGGCGTCTACAAGACTCAAAATGGCGGCTGTACAATGGTTCCAGCAGCTTTTATGGATGTTATATAAAGCATGGCGGCTAGAAGATTAAAAATGGTGGTAGTAGAATAGTTCCAGCGACTATAAGACTTCAAATGGCGGCTGTAGACTAGTTCCAGCAGCTTGTAAAGCTGTTATATAAAGGATGGTATCTACTAGACTCAAAATGACGGCTGTAGAATGGTTGCACAAGCTGGTAAAGATGTTATCTAAAGGATGGCGGGTATAAGACTAAAAATGACGGCTGTAGAATGGTTCCAGCAGCATGTAAAGCTGTTATATAAAGGATGGTATCTACAAGACTCAAAATGACGGCTGTAGAATGGTTGCACAAGCTGGTAAAGATGTTATCTAAAGGATGGCGGGTATAAGACTCCAAATGGCGGCTGTAGAATGGTTCCAGCGGCTTGTAAAGCTGTTATGTAAAGGATGGTATCTACAAGACTCAAACAGACGGCTGTAGAATGGTTGCACAAGCTGGTAAAAATGTTATCTAAAGGATGGCGGGTATAAGACTCAAAATGACGGCTGTAGAATGGTTCCAGCAGCTTGTAAAGCGGTTATATAAAAGATGGCGTTCATAAAGCTCAAAACGTCGGCGGTAAAATAGTTCCAGCAGTTTGTACAGCTGTTATATAAATGATTGCGGCTACAAAACCCAAAATGGCGGCTACAAGACCCAAAATGGCGGTTGTACAATGGTTCCAGCAGCTTTTATGGATGTTATATAAAGCATGGCGGCTAGAAGATTAATAATGGTGGTTGTAGAATAGTTCCAGCGACTATAAGACTTCAAATGGCGGCTGTAGACTAGTTCCAGCAGCTTTCAAAGCTGTTATATAAAGGATGGTATCTACTAGACTCAAAATGACGGCTGTAGAATGGTTGCACAAGCTGGTAAAGATGTTATCTAAAGGATGTCGGGTATAAGACTCCAAATGGCGGTGGAATGGTTCCAGCAGATTGTAAAGCTGTTATATAAAGGATGGTATCTACAAGACTCAAACAGACGGCTGTAGAATGGTTGCACAAGCTGGTAAAAATGTTATCTAAAGGATGGCGCGTATAAGACTCCAAATGCCGGCTGCAGAATGCTTCCAGCAGCTTGTAAAGCTGTTATATAAAGGATGGTATCTACAAGACTCAAAATGGCGGCTTTACAATGGTTGCACAAGCTGGTAAAGATGTTATCTAAAGGATGGCGGGTATAAGACTCCAAATGACGGCTGTAGAATGGTTCCAGCAGCATGTAAAGCTGTTGTATGGTATCTACAAGACTCAAAATGACGGCTGTAGAATGGTTGCACAAGCTGGTAAAGATGTTATCTAAAGGATGGCGGGTATAAGACTCCAAATGGCGGCTGTAGAATGGTTCCAGCGGCTTGTAAAGCTGTTATATAAAGGATGCTATCTACCAGACTCAAACAGACGGCTGTAGAATGGTTGCACAAGCTGGTAAAAATGTTATCTAAAGGATGGCGGGTATAAGACGCCAAATGCCGGCTGCAGAATGCTTCCAGCAGCTTGTAAAGCTGTTATATAAAGGATGGTATCTACAAGACTCAAAATGACGGCTGTAGAATGGTTGCACAAGCTGGTAAAGATGTTATCTAAAGGATGTCTGGTATAAGAGTCAAAATGACGGCTCTACAGCCGTTTCTACAATGGTTCCAGCAACATGTATTTCTGTTCTAAAAAGGATGGCGGGTATAAGACTCAAAATGACGGCTGTAGAATGGTTCCAGCAGCTTGTAAAGCGGTTATATAAAGGATAGCGTTCATAAAGCTCAAAACGTCGGCTGTAAAATGGTTCCAGCAGTTTGTATAGCTGTTATATAAATGATTGCGGCTACAAGACTCAAAATGGTGGAATGGTTCCAGCAGCTGTTAAATAAAGGATGGTATCTACAAGACTCAAAATGGCGGCTTTACAATGGTTGCACAAGCTGGTAAAGATGTTATCTAAAGGATGGCGGGTATAAGACTCAAAATGACGGCTGTAGAATGGTTCCAGCAGCATGTTAAGCTGTTATATAAAGGATGGTATCTACAAGACTCAAAATGACGGCTACAAGACCCAAAATGGCGGCTGTACAATGGTTCCAGCAGCTTTTATGGATGTTATATAAAGCATGGCGGCTATAAGATTAAAAATGGTGGTTGTAGAATAGTTCCAGCGACTATAAGACTTCAAATGGCGGCTGTAGAATGGTTGCACAAGCTGGTAAAGATGTTATCTAAAGGATGGCGGGTATAAGACACCAAATGGCGGTGGAATGGTTCCAGCAGCTTTCAAAGCTGTTATATAAAGGATGGTATCTACTGGACTCAAAATGACGGCTGTAGAATGGTTGCACAAGCTGGTAAAGATGTTATCTAAACGATGTCGGGTATAAGACTCCAAATGGCGGTGGAATGGTTCCAGCAGCTGTTAAATAAAGGATGGTATCTACAAGACTCAAAATGGCGGCTTTACAATGCACAAGCTGGTAAAGATGTTATCTAAAGGATGGCGGAAATAAGACTCAAAATGACGGCTGTAGAATGGTTCCAGCAGCATGTTAAGCTGTTATATAAAGGATGGTATCTACAAGACTCAAAATGACGGCTGTAGAATGGTTGCACAAGCTGGTAAAGATGTTATCTAAAGGATGGCGGGTATAAGACTCCAAATGGCGGCTGTAGAATGGTTCCAGCAGCTTGTAAAGCTGTTATATAAAGAATGGTATCTACAAGACTCAAAAAGACGGCTGTAGAATGGTTGCACAAGCTGGTAAAAATGTTATCTAAAGGATGGCGGGTATAAGACTCCAAATGCCGGCTGCAGAATGCTTCCAGCAGTTTGTAAAGCTGTTATATAAAGGATGGTATCTACTAGACTCAAAATGACGGCTGTAGAATGGTTGCACAAGCTGGTAAAGATGTTATCTAAAGGATGTCGGGTATAAGACTCCAAATGGCGGTAGATTGATTCCAGCAGCTTGTAAAGCTGTTATATAAAGGATGGTATCTACAAGACTCAAAAAGACGGCTGTAGAATGGTTGCACAAGCTGGTAAAAATGGCGGGTATAGGACTCAAAATGCCGGCTGCAGAATGGTTCCAGCAGCTTGTAAAGCTGTTATATAAAGGATGGTATCTACAAGACTCAAAATGACGGCTGTAGAATGGTTGCACAAGCTGGTAAAGATGTTATATAAAGGATGGCGAGTAGAAGACTCAAAATGACGGCTCTACAGCCGTTTCTACAATGGTTCAGCAAAATGACGGCTGTAGAATGGTTCCAGCAGCTTGTAAAGTTGTTATATAAAGGATGGCGGGTAAAGGATTAAAAATTGTGATTTTAGAATTGTTCCAGCAGTTTGTATAACTGTTATTTAAATGATGGAGTCTATAAGACCCAAAGTGGCGGCTGTACAATGGTTCCAGCAGCTTTTATGGATGTTATATAAAGCATGGCCGCTAAAAGACTCAAAATTGCGGCTAGACAATGGTTCTAGCGGCTATAAGACTCAAAATGGCCGCTGTAGACTAGTTGCAGCAGCTTTCAAAGCTTTTATATAAAGGATGGTATCTACAAGACTCAAAATGACGGCTGTAGAGTGGTTCCAGAATCTGGTAAAGCTATTATATAAAGGATGGCGGGTATAAGAGTCAAAATGACGGCTGTAGAATGGTTCCAGTAGCTGGTAAAGCTGTTATATTTACAAGACTCAAAATGACGGCTGTAGAATGGTTCCAGAAGCTGGTAAAGCTGTTATATAAAGGCTGGCGGGTATAAGACTCAAAATGACGGCTGTAGAATGGTAACAGCAGCTTGTAAAGCTGTTATATAAAGGATGGCGGCCATAAGACTAAAAATTGTGATTGTAGAATGGTTCCAGCAGTTTGTATAACTGTTATATAAATGATTGCGGCTACAAGACTCAAAATGGCGGCTGTGGAATGGTTCCAGTAGCTTGTAAAACGGTTATATAAAGGATGGCGAGTATAAGACTCAAAATGACGGCTGTAGAATGGTTCCAGCAACTTGTATTTTTGTTATAAAAGGGATGGTATCTACAAGTATATCTAAAGTTGTTATATAAAGGGTGGCGAGTATAAGACTCAAAATAACGGCTGTAGAATGGTTCCAGCAATTTGTATTTCTGTTATAAAAAGGATGTTGGCTACAAGACTTAAATTGACGGATGTAGAATGGTTCCAGCAGCATGTAAAGCTATTATATAAAGGATGGCGTTCATAAAGCTCAAAACGTCGGCTGTAAAATGTTTCGAGCAGTTTGTATAGCTGTTATATAAATGATTGCGGCTACAAGACTCAAAATGGCGGCTGTAGAATGGTTCCAGTAGCTTGTAAAACGGTTATATAAAGGATGGCGAGTATAAGACTCAAAATGACGGCTGTAGAATGGTTCCAGCAACTTGTATTTCTGTTATAAAAAGGATGGTATCTACAAGTATATCTAAAGTTGTCATATAAAGGATGGCGAGTATAAGACTCAAAATGACGGCTGTAAAATGGTTCCAGCAGTTTGTAAAGCTGTTATATAAAGGATGGTATCTACAAGACTCAAAATGACGGCTGTAGAATGGTTGCACAAGCTGGTAAAGATGTTATCTAAAGGATGGCGGGTATAAGACTCCAAATGGCGGTTGTAGAATGGTTCCAGCAGCTTGTAAAGCTGTTATATAAAGGATGGTATCTACAAGACTCAAAAAGACGGCTGTAGAATGGTTGCACAAGCTGGTAAAGATGTTATATAAAGGATGGCGAATAGAAGACTCAAAATGACGGCTCTACAGCCGTTTCCACAATGGTTCCAGCAACATGTATATCTGTTATAAAAAGGATGGCGGGTATAAGACTCAAAATGACGGCTGTTATATAAAGGATGGTATCTACAAGACTCAAAATGACGACTGTAGAATGGTTCCAGAAGCTGGTAAAGCTATTATATAAAGGATGGCGGGTATAAGACTCAAATTATATAAAGGATGGCGGGTATAAGACTCAAAATGGCGGCCGAAGAATGGTTCCAGCAGCTTGTAAAGTTGTTATATAAAGGATGGCGTGTATAAGACTCAAAATGACGGCTGTCGGATGGTTCCAGCAATTTGTATTTCTGTTATAAAAAGGATGGCGTCTACAAGACTCAAAATGGCGGCTGTACAATGGTTCCAGCAGCTTTTATGGATGTTATATAAAGCATGGCGGCTAGAAGATTAAAAATGGTGGTAGTAGAATAGTTCCAGCGACTATAAGACTTCAAATGGCGGCTGTAGACTAGTTCCAGCAGCTTGTAAAGCTGTTATATAAAGGATGGTATCTAAAAGACTCAAAATGACGGCTGTAGAATGGTTGCACAAGCTGGTAAAGATGTTATCTAAAGGATGGCGGGTATAAGACACCAAATGGCGGTGGAATGGTTCACACAGCTTGTCAAGCTGTTAAATAAAGGATGGTATCTACAAGACTCAAAAAGACGGCTTTACAATGGTTGCACAAGCTGGTAAAGATGTTATCTAAAGGATGGCGGGTATAAGACTAAAAATGACGGCTGTAGAATGGTTCCAGCAGCATGTAAAGCTGTTATATAAAGGATGGTATCTACAAGACTCAAAATGACGGCTGTAGAATGGTTGCACAAGCTGGTAAAGATGTTATCTAAAGGATGGCGGGTATAAGACTCCAAATGGCGGCTGTAGAATGGTTCCAGCGGCTTGTAAAGCTGTTATATAAAGGATGGTATCTACAAGACTCAAACAGACGGCTGTAGAATGGTTGCACAAGCTGGTAAAAATGTTATCTAAAGGATGGCGGGTATAAGACTCCAAATGCCGGCTGCAGAATGCTTCCAGCAGGCTGTAGAATGGTTTCACAAGCTGGTAAAGATGTTATCTAAAGAATGTGGGGTTAAGACTCCAAATGGCGGTAGAATGGTTCCAGAAGCTGGTAAAGCTATTATATAAAGGATAGCGGGTATAAGACTCAAATTATATAAAGGATGGCGGGTATAAGACTCAAAATGGCGGCCGAAGAATGGTTCCAGCAGCTTGTAAAGTTGTTATATAAAGGATGGCGTGTATAAGACTCAAAATGACGGCTGTGGAATGGTTCCAGCAATTTGTATTTCTGTTATAAAAAGGATGGCGTCTACAAGACTCAAAATGGCGGCTGTACAATGGTTCCAGCAGCTTTTATGGATGTTATATAAAGCATGGCGGCTAGAAGATTAAAAATGGTGGTAGTAGAATAGTTCCAGCGACTATAAGACTTCAAATGGCGGCTGTAGACTAGTTCCAGCAGCTTGTAAAGCTGTTATATAAAGGATGGTATCTACAAGACTCAAAATGACGGCTGTAGAATGGTTGCACAAGCTGGTAAAGATGTTATCTAAAGGATGTCGGGTATAAGACACCAAATGGCGGTGGAATGGTTCCAGCAGCTTGTTAAGCTGTTAAATAAAGGATGGTATCTACAAGACTCAAAAAGACGGCTTTACAATGGTTGCACAAGCTGGTAAAGATGTTATCTAAAGGATGGCGGGTATAAGACTAAAAATGACGGCTGTAGAATGGTTCCAGCAGCATGTAAAGCTGTTATATAAAGGATGGTATCTACAAGACTCAAAATGACGGCTGTAGAATGGTTGCACAAGCTGGTAAAGATGTTATCTAAAGGATGGCGGGTATAAGACTCCAAATGGCGGCTGTAGAATGGTTCCAGCGGCTTGTAAAGCTGTTATATAAAGGATGGTATCTACAAGACTCAAACAGACGGCTGTAGAATGGTTGCACAAGCTGGTAAAGATGTTATCTAAAGGATGTCGGGTATAAGACACCAAATGGCGGTGGAATGGTTCACACAGCTTGTCAAGCTGTTAAATAAAGGATGGTATCTACAAGACTCAAAAAGACGGCTTTACAATGGTTGCACAAGCTGGTAAAGATGTTATCTAAAGGATGGCGGGTATAAGACTAAAAATGACGGCTGTAGAATGGTTCCAGCAGCATGTAAAGCTGTTATATAAAGGATGGTATCTACAAGACTCAAAATGACGGCTGTAGAATGGTTGCACAAGCTGGTAAAGATGTTATCTAAAGGATGGCGGGTATAAGACTCCAAATGGCGGCTGTAGAATGGTTCCAGCGGCTTGTAAAGCTGTTATATAAAGGATGGTATCTACAAGACTCAAACAGACGGCTGTAGAATGGTTGCACAAGCTGGTAAAAATGTTATCTAAAGGATGGCGGGTATAAGACTCCAAATGCCGGCTGCAGAATGCTTCCAGCAGCTTGTAAAGCTGTTATATAAAGGATGGTATCTACAAGACTCAAAATGACGGCTGTAGAATGGTTGCACAAGCTGGTAAAGATGTTAAATAAAGGATGGCGAGTAGAAGACTCAAAATGACGGCTCTACAGCCGTTTCTACAATGGTTCCAGCAACATGTATTTCTGTTCTAAAAAGGATGGCGGGTATAAGACTCAAAATGACGTCTGTAGAATGGTTCCAGCAGTTTGTATAGCTGTTATATAAATGATTGCGGCTACAAGACTCAAAATGGCGGCTACAAGACCCAAAATGGCGGCTGTACAATGGTTCCAGCAGCTTTTATGGATGTTATATAAAGCATGGCGGCTATAAGATTAAAAAAGGTAGTTGTAGAATTGTTCCAGCGACTATAAGACTTCAAATGGCGGCTGTAGACTAGTTCCACCAGCTTTCAAAGCTGTTATATAAAGGTTGGTATCTACAAGACTCAAAATGACGGCTGTAGAATGGTTTCACAAGCTGGTAAAGATGTTATCTAAAGAATGTGGGGTTAAGACTCCAAATGGCGGTAGAATGGTTCCAGAAGCTGGTAAAGCTATTATATAAAGGATAGCGGGTATAAGATTCAAATTATATAAAGGATGGCGGGTATAAGACTCAAAATGGCGGCCGAAGAATGGTTCCAGCAGCTTGTAAAGTTGTTATATAAAGGATGGCGTGTATAAGACTCAAAATGACGGCTGTGGAATGGTTCCAGCAATTTGTATTTCTGTTATAAAAAGGATGGCGTCTACAAGACTCAAAATGGCGGCTGTACAATGGTTCCAGCAGCTTTTATGGATGTTATATAAAGCATGGCGGCTAGAAGATTAAAAATGGTGGTAGTAGAATAGTTCCAGCGACTATAAGACTTCAAATGGCGGCTGTAGACTAGTTCCAGCAGCTTGTAAAGCTCTTATATAAAGGATGGTATCTACAAGACTCAAAATGACGGCTGTAGAATGGTTGCACAAGCTGGTAAAGATGTTATCTAAAGGATGTCGGGTATAAGACACCAAATGGCGGTGGAATGGTTCCAGCAGCTTGTCAAGCTGTTAAATAAAGGATGGTATCTACAAGACTCAAAATGACGGCTGTAGAATGGTTGCACAAGCTGGTAAAGATGTTATCTAAAGGATGGCGGGTATAAGACTCCAAATGGCGGCTGTAGAATGGTTCCAGCGGCTTGTAAAGCTGTTATATAAAGGATGGTATCTACAAGACTCAAACAGACGGCTGTAGAATGGTTGCACAAGCTGGTAAAAATGTTATCTAAAGGATGGCGGGTATAAGACTCCAAATGCCGGCTGCAGAATGCTTCCAGCAGCTTGTAAAGCTGTTATATAAAGGATGGTATCTACAAGACTCAAAATGACGGCTGTAGAATAGTTGCACAAGCTGGTAAAGATGTTAAATAAAGGATGGCGAGTAGAAGACTCAAAATGAGGGCTCCACAGCCGTTTCTACAATGGTTCCAGCAACATGTATTTCTGTTCTAAAAAGGATGGCGGGTATAAGACTCAAAATGACGGCTGTAGAATGGTTCCAGCAGCTTGTAAAGCGGTTATATAAAGGATAGCGTTCATAAAGCTCAAAACGTCGGCTGTAAAATGGTTCCAGCAGTTTGTATAGCTGTTATATAAATGATTGCGGCTACAAGACTCAAAATGGCGGCTACAAGACCCAAAATGGCGGCTGTACAATGGTTCCAGCAGCTTTTATGGATGTTATATAAAGCATGGCGGCTATAAGATTAAAAAAGGTAGTTGTAGAATGGTTCCAGCGACTATAAGACTTCAAATGGCGGCTGTAGACTAGTTCCACCAGCTTTCAAAGCTGTTATATAAAGGTTGGTATCTACAAGACTCAAAATGACGGCTGTAGAATGGTTTCACAAGCTGGTAAAGATGTTATCTAAAGAATGTGGGGTTAAGACTCCAAATGGCGGTAGAATGGTTCCAGCAGCTTGTAAAGCTGTTAAATAAAGGATGGTATCTACAAGACTCAAAATGACGGCTGTACAATGGTTGCACAAGCTGGTAAAGATGTTATCTAAAGGATGGCGAGTATAAGACTTAAAATGACGGCTGTAGAATGGTTCCAGCAGCTTGTAAAGCTGTTATATAAAGGATGGTATCTACAAGAATCAAAATGACGGCTGTAGAATGGTTGCACAAGCTGGTAAAAATGTTATCTAAAGGATGGCGGGTATAAGACTCCAAATGCCGGCTGCAGAATGCTTCCAGCAGCTTGTAAAGCTGTTATATAAAGGATGGTATCTACAAGACTCAAAATGACGGCTGTAGAATGGTTGCACAAGCTGGTAAAGATGTTATCTAAAGGATGGCGAGTATAAGACTTAAAATGACGGCTGTAGAATGGTTCCAGCAGCTTGTAAAGCTGTTATATAAAGGATGGTATCTACAAGAATCAAAATGACGGCTGTAGAATGGTTGCACAAGCTGGTAAAAATGTTATCTAAAGGATGGCGGGTATAAGACTCCAAATGCCGGCTGCAGAATGCTTCCAGCAGCTTGTAAAGCTGTTATATAAAGGATGGTATCTACAAGACTCAAAATGACGGCTGTAGAATGGTTGCACAAGCTGGTAAAGATGTTAAATAAAGGATGGCGAGTAGAAGACTCAAAATGACGGCTCTACAGCCGTTTCTACAATGGTTCGAGCAACATGTATTTCTGTTCTAAAAAGGATGGCGGGTATAAGACTCAAAATGACGGCTGTAGAATGGTTCCAGCAGCTTGTAAAGCGGTTATATAAAGGATAGCGTTCATAAAGCTCAAAACGTCGGCTGTAAAATGGTTCCAGCAGTTTGTATAGCTGTTATATAAATGATTGCGGCTACAAGACTCAAAATGGCGGCACAAGACCAAAAATGGTGGCTGTACAATGGTTCCAGCAGCTTTTATGTATGTTATATAAAGCATGGCGGCTGTAGACTAGTTCCAGCAGCTTTCAAAGCTGTTATATAAGGGATGGTATCTACTAGACTCAAAATGACGGCTGTAGAATGGTTGCACAAGCTGGTAAAGATGTTATCTAAAGGATGTCGGGTATAAGACTCCAAATGGCGGTGGAATGGTTCCAGCAGTTTGTAAAGCTGTTAAATAAAGTATGGTATCTACAAGACTCAAAATGACGGCTGTAGAATGTTTGCACAAGCTGGTAAAGATGTTAAATAAAGGATGGCGAGTAGAAGACTCAAAATGACGGCTCTACAGCCGTTTCTACAATGGTTCCAGCAACATGTATATCAGTTATAAAAAGGATGGCGGGTATAAGACTCAAAATGACGGCAGTAGAATGGTTCCAGCAGCTTGTAAAGCTGTTATATAAAGGATGGCGGGTATAAGACTAAAAATTGTGATTGTAGAATGGTTCCAGCAGTTTGTATAACTGTTATATAAATGATGGCGGCTACAAGACCCAAAATGGCGGTTGTACAATGGTTCCAGCGGCTATAAGACTCAAAATGGCGGCTGTAGACTAGTTCCAGCAGCTTTCAAAGCTGTTATATAAAGGATGGTATCTACAAGACTCAAAATGACGGCTGTAGAATGGTTCCAGAAGCTGGTAAAGCTATTATATAAAGGATAGCGGGTGTAAGACTCAAAATGGCGGCTGTATAATGGTTACCAGCAGCTTGTAAAGTTGTTATATAAAGGATGGCGTGTATAAGACTCAAAATGGCGGCTGTATACTAGTTCCAGCAGCTTTCAAAGCTGTTATATAAAGGATGGTATCTACAAGACTCAAAATGACGACTGTAGAATGGTTCCAGAAGCTGGTAAAGCTATTATATAAAGGATAGCGGGTATAAGACTCAAATTATATAAAGGATGGCGGGTATAAGACTCAAAATGGCGGCCGAAGAATGGTTCCAGCAGCTTGTAAAGTTGTTATATAAAGGATGGCGTGTATAAGACTCAAAATGACGGCTGTCGAATGGTTCCAGCAATTTGTATTTCTGTTATAAAAAGGATGGCGTCTACAAGACTCAAAATGGCGGCTGTACAATGGTTCCAGCAGCTTTTATGGATGTTATATAAAGCATGGCGGCTAGAAGATTAAAAATGGTGGTAGTAGAATAGTTCCAGCGACTATAAGACTTCAAATGGCGGCTGTAGACTAGTTCCAGCAGCTTGTAAAGCTGTTATATGAAGGATGGTATCTACAAGTCTCAAAATGACGGCTGTAGAATGGTTGCACAAGCTGGTAAAGATGTTATCTAAAGGATGTCGGGTATAAGACACCAAATGGCGGTGGAATGGTTCCAGCAGCTTGTCAAGCTGTTAAATAAAGGATGGTATCTACAAGACTCAAAAAGACGGCTTTACAATGGTTGCACAAGCTGGTAAAGATGTTATCTAAAGGATGGCGGGTATAAGACTAAAAATGACGGCTGTAGAATGGTTCCAGCAGCATGTAAAGCTGTTATATAAAGGATGGTATCTACAAGACTCAAAATGACGGCTGTAGAATGGTTGCACAAGCTGGTAAAGATGTTATCTAAAGGATGGCGGGTATAAGACTCCAAATGGCGGCTGTAGAATGGTTCCAGCGGCTTGTAAAGCTGTTATATAAAGGATGGTATCTACAAGACTCAAACAGACGGCTGTAGAATGGTTGCACAAGCTGGTAAAAATGTTATCTAAAGGATGGCGGGTATAAGACTCCAAATGCCGGCTGCAGAATGCTTCCAGCAGCTTGTAAAGCTGTTATATAAAGGATGGTATCTACAAGACTCAAAATGACGGCTGTAGAATGGTTGCACAAGCTGGTAAAGATGTTAAATAAAGGATGGCGAGTAGAAGACTCAAAATGACGGCTCTACAGCCGTTTCTACAATGGTTCCAGCAACATGTATTTCTGTTCTAAAAAGGATGGCGGGTATAAGACTCAAAATGACGGCTGTAGAATGGTTCCAGCAGCTTGTAAAGCGGTTATATAAAGGATAGCGTTCATAAAGCTCAAAACGTCGGCTGTAAAATGGTTCCAGCAGTTTGTATAGCTGTTATATAAATGATTGCGGCTACAAGACTCAAAATGGCGGCTACAAGACCCAAAATGGCGGCTGTACAATGGTTCCAGCACCTTTATGGATGTTATATAAAGCATGGCGGCTATAAGATTAAAAAAGGTAGATGTAGAATGGTTCCAGCGACTATAAGACTTCAAATGGCGGCTGTAGACTAGTTCCACCAGCTTTCAAAGCTGTTATATAAAGGTTGGTATCTACAAGACTCAAAATGACGGCTGTAGAATGGTTTCACAAGCTGGTAAAGATGTTATCTAAAGAATGTGGGGTTAAGACTCCAAATGGCGGTAGAATGGTTTCAGCAGCTTGTAAAGCTGCTAAATAAAGGATGGTATCTACAAGACTCAAAATGACGGCTGTACAATGGTTGCACAAGCTGGTAAAGATGTTATCTAAAGGATGGCGAGTATAAGACTTAAAATGGCGGCTGTAGAATGGTTCCAGCAGCTTGTAAAGCTGTTATATAAAGGATGGTATCTACAAGACTCAAAAAGACGGCGTTAGAATGGTTGCACAAGCTGGTAAAAATGTTATCTAAAGGATGGCGGGTATAAGACTCCAAGTGCCGGCTGCAGAATGCTTCCAGCAGCTTGTAAAGCTGTTATATAAAGGATGGTATCTACAAGACTCAAAATGACGGCTGTAGAATGGTTGCACAAGCTGGTAAAGATGTTAAATAAAGGATGGCGAGTAGAAGACTCAAAATGACGGCTCTACAGCCGTTTCTACAATGGTTCCAGCAACATGTATTTCTGTTATAAAAAGGATGGCGGGTATAAGACTCAAAATGACGGCTGTAGAATGGTTCCAGCAGCTTGTAAAGCTGTAATATAAAGGATGGCGGGTATAAGACTAATGAAGTAAGTAAGTCGTCTCGCCGACTTAGGTATACCATACACCAGTAAAACAAATATTTCAAATTTGTAATAACAAATGCATTTGCCTATTTTAATAAAGTTCTGTTCACATGCTTTTTACAAGCATATCTTAGTATCTCGCTCACTCATGCATTTGAGCACCCTAGCGCCCCACCCGGCAACGGCCAACTCCGGCCTTATGGAAAAACGGTTTTATGCATAACTTGGCTATTTTTTGTCCGATTTTGATCAAATTTAGTATTTTGCTGGATATTAGTATCAATTTCAAGTGTGCCAAATTTGATTCCACAAGGTGAAAAATTACGGGAGATAATCGAGTTTTTCAAATTTCGGGGGCGGAAAGGGGCGTGGCAAAATCTTTATAATTATAAAATGAGCGTATTTACTAAGCAAATATACATACCAAATATGGTGTCTCTAGCTGCAATAGTTTTTGAGATAAACGTTTTTTTTGAATTCCGGGGGCGGAAAGGGGCGTGGCAAAATCTTTATAATTACAAAATGTGCGCATTTACTAAGCAAATATACATACCAAATATGGTGTCTCTAGCTGCAATAGATTTTGAGATAAACGTTTTTTTTGAATTGCGGGGGCGGAAAGGGGCGTGGCAAAAATTTGAAACAAACTCGATCACTCTACATACCACACGAGCCTACATTTCAAATTTAGTGGCTCTATCCCTTATAGTCTCCGAGAACTAGGCGTTCATACGGACGGACAGACGGACAGACGGACAGACGGACGGACGGACAGACGGACGGACAGACGGACATGGCTAAATCGACTCGGCTGTTGATACTGATCAAGAATATATATACTTTATGGGGTCGGAAAAGCTTCCTTCTGCCTGTTACATACATTTTGGCGACTTTAATATACCATTTCACCCTATGGGTGTATGGTATAAAAATTATGATTTTAGAATTGTTCCAGCAGTTTGTATAACTGTTATTTAAATGATGGCGGCAATAAGACCCAAAATGGCGGCTGTACAATGGTTCCAGCAGTTTGTATAGCTGTTATATAAATGATTGCGGCTACAAGACTCAAAATGGCGGCTGTGGAATGGTTGCACAAGCTGGTAAAGATGTTATCTAAAGGATGGCGGGTATAAGAAACAAAATGACGGCTGTAGAATGGTTCCATCAGCATGTAAAGCTGTTATATAAAGGATGGTATCTACAAGACTCAAAATGACGGCTGTAGAATGGTTGCACAAGCTGGTAAAGATGTTATCTAAAGGATGGCGGGTATAAGACTCCAAATGGCGGCTGTAGAATGGTTCCAGCAGCTTGTAAAGCTGTAATATAAAGGATGGCGGGTATAAGACTAAAAATTGTGATTTTAGAATTGTTCCAGCAGTTTGTATAACTGTTATTTAAATGATGGCGGCAATAAGACCCAAAATGGCGGCTGTACAATGGTTCCAGTAGCTTTTATGGATGTTATATAAAGCATGGCCGCTAAAAGACTCAAAATTGCGGCTGGACAATGGTTCTAGCGGCTATAAGACTCAAAATGGCCGCTGTAGACTAGTTCCAGCAGCTTTCAAAGCTGGTATATAAAGGATGGTATCTACAAGACTCAAAATGACGGCTGTAGAATAGTTCCAGAAGCTGGTAAAGCTGTTATATAAAGGCTGGCAGGTATAAGACTCAAAATGACGGCTGTAGAATAGTTCCAGCAGCTTGTAAAGATTTTATATTAAGGTCCTACAAGACTCAAAATGACGGCTGTAGAATGGTTCCAGCAGTTTGTATAACTGTTATATAAATGATGGCGGCTACAAGACCCAAAACGGCGGCTGTACAATGGTTCCAGCAGTTTGTATAGCTGTTATATAAATGATTGCGGTTACAAGACTCAAAATGGCGTCTGTAGGATGGTTCCAGTAGCTTGTAAAACGGATATATAAAGGATGGCGAGTATAAGACTCAATATGACGGCTGTAGAATGGTTCCAGCAGCTTGTATTTTTGTTATAAAAAGGATGGTATCTACAAGAATATCTAAAGGTGTTATATAAAGGGTGGCGAGTATAAGGCTCAAAATGACGGCTCTAGAATGGTTCCAGCAATTTGTATTTCTGTTATAAAAACGATGTTGGCTACAAGACTCAAATTGACGGATGTAGTATGGTTCCAGCAGCATGTAAAGCTATTATATAAAGGATGGCGTTCATAAAGCTCAAAACGTCGGCTGTAAAATGGTTCGAGCAGTTTGTATAGCTTTTATATAAATGATTGCGGCTACAAGACTCAAAATGGCGGCTGTAGAATGGTTCCAGTAGCTTGTAAAACGGTTATATAAAGGATGGCGAGTATAAGACTCAAAATGACGGCTGTAGAATGGTTCCAGCAACTTGTATTTCTGTTATAAAATAGATGGTATCTACAAGTATATCTAAAGTTGTTATATAAAGGATGGCGAGTCTAAGACTCAAAATGACGGCTGTAAAATGGTTCCAGCAGTTTGTATAGCTGTTATATAAATGATTGCGGTTACAAGACTCAAAATGGCGGCTGTAGGATGGTTCCAGTAGCTTGTAAAACGGATATATAAAGGATGGCGAGTATAAGACTCAAAATGACGGCTGTAGAATGGTTCCAGCAACTTGTATTTCTGTTATAAAAAGGATGGTATCTACAAGTATATCTAAAGTTGTTATATAAAGGATGGCGAGTATAAGACTCAAAATGACGGCTGTACAATGGTTCCAGCAGCTTTAATGGATGTTATATAAAGCATGGCCGCTAAAAGACTCAAAATTATGCCTGGACAATGGTTTTAGCGGCTATAAGACTCAAAATGGCCGCTGTAGACTAGTTCCAGCAGCTTTTAAAGCTGTTATATAAAGGATGGTATCTACAAGACTCAAAATGACAGCTGTAGAATGTTTCCAGAAGCTGGTAAAGCTATTATATGAAGGATGGCGGGTATAAGACTCAAAATGGCGGCTGTAGAATGGTTCCAGCAACTTGTATTTCTGTTATAAAATAGATGGTATCTACAAGTATATCTAAAGTTGTTATATAAAGGATGGCGAGTCTAAGACTCAAAATGACGGCTGTAAAATGGTTCCAGCAGTTTGTATAGCTGTTATATAAATGATTGCGGTTACAAGACTCAAAATGGCGGCTGTAGAATGGTTCCAGCAGCTTGTAAAGCTGTTATATAAAGGATGGTATCTACCAGACTCAAAAAGACGGCTGTAGAATGGTTGCACAAGCTGGTAAAAATGTTGTCTAAAGGATGGCGAGTATAAGACTCCAAATGCCGGCTGTACAATGGTTCCAGCAGCTTGTAAAGCTGTTATATAAAGAATGGTATCTACAAGACTCAAAATGACGGCTGTAGAATGGTTGCACAAGCTGGTAAAGATGTTATATAAAAGATGGCGAGTAGAAGACTCAAAATGACGGCTCTACCGTTTGTACAATGGTTCTAGCAACATGTATTTCTGTTATAAAAAAGATGGCGGGTACAAGACTCAAAATGACGGCTGTAGAATGGTTCCAGCAGCTTGTAAAGCTGTTAAATAAAGGATGGTATCTACATGTCTCAAAATGACGGCTGTAGAATGGTTGCACAAGCTGGTAAAGATGTTATTTAAATGATGGCGGTTATAAGTCCCAAAATGGCGGCTGTACAATGGTTCCAGCAGCTTTTATGGATGTTATATAAAGCATGGCCGCTAAAAGACTCAAAATTGCGGCAGGACAATGGTTCAAGCCGATATAAGACTCAAAATGGCCGCTGTAGACTAGTTCCAGCAGCTTTCAAAGCTGTTATATAAAGGATGGTATCTGCAAGACTCAAAATACGGCTGTAGAGTGGTTCCAGAAGCTGGTAAAGCTATTATATAAAGGATGGCGGGTATAAGAGTCAAAATGACGGCTGTAGAATGGTTCCAGTAGCTGGTAAAGCTGTTATATTTACAAGACTCAAAATGACGGCTGTAGAATGGTTCCAGAAGCTGGTAAAGCTGTTATAAAAAGGCTGGCGGGTATAAGACTCAAAATGACGTCTGTAGAATGGTAACAGCAGCTTGTAAAGCTGTTACATAAAGGATGGCGTCTATAAGAATAAAAATTGTGCTTGTAGAATGGTACCAGCAGTTTGTATAACTATTATATAAATGATGGCGGCAACAAGAACCAAAATGGCGGCTGTACAATGGTTCCAGCAGCTTTTATGGATGTTATATTATGTTCCAAAGTTGTTATATAAAGGATGGCGGCTATAAGACTCAAAATGGCGGTTGTAGAATGATTCCAGCGGCTATAAGACTCAAAATGGCGGCTGTAGACTAGTTCCAGCAGTTTTCAAAACTGTTATATAAAGGATGGTATGGTTCCAGCAGATTGTAAAGTTGTTATATAAAGGAAGGCGTTCATAAAGCTCAAAACGTCAACTGTAAAATGGTTCCAGCAGTTTGTATAGCTGTTATATAAATGATTGCGGCTACAAGACTCAAAATCGCGGCTGTAGAATGGTTCCAGTAGCTTGTAAAACGGTTATATAAAGGATGGCGAGTATAAGACTCAAAATGACGGCTGTAGAATCGTTACAGCAACTTGTATTTCTGTTATAAAAAGGATGGTGTCTACAAGTATATCTAAAGTTGTTATGTAAAGGATGGCGAGTATAAGACTCAAAATGACGGCTGTATAATGGTTCCAGCAATTTGTATTTCTGTTATAAAAAGGACGTTGGCTACAAGACTCAAATTGACGGATGTAGAATGGTTCCAGCAGCATGTGAAGCTATTATATAAAGGATGGCGTTCATAAAGCTCAAAACGTCGCCTGTAAAATGGTTCGAGCAGTTTGTATAAATGATTGCGGCTACAAGACTCAAAATGGCGGCTGTAGAATGGTTCCAGCAGCTTGTAAAGCGGTTATATAAAGGATGGCGTTCATAAAGCTCAAAAGGTCGGCTGTAAAATGGTTCCAGCAGTTTGTATAGCTGTTATATAAATGATTGCGGCTACAAGACTCAAAATCGCGGCTGTAGAATGGTTCCAGTAGCTTGTAAAACGGTTATATAAAGGATGGCGAGTATAAGACTCAAAATGACGGCTGTAGAATGGTTCCAGCAACTTGTATTTCTGTTATAAAAAGGATGGTATCTACAAGTATATCTAAAGTTGTTATATAAAGGATGGCGAGTATAAGACTCAAAATGACGGCTGTATAATGGTTACAGCAATTTGTATTTCTGTTATAAAAAGGACGTTGGCTACAAGACTCAAATTGACGGATGTAGAATGGTTCCAGCAGCATGTAAAGCTATTATATAAAGGATGGCGTTCATAAAGCTCAAAACGTCGGCTGTAAAATGGTTCGAGCAGTTTGTATAGCTGTTGTATAGATGATTGCGGCTACAAGACTCAAAATGGCGGCTGTAGAATGGTTCCAGCAGCTTGTAAAGCGGTTACATAAAGGATGGCGTTCATAAAGCTCAAAACGTCGGCTGTAAAATGGTTCCAGCAGTTTGTATAGCTGTTATATAAATGATTGCGGCTACAAGACTCAAAATCGCGGCTGTAGAATGGTTCCAGTAGCTTGTAAAACGGTTATATAAAGGATGGCGAGTATAAGACTCAAAATGACGGCTGTAGAATGGTTACAGCAACTTGTATTTCTGTTATAAAAAGGATGGTATCTACAAGTATATCTAAAGTTGTTATGTAAAGGATGGCGAGTATAAGACTCAAAGTGACGGCTGTATAATGGTTCCAGCAATTTGTACTTCTGTTATAAAAAGGATGTTGGCTACAAGACTCAAATTGACAGATGTAGAATGGTTCCAGCAGCATGTAAAGCTATTATATAAAGGATGGCGTTCATAAAGCTCAAAACGTCGCCTGTAAAATGGTTCGAGCAGTTTGTATAGCTGTTATATAAATGATTGCGGCTACAAGACTCAAAATGGCGGCTGTAGAATGGTTCCAGCAGCTTGTAAAGCGGTTATATAAAGGATGGCGTTCATAAAGCTCAAAAGGTCGGCTGTAAAATGGTTCCAGCAGTTTGTATAGCTGTTATATAAATGATTGCGGCTACAAGACTCAAAATGACATCTGTAGAATGGTAACAGCAGCTTGTAAAGCTGTTACATAAAGGATGGCGTCTATAAGAATAAAAATTGTGCTTGTAGAATGGTTCTAGCAGTTTGTATAACTATTATATAAATGATGGCGGCAACAAGAACCAAAATGGCGGCTGTACAATGGTTCCAGCAGCTTTTATGGATGTTATATTATGTTCCAAAGTTGTTATATAAAGGATGGCGGCTATAAGACTCAAAATGGCGGTTGTAGAATGATTCCAGCGGCTATAAGACTCAAAATGGCGGCTGTAGACTAGTTCCAGCAGTTTTCAAAACTGTTATATAAAGGATGGTATGTGCAAGACTCAAAATGCCGGCTGTAGAATGGTTCCAGCAGATTGTAAAGTTGTTATATAAAGGAAGGCGTTCATAAAGCTCAAAACGTCAACTGTAAAATGGTTCCAGCAGTTTGTATAGCTGTTATATAAATGATTGCGGCTACAAGACTCAAAATGGCGGCTGTAGAATGGTTCCAGCAGCTTGTAAAGCGGTTATATAAAGGATGGCGTTCATAAAGCTCAAAAGGTCGGCTGGAAAATGGTTCCAGAAGTTTGTATAGCTGTTATATAAATGATTGCGGCTACCTGACTCAAAATGGCGGCTACAAGACCCAAAATGGCGGCTGTACAATGGTTCCAGCTTTTATGGATGTTATATAAAGCATGGCGGCTATAAGATTAAAAATGGTGGTTGTAGAATGGTTCCAGCGAATATGAGACTTCAAATGGCGGCTGTAGATTAGTTCCACCAGCTTTCAAAGCTGTTATATAAAGGTTGGTATCTACAAGACTCAAAATGACGGCTGTACAATGGTTGCACAAGCTGGTAAAGATGTTATCTAAAGGATGTCTGGCATAAGACTCCAAATGGCGGTAGAATGGTTCCAGCAGCTTGTAAAACTGTTTAATAAAGGATGGTATCTACAAGACTCAAAATGACGGCTGTACAATGGTTCCAGCAGCTTGTAAAGCTGTTATATAAAGGATGGTATCTACAAGACTCAAAATGACGGCTGTAGAATGGTTGCACAAGCTGGTAAAGATGTTAACAAAAGGATGGCGGCTATAAGACTCCAAATGGCGGCTGTAGAATGGTTCCAGCAGCTTGTAAAGCTGTTATATAAAGGATGGTATCTACAAGACTCAAAAAGACGGCTGTAGAATGGTTGCACAATCTGGTAAAAATGTTATCTAAAGGATGGCGGGTATAAGACTCCAAATGCCGGCTGTAGAATGGTTCCAGCAGCTTGTAAAGCTGTTATATAAAGGATGGTATCTACAAGACTCAAAATGAAGGCTGTAATTCTACAGCCATTCGTTGCACAAGCTGGTAAAGATGTTATATAAAGGATGGCGAGTAGAAGACTCAAAATGACGGCTCTACCGTTTCTACAATGGTTCTAGCAACATGTATTTCTGTTATAAAAAGGATGGCGGGTATAAGACTAAAAATGACGGCTGTAGAATGGTTTCAGCAGCTTGTAAAGCTGTTATATAAAGTATGGCGGGTATAAGACTAAAAATTGCGCTTTTAGAATTGTTCCAGCAGTTTGTATAACTGTTATTTAAATGATGGCGGCTATAAGACCCAAAATGGCTGCTGTACAATGGTTCCAGCAGCTTTTATGGTTGTTATATAAAGCATGGCCGCTAAAAGACTTAAAATTGCGGCTGGACAATGGTTCCAGCGGCTATAAGACTCAAAATAGCGGCTGTAGAGTAGTTCCAGCAGTTTTCAAAACTGTTATATAAAAGATGGTATCTACAAGACTCAAAATGACGGCTGTAGAATGGTTCCAGAAGCTGGTAAAGCTATTATATAAAGGATGGCGGGTATAAGACACAAAATGGCGGCTGTAGAATGGTTCCCGCAATTTGTACTTCTGTTATGAAAAGGATGTTGGCTACAAGACTCAAATTGACGGATGTAGAATGGTTCCAGCAGCATGTTAAGCTATTATATATAGGATGGCGTTCATAAAGCTCAAAACGTCGGCTGTAAAATGGTTCGAGCAGTTTGTATAGCTGTTATATAAATGATTGCGGCTACAAGACTTAAAATGGCGGCTGTAGAATGGTTCCAGCAGCTTGTAAAGCTGTTATATAAAAGATGGCGTTCATAAAGCTCAAAACGTCGGCTGTAAAATGGTTCCACCAGTTTGTATAGCTGTTATATAAATGATTGCGGCTACAAGACTCAAAATGGCGGCTACACGACCCATAATGGCGGCTGTACAATGGTTCCAGCAGCTTTTATGGATGTTATATAAAGGATGGCGGCTATAAGATTAAAAATTGTGGTTGTAGAATGGTTCCAGCGACTATAAGACTTCAAATGGCGGCTGTAGACTAGTTCCACCAGCTTTCAAAGCTGTTATATAAAGGTTGGTATCTACAAGACTCAAAATGACGGCTGTAGAATAGTTGCACAAGCTGGTAAAGATGTTATCTAAAGGATGGCGGGTATAAGACTCAAAATGACAGCTGTAGAATGGTTCCAGCAGCTTGTAAAGCTGTTATATAAAGGATGGTATCTACAAGACTCAAAATGACGGCTGTAATTCTACAGCCATTCGTTGCAGAAGCTGGTAAAGATGTTTTATAAAGGATGGCGAGTAGAAGACTCAAAATGACGGCTCTACCGTTTCTACAATGGTTCTAGCAACATGTATTTCTGTTATAAAAAGGATGGCGGGTATAAGACTAAAAATGACGGCTGTAGAATGGTTTCAGCAGCTGTTAAAGCTGTTATATAAAGTATGGCGGGTATAAGACTAAAAATTGCGCTTTTAGAATTGTTTCAGCAGTTTGTATAACTGTATTTAAATGATGGCGGCTATAAGACCCAAAATGGCTGCTGTACAATGGTTCCAGCAGCTTTTATGGATGTTATATAAAGCATGGCCGCTAAAAGACTCAAAATTGCAGCTGGACAATGGTTCCAGCGGCTATAAGACTCAAAATAGCGGCTGTAGAGTAGTTCCAGCAGTTTTCAAAACTGTTATATAAAGGATGGTATGTGCAAGACTCAAAATGCCGGCTGTAGAATGGTTCCAGCAGATTGTAAAGTTGTTATATAAAGGAAGGTGTTCATAAAGCTCAAAACGTCAACTGTAAAATGGTTCCAGCAGTTTGTATAGCTGTTATATAAATGATTGCGGCTACAAGACTCAAAATGGCGGCTGTAGAATGGTTCCAGCAGCTTGTAAAGCGGTTATATAAAGGATGGCGTTCATAAAGCTCAAAAGGTCGGCTGTAAAATGGTTCCAGCAGTTTGTATAGCTGTTACATAAATGATTGCGGCTACAAGACTCAAAATGGCGGCTACAAGACCCAAAATGGCAGCTGTACAATGGTTCCAGCAGCTTTTATGGATGTTATATAAAGCATGGCGGCTATAAGATTAAAAATGGTGGTTGTAGAATGGTTCCAGCGAATATGAGACTTCAAATGGCGGCTGTAGACTAGTTCCACCAGCTTTCAAAGCTGTTATATAAAGGTTGGTATCTACAAGACTCAAAATGACGGCTGTAGAATGGTTGCACAAGCTGGTAAAGATGTTATCTAAAGGATGTCTGGCATAAGACTCCAAATGGCGGTAGAATGGTTCCAGCAGCTTGTAAAACTGTTTAATAAAGGATGGTATCTACAAGACTCAAAATGACGGCTGTACAATGGTTCCAGCAGCTTGTAAAGCTGTTATATAAAGGATGGTATCTACAAGACTCAAAATGACGGCTGTAGAATGGTTGCACAAGATGGTAAAGATGTTAACAAAAGGATGGCGTCTATAAGACTTCAAATGGCGGCTGTAGACTAGTTCCACCAGCTTTCAAAGCTGTTATATAAAGGTTGGTATCTACAAGACTCAAAATGACGGCTGTAGAATGGTTGCACAAGCTGGTGAAGATGTTATCTAAAGGATGGCGGGTATAAGACTCAAAATGTCAGCTGTAGAATGGTTCCAGCAGCTTGTAAAGCTGTTATATAAAGGATGGTGTCTACAAGACTCAAAATGACGGCTGTAATTCTACAGCCATTCGTTGCACAAGCTGGTAAAGATGTTATATAAAGGATGGCGAGTAGAAGACTCAAAATGACGGCTCTACCGTTTCTACAATGGTTCTAGCAACATGTATTTCTGTTATAAAAAGGATGGCGGGTATAAGACTAAAAATGACGGCTGTAGAATGGTTTCAGCAGCTGGTAAAGCTGTTATATAAAGTATGGCGGGTATAAGACTAAAAATTGCGCTTTTAGAATTGTTCCAGCTGTTTGTATAACTGTTATTTAAATGATGGCGGCTATAAGACCCAAAATGGCTGCTGTACAATGGTTCCAGCAGCTTTTATGGATGTTATATAAAGCATGGCCGCTAAAAGACTCAAAATTGCGGCTGGACAATGGTTCCAGCGGCTATAAGACTCAAAATAGCGGCTGTAGAGTAGTTCCAGCAGTTTTCAAAACTGTTATATAAAAGATGGTATCTACAAGACTCAAAATGACGGCTGTAGAATGGTTCCAGAAGCTGGTAAAGCTATTATATAAAGGATGGCGAGTATAAGACTCAAAATGGCGGCTGTAGAATGGTTCCAGCAATTTGTACTTCTGTTATAAAAAGGATGTTGGCTACAAGACTCAAATTGACGGATGTGGAATGGTTCCAACAGCATGTTAAGCTATTATATATAGGATGGCGTTCATAAAGCTCAAAACGTCGGCTGTAAAATGGTTCGAGAAGTTTGTATAGCTGTTATATAAATGATTGCGGCTACAAGACTCAAAATGGAGGCTGTAGAATGGTTCCAGCAGCTTGTAAAGCGGTTATATAAAGGATGGCGATCATAAAGCTCAAAACGTCGGCTGTAAAATGGTTCCAGCAGTTTGTATAGCTGTTATATAAATGATTGCGGCTACAAGACTCAAAATGGCGGCTACAAGACCCACAATGGCGGCTGTACAATGGTTCCAGCAGCTTTTATGGATGTTATATAAAGCATGGCGGCTATAAGATTAAAAATGGTGGTTGTAGAATAGTTCCATCGACTATAAGACTTCAAATGGCGGCTGTAGACTAGTTCCACCAGCTTTCAAAGCTGTTATATAAAGGTTGGTATCTACAAGACTCAAAATGACGGCTGTAGAATGGTTGCACAAGCTGGTAAAGATGTTATCTAAAGGATGGCGGGTATAAGACTCAAAATGACAGCTGTAGAATGGTTCCAGCAGCTTGTAAAGCTGTTATATAAAGTATGGCGTATATAAGACTAAAAATTGTGCTTTTAGAATTGTTCCAGCAGTTTGTGTAACTGTTATTTAAATGATGGCGGCTATAAGACCCAAAATGGCGGCTGTACAATGGTTCCAACGGCTTTTATGGATGTTATATAAAGCATGGCCGCTAAATGACTCAAAATTGCGGCTGGACAATGCTTCTAGCGGCTATAAGACTCAAAATGGCGGCTGTAGAATGGTTCCAGCAGCTTGTAAAGCGGTTATATAAAGGATGGCGTTCATAAAGCTCAAAACGTCGGCTGTAAAATGGTTCCAGCAGTTTGTATAGCTGTTATATAAATGATTGCGGCTACAAGACTCAAAATGGCGGCTACAAGACCCAAAATGGCGGCTGTACAATGGTTCCAGCAGCTTTTATGGATATTATATAAAGCATGGCGGCTATAAGATTAAAAATGGTGGTTGTAGAATGGTTCCAGCGACTATAAGACTTCAAATGGCGGCTGTAGACTAGTTCCACCAGCTTTCAAAGCTGTTATATAAAGGTTGGTATCTACAAGACTCAAAATGACGGCTGTAGAATGGTTGCACAAGCTGGTAAAGATGTTATCTAAAGGATGTCGGGTATAAGACTCCAAATGGCGGTAGAATGGTTCCAGCAGCTTGTAAAGCTGTTAAATAAAGGATGGTATCTACAAGACTCAAAATGACGGCTGTAGAATGGTTGCACAAGCTGGTAAAGTTGTTAACTAAAGGATTACCGGTATAAGACTCCAAATGGCGACTGTAGAATGGTTCCAGCAGCTTGTAAAGCTGTTATATAAAGGATGATATCTACAAGACTCAAAAAGACGGCTTTAGATTGGTTGCACAAGCTGGTAAAAATGTTATCTAAAGGTTGGCGGGTATAAGAACACAAATGCCGGCTGTAGAATGGTTCCAGCAGCTTGTAAAGCTGTTATATAAAGGTAGGTATCTACAAGACTCAAAATGACGGCTGTAGAATGGTTGCACAAGCTGGTACAGATGTTATATAAAGGATGGCGAGTAGAAGACTCAAAATGACGGCTCTACCGTTTCTACAGTGGTTCTAGCAACATGTATTTCCGTTATAAAAAGGATGGCGGGTATAAGACTCAAAATGACGGCTGTAGAATGGTTCCAGCAGCTTGTAAAGCTGTTATATAAAGTATGGCGTATATAAGACTAAAAATTGTGCTTTTAGAATTGTTCCAGCAGTTTGTGTAACTGTTATTTAAATGATGGCGGCTATAAGACCCAAAATGGCGGCTGTACAATGGTTCCAACAGCTTTTATGGATGTTATATAAAGCATGGCCGCTAAATGACTCAAAATTGCGGCTGGACAATGCTTCTAGCGGCTATAAGACTCAAAATGGCCGCTGTAGACTAGTTCCAGCAGCTTTCAAAGCTGTTATATAAAGGATGGTATCTAAAAGACTCAAAATGACGGCTGTAGAGTGGTTCCAGAAGCTGGTAAAGCTATTATATAAAGGATGGCGGGTATAAGACTCAAAACGGCGGCTGTAGAATGATTCCAGCAGATTGTAAAGTTGTTATATAAAGGATGGCGTTCATAAAGCTCAAAACGTCAACTGTAAAATGGTTCCAGCAGTTTGTATAGCTGTTATATAAATGATTACGGCTACAAGACTCAAAATCGCGGCTGTAGAATGGTTCCAGTAGCTTGTAAAACGGTTATATAAAGGATGGCGAGTATAAGACTCAAATAGACGGCTGTAGAATGGTTCCAGCAACTTGTATTTCTGTTATAAAAAGGATGGTATCTACAAGTATATCTAAAGTTGTTATATAAAGGATGGCGAGTATAAGACTCAAAATGACGGCTGTATAATGGTTACAGCAATTTGTATTTCTGTTATAAACAGGATGGTGGCTACAAGACTCAAAATGTCTTCTGTAGAATGGTAACAGCAGCTTGTAAAGCTGGTTTATAAAGGATTGCGGGTATAAGACTCAAAATGGCGGCTGTAAAATGGTTCCAGCAGCTTGTAAAGCTGTTATATAAAGGATGGCGTTCATAAGGCTCACAACGTCGGCTCTAAAATGGTTCCAGCAGCTTGTAAAGCTGTTATATAATGGATTACGGCAACAAGACTCCAAATGACGGCTGTAGAATGTTTCCAAAAGCTGGTAAAGCTGTTATATAAAGGCTGGCGGGTATAAGACTCAAAATGACGGCTGTAGAATGGTTCCAGCAGCTTGTAAAGCTGTGATATAAAGGATGGTATCTACAAGACTCAAATTGACGGCTGTAGAATTGTTCCAGCAGTTTGTATAAGTGGTTTATATATGATTGCGGCTACAAGACTTAAAATGGCGGCTGTAGATTGGTTCTAGCAGCTTGTAAAGCTATTATATAACTGATGGCGAGTAGAAGACTCAAAATGACGGCTTTACAGCCGTTTCTACAATGGTTCCATCAACTTGTATTTTTGTTATAAAAAGGATGGTGGCTACAAGACTCAAAATGACGGCTGTAGAATGGTAACAGCAGCTTGTAAAGCTGGTTTATAAAGGATGGCGGGTATAAGACTCAAAATGGCGGCTGTAAAATGGTTCCAGCAGCTCGTAAAGCTGTTATATAAAGGATGGCGTTCATAAAGCTCAAAACGTCGGCTGTAAAATGGTTCCAGCAGTTTGTATAGCTGTTATATAAATGATTGCGGCTACAAGACTCAAAATGGCGGCTACAAGACCCATAATGGCGGCTGTACAATGGTTCCAGCAGCTTTTATGGATGTTATATAAAGCATGGCGGCTATAAGATTAAAAATGGTGGTTGTAGAATGGTTCCAGCGACTATAAGACTTCAAATGGCGGCTGTAGACTAGTTCCACCAGCTTTCAAAGCTGTTATATAAAGGCTGGTATCTACAAGACTCAAAATGACGGCTGTAATTCTACAGCCATTCGTTGCACAAGCTGGTAAAGATGTTATATAAAGGATGGCGAGTAGAAGACTCAAAATGACGGCTCTACCGTTTCTACAATGGTTCTAGCAACATGTATTTCTGTTATAAAAAGGATGGCGGGTATAAGACTAAAAATGACGGCTGTAGAATGGTTTCAGCAGCTGGTAAAGCTGTTATATAAAGTATGGCGGGTATAAGACTAAAAATTGCGCTTTTAGAATTGTTCCAGCAGTTTGTATAACTGTTATTTAAATGATGGCGGCTATAAGACCCAAAATGGCTGCTGTACAATGGTTCCAGCAGCTTTTATGGATGTTATATAAAGCATGGCCGCTAAAAGACTCAAAATTGCGGCTGGACAATGGTTCCAGCGGCTATAAGACTCAAAATAGCGGCTGTAGAGTAGTTCCAGCAGTTTTCAAAACTGTTATATAAAAGATGGTATCTACAAGACTCAAAATGACGGCTGTAGAATGGTTCCAGAAGCTGGTAAAGCTATTATATAAAGGATGGCGGGTATAAGACACAAAATGGCGGCTGTAGAATGGTTCCAGCAATTTGTACTTCTGTTATAAAAAGGATGTTGGCTACAAGACTCAAATTGACGGATGTAGAATGGTTCCAGCAGCATGTTAAGCTATTATATATAGGATGGCGTTCATAAAGCTCAAAACGTCGGCTGTAAAATGGTTCGAGAAGTTTGTATAGCTGTTATATAAATGATTGCGGCTACAAGACTCAAAATGGAGGCTGTAGAATGGTTCCAGCAGCTTGTAAAGCGGTTATATAAAGGATGGCGTTCATAAAGCTCAAAACGTCGGCTGTAAAATGGTTCCAGCAGTTTGTATAGCTGTTATATAAATGATTGCGGCTACAAGACTCAAAATGGCGGCTACAAGACCCACAATGGCGGCTGTACAATGGTTCCAGCAGCTTTTATGGATGTTATATAAAGCATGGCGGCTATAAGATTAAAAATGGTGGTTGTAGAATAGTTCCAGCGACTATAAGACTTCAAATGGCGGCTGTAGACTAGTTCCACCAGCTTTCAAAGCTGTTATATAAAGGTTGGTATCTACAAGACTCAAAATGACGGCTGTAGAATGGTTGCACAAGCTGGTAAAGATGTTATCTAAAGGATGGCGGGTATAAGACTCAAAATGACAGCTGTAGAATGGTTCCAGCAGCTTATAAAGCTGTTATATAAAGTATGACAGGTATAAGACTAAAAATTGTGCTTTTAGAATTGTTCAGGCAGTTTGTGTAACTGTTATTTAAATGGTGGCGGCTATAAGACCCAAAATGGCGGCTGTACAATGGTTCCAACAGCTTTTATGGATGTTATATAAAGCATGGCCGCTAAATGACTCAAAATTGCGGCTGGACAATGGTTCTAGCGGCTATAAGACTCAAAATGGCCGCTGTAGACTTGTTCCAGCAGCTTTCAAAGCTGTTATATAAAGGATGGTATCTAAAAGACTCAAAATGACGGCTGTAGAGTGGTTCCAGAAGCTGTTAAAGCTATTATATAAAGGATGGCGGGTATAAGACTCAAAACGGTGGCTGTAGAATGATTCCAGCAGATTGTAAAGTTGTTATATAAAGGATGGCGTTCATAAAGCTCAAAACGTCAACTGTAAAATGGTTCCAGCAGTTTGTATAGCTGTTATATAAATGATTGCGGCTACAAGACTCAAAATCGCGGATGTAGAATGGTTCCAGTAGCTTGTAAAACGGTTATATAAAGGATGGCGAGTATAAGACTCAAAATGACGGCTGTAGAATGGTTCCAGCAACTTGTATTTCTGTTATAAAAAGGATGGTATCTACAGGTATATCTAAAGTTGTTATATAAAGGATGGCGAGTATAAGACTCAAAATGACGGCTGTATAATGGTTACAGCAATTTGTATTTCTGTTATAAAATGGATGTTGGCTACAAGACTCAAATTGACGGATGTAGAATGGTTCCAGCAGCATGTAAAGCTATTATATAAAGGATGGAGTTCATAAAGCTCAAAACGTCGGCTGTAAAATGGTTCGAGCAGTTTGTATAGCTGTTATATAAATGATTGCGGCTACAAGACTCAAAATGGCGGCTGTACAATGGTTCCAGCAGCTTGTAAAGCGGTTATATAAAGGATGGCGTTCATAAAGCTCAAAACGTCGGCTGTAAAATGGTTCCAGCAGTTTGTATAGCTGTTATATAAATGATTGCGGCTACAAGACTCAAAATGGCGGCTACAAGACCCAAAATGGCGGCTGTACAATGGTTCCAGCAGCTTTTATGGATATTATATAAAGCATGGCGGCTATAAGATGGTGGTTGTAGAATGGTTCCAGCGACTATAAGACTTCAAATGGCGGCTGTAGACTAGTTCCACCAGCTTTCAAAGCTGTTATATAAAGGTTGGTATCTACAAGACTCAAAATGACGGCTGTAGAATGGTTGCACAAGCTGGTAAAGATGTTATCTAAAGGATGTCGGGTATAAGACTCCAAATGGCGGTAGAATGGTTCCAGCAGCTTGTAAAGCTGTTAAATAAAGGATGGTATCTACAAGACTCAAAATGACGGCTGTAGAATGGTTGCACAAGCTGGTAAAGTTGTTAACTAAAGGATTACGGGTATAAGACTCCAAATGGCGGCTGTAGAATGGTTCCAGCAGCTTGTAAAGCTGTTATATAAAGGATGATATCTACAAGACTCAAATTGACGGCTGTAGAATTGTTCCAGCAGTTTGTATAAGTGGTTTATATATGATTGCGGCTACAAGACTTAAAATGGCGGCTGTAGATTGGCTCTAGCAGTTTGTAAAGCTATTATATAACTGATGGCGAGTAGAAGACTCAAAATGACGGCTTTACAGCCGTTTCTACAATGGTTCCATCAACTTGTATTTTTGTTATAAAAAGGATGGTGGCTACAAGACTCAAAATGACGGCTGTAGAATGGTAAGAGCAGCTTGTAAAGCTGGTTTATAAAGGATGGCGGGTATAAGACTCAAAATGGCGGCTGTAGAATGGTTCCAGCAGCTTGTAAAGCTGTTATATAAAGGATGGTATCTACAAGACTCAAAATGACGGCTGTAGAATGGTTCCAAAATCTGGTAAAGCTGTTATATAAAGGCTGGCGGGAATAAGATTCAAAATGACGGCTGTAGAATGGTTCGAGCAGCTTGTAAAGCAGTTATATAAAGGACGGTATCTACAAGACTCAAAATGACGGCTGTAGAATGGTTCCAAAATCTGGTAAAGCTGTTATACAAAGGATGGCGGGAATAAGATTCAAATTGACGGCTGTAGAATTGTTCCAGAAGCTTGTAAAGCTGTTATATAAAGGATGGCGGCTATGAGACTAAAAATTGTGGTTGTTGAATGGCTCCAGCAGTTTGTATAAATTTTATATAAATGATGGCGGCTAAAAGACCCAAAATGGCGGCTGTAGAATGGTTCCAGAAGCTGGTAAAGCTTTTATATAAAGGCTAGCGGGTATAAGACACAAATTGACGGCTGTAGAATTGTTCCAGAAGCTTGTAAAGCTGTTATATAAAGGATGGCGGCTATGAGACTAAAAATTGTGGTTGTTGAATGGCTCCAGCAGTTTGTATAAATGGTACATAAATGATGGCAGGTACAAGACCCAAAATGGCGGCTTAACAATGGTTCCAGCAGCTTTTATGGATGTTATTTAAAGCATGGCGGCTAAAAGACTCAAATTGCGGCTGGAGAATGGTTCTAGCAGCTTGTATAGCTGTCGTATAAAAGATGGCGGCTATAAGATTCAAAACGGCGGCTGTAGAATAGGTCCAGCAGCATCCAAAGTTGTTATATAAAGGATGGCGGCTATCAGACTCAAAATGGCGGTTGTAGAATGGTTCCAGCGGTTATAAGACTCAAAATGGCGCCTGTAGACTAGTTCCAGCAGCTTTTAAAGCTGTTATATAAAGGATGGTATCTACAAGACCCAAAATGGCGGCTGTAGAATGGTTCCAGAAGCTGGTAAAGCTATTATATAAAGGATGGCGGGTATAAGACTCAAAATGGCGGCTGTAGAATGGTTCCAGCAGATTGTAAAGTTGTTATATAAAGGATGGCGAGTATGAGACTCATAATGATTTGTAATTTTGTATTTCTGTTATAAAAAGGATGGTGGCTACAAGACTCAAAATGACGGCTGTAGAATGGTTGCAGCAGCATGTAAAGCTATTATATAATGGATGGCGTTCATAAAGCTCAAAACGTCGGCTGTAAAATGATTCCAGCAGTTTGTATAGCTGTTATATAAATTATTGCGGCTACAAGACTCAAAATGGGGGCTGTAGAATGGTTCCAGCAGCTTGTTAAGCTGTTATATAAAGGATGGCGGCTATGAGACTAAAAATTGTGGTTGTTGAATGGCTCCATCAGTTTGTATAAATGTTATATAAATGATGGCGGCTACAAGACCCAAAATGGCGGCTGTAGAATGGTTCCAGAAGCTGGTAAAGCTTTTATATAATCCGTAATTACCACACATCTTAAAATGGTTTTCCAGCCACATCCAACAGCAAACTCATTTGTACTTCCGCCTTCGAGCACATTAACGGATAGTGAGTACTTGGAACTCCAATCGGATGAGATCACTGCAGTTATTAAAAACCACATAAAGCCGAACAAAGCCCCTGGTCATGACCTAATCACACCGGAAATGATCCTATAACTCAAGGATCCCAAGAGGATGAAAAAGGTTCACTATCATCATGATTCCTAAAGTGGGAAAGGACAAAACCCAACCATCATCCTATAGGCCAATTAGTTTGCTGCCATGTCTTTCAAAGCTTTTTGAAAAGGTCCTGCAGATTCCACTAAACTCATTTCTGGCATCGGAGAACACAATCCCTTCACACCAGTTCGGCTTCCGCGAAAAACATGGGACAATTGAACAAGTCAATCGTATAACATCCGAAATACGAACAGCATTCGAACTAAAAGAATACTGTAAGTCTGTCTTTCTCGACGTTGCCCATGCTTTCGACAGAGTTTGGCTGAAGGGTCTAAAGTTCAAAATCCGGCAAAAACTCCCACAGTACACCCACAAACTCATGGAATCTTACCTTTACAATAGGAAATTCGCTGTAAGATGTAATGGCTCCGTCTCGGCTGACTTTGAAATCGAAAGTGGTGTACCGCAAGGCAGTGTACTTGGCCCATTGCTCTACCTGCTGTACACTGCAGACCTACCAACGAGTTTTGGCCTTTCAACGTCCACTTTTGCCGATGACACGGCAATCCTCAATTGGATCACCAATGCTCGGTCCCCTCTACGTCTGGAGTATAAAGTCCTGGAGTATAAACTCCTCTACAACTCCGTACTGAAACCCATCTGGAGTTACGGTGCCGTACTATATGGAAATGCAAGTAACAGCAATGTCGACATTATACAAAGGGCGCATTCCCTTTCGCGAACTACTAATAGAACTAGTCTTAAAAGAAATGACAGACCAACCCAATAATAAATGATTAGGGCAATATCCCCTGGATATATCTTAAGTACTAGATTAAGAAAAATATCTCAAACTTGTTGTTATCATCTAGTTTAAGAGTAGATTCAACAAATATATTGTTGGTGTTTAGATTATATAAAATAAGAGAACATTAAGCCAATTATAATATTGAACAAATAAAAATGTATGTCAATGTTAAGTATGTAACCCGATTATAGAGATCGATGGCTCATCAGTCATAAGTAGATCTGATATGGTCAGCAGTAAACAATAAAGACCTAGTTAATCAATAAAAACGTACTTTGCCGACCTAACACTATGTCGAACTATGCCCTGGTGAGCTCGCTATTTTGTACTATAAAAGAAATGCATTATTCTTAGTAAGATCAGATACCAATTGTAGCTATATCGGGTGTGCATCGCTGTGTCTTTGGCCCCCATCTCTACCTTTGTAATCTCACTCCGAGGTCCACCCAATTTATGTGTTGGTTGCGACAACCTTTAATCACTGGTTTATGTGCTAGTGCCTATATATATATATATAAATAAATAAACATTTAATAACTTCAAGAAACACTAACGTCTTTCATTGAACATTTTGGTGACCCCGACATTGGCGGCTCCAAGTTAAAAGAATAACAGACTTGGTGAAACCGTCATCAAGCGAGAACATTTGGTCAACTCAGGCGACCAATCTCTCAACAAAAAGGAAACTGGTCAACTAGGCGACTACTTTCTTTGCACGCTTTGGACACGACAATCCTAAGCGAGGGCACAAATTGATGAACATCTCACATCAATCTGGGGTCCAGACTAAAAACATCGCAATTGATTAACTTGGCAATCATTGCGTAGCCACCTTGGCGAATAAAAAAGATTTATTGGAAAACTAGGAGTTGGTTTTCCGCAACGGGGTAGCAGTGCATACCCATTGAATAAAAGTTGATCAACTAGGCGATCACTTTATAAAAAACATTTAACAACGATTTGTGTCAACGAGGCGACCAAATCATAAAAAGTTATTTTTATATAAAATAAAGTTTGATCAACTCAACTCTGTTGCATTCCCTGGCGTCAGCAATATCTGACCTAGTTAACTCGGTCAGTAACCCAGGTAGTACGCACGAGTATAGATTTTGGCATTGATCAGCAATTTTTGAAACAAAGAAAAGAAACTCAAAAAATTGGTTTTACTGTCGTGGCGACTTCGATTTATTTCGTATTCTTATTTGTGCTACACTTGACCAATTTTAGGAACGAGTCGGAGCGTTTGACAAAATAAACAGATAAGCAATTACATAAGAATATAAAAGAACATGGAGGAGTTTTATAAACAGCAGACAGAACGAGGAGAGGCAATCCAGGCCTTCATTCGGAATACCAAATAAACAAATCCATCTTATTTCGAGGAAAAACTTGAGCTCCTAGAATACATGTGGGAGAACTTCAAGAAATGTCATCAGGAGTTGATGGACAAATTAAATAATGTACCAACTGAAGATGACTACTTTGTAACGGACTATTTCAGCAAAATGAAGACGGTTGTATCTAATATAGTGGAAGAGTGGAAGGACCATTTGGCAAAAATAAAGCTAGAGAGACAAGCTCGCCAACGAGGGGAAGAGCGAGTTATGATCAAACCACTGGTTCGCAAGCAAAGTGCTCTGCTGGAGTCATTATCCAGATAAAATGACTTACAAATCGGTAGTCGAAAAATTATGGATGCAAATTGAAGAAATCCATTATGAGATTCACCGGCTTGCTGAAAATCCGGCCGAAGCCGGATATAATATAGCTACGTTTTTGGCCGCAGAAAATACAATGCTGAAATTCTGTGTGGCACCAGCAGAAAATGTAGTGATACAATCACCACCTGTATTGCAATCGATACAATCATTGCAACTACCCTAAATTCCCATTCCAAAATTTGATGGGGATTATCTGAAATGGCAACAATTTCATGACATCTATAAAAAGGTGGTTCATGAGTCAAATGTATCCACGATAGAGAAAATGTGGTACTTAAAATCAAACCTTTCTGGAGAAGCAGAGAGTTTGATACGGCACCTGGAATTAACAGAAGCCAATTACAACACTGCTTGGTCAGTGTTGCAGGAACGTTTTAATAACAAACGAGTTCTAGTAACACAATGTTGCATTTAGAAACAGGCAACCAAATTGCGACATCTGCTTCTGCAGCTTCTGCGTATGGAATTGGCAGAAAATACACCCTGTTGGCAACGGCCAAGGTAGTGGTAAAAGGGATCAATGAAAGGAAAGGAGAATTTCGAGCACTCCTGGATAGCGGCTCTCAAGTAAATCTCGTCTCAGAGAGACTGGTAAAGAAGTTATCGTTAAAAATTAGCGAGACTCATGTGCATGGAGTGAGTGGTCAACCACAGATAAGCAAGGCGCGAGTAAGCTTGGTTGTAAGGTCAAGATACAACAAGTTCGCAATGCTAGTTGAGGCATTTGTATTGCCACACATAATAGGTGACCAACCCACAGAACAAATAACGCAGAAAGTCACATTACGAGACAACATTTGATAAACCCGGAAAAATTGATATGCTGTTAAGAGCTGATTATCACTATGTTATACTGCTACCAGAAAGGAGACGGGGCAATCGAAACCGTCCAACATTACAAAACTCAGAGTTCGGATGGATTGTTGCTGGCAGAATTAATATGTCAACGTCATCTTCAATCACATGTATGGTAGGCATGACGAATTCAGAGGAATCACTGGAAAGATTCTGGCAGCTAGACACACTAGAGCCAATAAAAAGGTACAGGAGTCCGGAGGAAGAGTATTGTGAAAAATTCTTCCTCGATAACCTACACACGGCGGCGGACAATCGACTAATTGTAAAGCTTCCATTTGCTGAAGAGGCGTTATCTCTTGGAGAATCTCGGGAAGTAGCCATAAGAAGATTCATGTCGTTAGAGAGGCGAATGAACCCTGACATAAAAAAAGAGTATGTAAAATTTATGTCAGAATATGAACAGCTTGGACATATGAAGCAAGTAATGGTAGAACAAATTCCTAAGAACCATTACTTTATACCGCATCATTGTGTACTAAAACCAGAAAGTACCACCACCAAGCTAATTTGTAATTTGGTATTTGATGCATCATGCAAAACGTCATCAGGAAAATCACTGAACGACATTTTATATCCTGGACCAGTTGTACAGAGTCAACTCTTCTCAATTCTTCTGCGGTTCAGGACACACAAATATGTGTTCACGGCAGACATTGAAAAAATGACGGCTGTAGAATGGTAACAGCAGCTTGTAAAGCTGGTTTATAAAGATGGCGGGTATAAGACTCAAAATGGCGGCTGTAAAATGGTTCCAGCAGCTTGAAAAAGCTGTTATAAAAAGCATGGCGTTCATAAGGCTCACAACGTCGGCTGTAAAATGATTCCAGCAGCTTGTAAAGTTGTTATATAAAGGATTACGGCTACAAGACTCAAAATGGCGGCTGTAGAATGGTTCCAGCAGCTTGAAAAGCTGTTATATTAAGGATGGTATCTACAAGACTCAAAATGACGGCTGTAGAATGGTTCCAAAATCTGGTAAAGCTGTTATATAAAGGCTGGCGGGAATAAGATTCAAAGTGACGGCTGTAGAATGGTTCCAGCAGCTTGTAAAGCTGTTATATAAAGGATGGTATCTACAAGACTCAAAATGACGGCTGTAGAATGGTTCCAAAATCTGGTAAAGCTGTTATATAAAGGCTGGCGGGAATAAGATTCAAATTGACGGCTGTAGAATTGTTCCAGAAGCTTGTAAAGCTGTTATATAAAGGATGGCGGCTATGAGACTAAAAATTGTGGTTGTTGAATGGCTCCAGCAGTTTGTATAAATTTTATATAAATGATGGCGGCTACAAGTCCCAAAATAGCGGCTGTAGAATGGTTCCAGAAGCTGGTAAAGCTTTTATATAAAGGCTAGCGGGTAGAAGACTCAAATTGACGGCTGTAGAATTGTTCCAGAAGCTTATAAAGCTGTTATATAAAGGATGGCGGCTATGAGACTAAAAATTGTGGTTGTTGAATGGCTCCAGCAGTTTGTATGAATGGTATATAAATGATGGCGGCTACAAGACTTAAAATGGCGGCTGTACAATGGTTCCAGCAATTTGTATTTCTAAATATTTGTATTTCTATATATAAAAAGGATGGTGGCTACAAGACTCAAAATGACGGCTGTAGAATGGTTCCAGAAGCTGGTAAAGCTATTATATAAAGGATGGCGGGTATGAGACTCAAAATGACGGCTGTAGAATGGTTCCAAAATCTGGTAAAGCTGTTATATAAAGGCTGGCGGGAATAAGATTCAAAGTGACGGCTGTAGAATGGTTCCAGCAGCTTGTAAAGCTGTTATATAAAGGATGGTATCTACAAGACTCAAAATGACGGCTGTAGAATGGTTCCAAAATCTGGTAAAGCTGTTATATAAAGGCTGGCGGGAATAAGATTCAAATTGACGGCTGTAGAATTGTTCCAGAAGCTTGTAAAGCTGTTATATAAAGGATGGCGGCTATGAGACTAAAAATTGTGGTTGTTGAATGGCTCCAGCAGTTTGTATAAATTTTATATAAATGATGGCGGCTACAAGTCCCAAAATGGCGGCTGTAGAATGGTTCCAGAAGCTGGTAAAGCTTTTATATAAAGGCTAGCGGGTATAAGACTCAAATTGACGGCTGTAGAATTGTTTCAGAAGCTTATAAAGCTGTTATATAAAGGATGGCGGCTATGAGACTAAAAATTGTGGTTGTTGAATGGCTCCAGCAGTTTGTATGAATGGTATATAAATGATGGCGGCTACAAGACTTAAAATGGCGGCTGTACAATGGTTTTAGCAATTTGTATTTCTAAATATTTGTATTTCTATATATAAAAAGGATGGTGGCTACAAGACTCAAAATGACGGCTGTAGAATGGTTCCAGTAGCTGGTAAAGCGGCTAAAAGACTCAAATTGCGGCTGGAGAATGGTTCTAGCAGCTTGTATAGCTGTCGTATAAAAGATGGCGGCTATAAGATTCAAAACGGCGGCTGTAGAATAGGTCCAGCAGCATCTAAAGTTGTTATATAAAGGATGGCGGCTATCAGACTCAAAATGGCGGTTGTAGAATGGTTCCAGCGGTTATAAGACTCAAAATGGCGCCTGTAGACTAGTTCCAGCACCTTTTAAAGCTGTTATATAAAGGATGGTATCTACAAGACTCAAAATGACGGCTGTAGAAGATGGTAAAGCTATTATATAAAGGATGGCGGGTATAAGCCTCAAAATGGCGGCTGTAGAATGGTTCCAGCAGATTGTAAAGTTATTATATAAAGGATGGCGAGTATAAGACTCATAATGACGGCTGTAGAATGGTTCCAGCAATTTGTATTTCTGTTATAAAAAGGATGGTGGCTACAAGACTCAAAATGACGGCTGTAGAATGGTTCTAGAAGCTGGTAAAGCTATTATATAAAGGATGGCGGGTATGAGACTCAAAATGACGGCTGTAGAATGGTTCCAGTAGCTGGTAAAGCTGTTATATTTACTTGACTCAAAATGACGGCTGTAGAATGGTTCCAAAAGCTGGTAATGCTGTTATATAAAGGCTGGCGGGTATAAGACTCAAAATGACGGCTGTAGAATGGTAACAGCAGCTTGTAAATCTGTTATATAAAGGATGGCGGCTATAAACTAAAAATGACTAAAAATTGTGATTGTAGAATGGTTCCAGCAGTTTGTATAACTGTTATATAAATGATGGCGGCTACAAGACCCAAAATGGCGGCTGTACAATGGTTCCAGCAGCTTTTATGGATGTTATATAAAGCATGGCGGCTAAAAGACTCCAAATTGCGGCTGGAGAATGGTTCTAGCAGCTTGTATAGCTGTCGTATAAAAGATGGCGGCTATAAGATTCAAAACGTCGGCTGTAGAATTGTTCCAGCAGCTTCCAAAGTTGTTATATAAAGGATGGCGGCTATAAGACTCAAAATGGCGGTTGTAGAATGGTTCCAGCGGCTATAAGACTCAAAATGGCGGCTGTAGACTAGTTCCAGCAGTTTTCAAAGCTGTTATATAAAGGATGGTATCTACAAGACTCAAAATGACGGCTGTAGAATGGTTCCAGAAGCTGGTAAAGATATTTTATAAAGGATGGCGGGTATAAGACTCAAAATGGCGGCTGTAGAATGGTTTCAGCAGATTGTAAAGTTGTTATATAAAGGATGGCGAGTATAAGACTCAAAATGACGGCTGTAGAATGCTTCCAGCAATTTGTATTTCTGTTATAAAAAGGATGGTGGCTACAAGACTCAAAATGACGGCTGTAGAATGGTTCCAGCAGCGTGTAAAGCTATTATATAAAGTATGGCGTTCATAAAGCTCAAAACGTCGGCTGTAAAATGATTCCAGCAGTTTGTATAGCTGTTATATAAATGATTGCGGCTACAAGACTCAAAATGGCGCCTGTAGACTAGTTCCAGCAACTTTTAAAGCTGTTATATAAAGGATGGTATCTACAAGACTCAAAATGACGGCTGTAGAATGGTTCCAGAAGCTGGTAAAGATATTGTATAAAGGATGCCGGGTATAAGACTCAAAATGGCGGCTGTAGAAAGGTTCCAGCAGATTGTAAAAATGTTATATAAAGGATGGCGAGTATAAGACTCAAAATGACGGCTGTAGAATGCTTCCAGCAATTTGTATTTCTGTTATAAAAAAAATGGTGGCTACAAGGCTCAAAATGACGGCTGTAGAATGGTTCCAGCAGCGTGTAAAGCTATTATATAAAGTATGGCGTTCATAAAGCTCAAAACGTCGGCTGTAAAATGATTCCAGCAGTTTGTATAGCTGTTATATAAATGATTGCGGCTACAAGACTCAAAATGGCGCCTGTAGACTAGTTCCAGCAACTTTCAAAGCTGTTATATAAAGGATGGTATCTACAAGACTCAAAATGACGGCTGTAGAATGCTTCCAGCAATTTGTATTTCTGTTATAAAAAGGATGGTAGCTACAAGACTCAAAATGACGGCTGTAGAATGGTTCCAGAAGCTGGTAAAGATATTGTATAAAGGATGGCGAGTATAAGACTCAAAATGACGGCTGTAGAATGCTTCCAGCAATTTGTATTTCTGTTATAAAAAGGATGGTGGCTACAAGACTCAAAATGACGGCTGTAGAATGGATCCAGCAGCATGTAAAGCTATTATATAAGGGATGGCGTTCATAAAGCTCAAAACGTCGGCTGTAAAATGATTCCAGCAGTTTGTATAGCTGTAATATAAATGATTGCGGCTACAAGACTCAAAATGGCGCCTGTAGACTAGTTCCAGCAACTTTCAAAGCTGTTATATAAAGGATGGTATCTACAAGACTCAAAATGACGGCTGTAGAATGGTTCCAGAAGCTGGTAAAGATATTGTATAAAGGATGGCGAGTATAAGACTCAAAATGACGGCTGTAGAATGCTTCCAGCAATTTGTATTTCTGTTATAAAAAGGATGGTGGCTACAAGACTCAAAATGACGGCTGTAGAATGGATCCAGCAGCATGTAAAGCTATTATATAAGGGATGGCGTTCATAAAGCTCAAAACGTCGGCTGTAAAATGATTCCAGCAGTTTGTATAGCTGTAATATAAATGATTGCGGCTACAAGACTCAAAATGGCGCCTGTAGACTAGTTCCAGCAACTTTCAAAGCTGTTATATAAAGGATGGTATCTACAAGACTCAAAATGACGGTTTTAAATGGTTCCAGAAGCTGGTAAAGCTCTTATATAAAGGATGGCGTTCATATGGCTCACAGCGTCGGCTGTAGAATGGTTCCAGTAGCTGCTGAAGCTGTTATGTTTACTAGACTCAAAATGACGGCTGTAGAATGGTTCCAGAAGCTGGTAAAGCTGTTATATAAAGGCTGGCGGATATAAGACTCAAAATAAGACTAAAAATTGTGATTGTAGAATGGTTCCAGCAGATTGTATAACTGTTATATAAATGATGGCGGCTACAAGACCCAAAATGGCGGCTGTACAATGGTTCCAGCAGCTTTTATGGATGTTATATAAAGCATGGCGGCTAAAAGACTCAAAATTGCGGCTGGAGAATGGTTCTAGCAGCTTGTATAGCTGTCGTATAAAAGATGGCGGCTATAAGATTCAAAAAGGCGGCTGTAGAATAGTTCCAGCAGCTTCCAAAGTTGTTATATAAAGGATTGCGGCTACAAGACTCAAAATGACGGCTGTAGAATGGTTCCAGCAATTTGTATTTCTGTTATAAAAAGGATGGTGGCTACAAGACTCAAAATGACGGCTGTAGAATGGTTCCAGCAGCGTGTAAAGCTATTATATAAAGTATGGCGTTCATAAAGCTCAAAACGTCGGCTGTAAAATGATTTCAGCAGTTTGTATAGCTGTTATATAAATGATTGCGGCTACAAGACCCAAAATGGGGGCTGTAGAATGGTTCCAGTACTTTGTAAAGCGGTTATTTAAAGGATGGCGGCTATAAGACTCCAAATGGCGGCTGTAGAATGGTTCCAGCAGCTTATAAAGCTGCTATATAAAGGATGGTATCTACAAGACTCAAAATGACGGCTGTAGAATGGTTGCACAAGCTGGTAAAGATGTTATCTAAAGGATGGTGGCTACAAGACTCAAAATGACGGCTAAGAATGGTTCCAGCAGCTTGTAAAGCTGTTATATAAAGGATGGCGTTCATAAGGCTCACAACGTCAGCTGTAAAATGATTCCAGCAGTTTTTATAGTTGTTATATAAATGATTACGGCTACAAGACTCAAAATGACGGCTAAGAATGGTTCCAGCAGCTTGTAAAGCTGTTATATAAAAGATGGCGTTCATAAGGCTCACAACGTCAGCTGTAAAATGATTCCAGCAGTTTTTATAGTTGTTATATAAATGATTACGGCTACAAGACTCAAAATGACGGCTGTAGAATGGTAACAGCAGCTTGTAAAGCTGTTATATAAAGGATGGCGGCTATAAGACTAAAAATTGTTATTGTAGAATGGTAACAGCAGCTTGTAAAGCTGTTATAAAAAGGATGGCGGCTATAAGACTAAAAATTGTGATTGTAGAATGGTTCCAGCAGTTTGTATAGCTGTTATATAAATGATTGCGGCTACAAGACCCAAAATGGCGGCTGTACAATGGTTCAAGCGGCTATAAGACTCAAAATGGCGGCTGTAGACTAGTTCCAGCAGCTTTCAAAGCTGTTATATAAAGGATGATATCTACAACACTCAAAATGACGGCTGTAGAATGGTTGCAGCAGCTTGTAAAGCTGTTATATAAAGGATGGCGGCTATAAGACTAAAAATGGTGGTTGTAGAATCGTTCCAGCAGTTTGTATAGCTGTTATATAAATGATTGCGGCTACAAGACCCAAAATGGCGGCTGTACAATGGTTCCAGCGGCTATAAGACTCCAAATGGCGGCTGTAGACTAGTTCCAGTTATATAAAAGATGATATCTACAACACTCAAAATGACGGCTGTAGAATGGTTCCAGAAGCTGGTAAAACTATTATATGAAGGATGGCGGGTATAAGACTCAAAATGGCGGCTGTAGAATGGTTCCAGCAGCTTGTAAAGTTGTTATATAAAAAATGGCGTGTATAAGACTCAAAATGACGGCTGTAGAATGGTTCCAGCAATTTGTATTTCTGTTATAAAAAGGATGGCGGCTACAAGACCCAAAATGGCGGCTGTACAATGGTTACAGCAGATTTTATGGATGTTATATAAAGCATGGCGGCTTAAGATTCGAAATGGTGGTTGTAGAATGGTTCCAGCGACTATAAGACTTCAAATGGCGGCTGTAGACTAGTTCCACCAGCTTTCAAAGCTGTTATATAAAGGATGGTATCTACAAGACTCAAAATGACGGTTGTAGAATGGTTGCACAAGCTGGTAAAGATGTTATCTAAAGGATGTCGGGTATAAGACTCCAAATGGCGGCTGTAGAATGATTCCAGCAGCTTGTAAAGCTGTTATATAAAGGATGGTATCTACATGTTATCTAGATGTTATCTGAAGGATGGCGGGTAAAAGACTCAAAATGACGGCTGCTATATAAAGGATGGTATCTACAAGACTCAAAATGACGGCTGTAGAATGGTTGCACGAGCTGGTAAAGATGTTATCTAAAGGATGGCGGGTATAAGACTCCAAATGTCGGCTGTAGAATGGTTCCAGCAGCTTGTAAATCTGTTATATAAAGGATGGTATCTACAAGACTCAAAATGACGGCTGTAGAATGGTTGCACAAGCTGGTAAAGATGTTATGTAAAGGATGGCAGGTATAAGACTCCAAATGTCGGCTGTAGAATGGTTTCAGCAGCTTGTAAAGCTTTTATATAAAGGATGGTATCTACAAGACTCAAAATGACGGCTGTAGAATGGTTGCACAAGCTGGTAAAGATGTTATCTAAAGGATGGCGGGTATAAGACTCCAAATGTCGGCTGTAGAATGGTTCCAGCAGCTTGTAAATCTGTTATATAAAGGATGGTATCTACAAGACTCAAAATGACGGCTGTAGAATTGTTGCACAAGCTGGTAAAGATGTTATCTAAAGGATGACGAGTATTAGACTCAAAATGACGGCTGAAGAATGGTTCCAGCAGTTTGTATAGCTATTATATAAATGATTGCGGCTACAAGACTCAAAATGGCGGCTGTAGATTGGTTCCAGCAGCTTGTAAAGCTGTTATATAAAGGATGGTATCTACAAGACTCAAAATGACGGCTGTAGAATGGTTCCAAAAGCTGGTAAAGCTGTTATATAAAGGCTGGCGGGTATAAGACTCAAAATGACGGCTGTAGAATGGTTCCAGCAGCTGGTAAAATTATTATATAAAAAATGGCGTGTATAAGACACAAAATGACGGCTGTAGAATGGTTCCAGCAATTTGTATTTCTGTTATAAAACGGATGGCGGCTACAAGACCCGAAATGGCGGCTGTACAATGGTTCCAGCAGCTTTTATTTTTCAAAATGGTGGTTGAAGAATGGTTCCAGCGACTATAAGACTTCAAATGGCGGCTGTAGACTAGTTCCAGCAGCTTTCAAAGCTGTTATATAAAGGATGGTATCTACAAGACTCAAAATGACGGCTGTAGAATGGTTGCACAAGCTGGTAAAGATGTAATCTAAAGGATGTCGGGTAAAAGACTCCAAATGGCGGCTGTAGAATGGTTCCAGCAGCTTGTAAAGCTGTTATATAAAGGATGGTATCTACAATACTCAAAATGACGGCTGTAGAATGGTTGCACAAGCTGGTAAAGATGTTATCTAAAGAATGGCGGGTATGAGACTCCAAATGGAGGCTGTAGAATGGTTCCAGCAGCTTGTAAAGCTGTTATATAAAGTATGGTATCTACAAGACTCAAATTGACGGCTGTAGAATGGTTCCAGCAATTTGTATTTCTGTTATAAATAGCAAAGAAGCTAACTTCGGCTATGCCAAAGTTTATATACCCTTGCAGTCCTTGGCAATAATATTTTTACATTTTGAAATTTCTTTCTCTGCTACTCAATTCATCAATACACAAACAAAACATTCAAATTATTTCTTTTTTACTCCAAATTTTTCTTCCATCATTCCGTAAGCAAAGCACAACACGGATACACACACATACTCGCGTAGCGCTACGTCTGTGTGTGTGTATGCATGTGCTCTGTTTGATTTGCTGATGACGTAGAACCGATTTGAATTGACTGTAACTTGTGTTCTATTTATCCGATCAAGTTCAAATTTTGGGATCTGAGACTTTATATAAAATTCTATTATATTGGTAAATTTCATGGGGATACTCCAATTTTTGCAAAAATTTTTGTTCCAGAGCTATATGATATAGTAGTCCGATCCCGATGATTTTCATACTTTATCTCACCCGGGTAAAAATAAGCTCCCAAAAAAATTTTATCCCGATAGCTCTTAAGATGGCTGAGTAAAACGCGTACGCACCGACGGACAGACGGACAGACGGACATGGCTATATCGACTCAGCTTCTCATGCTGATCAAGAATATATATACTTTATGGGGTCGGAAACGTCTCCTTCTGTGCGTTACAAACATCTGACCAATTTTATAATACCCTCTGCAAGAGTATAAAAAGGATGGTGGCTACAAGACCCAAAATGGCGGCTGTACAATGGGTTCAGCAGATTTTATGGATTTTATATAAAGCATGGCGACTATAAGATTCAAAATGGTGGTTGAAGAATGGTTCCAGCGACTATAAGACTTCAAATGGCGGCTGTAGACTAGTTCCAGCAGCTTTCAAAGCTGATATATAAAGGATGGCGTTTATTAGGCTCACAACGTCGGCTGTAAAATGATTCCAGCAGTTTGTATAGTTGTTATATAAATGATTACGGCTACAAGACTCAAAATGACGGCTGTAGAATGGTTCCAAAAGCTGGTAAAACTGTTATATAAAGGATGGCGTTCATAAGGCTCACAACGTCGACTGTCAAATGATTCCAGCAGTTTGTATAGTTGTTATATAAATGATTATGGCTACAAGACTCAAAATGACGGCTGTAGAATGGTTGCACAAGCTGGTAAAGATATTATCTAAAGGATGGCGGGTATAAGGCTCCAAATGGCGGCTGTACAATGGTTCCAGCAGCTTGTAAAGCTGTTATATAAAGGATGGTATCTACAAGACTCAAAATGACGGCTGTAGAATGGTTGCACAAGCTGGTAAAGATGTTATCTAAAGGATGGTGGCTACAAGACTCAAAATGACGGCTAAGAATGGTTCCAGCAGCTTGTAAAGCTGTTATATAAAGGATGGCGGGTATAAGACTCAAAATGGCGGCTATAAAATGGTTCCAGCAGCTTGTAAAGCTGTTATATAAAGGATGGCGTTCATAAGGCTCACAACGTCGGCTGTAAAATGATTCCAGCAGTTTGTATAGTTGTTATATAAATGATTACGGCTACAAGACTCAAAATGATGGCTGTAGAATGGTTACAGAAGCTGGTTAAGCTGTTATATCTACAAGACTTAAAATGACGGCTGTAGAATGGTTCCAGAAGCTGGTAATGCTGTTATATAAAGGCTGGCTGGTATAAGACTCAAAATGACGGCTGTAGAATGGTTCCAGCAGCTTGTAAAGCTTTTATATAAAAAATGGTATCTACAAGACTCAAAATGACGGCTGTAGAATGGTTGCACAAGCTGATAAAGCTGTTATATAAAGGCTGGCAGGTATAAGACTCAAAATGACGGCTGTAGAATGGTAACAGTAGCTTGTAAAGCTGTTATACAAAGGATGGCGGCTATAAGACTAAAAATTGTGATTGTAGAATGGTTCCAGCAGTTTGTATAGCTGTTATATAAATGATTGCGGCTACAAGACCCAAAATGGCGACTGTACAATGGTTCAAGCGGCTATAAGACTCAAAATGGCGGCTGTAGACTAGTTCCAGCAGCTTTCAAAGCTGTTATATAAAGGATGATATCTACAACACTCAAAATGACGGCTGTAGAATGGTTGCAGCAGCTTGTAAAGCTGTTATATAAAGGATGGCGGCTATAAGATTAAAAATGACGGCTGTAGAATTGTTCCAGCAGTTTGTATAGCTGTTATATAAATGATTGCGGCTACAAGACTCAAAATGGCGGCTGTACAATGGCATATCTAAAGGATGGCGGGTGTAAGACTCAAAATGACGGCTGTAGAATGGTAACAGCAGCTTGTAAAGCTGTTATATAAAGGATGGCGGCTATAAGACTAAAAATTGTGATTGTAGAATGGTAACAGCAGCTTGTAAAGCTGTTATAAAAAGGATGGCGGCTATAAGACTAAAAATTGTGATTGTAGAATGGTTCCAGCAGTTTGTATAGCTGTTATATAAATGATTGCGGCTACAAGACCCAAAATGGCGGCTGTACAATGGTTCAAGCGGCTATAAGACTCAAAATGGCGGCTGTAGACTTGTTCCAGCAGCTTTCAAAGCTGTTATATAAAGGATGATATCTACAACACTCAAAATGACGGCTGTAGAATGGTTGCAGCAGCTTGTAAAGCTGTTATATAAAGGATGGCGGCTATAAGACTAAAAATGGTGGTTGTAGAATCGTTCCAGCAGTTTGTATAGCTGTTATATAAATGATTGCGGCTACAAGACCCAAAATGGCGGCTGTACAATGGTTCCAGCGGCTATAAGACTCAAAATGGCGGCTGTAGACTAGTTCCAGCACCTTTCAAAGCTGTTATATAAAGGATGATATCTACAACACTCAAAATGACGGCTGTAGAATGGTTCCAAAAGGTGGTAAAGCTGTTATATAAAGGCTGGCGGGTATAAGACTGCAAATGGCGGCTGTACAATGGTTCCAGCAGCTTGTAAAGCTGTTATATAAAGGATGGTATCTACAAGACTCAAAATGACGGCTGTAGATTGGTTGCACAAGCTGGTAAAGATGTTATGTAAAGGATGGCAGGTATAAGACTCCAAATGTCGGATTTAGAATGGTTCCAGCAGCTTGTAAAGCTTTTATATAAAGGATGGTATCTACAAGACTCAAAATGACGGCTGTAGAATGGTTGCACAAGCTGGTAAAGATGTTATATAAAGGATGGCGGCTATAAGACTGAAAATTGTGATTGTAGAATGGTAACAGCAGCTTGTAAAGCTGTTATAAAAAGGATGGCGGCTATAAGACTAAAAATTGTGATTGTAGAATGGTTCCAGCAGTTTGTATAGCTGTTATATAAATGATTGCGGCTACAAGACCCAAAATGGCGGCTGTACAATGGTTCAAGCGGCTATAAGACTCAAAATGGCGGCTGTAGACTAGTTCCAGCAGCTTTCAAAGCTGTTATATAAAGGATGATATCTACAACACTCAAAATGACGGCTGTAGAATGGTTGCAGCAGCTTGTAAAGCTGTTATATAAAGGATGGCTGCTATAAGACTAAAAATGGTGGTTGTAGAATCGTTCCAGCAGTTTGTATAGCTGTTATATAAATGATTGCGGCTACAAGACCCAAAACGGCGGCTGTACAATGGTTCCAGCGGCTATAAGACTCAAAATGGCGGTTGTAGACTAGTTCCAGCACCTTTCAAAGCTGTTATATAAAGGATGATATCTACAACACTCAAAATGACGGCTGTAGAATGGTTCCAGAAGCTGGTAAAACTATTATATGAAGGATGGCGGGTATAAGACTCAAAATGGCGGCTGTAGAATGGTTCCAGCAGCTTGTAAAGTTGTTATATAAAAAATGGCGTGTATAAGACTCAAAATGACGGCTGTAGAATGGTTCCAGCAATTTGTATTTCTGTTATAAAAAGGATGGCGGCTACAAGACCCAAAATGGCGGCTGTACAATGGTTACAGCAGATTTTATGGATGTTATATAAAGCATGGCGGCTTAAGATTCGAAATGGTGGTTGTAGAATGGTTCCAGCGACTATAAGACTTCAAATGGCGGCTGTAGACTAGTTCCACCAGCTTTCAAAGCTGTTATATAAAGGATGGTATCTACAAGACTCAAAATGACGGTTGTAGAATGGTTGCACAAGCTGGTAAAGATGTTATCTAAAGGATGTCGGGTATAAGACTCCAAATGGCGGCTGTAGAATGATTCCAGCAGCTTGTAAAGCTGTTATATAAAGGATGGTATCTACATGTTATCTAGATGTTATCTGAAGGATGGCGGGTAAAAGACTCAAAATGACGGCTGCTATATAAAGGATGGTATCTACAAGACTCAAAATGACGGCTGTAGAATGGTTGCACGAGCTGGTAAAGATGTTATCTAAAGGATGGCGGGTATAAGACTCCAAATGTCGGCTGTAGAATGGTTCCAGCAGCTTGTAAATCTGTTATATAAAGGATGGTATCTACAAGACTCAAAATGACGGCTGTAGAATGGTTCCAGCAGCTTGTAAAATTATTATATAAAAAATGGCGTGTATAAGACACAAAATGACGGCTGTAGAATGGTTCCAGCAATTTGTATTTCTGTTATAAAACGGATGGCGGCTACAAGACCCAAAATGGCGGCTGTACAATGGTTCCAGCAGCTTTTATTTTTCAAAATGGTGGTTGAAGAATGGTTCCAGCGACTATAAGACTTCAAATGGCGGCTGTAGACTAGTTCCAGCAGCTTTCAAAGCTGTTATATAAAGGATGGTATCTACAAGACTCAAAATGACGGCTGTAGAATGGTTGCACAAGCTGGTAAAGATGTAATCTAAAGGATGTCGGGTAAAAGACTCCAAATGGCGGCTGTAGAATGGTTCCAGCAGCTTGTAAAGCTGTTATATAAAGGATGGTATCTACAATACTCAAAATGACGGCTGTAGAATGGTTGCACAAGCTGGTAAAGATGTTATCTAAAGAATGGCGGGTATGAGACTCCAAATGGAGGCTGTAGAATGGTTCCAGCAGCTTGTAAAGCTGTTATATAAAGTATGGTATCTACAAGACTCAAATTGACGGCTGTAGAATGGTTCCAGCAATTTGTATTTCTGTTATAAATAGCAAAGAAGCTAACTTCGGCTATGCCAAAGTTTATATACCCTTGCAGTCCTTGGCAATAATATTTTTACATTTTGAAATTTCTTTCTCTGCTACTCAATTCATCAATACACAAACAAAACATTCAAATTATTTCTCTTTTTACTCCAAATTTTTCTTCCATCATTCCGTAAGCAAAGCACAACACGGATACACACACATACTCGCGTAGCGCTACGTCTGTGTGTGTGTATGCATGTGCTCTGTTTGATTTGCTGATGACGTAGAACCGATTTGAATTGACTGTAACTTGTGTTCTATTTATCCGATCAAGTTCAAATTTTGGGATCTGAGACTTTATATCAAATTCTATTATACTGGTAAATTTCATGGGGATACTCCAATTTTTGCAAAAATTTTTGTTCCAGAGCTATATGATATAGTAGTCCGATCCCGATGATTTTCATACTTTATCTCACCCGGGTAAAAATAAGCTCCCAAAAAAATTTTATCCCGATAGCTCTTAAGATGGCTGAGTAAAACGCGTACGCACCGACGGACAGACGGACAGACGGACATGGCTATATCGACTCAGCTTCTCATGCTGATCAAGAATATATATACTTTATGGGGTCGGAAACGTCTCCTTCTGTGCGTTACAAACATCTGACCAATTTTATAATACCCTCTGCAAGAGTATAAAAAGGATGGTGGCTACAAGACCCAAAATGGCGGCTGTACAATGGGTTCAGCAGATTTTATGGATTTTATATAAAGCATGGCGACTATAAGATTCAAAATGGTGGTTGAAGAATGGTTCCAGCGACTATAAGACTTCAAATGGCGGCTGTAGACTAGTTCCAGCAGCTTTCAAAGCTGATATATAAAGGATGGCGTTTATTAGGCTCACAACGTCGGCTGTAAAATGATTCCAGCAGTTTGTATAGTTGTTATATAAATGATTACGGCTACAAGACTCAAAATGACGGCTGTAGAATGGTTCCAAAAGCTGGTAAAACTGTTATATAAAGGATGGCGTTCATAAGGCTCACAACGTCGACTGTCAAATGATTCCAGCAGTTTGTATAGTTGTTATATAAATGATTACGGCTACAAGACTCAAAATGACGGCTGTAGAATGGTTGCACAAGCTGGTAAAGATATTATCTAAAGGATGGCGGGTATAAGGCTCCAAATGGCGGCTGTACAATGGTTCCAGCAGCTTGTAAAGCTGTTATATAAAGGATGGTATCTACAAGACTCAAAATGACGGCTGTAGAATGGTTGCACAAGCTGGTAAAGATGTTATCTAAAGGATGGTGGCTACAAGACTCAAAATGACGGCTAAGAATGGTTCCAGCAGCTTGTAAAGCTGTTATATAAAGGATGGCGGGTAAAAGACTCAAAATGACGGCTGCTATATAAAGGATGGTATCTACAAGACTCAAAATGACGGCTGTAGAATGGTTGCACGAGCTGGTAAAGATGTTATCTAAAGGATGGCGGGTATAAGACTCCAAATGTCGGCTGTAGAATGGTTCCAGCAGCTTGTAAATCTGTTATATAAAGGATGGTATCTACAAGACTCAAAATGACGGCTGTAGAATGGTTCCAGCAGCTTGTAAAATTATTATATAAAAAATGGCGTGTATAAGACACAAAATGACGGCTGTAGAATGGTTCCAGCAATTTGTATTTCTGTTATAAAACGGATGGCGGCTACAAGACCCGAAATGGCGGCTGTACAATGGTTCCAGCAGCTTTTATTTTTCAAAATGGTGGTTGAAGAATGGTTCCAGCGACTATAAGACTTCAAATGGCGGCTGTAGACTAGTTCCAGCAGCTTTCAAAGCTGTTATATAAAGGATGGTATCTACAAGACTCAAAATGACGGCTGTAGAATGGTTGCACAAGCTGGTAAAGATGTAATCTAAAGGATGTCGGGTAAAAGACTCCAAATGGCGGCTGTAGAATGGTTCCAGCAGCTTGTAAAGCTGTTATATAAAGGATGGTATCTACAATACTCAAAATGACGGCTGTAGAATGGTTGCACAAGCTGGTAAAGATGTTATCTAAAGAATGGCGGGTATGAGACTCCAAATGGAGGCTGTAGAATGGTTCCAGCAGCTTGTAAAGCTGTTATATAAAGTATGGTATCTACAAGACTCAAATTGACGGCTGTAGAATGGTTCCAGCAATTTGTATTTCTGTTATAAATAGCAAAGAAGCTAACTTCGGCTATGCCAAAGTTTATATACCCTTGCAGTCCTTGGCAATAATATTTTTACATTTTGAAATTTCTTTCTCTGCTACTCAATTCATCAATACACAAACAAAACATTCAAATTATTTCTCTTTTTACTCCAAATTTTTCTTCCATCATTCCGTAAGCAAAGCACAACACGGATACACACACATACTCGCGTAGCGCTACGTCTGTGTGTGTGTATGCATGTGCTCTGTTTGATTTGCTGATGACGTAGAACCGATTTGAATTGACTGTAACTTGTGTTCTATTTATCCGATCAAGTTCAAATTTTGGGATCTGAGACTTTATATCAAATTCTATTATACTGGTAAATTTCATGGGGATACTCCAATTTTTGCAAAAATTTTTGTTCCAGAGCTATATGATATAGTAGTCCGATCCCGATGATTTTCATACTTTATCTCACCCGGGTAAAAATAAGCTCCCAAAAAAATTTTATCCCGATAGCTCTTAAGATGGCTGAGTAAAACGCGTACGCACCGACGGACAGACGGACAGACGGACATGGCTATATCGACTCAGCTTCTCATGCTGATCAAGAATATATATACTTTATGGGGTCGGAAACGTCTCCTTCTGTGCGTTACAAACATCTGACCAATTTTATAATACCCTCTGCAAGAGTATAAAAAGGATGGTGGCTACAAGACCCAAAATGGCGGCTGTACAATGGGTTCAGCAGATTTTATGGATTTTATATAAAGCATGGCGACTATAAGATTCAAAATGGTGGTTGAAGAATGGTTCCAGCGACTATAAGACTTCAAATGGCGGCTGTAGACTAGTTCCAGCAGCTTTCAAAGCTGTTATATAAAGGATGGCGTTTATTAGGCTCACAACGTCGGCTGTAAAATGATTCCAGCAGTTTGTATAGTTGTTATATAAATGATTACGGCTACAAGACTCAAAATGACGGCTGTAGAATGGTTCCAAAAGCTGGTAAAGCTGTTATATAAAGGATGGCGTTCATAAGGCTCACAACGTCGACTGTCAAATGATTCCAGCAGTTTGTATAGTTGTTATATAAATGATTACGGCTACAAGACTCAAAATGACGGCTGTAGAATGGTTGCACAAGCTGGTAAAGATATTATCTAAAGGATGGCGGGTATAAGACTCCAAATGGCGGCTGTAGAATGGTTCCAGCAGCTTGTAAAGCTGTTATATAAAGGATGGTATCTACAAGACTCAAAATGACGGCTGTAGAATGGTTGCACAAGCTGGTAAAGATGTTATCTAAAGGATGGTGGCTACAAGACTCAAAATGACGGCTAAGAATGGTTTCAGCAGCTTGTAAAGCTGTTATATAAAGGATGGCGGGTATAAGACTCAAAATGGCGGCTATAAAATGGTTCCAGCAGCTTGTAAAGCTGTTATATAAAGGATGGCGTTCATAAGGCTCACAACGTCGGCTGTAAAATGATTCCAGCAGTTTGTATAGTTGTTATATAAATGATTACGGCTACAAGACTCAAAATGACGGCTGTAGAATGGTTACAGAAGCTGGTTAAGCTGTTATATCTACAAGACTTAAAATGACGGCTGTAGAATGGTTCCAGAAGCTGTTAATGCTGTTATATAAAGGCTGGCTGGTATAAGACTCAAAATGACGGCTGTAGAATGGTTCCAGCAGCTTGTAAAGCTTTTATATAAAAAACGGTATCTACAAGACTCAAAATGACGGCTGTAGAATGGTTGCACAAGCTGATAAAGCTGTTATATAAAGGCTGGCGGGTATAAGACTCAAAATGACGGCTGTAGAATGGTAACAGCAGCTTGTAAAGCTGTTATATAAAGGATGGCGGCTATAAGACTAAAAATTGTGATTGTAGAATGGTTCCAGCAGTTTGTATAGCTGTTATATAAATGATTGCGGCTACAAGACCCAAAATGGCGGCTGTACAATGGTTCAAGCGGCTATAAGACTCAAAATGGCGGCTGTAGACTAGTTCCAGCAGCTTTCAAAGCTGTTATGTAAAGGATGATATCTACAACACTCAAAATGACGGCTGTAGAATGGTTGCAGCAGCTTATAAAGCTGTTATATAAAGGATGGCGGCTATAAGACTAAAAATGACGGCTGTAGAATTGTTCCAGCAGTTTGTATAGCTGTTATATAAATGATTGCGGCTACAAGACTCAAAATGGCGGCTGTACAATGGTTCCAGCAGCTTGTAAATCTGTTATGTAAAGGATGGTATCTACAAGACTCAAAATGACGGCTGCAGAATGGTTCCAAAAGGTGGTTAAGCTGTTATATAAAGGCTGGCGGGTATAAGACTCAAAATGACGGCTGTAGAATGGTTCCAGCAGATTGTGAAGCTGTTATATAAAGGATGGTAGCTACAAGACTCAAAATGACGGCTGTAGAATGGTTGCACATGCTGGTAAAGATGTTATTTAAAGGATGGCGAGTATAAGACTCAAAATGACGGCTGTAGAATGGTTCCAGCAGTTTGTATAGCTGTTATATAAATGATTGCGGCTACAAGACTCAAAATTGAGGCTGTAGATTGGTTCCAGCAGCTTTTATGGATGTTATATAAAGCATGGCGGCTATAAGATTCAAAATGGCGGTTGTAGAATTGTTCTAGCGATATAAGACTTCAAATGGCGGCTGTAGACTAGTTCCAGCAGCTTTCAAAGCTGTTATATAAAGGACGTATCTACAAGACTCAAAATGACAGATGTAGAATGTTTGCACAAGGTGGTAAAGATGTTATCTAAAGGATGTCGGGTATAAGACTGCAAATGGCGGCTGTACAATGCTTCCAGCAGCTTGTAAAGCTGTTATATAAAGGATGGTATCTACAAGACTCAAAATGACGGCTGTAGAATGGTTGCACAAGCTGGTAAAAATGTTATCTAAAGGATGGCGGGTATAAGACTCAAAATGACGGCTGTAGAATGGTTTCAGCAGCTTGTAAACTGTTATATAAAGGATGGTATCTACAAGACTCGAAATGACGGCTGTAGAATGGTTGCACAAGCTGGTAAAGATGTTATCTAAAGGATGGCGAGTATAAGACTCAAAATGACGGCTGTAGAATGGCTCCAGCAGTTTGTATAGCTGTTATATAAATGATGGCGGCAACACGACTCAAAATGGCGCCTGTAGATTGGTTCCAGCAGCTTTCAAAGCTGTTATATTACGGATGGCGAGTTGAAGACTCAAAATGACGGCCGTTTCTACAATGGTTCCAGCAACGTGTATTTCTGTTATAAAAAGGATGGCGGGTACAAGGCTCAAAATGTCGTTCATAAGGCTCACAACGTCGGCTGTAAAATGGTTGCAGCAGTTTGTATTGCTGTTATATAAACGATTACGGCTACAAGACTCAAAATGGAGGCTGTAGATTGGTTCCAGCAGCTTTTATGGATGTTATATAAAGCATGGCGGCTATAAGATTCAAAATGGCGGTTGTAGAATGGTTCTAGCGACTATAAGACTTCAAATGGCGGCTGTAGACTAGTTCCAGCAGCTTTCAAAGCTGTTATATAAAGGACGTATCTACAAGACTCAAAACGACAGATGTAGAATGTTTGCACAAGGTGGTAAAGATGTTATCTAAAGGATGTCGGGTATAAGACTGCAAATGGCGGCTGTACAATGGTTCCAGCAGCTTGTAAAGCTGTTATATAAAGGATGGTATCTACAAGACTCAAAATGACGGCTGTAGAATGGTTGCACAAGCTGGTAAAAATGTTATCTAAAGGATGGCGGGTGTAAGACTCAAAATGACGGCTGTAGAATGGTAACAGCAGCTTGTAAAGCTGTTATATAAAGGATGGCGGCTATAAGACTAAAAATTGTGATTGTAGAATGGTAACAGCAGCTTGTAAAGCTGTTATAAAAAGGATGGCGGCTATAAGACTAAAAATTGTGATTGTAGAATGGTTCCAGCAGTTTGTATAGCTGTTATATAAATGATTGCGGCTACAAGACCCAAAATGGCGGCTGTACAATGGTTCAAGCGGCTATAAGACTCAAAATGGCGGCTGTAGACTTGTTCCAGCAGCTTTCAAAGCTGTTATATAAAGGATGATATCTACAACACTCAAAATGACGGCTGTAGAATGGTTGCAGCAGCTTGTAAAGCTGTTATATAAAGGATGGCGGCTATAAGTCTAAAAATGGTGGTTGTAGAATCGTTCCAGCAGTTTGTATAGCTGTTATATAAATGATTGCGGCTACAAGACCCAAAATGGCGGCTGTACAATGGTTCCAGCGGCTATAAGACTCAAAATGGCGGCTGTAGACTAGTTCCAGCACCTTTCAAAGCTGTTATATAAAGGATGATATCTACAACACTCAAAATGACGGCTGTAGAATGGTTCCAAAAGGTGGTAAAGCTGTTATATAAAGGCTGGCGGGTATAAGACTGCAAATGGCGGCTGTACAATGGTTCCAGCAGCTTGTAAAGCTGTTATATAAAGGATGGTATCTACAAGACTCAAAATGACGGCTGTAGAATGGTTGCACAAGCTGGTAAAGATGTTATGTAAAGGATGGCAGGTATAAGACTCCAAATGTCGGATTTAGAATGGTTCCAGCAGCTTGTAAAGCTTTTATATAAAGGATGGTATCTACAAGACTCAAAATGACGGCTGTAGAATGGTTGCACAAGCTGGTAAAGATGTTATATAAATGATGGCGGCTATAAGACTGAAAATTGTGATTGTAGAATGGTAACAGCAGCTTGTAAAGCTGTTATAAAAAGGATGGCGGCTATAAGACTAAAAATTGTGATTGTAGAATGGTTCCAGCAGTTTGTATAGCTGTTATATAAATGATTGCGGCTACAAGACCCAAAATGGCGGCTGTACAATGGTTCAAGCGGCTATAAGACTCAAAATGGCGGCTGTAGACTAGTTCCAGCAGCTTTCAAAGCTGTTATATAAAGGATGATATCTACAACACTCAAAATGACGGCTGTAGAATGGTTGCAGCAGCTTGTAAAGCTGTTATATAAAGGATGGCGGCTATAAGACTAAAAATGGTGGTTGTAGAATCGTTCCAGCAGTTTGTATAGCTGTTATATAAATGATTGCGGCTACAAGACCCAAAATGGCGGCTGTACAATGGTTCCAGCGGCTATAAGACTCAAAATGGCGGTTGTAGACTAGTTCCAGCACCTTTCAAAGCTGTTATATAAAGGATGATATCTACAACACTCAAAATGACGGCTGTAGAATGGTTCCAGAAGCTGGTAAAACTATTATATGAAGGATGGCGGGTATAAGACTCAAAATGGCGGCTGTTGAATGGTTCCAGCAGCTTGTAAAGTTGTTATATAAAAAATGGCGTGTATAAGACTCAAAATGACGGCTGTAGAATGGTTCCAGCAATTTGTATTTCTGTTATAAAAAGGATGGCGGCTACAAGACCCAAAATGGCGGCTGTACAATGGTTACAGCAGATTTTATGGATGTTATATAAAGCATGGCGGCTTAAGATTCGAAATGGTGGTTGTAGAATGGTTCCAGCGACTATAAGACTTCAAATGGCGGCTGTAGACTAGTTCCACCAGCTTTCAAAGCTGTTATATAAAGGATGGTATCTACAAGACTCAAAATGACGGTTGTAGAATGGTTGCACAAGCTGGTAAAGATGTTATCTAAAGGATGTCGGGTATAAGACTCCAAATGGCGGCTGTAGAATGATTCCAGCAGCTTGTAAAGCTGTTATATAAAGGATGGTATCTACATGTTATCTAGATGTTATCTGAAGGATGGCGGGTAAAAGACTCAAAATGACGGCTGCTATATAAAGGATGGTATCTACAAGACTCAAAATGACGGCTGTAGAATGGTTGCACGAGCTGGTAAAGATGTTATCTAAAGGATGGCGGGTATAAGACTCCAAATGTAGGCTGTAGAATGGTTCCAGCAGCTTGTAAATCTGTTATATAAAGGATGGCATCTACAAGACTCAAAATGACGGCTGTAGAATGGTTGCACAAGCTGGTAAAGATGTTATGTAAAGGATGGCAGGTATAAGACTCCAAATGTCGGCTGTAGAATAGTTCCAGCAGCTTGTAAAGCTTTTATATAAAGGATGGTATCTACAAGACTCAAAATGACGGCTGTAGAATGGTTGCACAAGCTGGTAAAGATGTTATCTAAAGGATGGCGGGTATAAGACTCCAAATGTCGGCTGTAGAATGGTTCCAGCAGCTTGTAAATCTGTTATATAAAGGATGGTATCTACAAGACTCAAAATGACGGCTGTAGAATTGTTGCACAAGCTGGTAAAGATGTTATCTAAAGGATGACGAGTATTAGACTCAAAATGACGGCTGAAGAATGGTTCCAGCAGTTTGTATAGCTATTATATAAATGATTGCGGCTACAAGACTCAAAATGGCGGCTGTAGATTGGTTCCAGCAGCTTGTAAAGCTGTTATATAAAGGGTGGCCAGTAGAAGACTCAATACGACGGCTCTACGGCCGTTTCTACAATGGTTCCAGCAACTTGTATTTCTCTTATATAAAGGATGGCGGGTATAAGGCTCAAAATGGCGGCTGTAAAATGGTTCCAGCAGCATGTAAAGCTGTTATATAAAGGATGGCGTTCATAAGGCTCACAACGTCGGCTGTAAAATGGTTCCAGCAGTTTGTATTGCTGTTATATAAATGATTACGGCTACAAGACTCAAAATGACGGCTGTAGAATGGTTCCAGCAGCTTGTAAAGCTGTTTTATAAGGGATGGTATCTACAAGACTCAAAATGACGGCTGTAGAATGGTTCCAGCAGCTTTTATGGATGTTATATAAAGCATGGCGTCTATAAGATTCAAAATGGCGGTTGTAAAATGGTTCTAGCTACTATAAGACTTCAAATGGCGGCTGTAGACTAGTTCCAGCAGCTTTCAAATCTGTTATATAAAGGACGTATCTGCAAGACTCAAAATGACAGATGTAGAATGTTTGCACAAGGTGGTAAAGATGTTATCTAAAGGATGTCGGGTATAAGACTGCAAATGGCGGCTGTACAATGGTTCCAGCAGCTTGTAAAGCTGTTATATAAAGGATGGTATCTCCAAGACTCTAAATGACGGCTGTAGAATGGTTGCACAAGCTGGTAAAGATGTTATCTAAAGGATGGCGAGTATAAGACTCAAAATGACGGCTGTAGAATTGTTCCAGCAGTTTGTATAGCTGTTATATAAATGATTGCGGCTACAAGACTCAAAATGGCGGCTGTAGATTGGTTCCAGCAGCTTGTAAAGCTGTTATAAAAAGGATGGTATCTACAAGACTCAAAATGACGGCTGTAGAATGGTTCCAAAAGCTGGTAAAGCTGTTATATAAAGGCTGGCGGGTATAAGACTCAAAATGACGGCTGTAGAATGGTTCCAGCAGCTTGTAAAATTATTATATAAAAAATGGCGTGTATAAGACACAAAATGACGGCTGTAGAATGGTTCCAGCAATTTGTATTTCTGTTATAAAACGGATGGCGGCTACAAGACCCAAAATGGCGGCTGTACAATGGTTCCAGCAGCTTTTATTTTTCAAAATGGATGAAGATGTTATCTAAAGGATGTCGGGTATAAGACTTCAAATGGCGGCTGTAGACTAGTTCCAGCAGCTTTCAAAGCTGTTATATAAAGGATGGTATCTACAAGACTCAAAATGACGGCTGTAGAATGGTTGCACAAGCTGGTAAAGATGTAATCTAAAGGATGTCGGGTAAAAGACTCCAAATGGCGGCTGTAGAATGGTTCCAGCAGCTTGTAAAGCTGTTATATAAAGGATGGTATCTACAATACTCAAAATGACGGCTGTAGAATGGTTGCACAAGCTGGTAAAGATGTTATCTAAAGAATGGCGGGTATGAGACTCCAAATGGAGGCTGTAGAATGGTTCCAGCAGCTTGTAAAGCTGTTATATAAAGTATGGTATCTACAAGACTCAAATTGACGGCTGTAGAATGGTTCCAGCAATTTGTATTTCTGTTATAAATAGCAAAGAAGCTAACTTCGCCTATGCCAAAGTTTATATACCCTTGCAGTCCTTGGCAATAATATTTTTACATTTTGAAATTTCTTTCTCTGCTACTCAATTCATCAATACACAAACAAAACATTCAAATTATTTCTCTTTTTACTCCAAATTTTTCTTCCATCATTCCGTAAGCAAAGCACAACACGGATACACACACATACTCGCGTAGCGCTACGTCTGTGTGTGTGTATGCATGTGCTCTGTTTGATTTGCTGATGACGTAGAACCGATTTGAATTGACTGTAACTTGTGTTCTATTTATCCGATCAAGTTCAAATTTTGGGATCTGAGACTTTATATCAAATTCTATTATATTGGTAAATTTCATGGGGATACTCCAATTTTTGCAAAAATTTTTGTTCCAGAGCTATATGATATAGTAGTCCGATCCCGATGATTTTCATACTTTATCTCACCCGGGTAAAAATAAGCTCCCAAAAAAAATTTTATCCCGATAGCTCTTAAGATGGCTGAGTAAAACGCGTACGCACCGACGGACAGACGGACAGACGGACATGGCTATATCGACTCAGCTTCTCATGCTGATCAAGAATATATATACTTTATGGGGTCGGAAACGTCTCCTTCTGTGCGTTACAAACATCTGACCAATTTTATAATACCCTCTGCAAGAGTATAAAAAGGATGGTGGCTACAAGACCCAAAATGGCGGCTGTACAATGGGTTCAGCAGATTTTATGGATTTTATATAAAGCATGGCGACTATAAGATTCAAAATGGTGGTTGAAGAATGGTTCCAGCGACTATAAGACTTCAAATGGCGGCTGTAGACTAGTTCCAGCAGCTTTCAAAGCTGTTATATAAAGGATGGCGTTTATTAGGCTCACAACGTCGGCTGTAAAATGATTCCAGCAGTTTGTACAGTTGTTATATAAATGATTACGGCTACAAGACTCAAAATGACGGCTGTAGAATGGTTCCAAAAGCTGGTAAAGCTGTTATATAAAGGATGGCGTTCATAAGGCTCACAACGTCGACTGTCAAATGATTCCAGCAGTTTGTACAGTTGTTATATAAATGATTACGGCTACAAGACTCAAAATGACGGCTGTAGAATGGTTGCACAAGCTGGTAAAGATATTATCTAAAGGATGGCGGGTATAAGACTCCAAATGGCGGCTGTAGAATGGTTCCAGCAGCTTGTAAAGCTGTTATATAAAGGATGGTATCTACAAGACTCAAAATGACGGCTGTAGAATGGTTGCACAAGCTGGTAAAGATGTTATCTAAAGGATGGTGGCTACAAGACTCAAAATGACGGCTAAGAATGGTTCCAGCAGCTTGTAAAGCTGTTATATAAAGGATGGCGGGTATAAGACTCAAAATGGCGGCTATAAAATGGTTCCAGCAGCTTGTAAAGCTGTTATATAAAGGATGGCGTTCATAAGGCTCACAACGTCGGCTGTAAAATGATTCCAGCAGTTTGTATAGTTGTTATATAAATGATTACGGCTACAAGACTCAAAATGACGGCTGTAGAATGGTTACAGAAGCTGGTTAAGCTGTTATATCTACAAGACTTAAAATGACGGCTGTAGAATGGTTCCAGAAGCTGGTAATGCTGTTATATAAAGGCTGGCTGGTATAAGACTCAAAATGACGGCTGTAGAATGGTTCCAGCAGCTTGTAAAGCTTTTATATAAAAAATGGTATCTACAAGACTCAAAATGACGGCTGTAGAATGGTTGCACAAGCTGATAAAGCTGTTATATAAAGGCTGGCGGGTATAAGACTCAAAATGACGGCTGTAGAATGGTAACAGCAGCTTGTAAAGCTGTTATATAAAGGCTGGCGGCTATAAGACTAAAAATTGTGATTGTAGAATGGTTCCAGCAGTTTGTATAGCTGTTATATAAATGATTGCGGCTACAAGACCCAAAATGGCGGCTGTACAATGGTTCAAGCGGCTATAAGACTCAAAATGGCGGCTGTAGACTAGTTCCAGCAGCTTTCAAAGCTGTTATGTAAAGGATGATATCTACAACACTCAAAATGACGGCTGTAGAATGGTTGCAGCAGCTTATAAAGCTGTTATATAAAGAATGGCGGCTATAAGACTAAAAATGACGGCTGTAGAATTGTTCCAGCAGTTTGTATAGCTGTTATATAAATGATTGCGGCTACAAGACTCAAAATGGCGGCTGTACAATGGTTCCAGCAGCTTGTAAATCTGTTATATAAAGGATGGTATCTACAAGACTCAAAATGACGGCTGCAGAATGGTTCCAAAAGGTGGTTAAGCTGTTATATAAAGGCTGGCGGGTATAAGACTCAAAATGACGGCTGTAGAATGGTTCCAGCAGATTGTGAAGCTGTTATATAAAGGATGGTAGCTACAAGATTCAAAATGACGGCTGTAGAATGGTTGCACATGCTGGTAAAGATGTTATTTAAAGGATGGCGAGTATAAGACTCAAAATGACGGCTGTAGAATGGTTCCAGCAGTTTGTATAGCTGTTATATAAATGATTGCGGCTACAAGACTCAAAATGGAGGCTGTAGATTGGTTCCAGCAGCTTTTATGGATGTTATATAAAGCATGGCGGTTATAAGATTCAAAATGGCGGTTGTAGAATTGTTCTAGCGATATAAGACTTCAAATGGCGGCTGTAGACTAGTTCCAGCAGCTTTCAAAGCTGTTATATAAAGGACGTATCTACAAGACTCAAAATGACAGATGTAGAATGTTTGCACAAGGTGGTAAAGATGTTATCTAAAGGATGTCGGGTATAAGACTGCAAATGGCGGCTGTACAATGCTTCCAGCAGCTTGTAAAGCTGTTATATAAAGGATGGTATCTACAAGACTCAAAATGACGGCTGTAGAATGGTTGCACAAGCTGGTAAAAATGTTATCTAAAGGATGGCGGGTATAAGACTCAAAATGACGGCTGTAGAATGGTTTCAGCAGCTTGTAAACTGTTATATAAAGGATGGTATCTACAAGACTCGAAATGACGGCTGTAGAATGGTTGCACAAGCTGGTAAAGATGTTATCTAAAGGATGGCGAGTATAAGACTCAAAATGACGGCTGTAGAATGGCTCCAGCAGTTTGTATAGCTGTTATATAAATGATGGCGGCAACACGACTCAAAATGGCGCCTGTAGATTGGTTCCAGCAGCTTTCAAAGCTGTTATATTACGGATGGCGAGTTGAAGACTCAAAATGACGGCTCTACAGCCGTTTCTACAATGGTTCCAGCAACGTGTATTTCTGTTATAAAAAGGATGGCGGGTATAAGGCTCAAAATGGCGTTCATAAGGCTCACAACGTCGGCTGTAAAATGGTTGCAGCAGTTTGTATTGCTGTTATATAAACGATTACGGCTACAAGACTCAAAATGGAGGCTGTAGATTGGTTCCAGCAGCTTTTATGGATGTTATATAAAGCATGGCGGCTATAAGATTCAAAATGGCGGTTGTAGAATGGTTCTAGCGACTATAAGACTTCAAATGGCGGCTGTAGACTAGTTCCAGCAGCTTTCAAAGCTGTTATATAAAGGACGTATCTACAAGACTCAAAACGACAGATGTAGAATGTTTGCACAAGGTGGTAAAGATGTTATCTAAAGGATGTCGGGTATAAGACTGCAAATGGCGGCTGTACAATGGTTCCAGCAGCTTGTAAAGCTGTTATATAAAGGATGGTATCTACAAGACTCAAAATGACGGCTGTAGAATGGTTGCACAAGCTGGTAAAAATGTTATCTAAAGGATGGCGGGTGTAAGACTCAAAATGACGGCTGTAGAATGGGTCCAGCTGCTTGTAAAGCTTTTATATAAAGGATGGCGGCTATAAGACTAAAAATTGTGGTTGTATAATGGTTCCAGCAGTTTGTATAACTGTTATATAAATGATAGCGGCTACAAGACCCAAAATGGCGGCTGTACAATGGTTCCAGCAGCTTTTATGGATGTTATATAAAGCATGGCGGCTATAAGACTCAAAATGGCGGTTGACGAATGGTTCCAGCGACTATAAGACTTCAAATGGCGGCTTTAGACTAGTTCCAGAAGGTTTCAAAGCTGTTATATAAAGGATGGTATCTACAAGACTCAAAATGACAAATGTAGAATGGTTGCACAAGCTGGTAAAGATGTTATCTAAAGGATGTCGGGTATAAGACTCAAAATGGCGGCTGTAGAATGGTTCCAGCAGCTTGTATAGCTGGTATATAAAGGATGGTATCTACAACACTCAAAATGACGGCTGTAGAAAGGTTTCAAAAGCTGGTAAAGCTGTTATATAAAGGCTGGCGGGTATAGGACTCAAAATGACGGCTGTAGAATGGTTCCAGCAGCTTGTAAAGCTGTTATATAAAGGATGGTATCTACAAGACTCAAATTGACGGCTGCAGAATGGTTCCAGAAGCTGGTAAAGCTGTTATATAAGGACTGTCGGGTATAAGACTCAAAATGACGGCAGTAGAATGGTTCCAGCTGCTTGTAAAGCTGTTATATAAGGAATGGCGTTCATAAGGTTCTCAACGTCGGCTGTAAAATGGTTCCAACAGTTTGTATAGCTGTAATATAAATGATTACGGCTACAGGACTCAAAATGTCGGCTGTAGAATAGTTCCAGCGGCTTATAAAGCGGTTATATTAAGGATGGCGGGTATAAGACTCAAGATGGCGGCTGTAGAATGGTTGCAGCAGTTTGTAAAGCTTTCAGATAAAGGTTGGCGGGTATAAGGCTCAAAATGGCGTCTGTAGAATGGTTTCAGCAGCATGAAAAGCTGTTATAAAAAGGATTGCGGCTACAAGACTCCAAATGGCGGCTGTAGATTTGTTCCAGCAGCTTGTATAGCTGTTATATAACGGATGGCGAGTAGAAGACTCAAATTGACGGCTCTCCAGCCGTTTTTACAATGGTTCCAGCAATTTGCATTTCTGCTTTAAAAAGGATGGTGGCTACAAGACTCAAAATGACGGCTGTAGAATGGTTCCAGCAGCTTGTAAAGCTGTTATATAAAGGATGACGGCTACAAGAATCAAAATGGCGGCCGTACAATAGTTCCAGCAGCTTTTATAGCTGTTACATTAAGGAAGTCGTCTATAAGACTCAAAATGGCGGCAGTACAATAGTTTCAGCAGCTTTTATAGCTGTTACATTAAGGATGTCGGCTATAACACTCAAAATGGCGGCTGTAGAATGGTTCCAGCAGCTTCCAAAGCTGTTATATTAAGGATGGCGGGTATAAGACTCAAAATGGCGGCTGTAGAATGGTTGCAGCAGTTTGTAAAGCTTTTAGATAAAGGTTGGCTATATAAAGGATGACGGCTAGAAGAATCAAAATGGCGGCCGTACAATAGTTCCAGCAGCTTTTATAGCTATTACATTAAGGAAGTCGTCTATAAGACTCAAAATGGCGGCAGTACAATAGTTTCAGCAGCTTTTATAGCTGTTACATTAAGGATGTCGGCTATAAGACTCAAAATGGCGGCTGTAGAATGGTTCCAGCAGCTTCCAAAGCTGTTATATTAAGGATGGCGGGTATAAGACTCAAAATGGCGGCTGTAGAATGGTTGCAGCAGTTTGTAAAGCTTTTAGATAAAGGTTGGCGGGTATAAGACTCAAAATGGCGGCTGTAGAATGGTTTCAGCAGCATGAATTGCTGTTATATAAAGGATTGCGGCTACAAGACTCAAAATGGCGGCTATAGATTGGTTCCAGCAGCTTGTAAAGCTGTTATATAACAGATGGCGAGTAAAAGACTCAAATTGACGGCTCTACAGCCGTTTCTACAATGGTTCCAGCAACTTGTATTTCTGTTATAAAAAGGATGGTGGCTACAAGACTCAAAATGACGGCTGTAGAATGGTTCCAGCAGCTTGTAAAGCTGTTATATAACCGATGGCGAGTAAAAGACTCAAATTGACGGCTCTACCGCCGTTTCTAAAATGGTTCCAGCAACTTGTATTTCTGTTATAAAAAGGATGGTGGCTACAAGACTCAAAATGACGGCTGTAGAATGGTTCCAGCAGCTTGTAAAGCTGTTATATAAAGGATGGCGGGTATAAGATCCAAAATGGCGGCTGTAAAATGGTTCCAGCAGCTTGTAAAACTGTTATATAAAGGGTGGCGTTCATAAGGCTCACAACGTCGGCTGTAAAATGGTTCCAGCAGCTTGTATAGTTGTTATATAAATGATTACGGCTACAAGACTCAAAATGTCGGCTGTAGAATGGTTGCAGCAGTTTGTAAAGCTTTTAGATAAAGGTTGGCGGGTATTAGACTCAAAATGGCGGCTGTAGAAAGGTTTCAGCAGCATGAATAGCTGTTATATAAAGCTTGACGGCTATAACACTCAAAATTGCGGCTTATGAATGGTTCCAGCAGCTTTTATGGCTACTAAGAGTCAAATTGGCGGCTGTAGAATGGTTCCAGCAGCTTGTAAAGCTGTTATATAAAGGGTGGCGGGTATAACATTCATAATGACAGCTGTAGAATGGTTCCAGCAGCTTGTAAAGCTGTTATATAAAGAGTGGCGGGTATAACACTCATAATGGCGTCTGTGGATGATTCCAGCAACTTGTATAGCTGTCGTATAAAGGATGACGGCTACAAGACTCAAAATGGCGGCAGTACAATAGTTTCAGCAGCTTTTATAGCTGTTACATTAAGGATGGCGGCTATAAGACTCAAAATGGCGGCTGTAGAATGGTTCCAGCAGAGTCCAAAGCTGTTATATAAAGGATAACGGCTATAATACTCAAAATGGCGGCAGTAGAATGGAGGTCGGCTATAAGACTCAAAATGGCTCCTGTGAAATGGCGGCTGTAGAATGGTTTCAGCAGCTTGTAAAGCTGTTATATAAAAGATGGTGGCTATAACACTCAAAATGACGGCTGTGAAATGGTTCCAGCAGCTTGTTAAACTGTTATATAAAGGGTGGCGGGTATAACACTCATAATGGCTTCTGTAGATGATTCCAGCAACTTGTATAGCTGTCGTATAAAGGATGTCGGCTATTAGACTCAAAATGACGGCTGTAAAATGGTTCCAGCAGATTTTATGGCTACTAAGAGTCAAAATGGCGGCTGTAGAATGGTTCCAGCAGCTTGTAAAGCTGTTATATAAAGAATGTCGGGTATAACACTCATAACGATTCATTTCACTGGTTGCAGGCGACGGACGTGTTTTTTTTGCGCTTATCAAATTTTAGTTGTTTCTCGTGATTAATAACTTTTCTTTAACTTTTAAACTCATTATCGGTTTAATTTTAACATTCGAATTGCATTTTTATTCCGTGATTTCTTTCTGTCGCTTTTGTGCTTTTTGTTTCAACATATGTACATAAATTTAACTTACAACAATTACTTGCATTAGCGGTGTTGTTGTTTTGCTAATCTCTTTTGCTTTTGTGTTTTTACCGTTGTAACTAACTATCTCGCTCTTGCGTACAAATTGTTGTTGCATGTGTTCAATTTGACGCGCTCTCCCGCTCTTTCCTATTCTTGTTTGATTTGCGCTCTCGTCTTTTGCCTACCCGCGACTCTGTGATACGTGTTTTTGTTTTTGTGTATTCTTGTAATTTTTTATTCTTTAGTTGTGAAGGCTTACTCTGCACATTAACCCTTGTGTCAGAACTGGTCTGTATATTCTTATACACAGATTTTTAACCTTTAGAATTTTTATTTTTTTTGTATTTCCTTTTTTAATTAAATTAATTAATTTTTGATAAAATGGTTGTCTGCTCAAAAAATAATTGCATAGTTGCCACTAATGGGGTTGACTCCCATGATTATATTCTTTGTTGGCTGTGTGACAATGCGGTTCACGTTAAATGTGCAGGTTACACAGGCAGAATCAAGGAGTCTATTGCTAAAGGTGGTGGCTTTAAATATGGATGTGATGCTTGCCGGGAGGTCGAGAATGAGATGCGCTCTTTCATGAGGCGGACTAGAGATAGTTTTGACACTTTAAGGGCAGGTTTTAATAAACTCCAAGCGGAGTTTACTGCGGTGGAGACTCAGTTCTGGAGTTTATCGCTTATGAATGAGTCTCCGAAACGTAAAAGGACCAGTCCTTGGGATGTTTCAGTATCTGTAGATCCGCCAGCGTCTCTTATCGTCCCCGACCGATCTCATGCACCGTCCACTCCTAATGTACAGCAGTTGATATCGTTTAAGAGCCCGGTTGTGAATGCTATTAGTAAGGAATTACCGGTATCACCTGGGAATGATCTCTTAAAATCGATGCCCGATGGGTCCGGGCAATTACCCATTCCAATGGAAATTGCCGATAGTTCTAAAAGTATCGAGGACCCCGTAAACAAGTTGCCTGCTGCAGTGGGTGACTCTTCCAACGTTACTGCTACGGCTGACGCTTCGGGACCGCGGCCTCTCGTTGGCATACCACCAAAGAAACATATATTTGTTTCTAGGCTAGACCCTGTTGTCACATCTGATGATGTAATAGCCTATATTCGGAAGAAAGTTAACGTCTTGAATATTGCGGTGGAGAAGTTTGAATTTTCTTATTCTCGGGACATTTCGTCCTTTAAAATTAGTGTTTCTGCTAATATCTTCGACACTATATGTCGAGAAGATTTTTGGCCGAAACATATAATAGTTAAAGAATATACTGTAAAAAAGAAAAATCGGCAACCGATTCGCTTGCCAACAACAACAACTAATACTATTCCTGCCACATCAGCATCTGCTGGTGTGTCAAAAAACTAGCTTCGTCCCTTAACCTGGGTTACCAGAACGTTAGAGGACTGAAATCCAAACTTCCTAATCTCTATGTAGATAGTCTTGCTTTTGAGCATAACATTCTAGCTTTTACAGAGACGTGGCTAAAACCTGACATTGCTGATGCATCGGTGTTTTCCACAAACTTTTCCATATTCAGACGTGGCCGGATTTCTCGCATAGGTGGTGGCGTTCTGATAGCTGTTGATGCTGCTTTATCATCTGAAATGATTCAATTTTCTAGTACCCAGGAGATTGAGTTTGTCGGTGTTAAAGTAAATTTTAAATCTTTTAATGCTTTCATTACTTGTTCCTATATTCCACCATTGTCAGACATGGTGGTATATTTAAACCATTTAGGGGCAATTCAGTTTGTCTCCTCTTTAGTTTCCAGTCAAGACATGCTCATAGTTGTTGGTGATTTTAATTTACCCGCTTTAGCATGGTCACTAACAGATGAATCTTCCATGTTGCTCCCCTCTTTGTCACATGACTTCATTGATGGCCTTCTAGGCTTATCTTTATCCCAAGTCAATCCTGTCTTAAATTCTAATGGGAAATCGTATTGGATTCTTCTTATTGTGAGGTTTCTAGGATCGAACCATTTGTTCTTCCAGAAGACAAATTTCATCCTACATTGAATTTAAAAATTGATCTGCCCTTGCTTTCACCATTACTTGATTCAAATCAGTTACCTCTAACTAGGTGCTTTCGTAAGACTGACTTTGTCAGCCTTAATGAAAACATTACTACTACCGATTGGTCTTATCTGTACAATTGTAGAGATATGAACTCAGCTATTCGCTTCTTTTATGATACTCTGAATTCCCTCTTTGATATTTGTGTGCCTCTTGGTAGGCAGGAGCGGCTTAACAAACCTCCCTGGTTCTCTCGTGAGTTATCCAATTTGAAAAATGTGAAGACACGATATTATAAGAAGTTTCAAAAAACACGTCGTTCAATGCTATAAGAATTATCTTCAGCGGTGTAAGCTTCAGTTTTCTTCTGACCCTAAACAATTTTATAATTTTGTCAATTCTAAACGTAAGACCTCTGTGCACCCATATTTTTTGTCTTTTCAAAATAAATGAAGTAAGTAAGTCGTCTCGCCGACTTAGGTACTCATACACCAGTAAAACAAATATTTCAAATTTGTAATAACAAAAGCATTTGCCTATTTTAATAAAGTTCTGTTCACATGCTTTTTACAAGCATATCTTAGTATCTCGCTCACTCATGCATTTGAGCACCCTAGCGCCCCACCCGGCAACGGCCAACTCCGGCCTAATGGAAAAACGGTTTTATGGATAACTTGGCTATTTTTTGTCCGATTTTAATCAAATTAGGTATTTTGCTGGATATTAGTATCAATTTCAAGTGTGCCAAATTTAATTCCACAAGGTGAAAAATTACGGAAGATAATCGAGTTTTTCAAATTTCGGGGGCAGAAAGGGGCGTGGCAAAATCTTTATAATTACAAAATGAGCGTATTTACTAAGCAAATATACATACCAAATATGGTGTCTCTAGCTGCAATAGTTTTTGAGATAAACGTTTTTTTTTGAATTGCGGGGGCGGAAAGGGGCGTGGCAAAAATTTGAAACAAACTCGATCACTCTACATACCACACGAGCCTTCATTTCAAATTTGGTGGCTCTATCTCTTATAGTCTCCGAGAACTAGGCGTTCATACGGACGGACAGACGCACAGACGGTCAGACGGACGGACAGACGGACATGGCTAGATCGACTCGGCTGTTGGTACTGATCAAGAACATATATACTTTATGGGGTCGGAAAAGCTTCCTTCTGCCTGTTACATACATTTTGGCGACTTTAATATACCATTTCACCCTATGGGTGTATGGTATAAAAAGCGAGCACTGATCAGGCAATTGCCGATATGTTTGCGAGTTTTTTCAAAACAACTTATTCCTCAACGGAATACCGAGCAAGTCCATATCCTTATCATTTAGAAAAGGCTAATTGCATTTTCAATCCAGTGTTTGATGAAAGTTCTATTCTTAGCGAACTTAAATTAGTTAAACCTGTTTATTCTCCGGGGCCAGATGGTCTTCCTGGATGTGTACTCATTTTAAAATTGTTTCTACTGTCTGTCGAATCTTCCTCTTTTCCATCTATTTGCAAGGAGTCGTATATCATTCCTCTGCATAAAAATGGCAAAAAGTCCAAAGCCTCTAATTATAGGGGTATCTCAAAATTGTCCGCTATTTTGAGAAAATTATAACTTCTCAATTGCAACATTTTTGCAGCTCTATTATTTCGCCATCCCAACATGGGTTTGTGAAACGTAGATCTACAACCACTAACCTTTTAGAATTTACATCAATAATTATCAAGGGGTTCAAAAATGGTAATAAACTGATGTCATATACACTGACTTCAGCAAAGCCTTTGATTCCGTTAATCATACCCTATTCCTTTCTAAGCTGAGCGACATTGGGTTTCCACCCCTTTTCCTTTCTTGGGTTCGAGAATATTTAACAAATAGAAAACAGAAGGTACTTTTTAAGTCTTCTTTTTCAGATTCCATTCCTGTGACTTCTGGTGTACCTCAAGGTAGTCATCTTGGCCCTCTGCTTTTCACACTGTTCATTAACGATCTTCCCTCAGTCATTGTTCATTCGCGTGCCGTGCGTTATACGGCTGCACCCCTCGGTCGGTCGGGTGGGAGGTGGGCAGTCATCTGCTTGGGCTCGCGCGTAACAGGCTTTGTCCTGGTGTCGTAGGGGCCACTTGAACGTACTGCGCATAGTATCGTCAACGTCCGCTAATGGCGGCTGTAGAATGATTCCAGCAACTTGTATTTCTGTCGTATAAAGGATGGCGGCTATAAGACTCAAAATGGCGGCTGTAGAATAGTTCCAGCAGTTTGTATAGCTGTTACATAAATGATTGCGGCTATGACTCAAAATGGCGGATGGAGAATGATCCTAGCAGCTTGTATAGCTGTTATATAAACGATGGTATCTACAAGACTCATAATGACGGCTGTAGAATGGTTGCGCAAGCTGGTAAAGATGTTATCTAAAGGATGGCGGGCATAAGACTCCAAATGGCGACTGTAGAATGGTTCCAGCAGCTTGTAAAGCTGTTATATAAAGGATGGTATCTACAAGACTCAAAATGACGGCTGTAGAATAGTTGCACAAGCTGGTAAAGATGGATGGCGAATCTAAGACTCAAAATGACGGCTGTAGAATGGTTTCAGCAGTTTGTATAGCTGTTATATAAATGATTGCGGCTATAATACTCAAAATGGCGGCAGTAGAATGGATGTCGGCTATAAGACTTAAAATGGCAGCTGTGGAATGGTTTCAGCAGCTTGCATTGCTGTTATATAAAGTATTTCGGCTATAAGACTCATAATGGCGGCTGTAGAATGATTCCAGCAACTTGTATTTCTGTCGTATAAAGGATAGCGGCTATAATTCTCAAAATGGCGGCAGTAAAATGGTTCCACCAGCTTGTAAAGCTGTTATATAAAGAGTGGCGGGTATAACACTCATAATGGCGTCTGTGGATGATTTCAGCAACTTGTATAGCTGTCGTATAAAGGATAACGGCTACAAGACTCAAAATGGCGGCAGTACAATAGTTCCAGCAGCTTTTATTGCTGTTACATTAAGGAAGTCGGCTATAAGACTCAAAATGGCGGCAGTACAATAGCTTCAGCAGCTTTTATAGCTGTTACATTAAGGATGGCGGCTATAAGAATCAAAATGGCGGCTGTAGAATGGTTCCAGCAGCTTCCAAAGCTGGTATATAAAGGATAACGGCTATAATACTCAAAATGGCGGCAGTAGAATTGAGGTCGGCTATAAGACTCAAAATGGCTCCTGTGAAATGGCGGCTGTAGAATGGTTCCAGCAGCTTGTAAAGCTGTTATATAAAGGATGGTGGCTATAACACTCAAAATGACGGCTGTGAAATGGTTCCAGCAGCTTGTTAAACTGTTATATAAAGGGTGGCGGGTATAACACTCATAATGGCGTCTGTAGATGATTCCAGCAACTTGTATAGCTGTCGTATAAAGGATGTCGGCTATAAGACTCAAAATGGCGGCTGAAAAATGGTTCCAGCAGATTTTATGGCTACTAAGAGTCAAAATGGCGGCTGTAAAATGGTTCCAGCAGCTTGTAAAGCTGTTATATAAAGGATGTCGGGTATAACACTCATAATGGCGGCTGTAGAATGATTCCAGCAACTTGTATTTCTGTCGTATAAAGGATGGCGGCTATAAGACTCAAAATGGCGACTGTAGAATAGTTCCAGCAGCTTCCAAAGCTGTTATAGAAAGGACGGCGGCTATAATTCTCAAAATGGCGGCAGTAAAATGGTTCCACCAGCTTGTAAAGCTGATATATATAAAAAGTGGCGGGTATAACACTCATAATGGCGGCTGTAGAATGATTCCAGCAACTTGTATTTCTGTCGTATAAAGGATGGCGGCTATAAGACTCAAAATGGCGGCTGTAGAATAGTTCCAGCAGCTTCCAAAGCTGTTATATAAAGGATAACGGCTATAATACTCAAAATGGCGGCAGTAGAATGGAGGTCGGCTATAAGACTCAAAATGGCTCCTGTGAAATGGCGGCTGTAGAATGGTTCCAGCACCTTGTAAAGCTGTTATATAAAGGATGGTGGCTATAACACTCAAAATGGCGGCTGTAGAATGGTTGTAGCAGTTTGTAAAGCGTTTAGATAAAGGTTGGCGTTATTAGACTCAAAATGGCGGCTGTAGAATGGTTTCAGCAGCATGAATAGCCGTTATATAAAGGATGACGGCTATAACACACTAAATGGCGGCTGTAGAATGGTTCCAGCAGCTTGTAAAGCTGTTATATAAAGGATGGCGGGTATAAGACTCATAATGGCGGCTGTAGAATGATTCCAGCAACTTGTATTTCTGTCGTATAAAGGATGGCGTCTATAAGACTCAAAATGGCGGCTGTAGAATAGTTCCAGCAGCTTCCAATGCTGTTATAAAAAGAATAGCGGCTATAATTCTCAAAATGGCGGCAGTAAAATTGTTCCACCAGCTTGTAAAGCTGTTATATAAAGAGTGGCGGGTATAACACTCATAATGGCGTCTGTGGATGATTCCAGCAACTTGTATAGCTGTCGCATAAAGGATGACGGTTACAAGACTCAAAGTGGCGACAGTACAATAGTTCCAGCAGCTTTTATAGCTGTTTCATTAAGGAAGTCGGCTATAAGACTAAAAATGGCGGCAGTACAATAGTTTCAGCAGCTTTTATAGCAGTTACATTAAGGATGGCGGCTATAAGACTCAAAATGGCGTCTGTAGAATGGTTCCAGCAGCTTCCAAAGCTGTTATATAGAGGATAGCGGCCATAATACTCAAAATGGCGGCAATAGAATGGAGGTCGGCTATAAGACTCAAAATGGCTCCTGTGAAATGGCGGCTGTAGAATGATTCCAGCAACTTGTATTTCTGTCGTATAAAGGATGGCGGCTATAAGGCTCAAAATGGCGGCTGTAGAATATAAAGGATAGCGGCTATAATTCTCAAAATGGCGGCAGTAAAATGGTTCCACCATCTTGTAAAACTGTTATATAAAGAGTGGCGGGTATAACACTCATAATGGCGTCTGTGGTTGATTCCAGCAACTTGTATTGCTGTCGTATAAAGGAAGACAGCTACAAGACTCAAAATGGCGGCAGTACAATAGTTCCAGCAACTTGTATAGCTGTCGTATAGAGGATGACGGCTAAAAGACTCAAAATCGCGGCAGTACAATAGTTCCAGCAGCTTTTATAGCTGTTACATTAAGGAAGTCGTCTTTATAAGACTAAAAATGGCGGCAGTACAATAGTTCCAGCAGCTTACAAAGCTGTTATATAAAGGATGGTATCTACAAGACTCAAAATGACGGCTGTAGAATAGTTGCACAAGCTGGTAAAGATGGATGGCGAGTATAAGACTCAAAATGACGGCTGTAGAATGGTTTCAGCAGTTTGTATAGCTGTTACATAAACGATTGCGGCTATAACACTCAAAATGACGGCTGTGAAATGGTTCCAGCAGCTTGTTAAACTGTTATATAAAGGGTGGCGGGTATAACACTCATAATGGCGTCTGTAGATGATTCCAGCAACTTGTATAGCTGTCGTATAAAGGATGTCGGCTATAAGACTCAAAATGGCGGCTGAAAAATGGTTCCAGCAGATTTTATGGCTACTAAGAGTCAAAATGGCGGCTGTAAAATGGTTCCAGCAGCTTGTAAAGCTGTTATATAAATGATGTCGGGTATAACACTCATAATGGCGGCTGTAGAATGATTCCAGCAACTGTTATAGAAAGGACAGCGGCTATAATTCTCAAAATGGCGGCAGTAAAATGGTTCCACCAGCTTGTAAAGCTGATATATATAAAAAGTGGCGGGTATAACACTCATAATGGCGGCTGTAGAATGATTCCAGCAACTTGTATTTCTGTCGTATAAAGGATGGCGGCTATAAGACTCAAAATGGCGGCTGTAGAATAGTTCCAGCAGCTTCCAAAGCTGTTATATAAAGGATAACGGCTATAATACTCAAAATGGCGGCAGTAGAATGGAGGTCGGCTATAAGACTCAAAATGGCTCCTGTGAAATGGCGGCTGTAGAATGGTTCCAGCACCTTGTAAAGCTGTTATATAAAGGATGGTGGCTATAACACTCAAAATGGCGGCTGTAGAATGGTTGTAGCAGTTTGTAAAGCGTTTAGATAAAGGTTGGCGTTATTAGACTCAAAATGGCGGCTGTAGAATGGTTTCAGCAGCATGAATAGCTGTTATATAAAGGATGACGGCTATAACACACTAAATGGCGGCTGTAGAATGGTTCCAGCAGCTTGTAAAGCTGTTATATAAAGGATGGCGGGTATAAGACTCATAATGGCGGCTGTAGAATGATTCCAGCAACTTGTATTTCTGTCGTATAAAGGATGGCGTCTATAAGACTCAAAATGGCGGCTGTAGAATAGTTCCAGCAGCTTCCAATGCTGTTATAAAAAGAATAGCGGCTATAATTCTCAAAATGGCGGCAGTAAAATGGTTCCACCAGCTTGTAAAGCTGTTATATAAAGAGTGGCGGGTATAACACTCATAATGGCGTCTGTGGATGATTCCAGCAACTTGTATAGCTGTCGCATAAAGGATGACGGTTACAAGACTCAAAGTGGCGACAGTACAATAGTTCCAGCAGCTTTTATAGCTGTTTCATTAAGGAAGTCGGCTATAAGACTAAAAATGGCGGCAGTACAATAGTTTCAGCAGCTTTTATAGCAGTTACATTAAGGATGGCGGCTATAAGACTCAAAATGGCGTCTGTAGAATGGTTCCAGCAGCTTCCAAAGCTGTTATATAGAGGATAACGGCCATAATACTCAAAATGGCGGCAATAGAATGGAGGTCGGCTATAAGACTCAAAATGGCTCCTGTGAAATGGCGGCTGTAGAATGATTCCAGCAACTTGTATTTCTGTCGTATAAAGGATGGCGGCTATAAGGCTCAAAATGGCGGCTGTAGAATATAAAGGATAGCGGCTATAATTCTCAAAATGGCGGCAGTAAAATGGTTCCACCATCTTGTAAAACTGTTATATAAAGAGTGGCGGGTATAACACTCATAGGGGCGTCTGTGGTTGATTCCAGCAACTTGTATTGCTGTCGTATAAAGGAAGACAGCTACAAGACTCAAAATGGCGGCAGTACAATAGTTCCAGCAACTTGTATAGCTGTCGTATAGAGGATGACGGCTAAAAGACTCAAAATCGCGGCAGTACAATAGTTCCAGCAGCTTTTATAGCTGTTACATTAAGGAAGTCGTCTTTACGACTAAAAATGGCGGCAGTACAATAGTTCCAGCAGCTTACAAAGCTGTTATATAAAGGATGGTATCTACAAGACTCAAAATGACGGCTGTAGAATAGTTGCACAAGCTGGTAAAGATGGATGGCGAGTATAAGACTCAAAATGACGGCTGTAGAATGGTTTCAGCAGTTTGTATAGCTGTTACATAAATGATTGCGGCTATAACACTCAAAATGACGGCTGTGAAATGGTTCCAGCAGCTTGTTAAACTGTTATGTAAAGGGTGGCGGGTATAACACTCATAATGGCGTCTGTAGATTTTTCCAGCAAATTGTATAGCTGTCGTATAAAGGATGTCGGCTATAAGACTCAAAATGGCGGCTGTAGAATGGTTCCAGCAGCTTTTATGTCTACTAAGAGTCAAAATGGCGGCTGTCGAATGGTTCCAGCAGCTTGAGAAGCTGTTATATAAAGGATGTCGGGTATAACACTTATAATGGCGGCTGTAGAATGATTCCAGCAACTTGTATTTCTGTCGTATAAAGGATGGCGGCTATAAAACTCAAAATGGCGGCTGTAGAATAGTTCCAGCAGCTTCCAAAGCTGTTATAGAAAGGATAACGGCTATAATACTCAAAATGGCGTCAGTAGAATGGATGTCGGCTATAAGATCCAAAATGGCGGCTGTAAAATGGTTCCAGCAGCTTGTATAGCTGTCGTATAAAGGATGGCGAGTAGAAGACTCAAAATGACGGCTGTAAAATGGTTTCAGCAGTTTGTATAGCTGTTATATAAATGATTGCGGCTATAACACTCAAAATGACGGCTGCGAAATAGTTCCAGCAGCTTGTTAAAGTGTTATATAAAGGATGTCGGGTATAACACTCATAATGGCGGCTGTAGAATGATTCCAGCAACTTGTATTTCTGTCGTATGAAGGATGGCGGCTATAAAACTGAAAATGGCGGCTGTAGAATAGTTCCAGCAGCTTCCAAAGCTGTTATAGAAAGGATAACGGCTATAATACTCAAAATGGCGGCAGTAGAATGGATGTCGGCTATAAGACTCAAAATGGCGGCTGTGGAATGGATTCAGCAGCTTGCATTGCTGTTATATAAAGGATGTCGGCTATAAGACTCAAAATGGCGGATGGAGAATGGTTCTAGAGGCTGGTAAAGCTGTTATATAAAGGATGGTATCTACAAGACACAAAATGACGGCTGTAGAATGGTTGCACAAGTTGGTAAATATGTTATCTAAAGGATGGCGGGTATAAGATCCAAAATGGCGGCTGTAAAATGGTTCCAGCAGCTTGTAAAGCTGTTATGTAAAGGATGGCGTTCATAAGGCTCACAACGTCAGCTGTAAAATGGTTCCAGCAGTTTGTATAGCTGTTATATAAATGATTACGGCTACAAGACTCAAAATGTCGGCTATAGAATGGTTCCAGCAGCTTGTAAAGCTGTTATATAAAGGATGGTATCTACAAGACTCAAAATGACGGCTGTAGAATAGTTCCAGAAGCTGGTAAAGCTGTTATATAAAGGCTTGCGGGTATAAGACTCAAAATGACGGCTGTAGAATGGTTCCAGCAGCTTGTGAAGCTGTTATATAAAGGATGGTATCTATAACACTCAAAATGGCGGCTGTAGAATGGTTGCAGCAGTTTGTAAAGCTTTTAGATAAAGGTTGGCGGGTATTAGACTCAAAAAGGCGGCTGTAGAATGGTTTCAGAAGGATGAATAGCTGTTATATAAAGGATGACGGCTACAAGACTCAAAATGGCGGCTGTAGATTGGTTGGAGCAGCTTGTAAAGCTGTTTCATAAAGAATGGCGAGTAGAAGACTCAAAATGACGGCTCTACAGGCGTTTCTACAATGGTTCCAGCAACTTGTATTTCTGTTATAAAAAGGATGATGGCTACAAGACTCAAAATGACGGCTGTAGAATGGTTCCAGAAGCTTGTAAAGCTGTTATATAAAGGATGGCGGGTATAAGACTCAAAATGACGGCTGTAGAATGGTTCCAGAAGCTGGTAGAGCTGTTATATAAAGGCTGGCGGGTATAACACTCGAAATGACTGCTGTAGAATGGTTCCAGCAGCTTCTAAAGCTGCTATATAAAGGATGGTATCTACAAGACGCAAAATGACGGCTGTAGAATAGTTCCAGAAGCTGGTAAAGCTGTTATATAAAGGCTTGCGGGTATAAGACTCAAAATGACTGTAGAATGGCTGTAGAATGGTTCCAGCAGCTTGTGAAGCTGTTATATAAAGTGGTGTTCATAAGGCTCACAACGTCGGCTGTAAAATGGTTTCAGCAGTTTGTATAGCTGTTATATAAATGATTACGGCTACAAGTCTAAAAATGTCGGCTGTAGAATGGTTCCAGCAGCTTGCATCGCTGTTATATAAAGAATGTCGGCTATAAGACTCAAAATGGCGGCTGTGGAATGGTTCCAGCAGCTGCATAGCTGTTACATTAAAAATGTCGGCCATAGGACTCAAAATGGCGGCTGTGGAATGGTTTCAGTAGCTTGCATAGCTGTTATATAAAGAATGTCGGCTATAAGACTCAAAATGGCGGCTGTGGAATGGTTTCAGCAGCTTGCATAGCTGTTATATTAATGATTACGGCTACAAGACTCAAAATGTCGGCTGTAGAATGGTTTCAGCAGCATGAATAGCTGTTATATAAAGGATGACGGCTATACCACTCAAAATGGCGGCTGTAGAATTGTTCCAGCAGCTTTTATGGCTACTAAGAGTCAAAATGGCGGCTGTAGAATGGTTCCAGCAGTTTGTAAAGCTGTTATATAAAGGATGGCGGGTATAAGACTCAAATTGGCGGCTGTAGAATGATTCCAGCAACTTGTATTTCTGTCGTATAAAGGATGGCGGCTATAAGACTCAAAATTGCGGCTGTAGAGTAGTTCCAGCAGCTTCCAAAACTGTTATATAAAGGATAGCGGCTATAATACTCAAAATGGCGGCAGTAGAATGGTTCCAGCAGCTTGTAAAGCTGTTATATAAAGGGTGGCGGGTATAACACTCATAAAGGCGTCTGTAGATGATTCCAGCAACTTGTATACAAGACTCAAAATGGCGGCAGTACAATAGTTCCAGCAGCTTTTATAGCTGTTACATTAAGAAAGTCGGCTGTAAGACTCAAAATGGCGGCTGTGGAATGGTTTCAGCAGTTTGCATAGCTGTTATATAAAGGATGTCGGCTATAAGACTCAAAATGGCGGCTGTAAAATGGTTCCAGCAGCCTTTATGGCTACTAAGAGTCAAAATGGCGGCTGTAGAATGGTTCCAGCAGCTTGTAAAGCTGTTATATAAAGGATGACGGGTATAACACTCATAATGGCGGCTGTATAAAGGATGGCGGCTATAAGACTCAAAATGGAGGCTGTAGAATAGTTCCAGCAGCTTCCAAAGCTGTTATAGAAAGGATAACGGCTATAAGACTCAAAATGGCGGATGGAGACCATTTCTAGCAGCTTGTAAAGCTGTTATATAAAGGATGGTATCCACAAGACTCAAAATGACGGCTGTAGAATAGTTGCACAAGCTGGTAAAGATGGATGGCGAGTATAAGACTCAAAATGACGGCTGTAGAATGGTTTCAGCAGTTTGTATAGCAGTTATATAAATGATTGCGGCTACAAGACTCAAAATGGCGGCAGTAGATTGGTTGCAGCAGCTTGTAAAGCTGTTATATAAAGGATGGCGAGTAGAAGACTCAAAATGACGGCTGTAGAATGGTTCCAGAAGCTGGAAAAGCTGTTATATAAAGGCTGGCGGGTATGAGACTCGAAATGACGGCTGTAGAATGGTTCCAGCAGCTTGTAAAGCAGCTTGTAAAGGATGGCGAGACTCAAAATGACGACTGTAGAATAGTTCCAGAAGCTGGTAAAGCTGTTATATTAAGGATGGCGGGTATAAGACTCAAAATGGCGGCTGTAGAATGGTTGCAGCAGTTTGTAAAGCTTTTAGATAAAGGTTGGCGGGTATTAGACTCAAAAAGGCGGCTGTAGAATGGTTTCAGCAGCATGAACAGCTGTTATATAACGGATGACGGCTATAACATTCAAAATGGCGGCTGTAGAATGGTTCCAGCAGCTTTTATGGCTACTAAGAGTCAAATTGGCGGCTGTAGAATGGTTCCAGCTTGTAAAGCTGTTATATAAAGGATGGCGAGTAGAAGACTCAAAATGACGGCTCTACAGCCGTTTCTACAATGATTCCAGCAACTTGTATTTCTGTTATAAAAAGGATGGTGGCTACAAGACTCAAAATGACGGCTGTAGAATGGTTCCAGAAGCTGTTATATAAAGGCTGGCGGGTATGAGACTCGAAATGACGGCTGTAGAATGGTTCCAGCAGCTTGTAAAGCTGTTATATAAATGATTACGGCTACAAGTCTAAAAATGTCGGCTGTAGAATGGTTCCAGCAGCTTGCATCGCTGTTATATTAAGGATGTCGGCTATAAGACTCAAAATGGCGGCTGTGGAATGGTTTCAGCAGCTGCATAGCTGTTACATTAAAAATGTCGGCTATAGGCCTCAAAATGGCGGCTGTGGAATGGTTTCAGTAGCTTGCATAGCTGTTATATAAAGGATGTCGGCTATAAGACTCAAAACGGCGGCTGTGGAATGGTTTCAGCAGCTTGCATAGCTGTTATATTAATGATTACGGCTACAAGACTCAAAATGTCGGCTGTAGAATGGTTTCAGCAGCATGAATAGCTGTTATATAAAGGATGACGGCTATACCACTCAAAATGGCGGCTGTAGAATTGTTCCAGCAGCTTTTATGGCTACTAAGAGTCAAAATGGCGGCTGTAGAATGGTTCCAGCAGTTTGTAAAGCTGTTATAAGACTCAAATTGGCGGCTGTAGAATGATTCCAGCAACTTGTATTTCTGTCGTATAAAGGATGGCGGCTATAAGACTCAAAATTGCGGCTGTAGAGTAGTTCCAGCAGCTTCCAAAACTGTTATATAAAGGATAGCGGCTATAATACTCAAAATGGCGGCAGTAGAATGGTTCCAGCAGCTTGTAAAGCTGTTATATAAAGGGTGGCGGGTATAACACTCATAAAGGCGTCTGTAGATGATTCCAGCAACTTGTATACAAGACTCAAAATGGCGGCAGTACAATAGTTCCAGCAGCTTTTATAGCTGTTACATTAAGAAAGTCGGCTGTAAGACTCAAAATGGCGGCTGTGGAATGGTTTCAGCAGTTTGCATAGCTGTTATATAAAGGATGTCGGCTATAAGACTCAAAATGGCGGCTGTAAAATGGTTCCAGCAGCCTTTATGGCTACTAAGAGTCAAAATGGCGGCTGTAGAATGGTTCCAGCAGCTTGTAAAGCTGTTATATAAAGGATGACGGGTATAACACTCATAATGGCGGCTGTATAAAGGATGGCGGCTATAAGACTCAAAATGGCGGCTGTAGAATAGTTCCAGCAGCTTCCAAAGCTGTTATAGAAAGGATAACAGCTCTAAGACTCAAAATGGCGGATGGAGACCATTTCTAGCAGCTTGTAAAGCTGTTATATAAAGGATGGCGAGTAGAAGACTCAAAATAACGGCTGTAGAATGGTTCCAGAAGCTGGAAAAGCTGTTATATAAAGGCTGGCGGGTATGAGACTCGAAATGACGGCTGTAGAATGGTTCCAGCAGCTTGTAAAGCAGCTTGTAAAGGATGGCGAGACTCAAAATGACGACTGTAGAATAGTTCCAGAAGCTGGTAAAGCTGTTATATTAAGGATGGCGGGTATAAGACTCAAAATGGCGGCTGTAGAATGGTTGCAGCAGTTTGTAAAGCTTTTAGATAAAGGTTGGCGGGTATTAGACTCAAAAAGGCGGCTGTAGAATGGTTTCAGCAGCATGAACAGCTGTTATATAACGGATGACGGCTATAACACTCAAAATGGCGGCTGTAGAATGGTTCCAGCAGCTTTTATGGCTACTAAGAGTCAAATTGGCGGCTGTAGAATGGTTCCAGCTTGTAAAGCTGTTATATAAAGGATGGCGAGTAGAAGACTCAAAATGACGGCTCTACAGCCGTTTCTACAATGATTCCAGCAACTTGTATTTCTGTTATAAAAAGGATGGTGGCTACAAGACTCAAAATGACGGCTGTAGAATGGTTCCAGAAGCTGGTAAAGCTGTTATATAAAGGCTGGCGGGTATGAGACTCGAAATGACGGCTGTAGAATGGTTCCAGCAGCTTGTAAAGCTGTTATATAAAGGATGGTATCTACAAGACTCAAAATGACGGCTGTAGAATAGTTCCAGAAGCTGGTAAAGCTGTTACATAAAGTCTGGCGGGTATAAGACTCAAAATGGCGGCTGTAGAATAGTTTCAGTAGCTTGCATTGCTGTTATATAAAGGATGTCGGCTATAAGACTCAAAATGGCGGCTGAGAAATGGTTCCAGCAGCTTGCATAGCTGTTATATGTATAAAGGATGGCGGCTTTAAGCCTCAAAATGGCGGATGGAAAATGGTTCTAGCAGCTTGTAAAGCTGTTATATAAAGGATGGTATCTACAAGACTTAAAATGACGGCTGTAGAATGGTTGCACAAGCTGGTAAAGATGTTATCTAAAGGATGGCGGGTATAAGACTCCAAATGGCGCCTGTAGAATGGTTCCAGCAGCTTGTAAAGCTGTTATATAAAAGATGGCGTTCATAAGGCTCACAACGTCTGCTGTAAAATGGTTCCAGCAGATTGTATAGCTGTTATATAAATGATTACGGCTACAAGACTCAACATGTCGGCTGTAGAATGGTTTCAGCAGCATGAATAGCTGTTATATAAAGGATGACGGCTATACCACTCAAAATGGCGGCTGTAGAATTGTTCCAGCAGCTTTTATGGCTACTAAGAGTCAAAATGGCGGCTGTAGAATAGTTCCAGCAGTTTGTAAAGCTGTTATATAAAGGATGTCGGCTATAAGACTCAAAATGGCGGCTGAGAAATGGTTCCAGCAGCTTGCATAGCTGTTATATGTATAAAGGATGGCGGCTTTAAGCCTCAAAATGGCGGATGGAAAATGGTTCTAGCAGCTTGTAAAGCTGTTATATAAAGGATTGTATCTACAAGACTTAAAATGACGGCTGTAGAATGGTTGCACAAGCTGGTAAAGATGTTATCTAAAGGATGGCGGGTATAAGACTCAAAATGGCGGCTGTAGAATGGTTCCAGCAGCTTGCATAGCTGTTATATAAAGGATGTCGGCTATAAGACTCAAAATGGCGGGTATAAGACTCAAAATGTCGGCTGTAAAATGATTACAGCAGTTTGTATAGCTGTTATATAAATGATTACGGCTACAAGTCTAAAAATGTCGGCTGTAGAATGGTTCCAGCAGCTTGCATCGCTGTTATATAAAGGATGTCGGCTATAAGACTCAAAATGGCGGCTGTGGAATGGTTTCAGCAGCTGCATAGCTGTTACATTAAAAATGTCGGCTATAGGCCTCAAAATGGCGGCTGTGGAATGGTTTCAGTAGCTTGCATAGCTGTTATATAAAGGATGTCGGCTATAAGACTCAAAACGGCGGCTGTGGAATGGTTTCAGCAGCTTGCATAGCTGTTATATAAAGGATGGCGGGTATAAGACTCATAAAGGCGTCTGTAGATGACTCCAGCAAATTGTATACAAGACTCAAAATGGCGGCAGTACAATAGTTCCAGCAGCTTTTATAGCTGTTACATTAAGAAAGTCGGCTGTAAGACTCAAACTGGCGGCAGTGGAATGGTTTCAGCAGTTTGCATAGCTGTTATATAAAGGATGTCGGCTATAAGACTAAAAATGGCGGCTGTAAAATGGTTCCAGCAGCTTTTATGGCTACTAAGATTCAAAATGACGGCTGTAGAATGGTTCCAGCAGCTTGTAAAGCTGTTATATAAAGGATGACGGGTATAACACTCATAATGGCGGCTGTAGAATGATTCCAGCAACTTTTATTTCTGTCGTATAAAGGATGGCGGCTATAAGACTCAAAATGGCGGATGTAAAGCTGTTATATAAAGGATGGTATCTACAAGACTTAAAATGACGGCTATAGAAAGGTTGCACAAGCTGGTAAAGATGTTACCCAAAGGATGGCGGGTATAAGGCTCCAAATGGCGGCTGTAGAATGGTTCCAGCAGCTTGTAAAGCTGTTATATAAAGGATGGTATCTAAATGACTCAAAATGACGGCTGTAGAATAGTTGCACAAGCTGGTAAAGATGTTATCTAAAGGATGGCGAGTATAAGACTCAAAGTGACGGCTGTAGAATGGTTTCGGATGGCGGATGTAGATTGGTTGCAGCAGCTTGTAAAGCTGTTATATAAAGGATGGCGAGTAGAAGACTCAAAATGACGGCTCTACAGCCATTTCTACAATGGTTCCAGAGGCTGGTAAAGCTGTTATATAAAGGATGGCGGGTATAAGACACAAAATGACGGCTCTACAGCCGTTTCTACAATGGTTCCAGAAGCTGGTAAAGCTGTTATATAAAGGATGGCGGGTATAAGACTCAAAATGACGGCTGTAGAATGGTTCCAGAAGCTGGTAAAGCTGTTATATAAAGGCTGGCGGGTATAAGACTCGAAATGACGGCAGTAGAATGGTTCCAGCAGCTTGTAAAGCTGTTATCTAGAGGATGGTATCTACAAGACTCAAAATGAAGGCTGCAGATTAGTTCCAGAAGCTGGTAAAGATGTTATCTAAAGGATGGCGAGTATAAGACTCAAAGTGACGGCTGTAGAATGGTTTCAGCAGTTTGTATAGCTGTTATATAAATGATTGCGGCTACAAGACTCAAAATGGCGGATGTAGATTGGTTGCAGCAGCTTATAAAGCTGTTATATAAAGGATGGCGAGTAGAAGACTCAAAATGACGGCTCTACAGCCGTTTCTACAATGGTTCCAGAAGCTGGTAAAGCTGTTATATAAAGGCTGGCGGGTATAAGACTCAAAATGTCGGCTGTAGAATGGTTCCAGCAGCTTGCATAGCTGTTATATAAAGGATGTCGGCTATAAGACTCAAAATGGAGGCTGTGAAATGGTTCCAGCAGCTGCATAGCTGTTACATTAAGAATGTCGGCTATAAGACTCAAAATGGCGGCTGTGGAATGGTTTCACAAGCTTGCATAGCTGTTATATTAATGATTACGGCTACAAGACTCAAAATGTCGGCTGTAGAATGGTTTCAGCAGCATAAATAGCTGTTATATAAAGGATGACTCCTATAACACTCAAAATGGCGGCTGTAGAATGGTTCCAGCAGCTTTTATGGCTACTAAGAGTCAAAATGGCGGCTGTAGAATGGTTCCAGCAGCTTGCACAGCTGTTATATAAAGGATGTCGGCTTTAAGACTCAAAATGGCGGCTGTGGAATGGTTCCAGCAGCTGCATAGCTGTTACATTAAGAATGTCGGCTATAAGACTCAAAATGGCGGCTGTGAAATGGTTCCAGCAGCTTGCATAGCTGTTATATGGATGGCGGCTTTAAGCCTCAAAATGGCGGATGGAGAATGATTGTAGCAGCTTGTAAAACTGTCATATAAAGGATGGTATCTACAATACTTAAAATGACGGCTGTAGAATGGTTGCACAAGCTGGTAAAGATGTTACCTAAAGGATGGCGGGTATAAGACTCGAAATGACGGCAGTAGAATGGTTCCAGCAGCTTTTAAAGCTGTTATCTAAAGGATGGTATCTACAAGACTCAAAATGAAGGCTGCAGATTAGTTCCAGAAGCTGGTAAAGATGTTATCTAAAGGATGGCGAGTATAAGACTCAAAGTGACGGCTGTAGAATGGTTTCAGCAGTTTGTATAGCTGTTATATAAATGATTGCGGCTACAATACTCATAATGGCGGCTGTAGAATGATTCCAGCAACTTGTATTTCTGTCGTATAAAGGATGGCGGCTATAAGACTCAAAATGGCGGATGTAAAGCTGTTATATAAAGGATGGTATCTACAAGACTTAAAATGACGGCTATAGAAAGGTTGCACAAGCTGGTAAAGATGTTACCCAAAGGATGGCGGGTATAAGGCTCCAAATGGCGGCTGTAGAATGGTTCCAGCAGCTTGTAAAGCTGTTATATAAAGGATGGTATCTAAATGACTCAAAATGACGGCTGTAGAATAGTTGCACAAGCTGGTAAAGATGTTATCTAAAGGATGGCGAGTATAAGACTCAAAGTGACGGCTGTAGAATGGTTTCAGCAGTTTGTATAGCTGTTATATAAATGATTGCGGCTACAAGACTCAAAATGGCGGATGTAGATTGGTTGCAGCAGCTTGTAAAGCTGTTATATAAAGGATGGCGAGTAGAAGACTCAAAATGACGGCTCAACAGCCGTTTCTACAATGGTTCCAGAAGCTGGTAAAGCTGTTATATAAAGGATGGCGGGTATAAGACTCAAAATGACGGCTCTACAGCCGTTTCTACAATGGTTCCAGAAGCTGGTAAAGCTGTTATATAAAGGCTGGCGGGTATAAGACTCGAAATGACGGCAGAAGAATGGTTCCAGCAGCTTGTAAAGCTGTTATCTAGAGGATGGTATCTACAAGACTCAAAATGACGGCTGAAGAATAGTTCCAGAAGCTGGTAAAGCTGTTATATAAAGGATGGCGGGTATAAGACTCAAAATGACGGCTGTAGAATGGTTCCAGAAGCTGGTAAAGCTGTTATATAAAGGATGTCGGCTATAAGACTCAAAATGGCGGCTGTGAAATGGTTCCAGCAGCTTTTATGGCTACTAAGAGTCAAAATGGCGGCTGTAGAATGGTTCCAGCAGCTTGCACAGCTGTTATATAAAGGATGTCGGCTTTAAGACTCAAAATGGCGGCTGTGGAATGGTTCCAGCAGCTGCATAGCTGTTACATTAAGAATGTCGGCTATAAGACTCAAAATGGCGGCTTTGAAATGGTTCCAGCAGCTTGCATAGCTGTTATATGGATGGCGGCTTTAAGCCTCAAAATGGCGGATGGAGAATGGTTTAGCAGCTTGTAAAGCTGTCATATAAAGGATGGTATCTACAAGACTTAAAATGACGGCTGTAGAATGGTTGCACAAGCTGGTAAAGATGTTACCTAAAGGATGGCGGGTATAAGACTCCAAATGGCGGCTGTAGAATGGTTCCAGCAGCTTGTAAAGCTGTTATCTAAAGGATGGTATCTACAAGACTCAAAATGACGGCTATAGAATCGTTGCACAAGCTGGTTAAGATGTTATCTAAAGGATGGCGAGTATAAAACTCAAAATGACGGCTGTAGAATGGTTTCAGCAGTTTGTATAGCTGTTATATAAATGATTGCGGCTACAAGACTCAAAATGGCGGCTGTAGATTGGTTGCAGCAGCTTGTATTTCTGTCGTATAAAGGATGGCGGCTGTAAGACTCAAAATGGCGGATGTGAAGCTGTTATATAAAGGATGGTATCTACAAGACTTAAAATGACGGCTATAGAAAGGTTGCACAAGCTGGTAAAGATGTTACCCAAAGGATGGCGGGTATAAGGCTCCAAATGGCGGCTGTAGAATGGTTCCAGCAGCTTGTAAAGCTGTTATATAAAGGATGGTATCTAAATGACTCAAAATGACGGCTGTAGAATAGTTGCACAAGCTGGTAAAGATGTTATCTAAAGGATGGCGAGTATAAGACTCAAAGTGACGGCTGTAGAATGGTTTCAGCAGTTTGTATAGCTGTTATATAAATGATTACGGCTACAAGTCTAAAAATGTCGGCTGTAGAATGGTTCCAGCAGCTTGCATCGCTGTTATATAAAGGATGTCGGCTATAAGACTCAAAATGGCGGCTGTGGAATGGTTTCAGCAGCTGCATAGCTGTTACATTAAAAATGTCGGCTATAGGCCTCAAAATGGCGGCTGTGGAATGGTTTCAGTAGCTTGCATAGCTGTTATATAAAGGATGTCGGCTATAAGACTCAAAACGGCGGCTGTGGAATGGTTTCAGCAGCTTGCATAGCTGTTATATTAATGATTACGGCTACAAGACTCAAAATGTCGGCTGTAGAATGGTTTCAGCAGCATGAATAGCTGTTATATAAAGGATGACGGCTATACCACTCAAAATGGCGGCTGTAGAATTGTTCTAGCAGCTTTTATGGCTACTAAGAGTCAAAATGGCGGCTGTAGAATAGTTCCAGCAGTTTGTAAAGCTGTTATATAAAGGATGGCGGGTATAAGACTCATAATGGCGGCTGTAGAATGATTCCAGCAACTTGTATTTCTGTCGTATAAGGGATGGCGGCTATAAGACTCAAAATTGCGGCTGTAGAGTAGTTCCAGCAGCTTCCAAAACTGTTGTATAAAGGATAGCGGCTATAATACTCAAAATGGTTCCAGCAGCTTGTAAAGCTGTTATATAAAGGGTGGTGGGTATAACACTCATAAAGGTGTCTGTAGATGACTCCAGCAAATTGTATACAAGACTCAAAATGGCGGCAGTACAATAGTTCCAGCAGCTTTTATAGCTGTTACATTAAGAAAGTCGGCTGTAAGACTCAACCTGGCGGCAGTGGAATGGTTTCAGCAGTTTGCATAGCTGTTATATAAAGGATGTCGGCTATAAGACTAAAAATGGCGGCTGTAAAATGGTTCCAGCAGCTTTTATGGCTACTAAGATTCAAAATGGCGGCTGTAGAATGGTTCCAGCAGCTTGTAAAGCTGTTATGTAAAGGATGACGGGTATAACACTCATAATGGCGGCTGTAGAATGATTCCAGCAACTTGTATTTCTGTCGTATAAAGGATGGCGGCTATAAGACTCAAAATGGCGGATGTAAAGCTGTTATATAAAGGATGGTATCTACAAGACTTAAAATGACGGCTATAGAAAGGTTGCACAAGCTGGTAAAGATGTTACCCAAAGGATGGCGGGTATAAGGCTCCAAATGGCGGCTGTAGAATGGTTCCAGCAGCTTGTAAAGCTGTTATATAAAGGATGGTATCTAAATGACTCAAAATGACGGCTGTAGAATAGTTGCACAAGCTGGTAAAGATGTTATCTAAAGGATGGCGAGTATAAGACTCAAAGTGACGGCTGTAGAATGGTTTCAGCAGTTTGTATAGCTGTTATATAAATGATTGCGGCTACAAGACTCAAAATGGCGGATGTAGATTGGTTGCAGCAGCTTGTAAAGCTGTTATATAAAGGATGGCGAGTAGAAGACTCAAAATGACGGCTCTACAGCCGTTTCTACAATGGTTCCAGAAGCTGGTAAAGCTGTTATATAAAGGATGGCGGGTATAAGACACAAAATGACGGCTCTACAGCCGTTTCTACAATGGTTCCAGAAGCTGGTAAAGCTGTTATATAAAGGATGGCGGGTATAAGACTCAAAATGACGGCTGTAGAATGGTTCCAGAAGCTGGTAAAGCTGTTATATAAAGGCTGGCGGGTATAAGACTCGAAATGACGGCTGTAGAATGGTTTCAGCAGTTTGTATAGCTGTTATATAAATGATTGCGGCTACAAGACTCAAAATGGCGGATGTAGATTGGTTGCAGCAGCTTATAAAGCTGTTATATAAAGGATGGCGAGTAGAAGACTCAAAATGACGGCTCTACAGCCGTTTCTACAATGGTTCCAGAAGCTGGTAAAGCTGTTATATAAAGGCTGGCGGGTATAAGACTCAAAATGTCGGCTGTAGAATGGTTCCAGCAGCTTGCATAGCTGTTATCTAGAGGATGGTATCTACAAGACTCATAATGAAGGCTGCAGATTAGTTCCAGAAGCTGGTAAAGATGTTATCTAAAGGATGGCGAGTATAAGACTCAAAGTGACGGCTGTAGAATGGTTTCAGCAGTTTGTATAGCTGTTATATAAATGATTGCGGCTACAAGTCTCAAAATGGCGGATGTAGATTGGTTGCAGCAGCTTATAAAGCTGTTATATAAAGGATGGCGAGTAGAAGACTCAAAATGACGGCTCTACAGCCGTTTCTACAATGGTTCCAGAAGCTGGTAAAGCTGTTATATAAAGGCTGGCGGGTATAAGACTCAAAATGTCGGCTGTAGAATGGTTCCAGCAGCTTGCATAGCTGTTATATAAAGGATGTCGGCTATAAGACTCAAAATGGCGGCTGTGAAATGGTTCCAGCAGCTGCATAGCTGTTACATTAAGAATGTCGGCTATAAGACTCAAAATGGCGGCTGTGGAATGGTTTCACAAGCTTGCATAGCTGTTATATTAATGATTACGGCTACAAGACTCAAAATGTCGGCTGTAGAATGGTTTCAGCAGCATAAATAGCTGTTATATAAAGGATGACTGCTATAACACTCAAAGTGGCGGCTGTAGAATGGTTCCAGCAGCTTTTATGGCTACTACGAGTCAAAATGGCGGCTGTAGAATGGTTCCAGCAGCTTGCACAGCTGTTATATAAAGGATGTCGGCTTTAAGACTCAAAATGGCGGCTGTGGAATGGTTCCAGCAGCTGCATAGCTGTTACATTAAGAATGTCGGCTATAAGACTCAAAATGGCGGCTGTGAAATGGTTCCAGCAGCTTGCATAGCTGTTATATGGATGGCGGCTTTAAGCCTCAAAATGGCGGATGGAGAATGATTGTAGCAGCTTGTAAAACTGTCATATAAAGGATGGTATCTACAAGACTTAAAATGACGGCTGTAGAATGGTTGCACAAGCTGGTAAAGATGTTACCTAAAGGATGGCGGGTATAAGACTCGAAATGACGGCAGTAGAATGGTTCCAGCAGCTTGTAAAGCTGTTATCTAAAGGATGGTATCTACAAGACTCAAAATGAAGGCTGCAGATTAGTTCCAGAAGCTGGTAAAGATGTTATCTAAAGGATGGCGAGTATAAGACTCAAAGTGACGGCTGTAGAATGGTTTCAGCAGTTTGTATAGCTGTTATATAAATGATTGCGGCTACAATACTCATAATGGCGGCTGTAGAATGATTCCAGCAACTTGTATTTCTGTCGTATAAAGGATGGCGGCTATAAGACTCAAATTGGCGGATGTAAAGCTGTTATATAAAGGATGGTATCTACAAGACTTAAAATGACGGCTATAGAAAGGTTGCACAAGCTGGTAAAGATGTTACCCAAAGGATGGCGGGTATAAGGCTCCAAATGGCGGCTGTAGAATGGTTCCAGCAGCTTGTAAAGCTGTTATATAAAGGATGGTATCTAAATGACTCAAAATGACGGCTGTAGAATAGTTGCACAAGCTGGTAAAGATGTTATCTAAAGGATGGCGAGTATAAGACTCAAAGTGACGGCTGTAGAATGGTTTCAGCAGTTTGTATAGCTGTTATATAAATGATTGCGGCTACAAGACTCAAAATGGCGGATGTAGATTGGTTGCAGCAGCTTGTAAAGCTGTTATATAAAGGATGGCGAGTAGAAGACTCTAAATGACGGCTCTACAGCCGTTTCTACAATGGTTCCAGAACTGGTAAAGCTGTTATATAAAGGATTGCGGGTATAAGACTCAAAATGACGGCTCTACAGCCGTTTCTACAATGGTTCCAGAAGCTGGTAAAGCTGTTATATAAAGGCTGGCGGGTATAAGACTCGAAATGACGGCAGAAGAATGGTTCCAGCAGCTTGTAAAGCTGTTATCTAAAGGATGGTATCTACAAGACTCAAAATGACGGCTGAAGAATAGTTCCAGAAGCTGGTAAAGCTGTTATATGAAGGATGGCGGGTATAAGACTAAAAATGACGGCTGTAGAATGGTTCCAGAAGCTGGTAAAGCTGTTATATAAAGGATGTCGGCTATAAGACTCAAAATGGCGGCTGTGAAATGGTTCCAGCAGCTTTTATGGCTACTAAGAGTCAAAATGGCGGCTGTAGAATGGTTCCAGCAGCTTGCACAGCTGTTATATAAAGGATGTCGGCTTTAAGACTCAAAATGGCGGCTGTGGAATGGTTCCAGCAGCTGCATAGCTGTTACATTAAGAATGTCTGCTATAAGACTCAAAATGGCGGCTGTGAAATGGTTCCAGCAGCTTGCATAGCTGTTATATGGATGGCGGCTTTAAGCCTCAAAATGGCGGATGGAGAATGGTTTAGCAGCTTGTAAAGCTGTCATATAAAGGATGGTATCTACAAGACTTAAAATGACGGCTGTAGAATGGTTGCACAAGCTGGTAAAGATGTTACCTAAAGGATGGCGGGTATAAGACTCCAAATGGCGGCTGTAGAATGGTTCCAGCAGCTTGTAAAGCTGTTATCTAAAGGATGGTATCTACAAGACTCAAAATGACGGCTATAGAATCGTTGCACAAGCTGGTTAAGATGTTATCTAAAGGATGGCGAGTATAAAACTCAAAATGACGGCTGTAGAATGGTTTCAGCAGTTTGTATAGCTGTTATATAAATGATTGCGGCTGCAAGACTCAAAATGGCGGCTGTAGATTGGTTGCAGCAGCTTGTAAAGCTGTTATATAAAGGATGGCGAGTAGAAGACTCAAAATGGCGGCTGTGGAATGGTTTCACCAGCTTGCATAGCTGTTGTATTAATGATTACGGCTACAAGACTCAAAATGTCGGCTGTAGAATGGTTTCAGCAGCATAAATAGCTGTTGAATAAAGGATGACTGCTATAACACTCAAAATGGCGGCTGTAGAATGGTTCCAGCAGCTTTTATGGCTACTAAGAGTCAAAATGGCGGCTGTAGAATGGTTCCAGCAGCTTGTAAAGCTGTTATATAAAGGATGGTATATACAAGACTTAAAATGACGGCTGTAGAATCGTTGCACAAGCTGGTAAAGATGTTATCTAAAGGATGGCGGGTATAAGACTCAAAATGACGGCTGTAGAATGGTTTCAGTAGTTTGTATAGCTGTTACATAAATGATTGCGGCTACAAGACTTAAAATGGCGGCTGTAGATTGGTTGCAGCAGCTTGTAAAGCTGTTATATAAAGGATGGCGAGTAGAAGACTCAAAATGACGGCTCTACAGCCGTTTCTACAATGGTTCCAGCAACTTGTATTTCTGTTATAAAAAGGATGGTGGCTACAAGACCCAAAATGACGGCTACAGAATGGTTCCAGCAGCTTGTAAAGCTGTTATATAAAGGATGGCGGGTATAAGACTCAAAATGGTGGATGTAGAATGGTTCCAGAAGCTGGTAAAGCTGTTATATAAAGGCTGGCGGGTATAAGACTCGAAATGACGGCTGTTGAATGGTTCCAAGGATGGTATCTACAAGACTCAAAATGACGACTGTAGAATAGTTCCAGAAGCTGGTAAAGCTGTTATATAAAGGCTGGCGGGTATAAGACTCACAACGTCGGCTGTAAAATGGTTCCAGCAGTTTGTATAGCTGTTATATAAATGAATACGGCTACAAGACTCAAAATGTCGGCTGTAGAATGGTTCCAGCAGCTTGTAAAGCTGTTATATAAAGGATGGTATCTACAAGACTTAAAATGACGGCTGTAGAATCGTTGCACAAGCTGGTAAAGATGTTATCTAAAGGATGGCGGGTATAAGACTCAAAATGACGGCTGTAGAATGGTTTCAGCAGTTTGTATAGCTGTTATCTAAAGGATGGTATCTACAAGACTCAAAATGACGGCTATAGAATCGTTGCACAAGCTGGTTAAGATGTTATCTAAAGGATGGCGAGTATAAAACTCAAAATGACGGCTGTAGAATGGTTTCAGCAGTTTGTATAGCTGTTATATAAATGATTGCGGCTACAAGACTCAAAATGGCGGCTGTAGATTGGTTTCAGCAGCATAAATAGCTGTTGAATAAAGGATGACTGCTATAACACTCAAAATGGCGGCTGTAGAATGGTTCCAGCAGCTTTTATGGCTACTAAGAGTCAAAATGGCGGCTGTAGAATGGTTCCAGCAGCTTGCACAGCTGTTATATAAAGGATGTCGGCTATAAGACTCAAAATGGCGGCTGTGGAATGGTTCCAGCAGCTGCATAGCTGTTACATTAAGAATGTCGGCTATAAGACTCAAAATGGCGGCTGTGAAATGGTTCCAGCAGCTTGCATAGCTGTTATATGGATGGCGGCTTTAAGCCTCAAAATGGCGGATGGAGAATGGTTTAGCAGCTTGTAAAGCTGTCATATAAAGGATGGTATCTACAAGACTTAAAATGACGGCTGTAGAATGGTTGCACAAGCTGGTAAAGATGTTACCTAAAGGATGGCGGGTATAAGACTCCAAATGGCGGCTGTAGAATGGTTCCAGCAGCTTGTAAAGCTGTTATCTAAAGGATGGTATCTACAAGACTCAAAATGACGGCTATAGAATCGTTGCACAAGCTGGTTAAGATGTTATCTAAAGGATGGCGAGTATAAAACTCAAAATGACGGCTGTAGAATGGTTTCAGCAGTTTGTATAGCTGTTATATAAATGATTGCGGCTACAAGACTCAAAATGGCGGCTGTAGATTGGTTGCAGCAGCTTGTAAAGCTGTTATATAAAGGATGGCGAGTAGAAGACTCAAAATGGCGGCTGTGAAATGGTTTCACCAGCTTGCATAGCTGTTGTATTAATGATTACGGCTACAAGACTCAAAATGTCGGCTGTAGAATGGTTTCAGCAGCATAAATAGCTGTTGAATAAAGGATGACTGCTATAACACTCAAAATGGCGGCTGTAGAATGGTTCCAGCAGCTTTTATGGCTACTAAGAGTCAAAATGGCGGCTGTAGAATGGTTCCAGCAGCTTGCACAGCTGTTATATAAAGGATGTCGGCTATAAGACTCAAAATGGCGGCTGTGGAATGGTTCCAGCAGCTGCATAGCTGTTACATTAAGAATGTCGGCTATAAGACTCAAAATGGCGGCTGTGAAATGGTTCCAGCAGCTTGCATAGCTGTTATATGGATGGCGGCTTTAAGCCTCAAAATGGCGGATAGAGAATGGTTGTAGCAGCTTGTAAAGCTGTTATATAAAGGATGGTATCTACAAGACTTAAAATGACGGCTGTAGAATGGTTGCACAAGCTGGTAAAGATGTTACCTAAAGGATGGCGTTTATAAGACTCCAAATGGCGGCTGTAGAATGGTTCCAGCAGCTTGTAAAGCTGTTATATAAAGGATGGTATCTACAAGACTTAAAATGACGGCTGTAGAATCGTTGCACAAGCTGGTAAAGATGTTATCTAAAGGATGGCGGGTGTAAGACTCAAAATGACGGCTGTAGAATGGTTTCAGCAGTTTGTATAGCTGTTACATAAATGATTGCGGCTACAAGACTTAAAATGGCGGCTGTAGATTGGTTGCAGCAGCTTGTAAAGCTGTTATATAAAGGATGGCGAGTAGAAGACTCAAAATGACGGCTCTACAGCCGTTTCTACAATGGTTCCAGCAACTTGTATTTCTGTTATAAAAAGGATGGTGGCTACAAGACCCAAAATGACGGCTACAGAATGGTTCCAGCAGCTTGTAAAGCTGTTATATAAAGGATGGCGGGTATAAGACTCAAAACGATGGATGTAGAATGGTTCCAGAAGCTGGTAAAGCTGTTATATAGAGGCTGGCGGGTATAAGACTCGAAATGACGGCTGTTGAATGGTTCCAAGGATGGTATCTACAAGACTCAAAATGACGACTGTAGAATAGTTCCAGAAGCTGGTAAAGCTATTATATAAAGGCTGGCGGGTATAAGACTCACAACGTCGGCTGTAAAATGGTTCCAGCAGTTTGTATAGCTGTTATATAAATGAATACGGCTACAAGACTCAAAATGTCGGCTGTAGAATGGTTCCAGCAGCTTGTAAAGCTGTTAAATAAAGGATGGCGGGTATAAGACTCAGAAATGGCGGCTGTAGAATGATTGCAGCAGTTTGTAAAGCTTTCAGATAAAGGTTGGCTGGTATAAGACTAAAAATGGCGGCTGTAGAATGGTTTCAGCAGCATGAATAGCTGTTATATAAAGGATGACGGCTATAACACTCAAAATGGTGGCTGTAGAATGGTTCCAGCGGCTTTCATGGCTACTAAGAGTCAAAATGGCGGCTGTAGAATGGTTCCAATAGCTTGTAAAGCTGTTATATAAAGGATGGCGGGTATAAGACTCATAATGGCGGCTGTAGAATAGTTCCAGCAGCTTCCGAAGCTGTTATATAAAGGATAGCGGCTATAATACTCAAAATGGCGGCAGTAGAATGGTTCCAGCATCTTGCATAGCTGTTATACAAAAAAGGCGGCTATAAGACTCAAAATTGCGGCTGGAGAATGGTTCTAGCAGCTTGCATAGCTGTTATATAAAGGATGACGGCTATAACACTCAAAATGGTGGCTGTAGAATGGTTCCAGCGGCTTTCATGGCTACTAAGAGTCAAAATGGCGGCTGTAGAATGGTTCCAGCAGCTTGTAAAGCTGTTAAATAAAGGATGGCGGGTATAAGACTCAGAAATGGCGGCTGTAGAATGATTGCAGCAGTTTGTAAAGCTTTCAGATAAAGGTTGGCTGGTATAAGACTAAAAATGGCGGCTGTAGAATGGTTTCAGCAGCATGAATAGCTGTTATATAAAGGATGACGGCTATAACACTCAAAATGGTGGCTGTAGAATGGTTCCAGCGGCTTTCATGGCTACTAAGAGTCAAAATGGCGGCTGTAGAATGGTTCCAGCAGCTTGTAAAGCTGTTAAATAAAGGATGGCGGGTATAAGACTCAGAAATGGCGGCTGTAGAATGATTGCAGCAGTTTGTAAAGCTTTCAGATAAAGGTTGGCTGGTATAAGACTAAAAATGGCGGCTGTAGAATGGTTTCAGCAGCATGAATAGCTGTTATATAAAGGATGACGGCTATAACACTCAAAATGGTGGCTGTAGAATGGTTCCAGCGGCTTTCATGGCTACTAAGAGTCAAAATGGCGGCTGTAGAATGGTTCCAGCAGCTTGTAAAGCTGTTAAATAAAGGATGGCGGGTATAAGACTCAGAAATGGCGGCTGTAGAATGATTGCAGCAGTTTGTAAAGCTTTCAGATAAAGGTTGGCTGGTATAAGACTAAAAATGGCGGCTGTAGAATGGTTTCAGCAGCATGAATAGCTGTTATATAAAGGATGACGGCTATAACACTCAAAATGGTGGCTGTAGAATGGTTCCAGCATCTTGCATAGCTGTTATATAAAAAAAGGCGGCTATAAGACTCAAAAATGCGGCTGGAGAATGGTTCTAGCAGCTTGCATAGCTGTCGTATAGAGGATGGCGGCTACAAGACTCAAAGTGGCGGCTACAAGACTCAAAATGGCGGCAGTACAATAGTTCCAGCAGCTTGTATTGCTGTTACATTAAGGATGTCGGCTATAACACTCAAAATAGTGGCTGTAGAATGGTTCCAGCGGCTTTTATGGCTACTAAGAGTCAAAATGGCGGCTGTAGAATGATTCCAGCAAATTGTATTTCTGTCGTATAAAGGATGGCGGCTATAAGACTCAAACTGGCGGCTGTAGAATAGTTCCAGCAGCTTCCGAAGCTGTTATATAAAGGATAGCGTCTATAATACTCAAAATGGCGGCAGTAGAATGGTTCCAGCATCTTGCATAGCTGTTATACAAAAAAGGCGGCTATAAGACTCAAAATTGCGGCTGGAGAATGGTTCTAGCAGCTTGCATAGCTGTCGTATAAAGGATGGCGGCTACAAGACTCAAAGTGGCGGCTACAAGACTCAAAATGGCGGCAGTACAATAGTTCCAGCAGCTTGTATTGCTGTTACATTAAGGATGTCGGCTATAATACTTAAAATGGCGGCCGTAGAACGGTTCCAGCAGCTTGCATAGCTGTTATATAAAGGATGGCGTCTATAAGACTCAAAATGGCGGTTGTCGAATGGTTAAGCATCTTGTATAGCTTTTATATAAAAGATGGCGGCTATAAGACTCAAAATGGCGGCTGTAGAACGGTTCCAGCAGCTTGCATAGCTGTTATTTAAAGAAAGGCGGCTATAAGACTCAACATTGCGGCTGAAGAATGGTTCTGGCAGGTTGTATAGCTGTTATATAAAGGCTGGCGGGTATAAGACTCGAAATGACGGCAGTAGAATGGTTCCAGCAGCTTGTAAAGCTGTTATCTAAAGGATGGTATCTACAAGACTCAAAATGACGGCTGAAGAATAGTTCCAGAAGCTGGTAAAGCTGTTATATAAAGGCTGGCGGGTATAAGACTCAAAATGTCGGCTGTAGAATGGTTCCAGCAGCTTGCATAGCTGTTATATAAAGGATGTCGGCTATAAGACTCAAAATGGCGGCTGTGAAATGGTTCCAGAAGCTGCATAGCTGTTACATTAAGAATGTCGGCTATAAGACTCAAAATGGCGGCTGTGGAATGGTTTCACCAGCTTGCATAGCTGTTGTATTAATGATTACGGCTACAAGACTCAAAATGTCAGCTGTAGAATGGTTGCAGCAGCATAAATAGCTGTTATATAAAGGATGACTGCTATAACACTCAAAATGGCGGCTGTAGAATGGTTCCAGCAGCTTTTATGGCTACTAAGAGTCAAAATGGCGGCTGTAGAATGGTTCCAGCAGCTTGCACAGCTGTTATATAAAGGATGTCGGCTTTAAGACTCAAAATGGCGGCTGTGGAATGGTTCCAGCAGCTGCATAGCTGTTACATTAAGAATGTCGGCTATAAGACTCAAAATGGCGGCTGTGAAATGGTTCCTAGGATGGTATCTACAAGACTCAAAATGACGACTGTAGAATAGTTGCAGAAGCTGGTAAAGCTGTTATATAAAGGCTGGCGGGTATAAGACTCACAACGTCGGCTGTAAAATGGTTCCAGCAGTTTGTATAGCTGTTATATAAATGAATACGGCTACAAGACTCAAAATGGCGGATGGAGAATGGTTGTAGCAGCTTGTAAAGCTGTCATATAAAGGATGGTATCTACAAGACTTAAAATGACGGCTGTAGAATGGTTGCACAAGCTGGTAAAGATGTTACCTAAAGGATGGCGGGTATAAGACTCCAAATGGCGGCTGTAGAATGGTTCCAGCAGCTTGTAAAGCTGTTATATAAAGGATGGTATCTACAAGACTCAAAATGACGGCTATAGAATCGTTGCACAAGCTGGTAAAGATGTTATCTAAAGGATGGCGAGTATAAAACTCAAAATGACGGCTGTAGAATGGTTTCAGCAGTTTGTATAGCTGTTATATAAATGATTGCGGCTACAAGACTCAAAATGGCGGCTGTAGATTGGTTGCAGCAGCTTGTAAAGCTGTTATATAAAGAATAACGAGTAGAAGACTCAAAATGGCGGCTGTGGAATGGTTTCACCAGCTTGCATAGCTGTTGTATAAATGATTACGGCTACAAGACTCAAAATGTCGGCTGTAGAATGGTTTCAGCAGCATAAATAGCTGTTGAATAAAGGATGACTGCTATAACACTCAAAATGGCGGCTGTAGAATGGTTCCAGCAGCTTTTATGGCTACTAAGAGTCAAAATGGCGGCTGTGGAATGGTTCCAGCAGCTGCATAGCTGTTACATTAAGAATGTCGGCTATAAGACTCAAAATGGCGGCTGTTGAATGGTTCCTAGGATGGTATCTACAAGACTCAAAATGACGACTGTAGAATAGTTGCAGAAGCTGGTAAAGCTGTTATATAAAGGCTGGCGGGTATAAGACTCACAACGTCGGCTGTAAAATGGTTCCAGCAGTTTGTATAGCTGTTATATAAATGAATACGGCTACAAGACTCAAAATGTCGGCTGTAGAATGGTTCCAGCAGCTTGTAAAGCTGTTATATAAAGGATGGCGGGTATAAGACTCAGAAATGGCGGCTGTAGAATGATTGCAGCAGTTTGTAAAGCTTTCAGATAAAGGTTGGCGGGTATAAGACTCAAAATGGCGGTTGTCGAATGGTTTCAGCATCTTGTATAGCTTTTATATAAAAGATGGCGGCTATAAGACTCAAAATGGCGGCTGTAGAACGGTTCCAGCAGCTTGCATAGCTGTTATTTAAAGAAAGGCGGCTATAAGACTCAACATTGCGGCTGAAGAATGGTTCTGGCAGGTTGTATAGCTGTTATATAAAGGCTGGCGGGTATAAGACTCGAAATGACGGCAGTAGAATGGTTCCAGCAGCTTGTAAAGCTGTTATCTAAAGGATGGTATCTACAAGACTCAAAATGACGGCTGAAGAATAGTTCCAGAAGCTGGTAAAGCTGTTATATAAAGGCTGGCGGGTATAAGACTCAAAATGTCGGCTGTAGAATGGTTCCAGCAGCTTGCATAGCTGTTATATAAAGGATGTCGGCTATAAGACTCAAAATGGCGGCTGTGAAATGGTTCCAGCAGCTGCATAGCTGTTACATTAAGAATGTCGGCTATAAGACTCAAAATGGCGGCTGTGGAATGGTTTCACCAGCTTGCATAGCTGTTATATTAATGATTACGGCTACAAGACTCAAAATGTCAGCTGTAGAATGGTTGCAGCAGCATAAATAGCTGTTATATAAAGGATGACCGCTATAACACTCAAAATGGCGGCTGTAGAATGGTTCCAGCAGCTTTTATGGCTACTAAGAGTCAAAATGGCGGCTGTAGAATGGTTCCAGCAGCTTGCACAGCTGTTATATAAAGGATGTCGGCTTTAAGACTCAAAATGGCGGCTGTGGAATGGTTCCAGCAGCTGCATAGCTGTTACATTAAGAATGTCGGCTATAAGACTCAAAATGGCGGCTGTGAAATGGTTCCAGCAGCTTGCATAGCTGTTATATGGATGGCGGCTTTAAGCCTCAAAATGGCGGATGCAGAATGGTTGTAGCAGCTTGTAAAGCTGTCATATAAAGGATGGTATCTACAAGACTTAAAATGACGGCTGTAGAATGGTTGCACAAGCTGGTAAAGATGTTACCTAAAGGATGGCGGGTATAAGACTCAAAATGACGGCTGTAGAATGGTTCCAGCAGCTTGTAAAGCTGTTATATAAAGGATGGTATCTACAAGACTCAAAATGACGGCTATAGAATCGTTGCACAAGCTGGTAAAGATGTTATCTAAAGGATGGCGAGTATAAAACTCAAAATGACGGCTGTAGAATGGTTTCAGCAGTTTGTATAGCTGTTATATAAATGATTGCGGCTACAAGACTCAAAATGGCGGCTGTAGATTGGTTGCAGCAGCTTGTAAAGCTGTTATATAAAGAATAACGAGTAGAAGACTCAAAATGGCGGCTGTGGAATGGTTTCACCAGCTTGCATAGCTGTTGTATAAATGATTACGGCTACAAGACTCAAAATGTCGGCTGTAGAATGGTTTCAGCAGCATAAATAGCTGTTGAATAAAGGATGACTGCTATAACACTCAAAATGGCGGCTGTAGAATGGTTCCAGCAGCTTTTATGGCTACTAAGAGTCAAAATGGCGGCTGTGGAATGGTTCCAGCAGCTGCATAGCTGTTACATTAAGAATGTCGGCTATAAGACTCAAAATGGCGGCTGTTGAATGGTTCCTAGGATGGTATCTACAAGACTCAAAATGACGACTGTAGAATAGTTGCAGAAGCTGGTAAAGCTGTTATATAAAGGCTGGCGGGTATAAGACTCACAACGTCGGCTGTAAAATGGTTCCAGCAGTTTGTATAGCTGTTATATAAATGAATACGGCTACAAGACTCAAAATGTCGGCTGTAGAATGGTTCCAGCAGCTTGTAAAGCTGTTATATAAAGGATGGCGGGTATAAGACTCAGAAATGGCGGCTGTAGAATGATTGCAGCAGTTTGTAAAGCTTTCAGATAAAGGTTGGCGGGTATAAGACTCAAAATGGCGGCTGTAGAATGGTTTCAGCAGCATGAATAGCTGTTATATAAAGGATGACGGCTATAACACTCAAAATGGTGGCTGTAGAATGGTTCCAGCGGCTTTTATGGCTACTAAGAGTCAAAATGGCGGCTGTAGAATGGTTCCAATAGCTTGTAAAGCTGTTATATAAAGGATGGCGGGTATAAGACTCATAATGGCGGCTGTAGAATAGTTCCAGCAGCTTGTAAAGCTGTTATATAAAGGATGGCGGGTATAAGACTCGAAATGACGGCTGTTGAATGGTTCCAAGGATGGTATCTACAAGACTCAAAATGACGACTGTAGAATAGTTCCAGAAGCTGGTAAAGCTGTTATATAAAGGCTGGCGGGTATAAGACTCACAACGTCGGCTGTAAAATGGTTCCAGCAGTTTGTATAGCTGTTATATAAATGAATACGGCTACAAGACTCAAAATGTCGGCTGTAGAATGGTTCCAGCAGCTTGTAAAGCTGTTATATAAAGGATGGCGGGTATAAGACTCAGAAATGGCGGCTGTAGAATGATTGCAGCAGTTTGTAAAGCTTTCAGATAAAGGTTGGCGGGTATAAGACTCAAAATGGCGGCTGTAGAATGGTTTCAGCAGCATGAATAGCTGTTATATAAAGGATGACGGCTATAACACTCAAAATGGTGGCTGTAGAATGGTTCCAGCGGCTTTTATGGCTACTAAGAGTCAAAATGGCGGCTGTAGAATGGTTCCAATAGCTTGTAAAGCTGTTATATAAAGGATGGCGGGTATAAGACTCATAATGGCGGCTGTAGAATAGTTCCAGCAGCTTCCGAAGCTGTTATATAAAGGATAGCGGCTATAATACTCAAAATGGCGGCAGTAGAATGGTTCCAGCATCTTGCATAGCTGTTATATAAAAAAAGGCGGCTATAAGACTCAAAATTGCGGCTGGAGAATGGTTCTAGCAGCTTGCATAGCTGTCGTATAAAGGATGGCGGCTACAAGACTCAAAGTGGCGGCTACAAGACTCAAAATGGCAGCAGTACAATGGTTTCAGCAGCATGAATAGCTGTTATATAAAGGATGACGGCTATAACACTCAAAATGGTGGCTGTAGAATGGTTCCAGCGGCTTTTATGGCTACTAAGAGTCAAAATGGCGGCTGTAGAATGATTCCAGCAAATTGTATTTCTGTCGTATAAAGGATGGCGGCTAAAAGACTCAAAATGGCGGCTGTAGAATAGTTCCAGCAGCTTCCGAAGCTGTTATATAAAGGATAGCGGCTATAATACTCAAAATGGCGGCAGTAGAATGGTTCCAGCATCTTGCATAGCTGTTATATAAAAAAAGGCGGCTATGAGACTCAAAATTGCGGCTGGAGAATGGTTCTAGCAGCTTGCATAGCTGTCGTATAAAGGATGGCGGCTACAAGACTCAAAGTGGCGGCTACAAGACTCAAAATGGCGGCAGTACAATAGTTCCAGCAGCTTGTATTGCTGTTACATTAAGGATGTCGGCTATAATAATCAAAATGGTGGCCGTAGAACGGTTCCAGCAGCTTGCATAGCTGTTATATAAAGGATGGCGTCTATAAGACTCAAAATGGCGGTTGTCGAATGGTTTCAGCATCTTGTATAGCTTTTATATAAAAGATGGCGGCTATAAGACTCAAAATGGCGGCTGTAGAACGGTTCCAGCAGATTGTAAAGCTGTTATATAAAGGATTGCGTTCATAAGGCTCACAACGTCGGCTGTAAAATGGTTCCAGCAGCTTGCATTGCTGTTATATAAATGATGGCGGTTTCAAGACTCAAAGTAAAGCTGTCATATAAAGGATGGTATCTACAAGACTTAAAATGACGGCTGTAGAATGGTTGCACAAGCTGGTAAAGATGTTACCTAAAGGATGGCGGGTATAAGACTCCAAATGGCGGCTGTAGAATGGTTCCAGCAGCTTGTAAAGCTGTTATATAAAGGATGGTATCTACAACACTCAAAATGACGGCTGTAGAATCGTTGCACAATCTGGTAAAGATGTTATCTAAAGGATGGCGAGTATAAGACTCAAAATGACGGTTGTAGAATGGTTTCAGCAGTTTATATAGCTGTTATATAAATGATTGCGGCTACAAGACTCAAAATGGCGGCTGTAGATTGGTTGCAGCAGCTTGTAAAGCTGTTATATAAAGGATGGCGAGTAGAAGACTCAAAATGGCGGCTGTGGAATGGTTTCACCAGCTTGCATAGCTGTTGAATAAAGGATGACTGCTATAACACTCAAAATGGCGGCTGTAGAATGTTTCCAGCAGCTTTTATGGCTACTAAGAGTCAAAATGGCGGCTGTAGAATGGTTCCAGCAGCTTGCACAGCTGTTATATAAAGGATGTCGGCTATAAGACTCAAAATGGCGGCTGTGGAATGGTTCCAGCAGCTGCATAGCTGTTACATTAAGAAAGTCGGCTATAAGACTCAAAATGGCGGCTGTGAAATGGTTCCAGCAGCTTGCATAGCTGTTATATGGATGGCGGCTTTAAGCTTCAAAATGGCGGATGGAGAATGGTTGTAGCAGCTTGTAAAGCTGTTATATAAAGGATGGTATCTACAAGACTTAAAATGACGGCTGTAGAATTGTTGCACAAGCTGGTAAAGATTTTACCTAAAGGATGGCGGTTATAAGACTCCAAATGGCGGCTGTAGAATGGTTCCAGCAGCTTGTAAATCTGTTATATATAGGATGGTATCTACAAGACTCAAAATGACGGCTGTAGAATCGTTGCACAAGCTGGTAAAAATGTTATCTAAACGATGGCGGGTATAAGACTCAAAATGACGGCTGTAGAATGGTTTCAGCAGTTTTTATAGCTGTTACATAAATGATTGCGGCTACATGACTTAAAATGGCGGCTGTAGATTGGTTGCAGCAGCTTGTAAAGCTGTTATATAAAGGATGGCGGGTAGAAGACTCAAAATGACGGCTCTACAGCCGTTTCTACAATGGTTCCAGCAACTTGTATTTCTGTTATAAAAAGGATGGTGGCTACAAGACCCAAAATGGCGGCTACAGAATGGTTCCAGCAGCTTGTAAAGCTGTTATATAAAGGATGGCGGGTATAAGACTCAAAATGACGGTTGTAGAATGGTTCCAGAAGCTGGTAAAGCTGTTATATAAAGGCTGGCGGGTATAAGACTCGAAATGACGGCTGTTGAATGGTTCCAAGGATGGTATCTACAAGACTCAAAATGACGACTGTAGAATAGTTCAAGAAGCTGGTAAAGCTGTTATATAAAGGCTGGCGGGTATAAGACTCACAACGTCGGCTGTAAAATGGTTCCAGCAGTTTGTATAGCTGTTATAGAAATGAAAATGATGGCGGGTATAAGACTCAGAAATGGCGGCTGTAGAATGGTTGCAGCAGTTTGTAAAGCTGTTATATAAAGGATTGCGTTCATAAGGCTCACAACGTCGGCTGTAAAATGGGTCCAGCAGCTTGCATAGCTGTTATATAAATGATGGCGGGTTCAAGACTCAAAGTGCCGGCTGTAGAATGGTTCCAGCAGCTTGTAAAACCGTTATATAAAGGATGGCATTTATAAAACTTAAAATTGTGGCAGGAGAATCGTTCTAGCAGATTGTATAGCTGTCGTATAAAGGATGGCGGCTAAAAGACTCAAAATGGCGGCTGTAGAATAGTTCCAGCAGCTTCCAAAGCTGTTATATAAAGAATAGCGGCTACAAGACTAAAAATGGCGGTTGTAGAATGGTTCCAGCAGTTTGTAAAGCTGTTATATAAAGGATGGCTGGTTTAAGACACAAAATGACGGCTGTAGAATGGTTCCAGTAGCTTGTAAAACCGTTATATAAAGTATGGCGTTTATAAGACTTAAAATTGTGGCAGGAGAATGGTTCTAGCAGCTTGTATAGCTGTCGTATAAAGGATGGTGGCTGTAGAATAGTTCCAGCAGCTTCCAAAGCTGTTATATAAAGAATAGCGGCTACAAGACTAAAAATGGCGGTTGTAGAATGGTTCCAGCAGTTTGCAAAGCTGTTATATAAAGGATGGCGGGCTTAAGACACAAAATGACGGCTGTAGAATGGTTCCAGCAGCTTGTAAAACCGTTATATAAAGGATGGCGTTTATAAGGCTCAAAACGTCGCCTGTAAAATGGTTCCAGCCGCTTGTATAGCTGTTATATAAAAGATGGCGGGTATAGGACTCAAAGAGGCGGCTGTAGAATGGTTCCAGCAGCTTGTAAATCTGTTATATAAAGGATGGCGCCTATAAGACTAAAAATGGCGGTTACATAAAGAATGGCGGCTATAGAACTCAAAATTGAATGGTTCCAGCAGTTAGTAAACCTTTTATTTAAATGATGGCGGGTATAAGAACCAAAATGGCGGCTGTAGAATGGTTCCAGCAGCTTGAAAAGCTGTTATATAAAGGATTGCCTGCATAAGACTCAAAATGGTGTCTGTAGAATGGTTGCAGCAGCTTGTAAAGCTTTTAGATAAAGGATGGCGGGTATAGGACTCAAAATGGCGGCTGTATTATGATTCCAAAGCTTTTATATAAAGGATGGAGGGTATAAGACTCAAAATGGCGGCTGTAGAATGGTTCCAGCAGCCTGTATTTCTGTTGCGTTTCTGTTATATAAAAGATGGTGGCTACAAGACTCAAAATGACGGCTTTAGAATGGTTGGCGGGTATAAGACTCAAAATGGCGGCTGTAGAATGATTCCAAAGCTTTTATATAAAGGATGGAGGGTATAAGACTCAAAATGGCGGCCGTAGAATGGTTCCATCAGCTTGTGAAGCTGTTATAAAAAGGATGGCGGCTCAAAATTTCGGCTGTAGAATGGTTTCAGCAGCATGTAAAGCTGTGATATAAAGGATGGCGTTCATAAGACACAAAACGTCGGCTGTAGAATGGTTCCAGCAGTTTGTGTAGCTGTTATGTAAGGGATGGCTGCTATAACACTCAAAATGGTGGCTTTAGAATGGTTCCATCAGTTTGTAAAGCTTTTATAGAAAGGATGGCTGTAAAATGGTTCCAGCAGTTTGTATAGCAGTTACATAAATGATGGCGGCTACAAGACTCAAAATGGCGGCTGTAGAATGGTTCCAGCAGCCTGTATTTCTGTTGCGTTTCTGTTATATAAAAGATGGTGGCTACAAGACTCAAAATGACGGCTTTAGAATGGTTGGCGGGTATAAGACTCAAAATGGCGGTTGTAGAATGATTCCAAAGCTTTTATATAAAGGATGGAGGGTATAAGACTCAAAATGGCGGCTGTAGAATGGTTCCATCAGCTTGTAAAGCTGTTATATAAAGGATTGCGAGTATAAGACTCAAAATGGCGGATGTAGAATAGTTGCAGCAGTTTGTAAAGCTTTTAGATAAAGGATGGCGGGTATAAGACTCAAAATGGCGGCTGTAGTATGGTTCCAGCAGCTTGAATACCTGTTAAATAAAGGATGATGGCTATAACACTTAAAAAGGCGGCTGTAGAATGGTTCCAGCAGCCTGTATTTCTGTTACAAGAACGATGGTGCCTACAAGACTCAAAATGACGGCTGTAGAATGGTTCCAGCAGCTTGTAAAGCTGTTATATAAAGGATTGCCTGCATAAGACTCAAAATGGTGTCTGTAGAATAGTTGCAGCAGCTTGTAAAGCTTTTAGATAAAGGATGGCGGGTATTGAATAGCTGTTATATAAAGGATTATGGCTATAACACTTAAACTAGCGGCTGTAGAATCGTTCCAGCAGCTTTTATGGCTTCTATATAAAGGTTGGCGGGTATAATATTCAAAATGGCGGCTGTAGAATGGTTCCAGCAGCTTGAATAGCTGTTATATAAAGGATGACGGCTATAACACTCAAAATGGCGGCTGTAGAATGGTTCCAGCAGCTTTTATGGATACTATATAAAGGTTGGCGTATATAAGATTCAAAATGGCGGCTGTAGAATGGTTCCAGCAGCTTGTAAAGCTGTTATGTAAAGGATGGCGGGTATAACACTCATAATGGTGGCTGTAGAATGATACCAGCAACTTGTATTTCTGTCGTATAGAGGATGGCGGCTATAAGACTCAAAATAGCGGCTGTAGAATGGTTGCAGCAGCTTGTAAAGCTTTTAGATAAAGGATGGCGGGTATAAGACTCCAAATGGCGGCTGTAGAATGGTTCCAGCAGCTTGAATAGCTGTTATATAAACGATTATGTCTATAACACATAAACTAGCGGCTGTAGAATGGTTTCAGCAGCTTTTATGGCTACTATATAAAGGTTGGCGGGTATAATATTCAAAATGGCGGCTGTAGAATGGTTCCAGCAGCTTGAATAGCTGTTATATAAAGGATGACGGCTATAACACTCAAAATGGTGGCTGTAGAATGGTTGCAGCAGCTTGTAAAGCTTTAAAATAAAGGATGGCGGGCATAAGAATCAAAATGGCGGCTGTAGAATGATTCCAGTAGCTTGAATAGCTGTTCTATAAAGGATGGCGGGTATAGGACTCAAAATGGCGGCTGTCCAATAGTTCCAGCAGCTTTTATAGCTGTTACATTAAGGATGTCGGCTATAAGAGTCAAAATGGCAGCTGTGGAATGGTTCCAGCAGCTTGTAAAGCTGTTATATAAAGGATGGCGGCTATAAGACTCAAAATGGCAAATGGAGAATGGTTTTAGCTTGGCGGCTGTAGAATAGATCCATCAGCTTGTATAGCTGTTATATAAAGGATGGCGACTATAAGTTTCAAAAAAATGGGTGTAAAACGGTTACAGCAGCTTGTATAGCTGTTATAAAAAGGACTCAAAATGACGGCTGTCCAATAGTTCCAGCAGCTTTTATAGCTGCTACATTAAGGATGTCGGCTATAAGAGTCAAAATGGCAGCTGTGGAATGGTTCCAGCAGCTTGTAAAGCTGTTATATAAAGGATGGCGGCTATAAGACTCAAAATGGCAAATGGAGAATGGTTTTAGCTTGGCGGCTGTAGAATAGATCCATCAGCTTGTATAGCTGTTATATAAAGGATGGCGACTATAAGTTTCAAAAAAATGGGTGTAAAACGGTTACAGCAGCTTGTATAGCTGTTATAAAAAGGACTCAAAATGACGGCTGTAGAATGGTTCCAGCAGCTTGTGAAGCTGTTATATAAAGGATGGCGGGTATAACACTCATAATGGCGGCTGTAGATGATTCCAGCAACTTGTATAGCTGTCGTAGAAAGGATGCCGGCTAAAAGACTCAAAATGGCAAATGGAGAATGGTTCTAGCAGCTTGGTGGCTGTAGAGTAGAACCAGCAGCATGTATAAAAATAGCTGTTTTTTAAAGTTGGCGGCTATAAGAGTCAAAATGGCGGCTGTAGAACGGTTTCAGCAGCTTGCATATCTGTTATATACAAGAAGGCGGCGATAAGACTCAAAATTGCGCCTGGAGAATGGTTCTAGCAGCTTGTATAGCTGTCATATAAAGGATGGCGGGTACAGGACTCAAAATGGCGGCTGTCCAATAGTTCCAGCAACTTTTATAGCTGTTACATTAAGCATGTCGGCTATAAGACTCAAAATGGCAGCTGTGGAATGGTTCCAGCAGCTTGCATAGCTGTTATATAAAGGATGGCGGCTATAAGACTCAAAATGGCAAATGGAGAATGGTTTTAGCTTGGCGGCTGTAGAATAGACCCATCAACTTGTATAGCTGTTATATAAAGGATGGCGACTATAAGTTTCAAAAAAATGGGTGTAAAACGGTTACAGCAGCTTGTATAGCTGTTATAAAAAGGATGGCGGGTTCAAGACTCAAAATGGCGGCTGTAGAACGGTTCCAGCAGCTTGCATAGCTGTTATATAAAGGATGGCGACTATAAGACTCAAAATGGCAAATGGAAAATGGTTCTTTCAGCTTGTATAGCTGTCGTATAAAGGATGGCGGCTAAAAGACTCAAAATGGCGGCTGTAGAATCGATCCAGCAGCTTGTATAGCTGTTATATAAAAGTATATACAGTATATACAAGCCTACAAGCAAAATTTCAGCTCTGTAGCTCTAATGGTGTAGGAGACGTTCGCATCGGTCCAGACGGACGGACGGACGGACATGGCTATTTTGACTCGTGTCGTCGTGCTGATCAAGAATATATATACTTTATATGGTCGGAGATGCTTCCTTCTATGCGTTGCACACTTCTGAGCAAAATTAAGATACCCTTTTGCAAGGGTATAAAAATTGCTGTACAACGGTTCCAGCAGCTTGTACATCTGTTATATAAAGGATGGCGACTATAAGACTCAAAAAAATGGGTGCAAAACGGTTACAGCAGCTTGTATAGCTGTTATAAAAAGGATGGCGGGTTTGATACACAAAATGGCGGCTGTAGAATGGTTCCAGCAGCTTGTAAAACTGTTATATAAAGGATGGCGTTTATAAGACTTAAAATTGTGGCAGGAGACTGGTTCTAGCAGCTTGTATAGATGTCGTATAAAGGATGGTGGCTGTAGAATAGTTCCAGCCGCTTCCAAAGCTGTTATATAAAGAATAGCGGCTACAAGACTAAAAATGGCGGTTGTAGAATGGTTCCAGCAGTTTGCAAAGCTGTTATATAAAGGATGGCGGGTTTAAGACACAAAATGACGGCTGTAGAATGATTCCAGCAGCATGTAAAGCTGTTATATAAAGGATGGCGTTCATAAGATACAAAACGTCGGCTGTAGAATGGTTCCAGCAGCTTGTGTATCTGTTATGTAAAGGATGGCTGCTATAACACTCTAAATGGCGGCTTTAGAATGGTTCCATCAGTTTGTAAAGCTTTTATATACAGGATGGCTGTAAAATGGTTCCAGCAGTTTGTATAGCAGTTATATAAATGATGGCGGCTACAAGACTCAAAATGGCGGCTAAAGAATGGTTCCAGCAGCTTTTAAAGCTGTTATATAAAGGATTGCGAGTATAAGACTCAAAATGGCGGGTGTAGAATAGTTGCAGCAGCTTGTAAAGCTTTTAGATAAAGGATGGCGGGTATAAGACTCAAAATGGCGGCTGTAGAATGGTTCCAGCAGCTTGAATACCTGTAGAATGGTTGCAGCAGCTTGTAAAGCTTTTGGATAAAGTATGGCGGGTATAAGACTCCAAATGGCGGCTGTAGAATGGTTCTAGTAGCTTGAATAGCTGTTATAAAAAGGATTATGGCTATAACACTTAAACTAGCGTCTATAGAACCGTTCCAGCAGCTTTTATGGCTTCTAAATAAAGGTTGGCGGGTATAATATTCAAAATGGCGGCTGTAGAATGGTTCCAGCAGCTTGAATAGCTGTTATATAAAGGATGACGGCTATAACACTCAAAATGGCGGCTGTAGAATTGTTGCAGCAGCGTGTTAAGCTTTAAAATAAAGGATGGCGGGCATAAGACTCAAAATGGCGGCTGTAGAATGATTCCAGCAGCTTGTATAGCTGTTATATAAAGGATGGCGACTATAAGTTTCAAAAAAATGGGTGTAAAACGGTTACAGCAGCTTGTATAGCTGTTATAAAAAGGACTCAAAATGACGGCTGTCCAATAGTTCCAGCAGCTTTTATAGCTGCTACATTAAGGATGTCGGCTATAAGAGTCAAAATGGCAGCTGTGGAATGGTTCCAGCAGCTTGTAAAGCTGTTATATAAAGGATGGCGGCTATAAGACTCAAAATGGCAAATGGAGAATGGTTTTAGCTTGGCGGCTGTAGAATAGATCCATCAGCTTGTATAGCTGTTATATAAAGGATGGCGACTATAAGTTTCAAAAAAATGGGTGTAAAACGGTTACAGCAGCTTGTATAGCTGTTATAAAAAGGACTCAAAATGACGGCTGTAGAATGGTTCCAGCAGCTTGTGAAGCTGTTATATAAAGGATGGCGGGTATAACACTCATAATGGCGGCTGTAGATGATTCCAGCAACTTGTATAGCTGTCGTAGAAAGGATGCCGGCTAAAAGACTCAAAATGGCAAATGGAGAATGGTTCTAGCAGCTTGGTGGCTGTAGAGTAGAACCAGCAGCATGTATAAAAATAGCTGTTTTTTAAAGTTGGCGGCTATAAGAGTCAAAATGGCGGCTGTAGAACGGTTTCAGCAGCTTGCATATCTGTTATATACAAGAAGGCGGCGATAAGACTCAAAATTGCGCCTGGAGAATGGTTCTAGCAGCTTGTATAGCTGTCATATAAAGGATGGCGGGTACAGGACTCAAAATGGCGGCTGTCCAATAGTTCCAGCAACTTTTATAGCTGTTACATTAAGCATGTCGGCTATAAGACTCAAAATGGCAGCTGTGGAATGGTTCCAGCAGCTTGCATAGCTGTTATATAAAGGATGGCGGCTATAAACTCAAAATGGCAAATGGAGAATGGTTTTAGCTTGGCGGCTGTAGAATAGACCCATCAACTTGTATAGCTGTTATATAAAGGATGGCGACTATAAGTTTCAAAAAAATGGGTGTAAAACGGTTACAGCAGCTTGTATAGCTGTTATAAAAAGGATGGCGGGTTCAAGACTCAAAATGGCGGCTGTAGAACGGTTCCAGCAGCTTGCATAGCTGTTATATAAAGGATGGCGACTATAAGACTCAAAATGGCAAATGGAAAATGGTTCTTTCAGCTTGTATAGCTGTCGTATAAAGGATGGCGGCTAAAAGACTCAAAATGGCGGCTGTAGAATCGATCCAGCAGCTTGTATAGCTGTTATATAAAAGTATATACAGTATATACAAGCCTACAAGCAAAATTTCAGCTCTGTAGCTCTAATGGTGTAGGAGACGTTCGCATCGGTCCAGACGGACGGACGGACGGACATAGCTATTTTGACTCGTGTCGTCGTGCTGATCAAGAATATATATACTTTATATGGTCGGAGATGCTTCCTTCTATGCGTTGCACACTTCTGAGCAAAATTAAGATACCCTTTTGCAAGGGTATAAAAATTGCTGTACAACGGTTCCAGCAGCTTGTACATCTGTTATATAAAGGATGGCGACTATAAGACTCAAAAAAATGGGTGCAAAACGGTTACAGCAGCTTGTATAGCTGTTATAAAAAGGATGGCGGGTTTGATACACAAAATGGCGGCTGTAGAATGGTTCCAGCAGCTTGTAAAACTGTTATATAAAGGATGGCGTTTATAAGACTTAAAATTGTGGCAGGAGACTGGTTCTAGCAGCTTGTATAGATGTCGTATAAAGGATGGTGGCTGTAGAATAGTTCCAGCCGCTTCCAAAGCTGTTATATAAAGAATAGCGGCTACAAGACTAAAAATGGCGGTTGTAGAATGGTTCCAGCAGTTTGCAAAGCTGTTATATAAAGGATGGCGGGTTTAAGACACAAAATGACGGCTGTAGAATGATTCCAGCAGCATGTAAAGCTGTTATATAAAGGATGGCGTTCATAAGATACAAAACGTCGGCTGTAGAATGGTTCCAGCAGCTTGTGTATCTGTTATGTAAAGGATGGCTGCTATAACACTCTAAATGGCGGCTTTAGAATGGTTCCATCAGTTTGTAAAGCTTTTATATACAGGATGGCTGTAAAATGGTTCCAGCAGTTTGTATAGCAGTTATATAAATGATGGCGGCTACAAGACTCAAAATGGCGGCTAAAGAATGGTTCCAGCAGCTTTTAAAGCTGTTATATAAAGGATTGCGAGTATAAGACTCAAAATGGCGGGTGTAGAATAGTTGCAGCAGCTTGTAAAGCTTTTAGATAAAGGATGGCGGGTATAAGACTCAAAATGGCGGCTGTAGAATGGTTCCAGCAGCTTGAATACCTGTAGAATGGTTGCAGCAGCTTGTAAAGCTTTTGGATAAAGTATGGCGGGTATAAGACTCCAAATGGCGGCTGTAGAATGGTTCTAGTAGCTTGAATAGCTGTTATAAAAAGGATTATGGCTATAACACTTAAACTAGCGTCTATAGAACCGTTCCAGCAGCTTTTATGGCTTCTAAATAAATGTTGGCGGGTATAATATTCAAAATGGCGGCTGTAGAATGGTTCCAGCAGCTTGAATAGCTGTTATATAAAGGATGACGGCTATAACACTCAAAATGGCAGCTGTAGAATTGTTGCAGCAGCGTGTTAAGCTTTAAAATAAAGGATGGCGGGCATAAGACTCAAAATGGCGGCTGTAGAATGATTCCAGCAGCTTGAATAGCTGTTCTATAAATGATGACGGCTATAACACTCAAAATGGCGACTGTAAAATGGTTCCAGCAGATTTTATGGATACTATGTAAAGGTTAACGTATATAAGATTCAAAATTGCTGCTGTAGAATGCTTCCAGCAGCTTGTAAAGCTGTTATATAAAGGATGGCGGGTATAACACTAATAATGGTGGCTGTAGAATGATTCCAGCAACTTGTAATTCTGTCGTATAAAGGATGGCGGCTATAAGACTCACAATGGCGGCTGTAGAATAGTTCCAGCAGCTTCCAAGGCTGTTATATAAAAAATGTCGGCTATAACTCTCAAAATGGCGCCTGTAGAATGGTTCCAGCAGCTTGTAAAGCTGTTATATAAAGTATGGCGGGTATAACACTCATAATGACGGCTGTAAAATATTTCCAGCAACTTGTATTTCTGTTATAAAAAGGATGGTGGCTACAAGACTCAAAATGACGGCTGTAGAATGGTTCCAGCAGCTTGTGAAGCTGTTATATAAAGGATGGCGGGTATAACACTCATAATGGCGGCTGTAGATGATTCCAGCAACTTGTATAGCTGTCTTAGAAAGGATGCCGGCTACAAGACTCAAAATGGCAAATGGAGAATAGATCTAGCAGCTTGGTGGCTGTAGAGTAGATCCAGCAGCTTGTATAGCTGTTATATAAAAGATGGCGGCTATAAGACTCAAAATGGCAAATGGAGAATGGTTCTAGCAGCTTGGCGGCTGTAGAATAGATCCAGCAGCTTGTATAGCTGTTATATAAAAGATGGCGGCTGTAAGAGTCAAAATGGCGGCTGTAGAACGGTTCCAGCAGCTTACATAGCTGTTATATAAATGATGGCGGCTATAAGACTCAAAATTGCGGTTGGAGAATGGTTCTATCAGCCTGCATAGCTGTCATATAAAGGATGGCGCGTATAGGACTCAAAATGGCTGCTGTGCATTAGTTCCAGCAGCTTTTATAGCTGTTACATTAAGGATGTCGGCTATAGGACTTAAAATGACGGCTGTAGAACGGTTCCAGCAGCTGTTATATACAGCTTGGTTCTAGCAGCTTGTAAAGCTGTTATATAAGGGATGGCGTTCATAAGGCTCAAAACGTCGGCTGTAAAATGGTTCCAGCAGTTTGTATAGCTGTTATATAAATGATGGCGGCTACAAGACTTAAAATGGCGGCTAAAAAATGGTTCCAGCAGCTTGTAAAGCTGTTATATACAGGATGGCGAGTATAAGACTCAAAATGACGGCTGTAAAATATTTCCAGCAACTTGTATTTCTGTTAGAAAAAGGATGGTGGCTACAAGACTCAAAATGACGGCTGTAGAATGGTTCCAGCAGCTTGTGAAGCTGTTATATAAAGGATGTCGGGTATAACACTCATAATGGCGGCTGTAAATGATTCCAGCAACTTGTATAGCTGTCTTAGAAAGGATGCCGGCTACAAGACTCAAAATGGCAAATGGAGAATGGTTCTAGCAGCTTGGTGGCTGTAGAGTAGAACCAGCAGCTTGTATAAAAATAGCTGTTATATAAAAGTTGGCGGCTATAAAAGTCAAAATGGCGGCTGTAGAACGGTTTCAGCAGCTTGCATATCTGTTGTATACACGAAGGCGGCTATAAGACTCAAAATTGCGCCTGGAGAATGGTTCTAGCAGCTTGTATAGCTGTCATATAAAGGATGGCGGGTATAGGACTCAAAATGGCGGCTGTCCAATAGTTCCAGCAACTTTTATAGCTGTTACATTAAGGATGTCGGCTATAAGACTCAAAATGCAGCAGTATGGTTCCAGCAGCTTGCATAGCTGTTATATAAAGGATGGCGGCTATAAGACTCAAAATGGCAAATGGAGAAGAGTGTTTTAGCTCGGCGGCTGTAGAATAGATCCATCAGCTTGTATAGCTGTTATATAAAAGATGGCGCCTATAAGAGTCAAAATGGCGTCTGTAGAACGGTTCCAGCAGCTTGCATAGCTGTTATATACAGTTTGGTTCTAGCAGCTTGTATAGCTGCAATATAAAGGATGGCGGGTATAGGACTCAAAATGGCGGCTGTCCAATAGTTCCAGCAACTTTTATAGCTGTTACATTAAGGATGTCGGCTATAAGACTCAAAATGGCAGCTGTGGAATGGTTCCAGCAGCTTGCATTGCTGTTATATAAAGGATGGCGGCTATAAGACTCAAAATGGCAAATGGAGATAAGTGTTTTAGCTCGGCGGCTGTAGAATAGATCCATCAGCTTGTATAGCTGTTATATAAAAGATGGCGCCTATAAGAGTCAAAATGGCGTCTGTAGAACGGTTCCAGCAGCTTACATAGCTGTTATATAAAGAAAGGCGGCTATAAGACTCAAAATTGCGGTTGGAGAATGGTTCTAGCAGCCTGCATAGCTGTCATATAAAGGATGGCGGGTATAGGACTCAAAATGGCTGCTTTACAATAGTTCCAGCAGCTCTTGTAGCTGTTATATTAAGGATGTCGGCTATAAGACTCAAAATGACGGCTGTAGAACGGTTCCAGCAGCTTGCATAGCTGTTATATACAGTTTGGTTCTAGCAGCTTGTATAGCTGCAATATAAAGGATGGCGGGTATAGGACTCAAAATGGCGGCTGTCCAATAGTTTCAGCAACTTTTATAGCTGTTACATTAAGGATGTCGGCTATAAGACTCAAAATGGCAGCTGTGGATTGGTTCCAGCAGCTTGCATAGCTGTTATATAAAGGATGGCGGCTATAAGACTCAAAATGGCAAATGGAGATGAGTGTTTTAGCTCGGCGGCTGTAGAATAGATCCATCAGCTTGTATAGCTGTTATATAAAGGATGGCACCTATAAGTTTCAAAAAAATGGGTGTAAAACGGTTACAGCAGCTTGTATAGCTGTTATAAAAAGGATGGCGGGATCAAGACTCAAAATGGCGGCTGTAGAACAGTTCCAGCAGCTTGCATAGCTGTTATATAAAGAAAGGCGGCTTCAAAATTGCAGCTGGAGACTCAAAATGGCGGTAGTACAATAGTTCCAGCAGCTTTTATAGCTGTTACATTAAGGATGTCGGCTATATAATGGTTCCAGCAGCTTGCATAGCCGTCATATAAAGGATGGCGGCTATAAGACTCAAAATGGCAAATGGAAAATGGTTCTTTCAGCTTGTATAGCTGTCGTATAAAGGATGGCGGCTAAAAGACTCAAAATGGCGGCTGTAGAATCGATCCAGCAGTTTGTATAGCTGTTATATAAAAGTATATACAGTATATACAAGCCTACAAGCAAAATTTCAGCTCTGTAGCTCTAATGGTGTAGGAGACGTTCGCATCGGTCCAGACGGACGGACGGACGGACATGGCTATTTTGACTCGTGTCGTCGTGCTGATCAAGAATATATATACTTTATATGGTCGGAGATGCTTCCTTTTATGCGTTGCACACTTCTGACCAAAATTAATATACCCTTTTTGCAAGGGTATAAAAATGGCTCTACAACGGTTCCAGCAGCTTGTACAGCTGTTATAAAAAGGATGTCGACTATAAGACTCAAAAAAATGGGTGTACAACTGTTCCAGCCGTTTGCAAAGCTGTTATATAAAAGATGGTGGCTACAAGACTCAAAATGACGGCTTTAGAATGGTTTCAGCAGCTTGTGAAGCTGGTTTATAAATGTTGGCGGCTGTGGAATGGTTCCAGCAGCTTGAAAACCTTTTATAAAAATGATGGAGGGTATAACTCAAAATGTCGGCTGTAGAATGGTTCCAGCAGCATGTATAGCTGCTATATAAAAGATGGCGGGTGTAAGACTCAAAATGGCAGCTGTAGAATGGTTCCAGCAGATTGTGTAGCTGTTATATAACGGATGGCTACTATAACACTCAAAATGGAGCTGTAGAATGGTTCCAGCAGCTTGTAAAGGTGTTATTTAAAGAATGGCGGCTATAACACTCAAAGTGGCGCCTGTAGATGATTCCAGCAACTTGTATAGCTGTCGTATAAATGATGGCGGCTACAAGACTCAAAATGGCGGCTTTAGAATGGTTTCAGCAGCCTGTGAAGCTGGTTTATAAATGTTGGCGGCTGTGTAAAAAGGATTATGGCTAAAACACTTAAACTAGCGGCTGTAGAATCGTTCCAGCAGCTTTTATGGCTTCTATATAAAGGTTGGCGGATATAATATTCAAAATGGCGGCTGTACAATGGTTCCAGCAGCTTGAAAAGCTGTTATATAAAGGATGACGGCTATAACACTCAAAATGGCGGCTGTAGAATGGTTGCAGCAGCTTGTAAAGCTGTTATATAAAGGATGTCGGGTATAACACTCATAATGGCGGCTGTAGATGATTCCAGCAACTTGTATAGCTGTCTTAGAAAGGATGCCGGCTACAAGACTCAAAATGGCAAATGGAGAATGGTTCTAGCAGCTTGGTGGCTGTAGAGTAGAACCAGCAGCTTGTATAAAAATAGCTGTTATATAAAAGTTGGCGGCTATAAAAGTCAAAATGGCGGCTGTAGAACGGTTTCAGCAGCTTGCATATCTGTTGTATACAAGAAGGCGGCTATAAGACTCAAAATTGCGCCTGGAGAATGGTTCTAGCAGCTTGTATAGCTGTCATATAAAGGATGGCGGGTATAGGACTCAAAATGGCGGCTGTCCAATAGTTCCAGCAACTTTTATATCTGTTACAGTAAGGATGTCGGCTATAAGACTCAAAATGCAGCAGTATGGTTCCAGCAGCTTGCATAGCTGTTATATAAAGGATGGCGGCTATAAGACTCAAAATGGCAAATGGAGATGAGTGTTTTAGCTCGGCGGCTGTAGAATAGATCCATCAGCTTGTATAGCTGTTATATAAAAGATGGCGCCTATAAGAGTCAAAATGGCGTCTGTAGAACGGTTCCAGCAGCTTGCATAGCTGTTATATACAGTTTGGTTCTAGCAGCTTGTATAGCTGCAATATAAAGGATGGCGGGTATAGGACTCAAAATGGCGGCTGTCCAATAGTTCCAGCAACTTTTATAGCTGTTACATTAAGGATGTCGGCTATAAGACTCAAAATGCAGCAGTATGGTTCCAGCAGCTTGCATAGCTGTTATATAAAGGATGGCGGCTATAAGACTCAAAATGGCAAATGGAGATGAGTGTTTTAGCTCGGCGGCTGTAGAATAGATCCATCAGCTTGTATAGCTGTTATATAAAGGATGGCACCTATAAGTTTCAAAAAAATGGGTGTAAAACGGTTACAGCAGCTTGTATAGCTGTTATAAAAAGGATGGCGGGATCAAGACTCAAAATGGCGGCTGTAGAACAGTTCCAGCAGCTTGCATAGCTGTTATATAAAGAAAGGCGGCTTCAAAATTGCAGTTGGAGACTCAAAATGGCGGTAGTACAATAGTTCCAGCAGCTTTTATAGCTGTTACATTAAGGATGTCGGCTATATAATGGTTCCAGCAGCTTGCATAGCCGTCATATAAAGGATGGCGGCTATAAGACTCAAAATGGCAAATGGAAAATGGTTCTTTCAGCTTGTATAGCTGTCGTATAAAGGATGGCGGCTAAAAGACTCAAAATGGCGGCTGTAGAATCGATCCAGCAGTTTGTATAGCTGTTATATAAAAGTATATACAGTATATACAAGCCTACAAGCAAAATTTCAGCTCTGTAGCTCTAATGGTGTAGGAGACGTTCGCATCGGTCAAGACGGACGGACGGACGGACATGGCTATTTTGACTCGTGTCGTCGTGCTGATCAAGAATATATATACTTTATATGGTCGGAGATGCTTCCTTTTATGCGTTGCACACTTCTGACCAAAATTAATATACCCTTTTTGCAAGGGTATAAAAATGGCTCTACAACGGTTCCAGCAGCTTGTACAGCTGTTATAAAAAGGATGTCGACTATAAGACTCAAAAAATGGGTGTACAACTGTTCCAGCCGTTTGCAAAGCTGTTATATAAAAGATGGTGGCTACAAGACTCAAAATGACGGCTTTAGAATGGTTTCAGCAGCTTGTGAAGCTGGTTTATAAATGTTGGCGGCTGTGGAATGGTTCCAGCAGCTTGAAAACCTTTTATAAAAATGATGGAGGGTATAAGACTCAAAATGTCGGCTGTAGAATGGTTCCAGCAGCATGTATAGCTGCTATATAAAAGATGGCGGGTGTAAGACTCAAAATGGCAGCTGTAGAATGGTTCCAACAGATTGTGTAGCTGTTATATAACGGATGGCTACTATAACACTCAAAATGGAGCTGTAGAATGGTTCCAGCAGCTTGTAAAGGTGTTATTTAAAGAATGGCGGCTATAACACTCAAAGTGGCGCCTGTAGATGATTCAAGCAACTTATATAGCTGTCGTATAAATGATGGCGGCTACAAGACTCAAAATGGCGGCTTTAGAATGGTTTCAGCAGCCTGTGAAGCTGGTTTATAAATGTTGGCGGCTGTGTAAAAAGGATTATGGCTATAACACTTAAACTAGCGGCTGTAGAATCGTTCCAGCAGCTTTTATGGCTTCTATATAAAGGTTGGCGGATATAATATTCAAAATGGCGGCTGTACAATGGTTCCAGCAGCTTGAAAAGCTGTTATATAAAGGATGACGGCTATAACACTCAAAATGGCGGCTGTAGAATGGTTGCAGCAGCTTGTAAAGCTTTAAAATAAAGTATGGCGGGCATAAGACTCAAAATGGCGGCTGTAGAATGATTCCAGCAGCTTGAATAGCTGTTCTATAAATGATGACGGCTATAACACTCAAAATGGCGACTAAAAAATGGTTCCAGCAGATTTTATGGATTTTATATAAAGGTTAACGTATATAAGATTCAAAATTGCGTAGAATGCTTCCAGCAGCTTGTAAAGCTGTTATATAAAGGATGGCGGGTATAACACTCATAATGGTGGCTGTAGAATGATTCCAGCAACTTGTATTTCTGTCGTATAAAGGATGGCGGCTATAAGACTCAAAATGGCGGCTGTAGAATAGTTCCAGCAGCTTCCAAGGCTGTTATATAAAAAATGTCGGCTATAACTTTCAAAATGGCGGCTGCCCAATAGTTCCAGCAACTTTTATAGCTGTTACATTAAGGATGTCGGCTATAAGACTCAAAATGGCAGCTGTGGAATGGTTCCAGCAGCTTGCATAGCTGTTATATAAAGGATGGCGGCTATAAGACTCAAAATGGCAAATGGAGATGAGTGTTTTAGCTCGGCGGCTGTAGAATAGATCCATCAGCTTGTATAGCTGTTATATAAAGGATGGCACCTATAAGTTTCAAAAAAATGGGTGTAAAACGGTTACAGCAGCTTGTATAGCTGTTATAAAAAGGATGGCGGGATCAAGACTCAAAATGGCGGCTGTAGAACAGTTCCAGCAGCTTGCATAGCTGTTATATAAAGAAAGGCGGCTTCAAAATTGCAGTTGGAGACTCAAAATGGCGGTAGTACAATAGTTCCAGCAGCTTTTATAGCTGTTACATTAAGGATGTCGGCTATATAATGGTTCCAGCAGCTTGCATAGCCGTCATATAAAGGATGGCGGCTATAAGACTCAAAATGGCAAATGGAAAATGGTTCTTTCAGCTTGTATAGCTGTCGTATAAAGGATGGCGGCTAAAAGACTCAAAATGGCGGCTGTAGAATCGATCCAGCAGCTTGTATAGCTGTTATATAAAAGTATATACAGTATATACAAGCCTACAAGCAAAATTTCAGCTCTGTAGCTCTAATGGTGTAGGAGACGTTCGCATCGGTCCAGACGGACGGACGGACGGACATGGCTATTTTGACTCGTGTCGTCGTGCTGATCAAGAATATATATACTTTATATGGTCGGAGATGCTTCCTTTTATGCGTTGCACACTTCTGACCAAAATTAATATACCCTTTTGCAAGGGTATAAAAATGGCTCTACAACGGTTCCAGCAGCTTGTACAGCTGTTATAAAAAGGATGTCGACTATAAGACTCAAAAAAATGGGTGTACAACTGTTCCAGCCATTTGCAAAGCTGTTATATAAAAGATGGTGGCTACAAGACTCAAAATGACGGCTTTAGAATGGTTTCAGCAGCTTGTGAAGCTGGTTTATAAATGTTGGCGGCTGTGGAATGCTTCCAGCAGCTTGAAAACCTTTTATAAAAATGATGAAGGGTATAAGACTCAAAATGTCGGCTGTAGAATGGTTCCAGCAGCATGTATAGCTGCTATATAAAAGATGGCGGGTGTAAGACTCAAAATGGCAGCTGTAGAATGGTTCCAGCAGATTGTGTAGCTGTTATATAAAGGATGGCTACTATAACACTCAAAATGGAGCTGTAGAATGGTTCCAGCAGCTTGTAAAGGTGTTATTTAAAGAATGGCGGCTATAACACTCAAAGTGGCGCCTGTAGATGATTCCAGCAACTTGTATAGCTGTCGTATAAATGATGGCGGCTACAAGACTCAAAATGGCGGCTTTAGAATGGTTTCAGCAGCCTGTGAAGCTGGTTTATAAATGTTGGCGGCTGTGTAAAAAGGATTATGGCTATAACACTTAAACTAGCGGCTGTAGAATCGTTCCAGCAGCTTTTATGGCTTCTATATAAAGGTTGGCGGATATAATATTCAAAATGGCGGCTGTACAATGGTTCCAGCAGCTTGAAAAGCTGTTATATAAAGGATGACGGCTATAACACTCAAAATGGCGGCTGTAGAATGGTTGCAGCAGCTTGTAAAGCTTTAAAATAAAGTATGGCGGGCATAAGACTCAAAATGGCGGCTGTAGAATGATTCCAGCAGCTTGAATAGCTGTTCTATAAATGATGACGGCTATAACACTCAAAATGGCGACTGTAAAATGGTTCCAGCAGATTTTATGGATTTTATATAAAGGTTAACGTATATAAGATTCAAAATTGCGGCTGTAGAATGCTTCCAGCAGCTTGTAAAGCTGTTATATAAAGGATGGCGGGTATAACACTCATAATGGTGGCTGTAGAATGATTCCAGCAACTTGTATTTCTGTCGTATAAAGGATGGCGGCTATAAGACTCAAAATGGCGGCTGTAGAATAGTTCCAGCAGCTTCCAAGGCTGTTATATAAAAAATGTCGGCTATAACTTTCAAAATGGCGCCTGTAGAAAGGTTCCAGCAGATGGTAAAGCTGTTATATAAAGTATGGCGGGTATAACACTCATAATGGCGGCTGTGGAATGGTTCCAGCAGCTTGCATAGCTGTTATATAAATGATGGCGGCTATAAGACTCAAAATGGCAAATGGGGATTGGTTCTAGCAGCTTGGCGGCTGTAGAATAGATCCATCAGCTTGTATAGCTGTTATATAAAAGATGGCGCCTATAAGAGTCAAAATGGCGTCTGTAGAACGGTTCCAGCAGCTTACATAGCTGTTATATAAAGAAAGGCGGCTATAAGACTCAAAATTGCGGTTGGAGAATGGTTCTAGCAGCCTGCATAGCTGTCATATAAAGGATGGCGGGTATAGGACTCAAAATGGCTGCTTTACAATAGTTCCAGCAGCTCTTGTAGCTGTTATATTAAGGATGTCGGCTATAAGACTCAAAATGACGGCTGTAGAACGGTTCCAGCAGCTTGCATAGCTGTTATATACAGTTTGGTTCTAGCAGCTTGTATAGCTGCAATATAAAGGATGGCGGGTATAGGACTCAAAATGGCGGCTGTCCAATAGTTCCAGCAACTTTTATAGCTGTTACATTAAGGATGTCGGCTATAAGACTCAAAATGGCAGCTGTGGAATGGTTCCAGCAGCTTGCATAGCTGTTATATAAAGGATGGCGGGCATAAGACTCAAAATGGCGGCTGTAGAATGATTCCAGCAGCTTGAATAGCTGTTCTATAAATGATGACGGCTATAACACTCAAAATGGCGGCTGTAGAATAGTTCCAGCAGATTTTATGGATTTTATATAAGGGTTAACGTATATAAGATTCAAAATTGCGGCTGTAGAATGCTTCCAGCAGCTTGTAAAGCTGTTATATAAAGGATGGCGGGTATAACACTCATAATGGTGGCTGTAGAATGATTCCAGCAACTTGTATTTCTGTCGTATAAAGGATGGCGGCTATAAGACTCAAAATGGCGGCTGTAGAATAGTTCCAGCAGCTTCCAAGGCTGTTATATAAAAAATGTCGGCTATAACTCGCAAAATGGCGCCTGTAGAATGGTTCCAGCAGATGGTAAAGCTGTTATATAAAGTATGGCGGGTATAACACTCATAATGGCGGCTGTGGAATGGTTCCAGCAGCTTGCATAGCTGTTATATAAATGATGGCGGCTATAAGACTCAAAATGGCAAATGGGGAATGGTTCTAGCAGCTTGGCGGCTGTAGAATAGATCCATCAGCTTGTATAGCTGTTATATAAAAGATGGCGCCTATAAGAGTCAAAATGGCGTCTGTAGAACGGTTCCAGCAGCTTACATAGCTGTTATATACAGTTTGGTTCTAGCAGCTTGTAAAGCTGTTTTATAAGGGATGGCGTTCATAAGGCTCAAAACGTCGGCTGTAAAATGGTTCCAGCAGTTTGCATAGCTGTTATATAAATGATGGCGGCTACAAGACTTAAAATGGCGGCTAAAAAATGGTTCCAACAGCTTGTAAAGCTGCTATATAAAGGATGGCGAGTATAAGACTCAAAATGAAGTAAGTAAGTCGTCTCGCCGACTTAGGTATACCATACACCAGTAAAACAAATATTTCAAATTTGTAATAACAAATAACAAAATAATAACAGCATTTGCCTATTTTAATAAAGTTCTGTTCACATGCTTTTTACAAGCATATCTTAGTATCTCGCTCACTCATGCACATGAGCACCCTAGCGCCCCACCCGCCAACGGCCAACTCCGGCCTTATGGAAAAACGTTTATATGCATAACTTGGCTATTTTTTGTCCGATTTTGATCAAATTTGTTACTTTGCTGGGTATTAGTATCAAATTCAAGTGTGCCAAATTCCACAAGGTGAAAAATTACGGGAGATAATCGAGTTTTTCAAATTTCGGGGGCGGAAAGGGGCGTGGCAAAATCTTTATAATTACAAAATGAGCGCATTTACTAAGCAAATATACATACCAAATATGGTGTCTCTAGCTGCAATAGTTTTTGAGATAAACGTTTTTTTTCAATTGCGGGGGCGGAAAGGGGCGTGGCAAAAATTTGAAACAAACTCGATCACTCTACATACCACACGAGCCTACATTTCAAATTTCGTGGCTCTATCTCTTATAGTCTCCGAGAACTAGACGTTCATACGGACGGACAGACGGACAGACGGACAGACGGACGGACGGACGGACAGACGGACATGGCTAGATCGACTCGGCTGTTGATACTGATCAAGAATATATATACTTTATGGGGTCGGAAAAGCTTCCTTCTGCCTGTTACATACATTTTGGCGACTTTAATATACCATTTCACCCTATGGGTGTATGGTATAATGACGGCTGTAAAATATTTCCAGCAACTTGTATTTCTGTTATAAAAAGGATGGTGGCTACAAGACTCAAAATGACGGCTGTAGAATGGTTCCAGCAGCTTGTGAAGCTGTTATATAAAGGATGGCGGGTATAACACTCATAATGGCTGCTGTAGATGATTCCAGCAACTTGTACAGCTGTCGTAGAAAGGATGCCGGCTAAAAGACTCAAAATGGCAAATGGAGAATGGTTCTAGCAGCTTGGTGGCTGTAGAGTAGAACCAGCAGCTTGTATAAAAATAGCTGTTATATAAAACTTGGCGGCTATAAGAGTCAAAATGGCGGTTGTAGAACGGTTTCAGCAGCTTGCATATCTGTTATATACAAGAAGGCGGCTATAAGACTCAAAATTGCGCCTGGAGAATGGTTCTAGCAGCTTGTACAGCTGTTATATAAAGGATGGCTACTATAACACTCAAAATGGAGCTGTAGAATGGTTCCAGCAGCTTGTAAAGGTGTTATTTAAAGAATGGCGGCTTCAAAATTGCAGCTGAAGACTCAAAATGGCGGTAGTACAATAGTTCCAGCAGCTTTTATAGCTGTTACATTAAGGATGTCGGCTATATAATGCTGTCATATAAAGGATGGCGGCTATAAGACTCAAAATGGCAAATGGAAAATGGTACTTTCAGCTTGTATAGCTGTCGTATAAAGGATGGCGGCTAAAAGACTCAAAATGGCGGCTGTAGAATCGATCCAGCAGTTTGTATAGCTGTTATATAAAAGTATATACAGTATATACAAACCTACAAGCAAAATGTCAGCTCTGTAGCTCTAATGGTGTAGGAGACGTTCGCATCGGTCCAGACGGACGGACGGACGGACATGGCTATTTTGACTCGTGTCGTCGTGCTGATCAAGAATATATATGGTCGGAGATGCTTCCTTTTATGCGTTGCACACTTCTGACCAAAATTAATATATCCTTTTTGCAAGGGTATAAAAATGGCTCTACAACGGTTCCAGCAGCTTGTACAGCTGTTATAAAAAGGATGTCGACTATAAGACTCAAAAAAATGGGTGTACAACTCTTCCAGCGGTTTGCAAAGCTGTTATATAAAAAATGGTGGCTACAAGACTCAAAATGACGGCTTTAGAATGGTTTCAGCAGCTTGTGAAGCTGGTTTATAAATGTTGGCGGCTATGGAATGGTTCCAGCAGCTTGAAAACCTTTTATAAAAATGATGGAGGGTATAAGACTCAAAATGGCGGCTGTAGAATGGTTCCAGCAGCTTGTGTAGCTGTTATATAAAGGATGGCTACTATAACACTCAAAATGGAGCTGTAGAATGGTTCCAGCAGCTTGTAAAGGTGTTATTTAAAGAATGGCGGCTATAACACTCAAAGTGGCGCCTGTAGATGATTCCAGCAACTTGTATAGCTGTCGTATAAATGATGGCGGCTACAAGACTCAAAATGGCGGCAGTAAAATAGATCCAGTAGCTTGTATAGCTGTTATATAAAAGATTTCGGCTATAAGAGTCCAAAATGGCGGCTGTAGAATGGTTCCAGCAGTTTGAATAGCTGTTATATAAATGATGGCGGCAATAACACTCAAAATGGCGGCTGTAGAATGGTTCCAGCAGCTTGAATAGCTGTTATATAAAGGATGACGGCTATAACACTCATAAAGGCGGCTGTAGAGTGATTCCAGCAACTTGTGTTTCTGTTATATAAAAGATGGTGGCTACAAGACTCAAAATGACGGCTTTAGAATGGTTCCAGAAGCTTGTGAAGCTGGTTTATAAATGTTGGTGGGTATAAGACCCAAAATAGCCGCTGTAGAATGATTACAAAGCTTCTATATAAAGGATGAAGGGGATAAGACTCAAAATGGCGGCTGTAGAATGGTTCCATCAGCTTGTGTAGGTGTTATATAAAGGATGGCGGCTATAACACTCAAAATTTCGGCTGTAGAATGGTTCCAGCAGCATGTAAAGCTGTTATATAAAGGATATCGTTTATAAGACACTAAACGTCGGCTGTAGAATGGTTCCAGCAGCTTGTGTAGCTGTTATATAAAGGATGGCTGCTGTAACACTCAAAATGACGGCTGTAGAATGGTTCCAGCAGTTTGTAAAGCTGTTATAAAAAGGATGGTGTTCATAAGGCTCAAAACGTCGGCTGTCAAATGGTTCCAGCAGTGTGTATAGCAGTTATATAAATGATGATGGCTACAAGACTCAAACTGCCGGCTAAAGAATGGTTCCAGCAGCTTGTAAAGCTGTTATACAAAGGATTGCGGGAATAATACTCAAAATGGCGGTTGTAGAATGGTTGCAGCAGCTGGTAAAGCTTTTAGATAGAGGATGGCGGGTATAAGACTCCAAATGGCGTCTGTAGAATGGTTCCAGCAGCTTGAATACCTGTTATATAAAGAATGATGGCTAAAACACTTAAACTAGCGGCTGTAGAATGGTTCCAGCAGCTTTTACGGCTACTATATAAAGGTTGGCGGGTATAATATTCGAAATGGTGGCTGTAGAATGGTTCCAGCAGCTATAACAGCTGTTATATAAAGGATGACGGCTATAACACTCAAAATGGCGGCTGTAGAATGAATGCAGCAGCTTGTAAAGCTTTAAAATAACGGATGGCGGGCATAAGACTCAAAATGGCGGCTGTAGAATGGTTCCAGCAGCTTTTAAAGCTGTTATATAAAGGATGGCGGGTATAACACTCATAATGGTGGATGTAGAATGATTCCAGCAACTAGTATTTCTGTCGTATAAAGGATGGTGGCTATAAGACTCAAAATGGCGGCTGTAGAACGGTTCCAGCAGGTTGCATAGCTGTTATATAAAGAAAGGCGGCTTCAAAATTGCAGCTGGAGACTCAAAATGGCGGTAGTACATAAGTTCCAGCAGCGGCTACAAGACTCAAAATGGCGGCTGTAAAATAGAAGCTTGTGAAGCTGGTTTATAAATGTTGGTGGGTATAAGACTCAAAATAGTCGCTGTAGAATGATTACAAAGCTTCTATATAAAGGATGAAGGGGATAAGACTCAAAATGGCGGCTGTAGAATGGTTCCAGCAGCTTGCATTTCTGTTATAAAAAGGATGGTGGCTACAAGACTTAAAATGACGGCTGTAGAATGGTTCCATCAGCTTGTGTAGCTGTTATATAAAGGATGGCGGCTATAAAACTCAAAATTTTGGCTGTAGAATGGTTCCAGCAGCATGTAAAGCTGTTATATAAAGGATATCGTTTATAAGACACAAAACGTCGCCTGTAGAATGGTTCCAGCAGTTTGTAAAGCTGTTATATAAAGGATGGTGTTCATAAGACTCAAAACGTCGGCTGTAAAGTGGTTCCAGCAGTGTGTATAGCAGTTATATAAATGATGGCGGATACAAGACTCAAAATGGCGGCTAAGGAATGGTTCCAGCAGCTTGTAAAGCTGTTATACAAAGGATTGCGGGTACATGCTGTAAAGCTGTTATATAAAGGATGTCGTTTATAAGACACAAAACGTCGGCTGTAGAATGGTTCCAGCAGCTTGTGTAGCTGTTATATAAAGGATGGCTGCTGTAACACTCAAAATGGCGGCTGTAGAATGGTTCCAGCAGTTTGTAAAGCTGTTATATAAAGGATGGTGTTCATAAGGCTCAAAACGTCGGCTGTAAAATGGTTCCAGCACTGTGTATACCAGTTATATAAATAATAGTAGCTACAAGACTCAAACTGCCGGCTAAAGAATGGTTCCAGCAGCTTGTAAAGCTGTTATACAAAGGATTGCGGGTATAATACTCAAAATGGCGGTTGTAGAATGGTTGCAGCAGCTTGTTAAGCTTTTAGATAAAAGATGGCGGGTATAAGACTCAAAATGGCGGCTGTAGAATGGTTCCAGCAGCTTGTATTTCTGTTATATAAAGGATGATGGCTATAACACTTAAAATGGCGGCTGTAGAATGGTTCCAGCAGCTTGTATTTCTGTTATAAAAAGGATGGTGGCTACAAGACTCAAAATGACGACTGTAGAATGGTTCCATCAGCTTGTGTAGCTGTTATATAAAAGATGGCGGCTATAAAACTCAAAATTTCGGCTGTAGAATGGTTCCAGCAGCATGTAAAGCTGTTATATAAAGGATATCGTTTATAAGACACAAAACGTCGGCTGTAGAATGGTTCCAGCAGCTTGTGTAGCTGTTATATAAAGGATGGCTGCTATAACACTCAAAATGGCGGCTGTAGAATGGTTCCAGCAGTTTGTAAAGCTGTTATATAAGGGATGGTGTTCATAAAGCTCAAAACGTCGACTGTAAAGTGGTTCCAGCAGTGTGTATAGCAGTTATATAAATGATGGCGGATACAAGACTCAAAATGGCGGCTAAGGAATGGTTCCAGCAGCTTGTAAAGCTGTTATACAAAGGATTGCGGGTATAATACTCAAAATGGCGGTTGTAGAATAGTTGCAGCAGCTTGTAAAGCTTTTAGATAAAGGATGGCGGGTACAAAACTCAAAATGGCGGCTGTAGAATGGTTCCAGCAGCTTGAATACCTGTAATATAAAGGATGATGGCTATAACACTTAAACTAGCAGCTGTAGAATGGTTACAGCAGCTTTTATGGCTACTATATAAAGGTTGGCGGGTATAATATTCAAAATGGCGGCTGAAGAATGGTTCCAGCAGCTATAACAGCTGTTATATAAAGGATGACGGCTATAACACTGAAAATGGCGGCTGTAGAATGATTGCAGCAGCTTGTAAAGCTTTAAAATAACGGATGGCGGGCATAAGACTCAAATTGGCGGCTAAAGAATGGTTCCAGCAGCTTGAATAGCTGTTATATAAATGATGGCGGCAATAACACTCAAAATGGCGGCTGTAGAATGGTTCCAGCAGCTTGAATAGCTGTTATATAAAGGATGACGGCTATAACACTCATAAAGGCGGCTTTAGAGTGATTCCAGCAACTTGTGTTTCTGTTATATAAAAGATGGTGGCTACAAGACTCAAAATGACAGCTTTAGAATGTTTCCAGAAGCTTGTGAAGCTGGTTTATAAATGTTGGTGGGTATAAAACTCAAAATAGCCGCTGTAGAATGATTACAAAGCTTCTATATAAAGGATGAAGGGGATAAGACTCAAAATGGCGGCTGTAGAATAGTTCCATCAGCTTGTGTAGCTGTTAAATAAAGGATGGCGGCTATAACACTCAAAATTTCGGCTGTAGAATGGTTCCAGCAGCATGTAAAGCTGTTATACAAAGGATTGCGGGTATAATACTGAAAATGGCGGTTGTAGAATAGTTGCAGCAGCTTGTAAAGCTTTTAGATAAAGGATTGCGGGTATAATACTCAAAATGGCGGTTGTAGAATAGTTGCAGCAGCTTTTATGGCTACTATATAAAGGTTGGCGGCTATAATATTCAAAATGGCGGCTGTAGAATGGTTCCAGCAGCTATAACAGCTGTTATATAAAGGATGACGGCTATAATACTCAAAATGGCGGTTGTAGAATAGTTGCAGCAGCTTGTAAAGCTTTTAGATAAAGGATGGCGGGTATAAGACTCAAAATGGCGGCTGTAGAATGGTTCCAGCAGCTTGAATACCTGTAATATAAAGGATGATGGCTATAACACTTAAACTAGCGGCTGTAGAATGGTTCCAGCAGCTTTTATGGATACTATATAAAGGTTGGCGTATATAAGATTCAAAATGGCGGCTGTAGAATGGATCCAGCAGCTTTTAAAGCTGTTCTATAAAGGATGGCGGGTATAACACTCTTAATGGTGGCTGTAGAATGATTCCAGCAACTAGTATTTCTGTCGTATAAAGGATGGCGGCTATAAGACTCAAAATGGCGGCTGTAGAACGGTTCCAGCAGCTTGCATAGCTGTTATATAAAGAAAGGCGGCTTCAAAATTGCAGGTGGAGACTCAAAATGGCGGTAGTACAATAGTTTCAGCAGCGGCTACAAGACTCAAAATGGCGGCTGTAAAATAGATCCAGCAGCTTGTATAGCTGTTATATAAAAGATTTCGGCTATAAGAGTCCAAAATGGCGGCTGTAGAATGGTTCCAGCAGTTTGAATAGCTGTTATATAAATTATGGCGGCAATAACACTCAAAATGGCAGCTGTAGAATGGTTCCAGCAGCTTGAATAGTTGTTATATAAAGGATGACGGCTATAACACTCATAAAGGCGGCTGTAGAGTGATTCCAGCAACTTGTGTTTCTGTTATATAAAAGTTGGTGGCTACAAGACTCAAAATGACTGCTTTAGAATGTTTCCAGAAGCTTGTGAAGCTGGTTTTTAATGTTGGTGGGTATAAAACTCAAAATAGCCGCTTTAGAATGATGTCAAAGCTTCTATATAAAGGATGAAGGGGATAAGACTCAAAATGGCGGCTGTAGAATAGTTCCATCAGCTTGTGTAGCTGTTAAATAAAGGATGGCGGCTATAACACTCAAAATTTCGGCTGTAGAATGGTTCCAGCAGCATGTAATGCTGTTATATAAAGGATATCGTTTATAAGACACAAAACGTCGGCTGTAGAATGGTACCAGCAGCTTGTGTAGCTGTTATATAAAGGATGGCTGCTGTAACACTCAAAATGGCGGCTGTAGAATGGTTCCAGCAGTTTGTAAAGCTGTTTTATAATAAATATAATATAATTTATATAAATGATGGCGGATACAAGACTCAAAATGGCGGCTAAGGAATGGTTCCAGCAGCTTGTAAAGCTGTTATACAAAGGATTGCAGGTATAATACTCAAAATGGCGGTTGTAGAATAGTTGCAGCAGCTTGTAAAGCTTTTAGATAAAGGATGGCGGGTATAAGACTCACAATGGCGGCTGTAGAATGGTTCCAGCAGCTTGAATACCTGTTATATAAAGGATGATGGCTATAACACTTTAACTAGCGGCTGTAGAATGGTTCCAGCAGCTTTTATGGCTACTATATAAAGGTTGGCGGGTATAATATTCAAAATGGCGGCTGAAGAATGGTTCCAGCAGCTATAACAGCTGTTATATAAAGGATGACGGCTATAACACTCAAAATGGCGGCTGTAGAATGATTGCAGCAGCTTGTAAAGCTTTAAAATAACGGATGGCGGGCATAAGACTCAAATTGGAGGCTGTAGAATGGTTTCAGCAGCTTGAATAGCTGTTATATAAATGATGACGGCTATAACACTCAAAATGGCGGCTGTAGAATGGTTCCAGCAGCTTTTATGGATACTATATAAAGTTTGGCGTATATAAGATTCAAAATGGCGGCTGTAGAATGGATCCAGCAGCTTTTAAAGCTGATATATGAAGGATGGCGGGTATAACACTCATAATGGTGGCTGTAGAATGATTCCAGCAACTAATATTTCTGTCGTATAAAGGATGGTGGCTATAAGACTCAAAATGGCGGCTGTAGAACGGTTCCAGCAACTTGTGTTTCTGTTATATAAAAGATGGTGGCTACAAGACTCAAAATGACGGCTTTAGAATGGTTCCATAAGCTTGTGAAGCTGGTTTATAAATGTTGGCCCACCAACCCATATAAAACTCAAAATATCCGCTGTAGAATGATTACAAATCTTCTATATAAAGGATGAAGGGCATAAGACTCAAAATGGCGGCTGTAGAATAGTTCCATCAGATTGTGTAGCTGTTAAATATGTTATATGAAGGATGGCGGGTATAACACTCATAATGGTGGCTGTAGAATGATTCCAGCAACTAATATTTCTGTCGTATAAAGGATGGCGGCTATAACACTCAAAATTTCGGCTGTAGAATGGTTCCAGCAGCATGTAAAGCTGTTATATAAAGAAAGGCGGCTTCAAAATTGCAGCTGGAGACTCAAAATGGCGGTAGTACAATAGTTCCAGCAGCGGCTACAAGACTCCAAATGGCGGCTGTTAAATAGATCCAGTAGCTTGTATAGCTGTTATATAAAAGATTTCGGCTATAAGAGTCCAAAATGGCGGCTGTAGAATGGTTCCAGCAGTTTGAATAGCTGTTATATAAATGATGTCGGCAATAACACTCAAAATAACGGCTGTAGAATGGTTCCAGCAGCTTGAATAGCTGTTATATAAAGGATGAAGGCTATAACACTCATAAAGGCGGCTGTAGAGTGATTCCAGCAACTTGTGTTTCTGTTATATAAAAGATGGTGGCTACAAGACTCAAAATGGCGGCTTTAGAATGGTTCCATAAGCTTGTGAAGCTGGTTTATAAATGTTGGTGGGTATAAAACTCAAAATAGCCGCTGTAGAATGATTACAAAGCTTCTATATAAAGGATGAAGGGGATAAGACTCAAAATGGCGGCTGTAGAATAGTTCCATCAGCTTGTGTAGCTGTTAAATAAAGGATGGCGGCTATAACACTCAAAATTTCGGCTGTAGAATGGTTCCAGCAGCATGTAAAGCTGTTATATAAAGAAAGGCGGCTTCAAAATTGCAGCTGGAGACTCAAAATGGCGGTAGTACAATAGTTCCAGCAGCGGCTACAAGACTCCAAATGGCGGCTGTAAAATAGATCCAGTAGCTTGTATAGCTGTTATATAAAAGATTTCGGCTATAAGAGTCCAAAATGGCGGCTGTAGAATGGTTCCAGCAGTTTGAATAGCTGTTATATAAATGATGGCGGCAATAACACTCAAAATAACGGCTGTAGAATGGTTCCAGCAGCTTGAATAGCTGTTATATAAAGGATGACGGCTATAACACTCATAAAGGCGGCTGTAGAGTGATTCCAGCAACTTGTGTTTCTGTTATATAAAAGATGGTGGCTACAAGACTCAAAATGACGGCTTTAGAATGGTTCCATAAGCTTGTGAAGCTGGTTTATAAATGTTGGTGGGTCTAAAACTCAAAATAGCCGCTGTAGAATGATTACAAAGCTTCTATATAAAGGATGAAGGGGATAAGACTCAAAATGGCGGCTGTAGAATAGTTCCATCAGCTTGTGTAGCTGTTAAATAAAGGATGGCGGCTATAACACTCAAAATTTCGGCTGTAGAATGGTTCCAGCAGCATGTAAAGCTGTTATATAAAGGATATCGTTAAGACACAAAACGTCGGCTGTAGAATGGTTCCAGCAGCTTGTGTAGCTGTTATATAAAGGATGGCTGCTCTAACACTCAAAATGGCGGCTGTAGAATGGTTCCAGCAGTTTGTAAAGCTGTTATATAAAGGATGGTGTCCATAAGGCTCAAAACGTCGGCTGTAAAATGGTTCCAGCAGTGTGTATAGCAGTTATATAAATGATGGTGGCTACAAGACTCAAACTGCCGGCTAAAGAATGGTTCCAGCAGCTTGTAAATCTGTTATACAAAGGATTGCGGGTATAATACTCAAAATGGCGCTTGTAGAATGGTTGCAGCAGTTTGTAAAGCTTTTAGATAAAGGATGGCGGGTATAAGACCCAAAATGGCGGCTGTAGAATGGTTCCAGCAGCTTGTATTTCTGTTATATAAAGGATGATGGCTACAAGACTCAAAATGACGGCTGTAGAATGGTTCTATCAGCTTGTGTAGCTGTTATATAAAGGATGGCTGCTGTAACACTCAAAATGGCGGCTGTAGAATGGTTCCAGCAGTTTGTAAAGCTGTTATATAAAGGATGGTGTTCATAAAGCTCAAAACGTCGGCTGTAAAGTGGTTCCAGCAGTGTGTATAGCAGTTATATAAATGATGGCGGATACAAGACTCAAAATGGCGGCTAAGGAATGGTTCCAGCAGCTTGTAAAGCTGTTATACAAAGGATTGCGGGTATAATACTCAAAATGGCGGTTGTAGAATAGTTGCAGCAGCTTGTAAAGCTTTTAGATAAAGGATGGCGGGTATAAGACTCAAAATGGCGGCTGTAGAATGGTTCCATCAGCTTGTATTTCTGTTATATAAAGGATGGCGGCTATAACACTCAAAATTTCGGCTGTAGAATGGTTCCAGCAGCATGTAAAGCTGTTATATAAAGGATATCGTTAAGACACAAAACGTTGGCTGTAGAATGGTTCCAGCAGCTTGTGTAGCTGTTATATAAAGGATGGCTGCTCTAACACTCAAAATGGCGGCTGTAGAATGGTTCCAGCAGTTTGTAAAGCTGTTATATAAAGGATGGTGTTCATAAGGCTCAAAACGTCGGCTGTAAAATGGTTCCAGCAGTGTGTATAGCAGTTATATAAATGATGGTGGCTACAAGAATCAAACTGCCGGCTAAAGAATGGTTCCAGCAGCTTGTAAATCTGTTATACAAAGGATTGCGGGTATAATACTCAAAATGGCGCTTGTAGAATGGTTGCAGCAGTTTGTAAAGCTTTTAGATAAAGGATGGCGGGTATAAGACTCAAAATGGCGGCTGTAGAATGGTTCCAGCAGCTTGTATTTCTGTTATATAAAGGATGATGGCTACAAGACTCAAAATGACGGCTGTAGAATGGTTCTATCAGCTTGTGTAGCTGTTATATAAAGGATGGCTGCTGTAACACTCAAAATGGCGGCTGTAGAATGGTTCCAGCAGTTTGTAAAGCTGTTATATAAAGGATGGTGTTCATAAAGCTCAAAACGTCGGCTGTAAAGTGGTTCCAGCAGTGTGTATAGCAGTTATATAAATGATGGCGGATACAAGACTCAAAATGGCGGCTAAGGAATGGTTCCAGCAGCTTGTAAAGCTGTTATACAAAGGATTGCGGGTATAATACTCAAAATGGCGGTTGTAGAATAGTTGCAGCAGCTTGTAAAGCTTTTAGATAAAGGATGGCGGGTATAAGACTCAAAATGGCGGCTGTAGAATGGTTCCATCAGCTTGTATTTCTGTTATATAAAGGATGATGGCTATAACACTTAAAATGGCGGCTGTATTCCAGCATCTTGTATTTTTGTTATAAAAAGGATGGTGGCTACAAGACTCAAAATGACGGCTGTAGAATGGTTCCATCAGCTTGTGTAGCTGTTATATAAAGGATGGCTGCTATAACACTCAAAATGGCGGCTGTAGAATGGTTCCAGCAGCTTGTAAAGCTGTTATACAAAGGATTGCGGGTATAATACTCAAAATGGCGGTTGTAGAATGGTTGCAGCAGCTTGTTAAGCTTTTAGATAAAGGATGGCGGGTATAAGACTCAAAATGGCGGCTGTAGAATGGTTCCAGCAGCTTGTATTTCTGTTATATAAAGGATAATGGCTATAACACTTAAAATGGCGGCTGTAGAATGGTTCCAGCAGCTTGTATTTCTGTTATAAAAAGGATGGTGGCTACAAGACTCAAAATGACGGCTGTAGAATGGTTCCATCAGCTTGTGTAGCTGTTATATAAAGGATGGCGGCTATAAAACTCAAAATTTCGGCTGTAGAATGGTTACAGCAGCATGTAAAGCTGTTATATAAAGGATATCGTTTATAAGACACAAAACGTCGGCTGTAGAATGGTTCCAGCAGCTTGTGTAGCTGTTATATAAAGGATGGCTGCTATAACATTCAAAATGGCGGCTGTAGAATGGTTCCAGCAGTTTGTAAAGCTGTTATATAAAGGATGGTGTTCATAAAGCTCAAAACGTCTGCTGTAAAGTGGTTCCAGCAGTGTGTATAGCAGTTGTATAAATGATGGCGGATACAAGACTCAAAATGGCGGCTAAGGAATGGTTCCAGCAGCTTGTAAAGCTGTTATACAAAGGATTGCGGGTATAATACTCAAAATGGCGGTTGTAGAATAGTTGCAGCAGCTTGTAAAGCTTTTAGATAAAGGATGGCGGGTATAAGACTCAAAATGGCGGCTGTAGAATGGTTCCAGCAGCTTGAATACCTGTAATATAAAGGATGATGGCTATAACACTTAAACTAGCGGCTGTAGAATGGTTACAGCAGCTTTTATGGCTACTATATAAAGGTTGGCGGGTATAATATTCAAAATGGCGGCTGTAGAATGGTTCCAGCAGCTATAACAGCTGTTATATAAAGGATGACGGCTATAACACTCAAAATGGCGGCTGTAGAATGATTGCAGCAGCTTGTAAAGCTTTAAAATAACGGATGGCGGGCATAAGACTCAAATTGGCGGCTGTAGAATGGTTCCAGCAGCTTGAATAGCTGTTATATAAATGATGACGGCTATAGCACTCAAAATGGCGGCTGTAGAATGGTTCCAGCAGCTTTTATGGATACTATATAAAGGTTGGCGTATATAAGATTCAAAATGGCGGCTGTAGAATGGATCCAGCAGCTTTTAAAGCTGTTATATAAATGATGACGGCTATAACACTCAAAATGGCGGCTGTAGAATGGTTCCAGCAGCTTTTATGGATACTATATAAAGGTTGGCGTATATAAGATTCAAAATGGCGGCTGTAGAATGGATCCAGCAGCTTTTAAAGCTGCTATATAAGGGATGGCGGGTTTAACACTCATAATGGTGGCTGTAGAATGATTCCAGCAACTAATATTTCTGTCGTATAAAGGATGGCGGCTATAAGACTCAAAATTTCGGCTGTAGAATGGTTCCAGCAGCATGTAAAGCTGTTATATAAAGAAAGGCGGCTTCAAAAATGGCGGCTGTAGAATGGTTCCAGCAGTTTGAATAGCTGTTATATAAATGATGGCGGCAATAACACTCAAAATAACGGCTGTAGAATGGTTCCAGCAGCTTGAATAGCTGTTATATAAAGGATGACGGCTATAACACTCATAAAGACGGCTGTAGAGTGATTCCAGCAACTTGTGTTTCTGTTATATAAAAGATGGTGGCTACAAGACTCAAAATGACGGCTTTAGAATGGTTCCATAAGCTTGTGAAGCTGGTTTATAAATGTTGGTGGCGGCTGTAGAATGGTTCCAGCAGATTTTATGGATACTATATAAAGGTTGGCGTATATAAGATTCAAAATGGCGGCTGTAGAATGGATCCAGCAGCTTTTAAAGCTGCTATATAAGGAATGGCGGGTTTAACACTCATAATGGTGGCTGTAGAATGATTCCAGCAACTAATATTTCTGTCGTATAAAGGATGGCGGCTATAAGACTCAAAATTTCGGCTGTAGAATGGTTCCAGCAGCATGTAAAGCTGTTATATAAAGAAAGGCGGCTTCAAAATTGCAGCTGGAGACTCAAAATGGCGGTAGTACAATAGTTCCAGCAGCGGCTACAAGACTCAAAATGGCGGCTGTAAAATAGATCCAGTAGCTTGTATAGCTGTTATATAAAAGATTTCGGCTATAAGAGTCCAAAATGGCGGCTGTAGAATGGTTCCAGCAGTTTGAATAGCTGTTATATAAATGATGGCGGCAATAACACTCAAAATAACGGCTGTAGAATGGTTCCAGCAGCTTGAATAGCTGTTATATAAAGAAAGGCGGCTTCAAAATTGCAGCTGGAGACTCAAAATGGCGGTAGTACAATAGTTCCAGCAGCGGCTACAAGACTCAAAATGGCGGCTGTAAAATAGATCCAGTAGCTTGTATAGCTGTTATATAAAAGATTTCGGCTATAAGAGTCCAAAATGGCAGTCCTGCAATAACACTCAAAATAACGGCTGTAGAATGGTTCCAGCAGCTTGAATAGCTGTTATATAAAGGATGACGGCTATAACACTCATAAAGACGGCTGTAGAGTGATTCCAGCAACTTGTGTTTCTGTTATATAAAAGATGGTGGCTACAAGACTCAAAATGACGGCCTTAGAATGGTTCCATAAGCTTGTGAAGCTGGTTTATAAATGTTGGTGGGTCTAAAACTCAAAATAGCCGCTGTAGAATGATTACAAAGCTTCTATATAAAGGATGAAGGGGATAAGACTCAAAATGGCGGCTGTAGAATAGTTCCATCAGCTTGTGTAGCTGTTAAATAAAGGATGGCGGTTATAACACTCAAAATTTCGGCTGTAGAATGGTTCCAGCAGCATGTAAAGCTGTTATATAAAGGATATCGTTAAGACACAAAACGTCGGCTGTAGAATGGTTCCACCAGCTTGTGTAGCTGTTATATAAAGGATGGCTGCTGTAACACTCAAAATGGCGGCTGTAGAATGGTTCCAGCAGTTTGTAAAGCTGTTATATAAAGGATGGTGTTCATAAGGCTCAAAACGTCGGCTGTAAAATGGTTCCAGCAGTGTGTATAGCAGTTATATAAATGATGGTGGCTACAAGACTCAAACTGCCGGCTAAAGAATGGTTCCAGCAGCTTGTAAAGCTGTTATACAAAGGATTGCGGGTATAATACTCAAAATGGCGGTTGTAGAATGGTTGCAGCAGCTTGTAAAGCTTTTAGATAAAGGATGGCGGGTATATGACTCAAAATGGCGGCTGTAGAATGGTTCCATCAGCTTGTATTTCTGTTATAAAAAGGATGGTGGCTACAAGACTCTACTACTGTAGAATGGTTCCAGCAGCTTGTATTTCTGTTATATAAAGGATGATGGCTATAACACTTAAAATGGCGTCTGTAGAATGGTTCCAGCAGCTTGTATTTCTGTTATAAAAAGGATGGTGGCTACAAGACTCAAAATGACGGCTGTAGAATGGTTCTATCAGCTTGTGTAGCTGTTATATAAAGGATGGCGGCTATAAAACTCAAAATTTCGGCTGTAGAATGGTTCCAGAGGCATGTAAAGCTGTTATATAAAGGATATCGTTTATAAGACACAAAACGTCGGCTGTAGAATGGTTCCAGCAGCTTGTGTAGCTGTTATATAAAGGATGGTGTTCATAAGGCTCAAAACGTCGGCTGTAAAATGGTTCCAGCAGTGTGTATAGCAGTTATATAAATGATGGCGGCTACAAGACTCAAAATGGCGGCTAAGGAATGGTTCCAGCAGCTTGTAAAGCTGTTATACAAAGGATTGCGGGTATAATACTCAAAATGGCGGTTGTAGAATAGTTGCAGCAGCTTGTAAAGCTTTTAGATAAAGGATGGCGGGTATAAGACTCAAAATGGCGGCTGTGGAACGGTTCCAGCAGCTTGAATACCTGTTACATAAAGGATGATGGCTATAACACTTAAACTAGCGGCTGTAGAATGGTTCCAGCAGTTTGTAAAGCTGTTATGTAAAGGATGGTGTTCATAAGGCTCAAAACGTCGGCTGTAAAATGGTTCCAGCAGTGAGTATAGCAGTTATATAAATGATGGTGGCTACAAGACTCAAAATGACGGCTGTAGAATGGTTCCATCAGCTTGTGTAGCTGTTATATAAAGGATGGCGGCTATAAAACTCAAAATTTCGGCTGTTGAATGGTTCCAGCAGCTTGTATTTCTGTTATATAAAGGATGATGGCTATAACACTTAAAATGGCGGCTGTAGAATGGTTACAGCAGTTTGTATTTCTGTTATAAAAAGGATGGTGGCTACAAGACTCAAAATGGCGGCTGTAGAATGGTTCCATCAGCTTGTGTAGCTGTTATATAAAGGATGGCGGCTATAAAACTCAAAATTTCGGCTGTAGAATGGTTCCAGCAGCATGTAAAGCTGTTATATAAAGGATATCGTTTATAAGACACAAAACGTCGGCTGTAGAATGGTTCCAGCAGCTTGTGTAGCTGTTATATAAAGGATGGCTGCTATAACACTCAAAATGGCGGCTGTAGAATGGTTCCAGCAGTTTGTAAAGCTGTTATATAAAGGATGGTGTTCATAAAGCTTAAAACGTCGGCTGTAAAGTGGTTCCAGCAGTGTGTATAGCAGTTATATAAATGATGGCGGATACAAGACTCAAAATGGCGGCTAAGGAATGGTTCCAGCAGCTTGTAAAGCTGTTATACAAAGGATTGCGGGTATAATACTCAAAATGGCGGTTGTAGAATAGTTGCAGCAGCTTGTAAAGCTTTTAGATAAAGGATGGCGGGTATAAGACTCAAAATGGCGGCTGTAGAATGGTTCCAGCAGCTTGAATACCTGTAATATAAAGGATGATGGCTATAACACTTAAACTAGCGGCTGTAGAATGGTTACAGCAGCTTTTATGGCTACTATATAAAGGTTGGCGGGTATAATATTCAAAATGGCGGCTGTAGAATGGTTCCAGCAGCTATAACAGCTGTTATATAAAGGATGACGGCAATAACACTCAAAATGGCGGCTGTAGAATATTTGCAGCAGCTTGAAAAGCTTTAAAATAACGGATGGCGGGCATAAGACTCAAATTGGCGGCTGTAGAATGGTTCCAGCAGCTTGAATAGCTGTTATATAAATGATGACGGCTATAACACTCAAAATGGCGGCTGTAGAATGGTTCCAGCAGCTTTTATGGATACTATATAAAGGTTGGCGTATATAAGATTCAAAATGGCGGCTGTAGAATGGATCCAGCAGCTTTTAAAGCTGTTATATAAATGATGACGGCTATAACACTCAAAATGGCGGCTGTAGAATGGTTCCAGCAGCTTTTAAGGATACTATATAAAGGTTGGCGTATATAAGATTCAAAATGGCGGCTGTAGAATGGATCCAGCTACTTTTAAAGCTGTTATATAAAGGATGGCGGGTATATCACTCATAATGGTGGCTGTAGAATGATTCCAGCAACTAATATTTCTGTCGTATAAAGGATGGCGGCTATAAGACTCAAAATAGCGGCTGTAGAATGGTTCCATCAGCTTGTGTAGCTGTTATATAAAGGATGGCGGCTATAAAACTCAAAATTTCGGCTGTAGAATGGTTCCAGCAGCGTGTAAAGCTGTTATATAAAGAAAGGCGGCTTCAAAATTGCAGCTGGAGACTCAAAATGGCGGTAGTACAATAGTTTCAGCAGCGGCTACAAGACTCAAAATGGCGGCTGTAAAATAGATCCAGTAGCTTGTATAGCTGTTAAATAAAAGATTTCGGCTATAAGAGTCCAAAATGGCGTCTGTAGAATGGTTCCAGCAGTTTGAATAGCTGTTATATAAATGATGGCGGCAATATCACTCAAAATAACGGCTGTAGAATTGTTCCAGCAGCTTGAATAGCTGTTATATAAAGGATGACGGCTATAACACTCATAAAGGCAGCTGTAGAGTGATTCCAGCAACTTGTGTTTCTGTTATATAAAAGATGGTGGCTACAAGACTCAAAATGACGGCTGTAGAATGGTTCCATCAGCTTGTGTAGCTGTTATATAAAGGATGGCGGCTATAAAACTCAAAATTTCGTCTGTAGAATGGTTCCAGCAGCATGTAAAGCTGTTATATAAAGGATATCGTTTATAAGACACAAAACGTCGGCTGTAGAATGGTTCCAGCAGCTTGTGTAGCTGTTATATAAAGGATGGCTGCTATAACACTCAAAATGGCGGCTGTAGAATGGTTCCAGCAGTTTGTAAAGCTGTTATATAAAGGATGGTGTTCATAAAGCTCAAAACGTCGGCTGTAAAGTGGTTCCAACAGTGTGTATAGCAGTTATATAAATGATGGCGAATACAAGACTCAAAATGGCGGCTAAGGAATGGTTCCAGCAGCTTGTAAAGCTGTTATACAAAGGATTGCGGTATAATACTCAAAATGGCGGTTGTAGAATAGTTGCAGCAGCTTGTAAAGCTTTTAGATAAAGGATGGCGGGTATAAGACTCAAAATGGCGGCTGTAGAATGGTTCCAGCAGCTTGAATACCTGTAATATAAAGGATGATGGCTATAACACTTAAACTAGCGGCTGTAGAATGGTTACAGCAGCTTTTATGGCTACTATATAAAGGTTGGCGGGTATAATATTCAAAATGGCGGCTGTAGAATGGTTCCAGCAGCTATAACAGCTGTTATATAAAGGATGACGGCTATAACACTCAAAATGGCGGCTGTAGAATGATTGCAGCAGCTTGTAAAGCTTTAAAATAACGGATGGCGGGCATAAGACTCAAATTGGCGGCTGTAGAATGGTTCCAGCAGCTTGAATAGCTGTTATATAAATGATGACGGCTATAACACTCAAAATGGCGGCTGTAGAATGGCCGGCTGTAGAATGGTTTCAGCAGCTTGAATAGCTGTTATATAAATGATGACGGCTATAACACTCAAAATGGCGGCTGTAGAATGGTTCCAGCAGCTTTTATGGATACTATATAAAGGTTGGCGTATATAAGATTCAAAATGGCGGCTGTAGAATGGATCCAGCAGCTTTTAAAGCTGTTATACAAAGGATTGCGGGTATAATACTCAAAATGGCGGTTGTAGAATGGTTGCAGCAGCTTGTAAAGCTTTTAGATAAAGGATGGCGGGTATAAGACTCAAAATGGCGGCTGTAGAATGGTTCCAGCAGCTTGAATACCTGTAATATAAAGGATGATGGCTATATCACTTAAACTAGCGGCTGTAGAATGGTTACAGCAGCTTTTATGGCTACTATATAAAGGTTGGCGGGTATAATATTCAAAATGGCGGCTGTAGAATGGTTCCAGCAGCTATAACAGCTGTTATATAAAGGATGACGGCTATAACACTCAAAATGGCGGCTGTAGAATGATTGCAGCAGCTTGTAAAGCTTTAAAATAACGGATGGCGGGCATAAGACTCAAATTGGCGGCTGTAGAATGGTTCCAGCAGCTTGAATAGCTGTTATATAAATGATGACGGCTATAACACTCAAAATGGCGGCTGTAGAATGGTTCCAGCAGCTTTTATGGATACTATATAAAGGTTGGCGTATATAAGATTCAAAATGGCGGCTGTAGAATGGATCCAGCAGCTTTTAAAGCTGTTATACAAAGGATTGCGGGTATAATACTCAAAATGGCGGTTGTAGAATGGTTCCAGCAGCTATAACAGCTGTTATATAAAGGATGACGGCTATAACACTCAAAATGGCGGCTGTAGAATGATTGCAGCAGCTTGTAAAGCTTTAAAATAACGGATGGCGGGCATAAGACTCAAATTGGCGGCTGTAGAATGGTTCCAGCAGCTTGAATAGCTGTTATATAAATGATGACGGCTATAACACTCAAAATGGCGGCTGTAGAATGGTTCCAGCAGCTTTTATGGCTACTATATAAAGGTTGGCGTATATAAGACTCAAAATGGCGGCTGTAGAACGGTTCCAGCAGCTTGAATAGCTGTTATATAAAGAAAGGCGGCTTCAAAATTGCAGCTGGAGACTCAGCGGCTACAAGACTCAAAATGGCGGCTGTAAAATAGATCCAGTAGCTTGTATAGCTGTTATATAAAAGATTTCGGCTATAAGAGTCCAAAATGGCGGATGTAGAATGGTTCCAGCAGTTTGTAAAGCTGATATAAAAAGGATGGTGTTCATAAGGCTCAAAACGTCGGCTGTAAAATGGTTCCACCAGTGTGTATAGCAGTTATATAAATGATGGTGGCTACAAGACTCAAACTGTCGGCTAAAGAATGGTTTCAGCAGCTTGTAAAGCTGTTATACAAAGGATTGCGGGTATAATACTCAAAATGGCGGTTGTAGAATGGTTGCAGCAGCTTGTAAAGCTTTTAGATAAAGGATGGCGGCTATAAAACTCAAAATTTCGTCTGTAGAATGGTTCCAGCAGCATGTAAAGCTGTTATATAAAGGATATCGTTTATAAGACACAAAACGTCGGCTGTAGAATGGTTCCAGCAGCTTGTGTAGCTGTTATATAAAGGATGGCTGCTATAACACTCAAAATGGCGGCTGTAGAATGGTTCCAGCAGTTTGTAAAGCTGTTATATAAAGGATGGTGTTCATAAAGCTCAAAACGTCGGCTGTAAAGTGGTTCCAACAGTGTGTATAGCAGTTATATAAATGATGGCGGATACAAGACTCAAAATGGCGGCTAAGGAATGGTTCCAGCAGCTTGTAAAGCTGTTATACAAAGGATTGCGGTATAATACTCAAAATGGCGGTTGTAGAATAGTTGCAGCAGCTTGTAAAGCTTTTAGATAAAGGATGGCGGGTATAAGACTCAAAATGGCGGCTGTAGAATGGTTCCAGCAGCTTGAATACCTGTAATATAAAGGATGATGGCTATAACACTTAAACTAGCGGCTGTAGAATGGTTACAGCAGCTTTTATGGCTAATATATAAAGGTTGGCGGGTATAATATTCAAAATGGCGGCTGTAGAATGGTTCCAGCAGCTATAACAGCTGTTATATAAAGGATGACGGCTATAACACTCAAAATGGCGGCTGTAGAATGATTGCAGCAGCTTGTAAAGCTTTAAAATAACGGATGGCGGGCATAAGACTCAAATTGGCGGCTGTAGAATGGTTCCAGCAGCTTGAATAGCTGTTATATAAATGATGACGGCTATAACACTCAAAATGGCGGCTGTAGAATGGTTCCAGCAGCTTTTATGGATACTATATAAAGGTTGGCGTATATAAGATTCAAAATGGCGGCTGTAGAATGGATCCAGCAGCTTTTAAAGCTGTTATACAAAGGATTGTGGGTATAATACTCAAAATGGCTGTTGTAGAATGGTTCCAGCAGCTATAACAGCTGTTATATAAAGGATGACGGCTATAACACTCAAAATGGCGGCTGTAGAATGATTGCAGCAGCTTGTAAAGCTTTAAAATAACGGATGGCGGGCATAAGACTCAAATTGGCGGCTGTAGAATGGTTCCAGCAGCTTGAATAGCTGTTATATAAATGATGACGGCTATAACACTCAAAATGGCGGCTGTAGAATGGTTCCAGCAGCTTTTATGGCTACTATATAAAGGTTGGCGTATATAAGACTCAAAATGGCGGCTGTAGAACGGTTCCAGCAGCTTGAATAGCTGTTATATAAAGAAAGGCGGCTTCAAAATTGCAGCTGGAGACTCAGCGGCTACAAGACTCAAAATGGCGGCTGTAAAATAGATCCAGTAACTTGTATAGCTGTTATATAAAAGATTTCGGCTATAAGAGTCCAAAATGGCGGATGTAGAATGGTTCCAGCAGTTTGTAAAGCTGATATATAAAGGATGGTGTTCATAAGGCTCAAAACGTCGGCTGTAAAATGGTTCCACCAGTGTGTATAGCAGTTATATAAATGATGGTGGCTACAAGACTCAAACTGTCGGCTAAAGAATGGTTTCAGCAGCTTGTAAAGCTGTTATACAAAGGATTGCGGGTATAATACTCAAAATGGCGGTTGTAGAATGGTTGCAGCAGCTTGTAAAGCTTTTAGATAAAGGATGGCGGGTATAAGACTCAAAATGGCGGCTGTTGAATGGTTCCAGCAGCTTGTATTTCTGCTATATAAAGGATGATGGCTATAACACTTAAAATGGCGGCTGTAGAATGGTTCCAGCAGCTTGTATTTCTGTTATAAAAAGGATGGTGGCTACAAGACTCAAAATGACGGCTGTAGAATGGTTCTATCAGCTTGTGTAGCTGTTATATAAAGGATGGCGGCTATAACACTTAAAATAGCGTCTGTAGAATGGTTCCAGCAGCTTGTATTTCTGTTATAAAAAGGATGGTGGCTACAAGACTCAAAATGACGGCTGTAGAATGGTTCTATCAGCTTGTGTAGCTGTTATATAAAGGATGGCGGCTATAAAACTCAAAATTTCGGCTGTAGAATGGTTCCAGAGGCATGTAAAGCTGTTATATAAAGGATATCGTTTATAAGACACAAAACGTCGGCTGTAGAATGGTTCCAGCAGCTTGTGTAGCTGTTATATAAAGGATGGCTGCTATAACACTCAAAATGGCGGCTGTAGAATGGTTCCAGCAGTTTGTAAAGCTGTTATATAATGGATGGTGTTCATAAGGCTCAAAACGTCGGCTGTAAAATGGTTCCAGCAGTGTGTATAGCAGTTATATAAATGATGGCGGCTACAAGACTCAAAATGGCGGCTAAGGAATGGTTCCAGCAGCTTGTAAAGCTGTTATACAAAGGATTGCGGGTATAATACTCAAAATGGCGGTTGTAGAATAGTTGCAGCAGCTTGTAAAGCTTTTAGATAAAGGATGGCGGGTATAAGACTCAAAATGGCGGCTGTGGAACGGTTCCAGCAGCTTGAATACCTGTTATATAAAGGATGATGGCTATAACACTTAAACTAGCGGCTGTAGAATGGTTCCAGCAGTTTGTAAAGCTGTTTTATAAAGGATGGTGTTCATAAGGCTCAAAACGTCGGCTGTAAAATGGTTCCAGCAGTGAGTATAGCAGTTATATAAATGATGGTGGCTACAAGACTCAAAATGACGGCTGTAGAATGGTTCCATCAGCTTGTGTAGCTGTTATATAAAGGATGACTCAAAATGACGGCTGTAGAATGGTTCCATCAGCTTGTGTAGCTGTTATATAAAGGATGGCGGCTATAAAACTCAAAATTTCGGCTGTAGAATGGTTCCAGCAGCATGTAAAGCTGTTATATAAAGGATATCGTTTAGAAGACACAAAACGTCGGCTGTAGAATGGTTCCAGCAGCTTGTATTTCTGTTATAAAAAGGATGGTGGCTACAAGACTCTACTACTGTAGAATGGTTCCAGCAGCTTGTATTTCTGTTATATAAAGGATGATGGCTATAACACTTAAAATGGCGTCTGTAGAATGGTTCCAGCAGCTTGTATTTCTGTTATAAAAAGGATGGTGGCTACAAGACTCAAAATGACGGCTGTAGAATGGTTCTATCAGCTTGTGTAGCTGTTATATAAAGGATGGCGGCTATAAAACTCAAAATTTCGGCTGTAGAATGGTTCCAGAGGCATGTAAAGCTGTTATATAAAGGATATCGTTTATAAGACACAAAACGTCGGCTGTAGAATGGTTCCAGCAGCTTGTATTTCTGTTATAAAAAGGATGGTGGCTACAAGACTCTACTACTGTAGAATGGTTCCAGCAGCTTGTATTTCTGTTATATAAAGGATGATGGCTATAACACTTAAAATGGCGTCTGTAGAATGGTTCCAGCAGCTTGTATTTCTGTTATAAAAAGGATGGTGGCTACAAGACTCAAAATGACGGCTGTAGAATGGTTCTATCAGCTTGTGTAGCTGTTATATAAAGGATGGCGGCTATAAAACTCAAAATTTCGGCTGTAGAATGGTTCCAGAGGCATGTAAAACTGTTATATAAAGGATATCGTTTATAAGATACCAAAACGTCGGCTGTAGAATGGTTCCAGCAGCTTGTATTTCTGTTATAAAAAGGATGGTGGCTACAAGACTCTACTACTGTAGAATGGTTCCAGCAGCTTGTATTTCTGTTATATAAAGGATGATGGCTATAACACTTAAAATGGCGTCTGTAGAATGGTTCCAGCAGCTTGTATTTCTGTTATAAAAAGGATGGTGGCTACAAGACTCAAAATGACGGCTGTAGAATGGTTCCATCAGCTTGTGTAGCTGTTATATAAAGGATGACTCAAAATGACGGCTGTAGAATGGTTCCATCAGCTTGTGTAGCTGTTATATAAAGGATGGCGGCTATAAAACTCAAAATTTCGGCTGTAGAATGGTTCCAGCAGCATGTAAAGCTGTTATATAAAGGATATCGTTTAGAAGACACAAAACGTCGGCTGTAGAATGGTTCCAGCAGCTTGTATTTCTGTTATAAAAAGGATGGTGGCTACAAGACTCTACTACTGTAGAATGGTTCCAGCAGCTTGTATTTCTGTTATATAAAGGATGATGGCTATAACACTTAAAATGGCGTCTGTAGAATGGTTCCAGCAGCTTGTATTTCTGTTATAAAAAGGATGGTGGCTACAAGACTCAAAATGACGGCTGTAGAATGGTTCTATCAGCTTGTGTAGCTGTTATATAAAGGATGGCGGCTATAAAACTCAAAATTTCGGCTGTAGAATGGTTCCAGAGGCATGTAAAGCTGTTATATAAAGGATATCGTTTATAAGACACAAAACGTCGGCTGTAGAATGGTTCCAGCAGCTTGTGTAGCTGTTATATAAAGGATGGCTGCTATAACACTCAAAATGGCGGCTGTAGAATGGTTCCAGCAGTTTGTAAAGCTGTTATATAAAGGATGGTGTTCATAAGGCTCAAAACGTCGGCTGTAAAATGGTTCCAGCAGTGTGTATAGCAGTTATATAAATGATGGCGGCTACAAGACTCAAAATGGCGGCTAAGGAATGGTTCCAGCAGCTTGTAAAGCTGTTATACAAAGGATTGCGGGTATAATACTCAAAATGGCGGTTGTAGAATAGTTGCAGCAGCTTGTAAAGCTTTTAGATAAAGGATGGCGGGTATAAGACTCAAAATGGCGGCTGTGGAACGGTTCCAGCAGCTTGTAAAGCTGTTATATAAAGGATGGTGTTCATAAGGCTCAAAACGTCGGCTGTAAAATGGTTCCAGCAGTGAGTATAGCAGTTATATAAATGATGGTGGCTACAAGACTCAAAATGACGGCTGTAGAATGGTTCCATCAGCTTGTGTAGCTGTTATATAAAGGATGCCGGCTATAAAACTCAAAATTTCGGCTGTAGAATGGTTCCATCAGCTTGTGTAGCTGTTATATAAAGGATGGCTGCTATAACACTCAAAATGGCGGCTGTAGAATGGTTCCAGCAGTTTGTAAAGCTGTTATATAATGGATGGTGTTCATAAGGCTCAAAACGTCGGCTGTAAAATGGTTCCAGCAGTGTGTATAGCAGTTATATAAATGATGGCGGCTACAAGACTCAAAATGGCGGCTAAGGAATGGTTCCAGCAGCTTGTAAAGCTGTTATACAAAGGATTGCGGGTATAATACTCAAAATGGCGGTTGTAGAATAGTTGCAGCAGCTTGTAAAGCTTTTAGATAAAGGATGGCGGGTATAAGACTCAAAATGGCGGCTGTGGAACGGTTCCAGCAGCTTGAATACCTGTTATATAAAGGATGATGGCTATAACACTTAAACTAGCGGCTGTAGAATGGTTCCAGCAGTTTGTAAAGCTGTTTTATAAAGGATGGTGTTCATAAGGCTCAAAACGTCGGCTGCAAAATGGTTCCAGCAGTGAGTATAGCAGTTATATAAATGATGGTGGCTACAAGACTCAAAATGGCGGCTAAGGAATGGTTCCAGAGGCATGTAAAGCTGTTATATAAAGGATGCCGGCTATAAAACTCAAAATTTCGGCTGTAGAATGGTTCCATCAGCTTGTGTAGCTGTTATATAAAGGATGGCGGCTATAAAACTCAAAATTTCGGCTGTTGAATGGTTCCAGCAGCTTGTATTTCTGTTATATAAAGGATGATGGCTATAACACTTAAAATGGCGGCTGTAGAATGGTTACAGCAGTTTGTATTTCTGTTATAAAAAGGATGGTGGCTACAAGACTCAAAATGACGGCTGTAGAATGGTTCCATCAGCTTGTGTAGCTGTTATATAAAGGATGGCGGCTATAAAACTCAAAATTTCGGCTGTAGAATGGTTCCAGCAGCATGTAAAGCTGTTATATAAAGGATATCGTTTATAAGACACAAAACGTCGGCTGTAGAATGGTTCCAGCAGCTTGTGTAGCTGTTATATAAAGGATGGTGTTCATAAGGCTCAAAACGTCGGCTGTAAAATGGTTACAGCAGTGTGTATAGCAGTTATATAAATGATTGCGGCTACAAGACTCAAAATGGCGGCTAAGGAATGGTTCCAGCAGCTTGTAAAGCTGTTATACAAAGGATTGCGGGTATAATACTCAAAATGGCGGTTGTGGAATAGTTGCAGCAGCTTGTAAAGCTTTTAGATAAAGGATGGCGGGTATAAGACTCAAAATGGCGGCTGTGGAACGGTTCCAGCAGCTTGAATACCTGTTATATAAAGGATGATGGCTATAACACTTAAACTAGCGGCTGTAGAATGGTTCCAGCAGTTTGTAAAGCTGTTATATAAAGGATGGTGTTCATAAGGCTCAAAACGTCGGCTGTAAAATGGTTCCAGCAGTGAGTATAGCAGTTATATAAATGATGGCGGCTACAAGACTCAAAATGACGGCTGTAGAATGGTTCCATCAGCTTGTGTAGCTGTTATATAAAGGATGACTCAAAATGACGGCTGTAGAATTGTTCCATCAGCTTGTGTAGCTGTTATATAAAGGATGGCGGCTATAAAACTCAAAATTTCGGCTGTAGAATGGTTCCAGCAGCATGTAAAGCTGTTATATAAAGGATATCGTATATAAGACACAAAACGTCGGCTGTAGAATGGTTCCAGCAGCTTGTGTAGCTGTTATATAAAGGATGGCTGCTATAACACTCAAAATGGCGGCTGTAGAATGGTTCCAGCAGTTTGTAAAGCTGTTATATAAAGAATGGTGTTCATAAAGCTCAAAACGTCGGATGTAAAGTGGTTCCAGCAGTGCGTATAGCAGTTATATAAATGATGGCGGATACAAGACTCAAGATGGCGGCTAAGGAATGGTTCCAGCAGCTTGTAAAGCTGTTATACAAGCTTGAATACCTGTAATATAAAGGATGACGGCTATAACACTCAAAATGGCGGCTGTAGAATGGTTCCAGCAGCTTTTATGGATACTATTTAAAGGTTGGCGTATATAAGATTCAAAATGGCGGTTGTAGAATGGATCCAGCAGCTTTTAAAGCTGTTATATAAATGATGACGGCTATAACACTCAAAATGGCGGCTGTAGAATGGTTCCAGCAGCTTTTATGGATACTATATAAAGGTTGGCGTATATAAGATTCAAAATGGCGGCTGTAGAATGGATCCAGCAGCTTTTAAAGCTGTTATGTGAAGGATGGCGGGTATAACACTCATAATGGTGGCTGTAGAATGATTCCAGCAACTAATATTTCTGTCGTATAAAGGATGGCGGCTATAAGACTCAAAATGGCGGCTGTAAAATGGTTCCAGCAGTGTGTATAGCAGTTATATAAATGATGGTGGCTACAAGACTCAAACTGCCGGCTAAAGAATGGTTCCAGCAGTTTGTAAAGCTGTTATACAAAGGATTGCGGGTATAATACTCAAAATGGCGGTTGTAGAATGGTTGCAACAGCTTGTAAAGCTTTTAGATAAAGGATGGCGGGTATAAGACTCAAAATGGCGGCTGTAGAATGGTTCCAGCAGCTTGTATTTCTGTTATATAAAGGATGATGGCTATAACACTTAAAATGGCGGCTGTAGAATGGTTCCAGCAGCTTGTATTTCTGTTATAAAAAGGATGCTGGCTACAAGACTCAAAATGACGGCTGTAGAATGGTTCTATCAGCTTGTGTAGCTGTTATATAAAGGATGGCGGCTATAAAACTCAAAATTTCGGCTGTAGAATGGTTCCAGAGGCATGTAAAGCTGTTATATAAAGGATATCGTTTATAAGACACAAAACGTCGGCTGTAGAATGGTTCCAGCAGCTTGTGTAGCTGTTATATAAAGGATGGCTGCTATAACACTCAAAATGGCGGCTGTAGAATGGTTCCAGCAGTTTGTAAAGCTGTTAAATAAAAAATGGTGTTCATAAGGCTCAAAACGTCGGCTGTAAAATGGTTCCAGCAGTGTGTATAGCAGTTATATAAATGATGGCGGCTACAAGACTCAAAATGGCGTCTAAGGAATGGTTCCAGCATCTTGTAAAGCTGTTATACAAAGGATTGCGGGTATAATACTCAAAATGGCGGTTGTAGAATAGTTGCAGCAGCTTGTAAAGCTTTTAGATAAAGGATGGCGGGTATAAGACTCAAAATGGCGGCTAAGGAATGGTTCCAGCAGCTTGTAAAGCTGTTATACAAAGGATGGCGGTATTAAAACTCAAAATTTCGGCTGTAGAATGGTTCCAGCAGCATGTAAAGCTGTTATATAAAGGATATCGTTTATAAGACTCAAAATGGCGGCTGTAGAATGGTTCTATCAGCTTGTGTAGCTGTTATATAAAGGATGGCGGCTATAAAACTCAAAATTTCGGCTGTAGAATGGTTCCAGAGGCATGTAAAGCTGTTATATAAAGGATATCGTTTATAAGACACAAAACGTCGGCTGTAGAATGGTTCCAGCAGCTTGTATTTCTGTTATATAAAGGATGATGGCTATAACACTTAAAATGGCGGCTGTAGAATGGTTACAGCAGTTTGTATTTCTGTTATAAAAAGGATGGTGGCTACAAGACTCAAAATGACGGCTGTAGAATGGTTCCATCAGCTTGTGTAGCTGTTATCTAAAGGATGGCGGCTATAAAACTCAAAATTTCGGCTGTAGAATGGTTCCAGCAGCATGTAAAGCTGTTATATAAAGGATATCGTTTATAAGACACAAAACGTCGGCTGTAGAATGGTTCCAGCAGCTTGTGTAGCTGTTATATAAAGGATGGTGTTCATAAGGCTCAAAACGTCGGCTGTAAAATGGTTACAGCAGTGTGTATAGCAGTTATATAAATGATTGCGGCTACAAGACTCAAAATGGCGGCTAAGGAATGGTTCCAGCAGCTTGTAAAGCTGTTATACAAAGGATTGCGGGTATAATACTCAAAATGGCGGTTGTGGAATAGTTGCAGCAGCTTGTAAAGCTTTTAGATAAAGGATGGCGGGTATAAGACTCAAAATGGCGGCTGTGGAACGGTTCCAGCAGCTTGAATACCTGTTATATAAAGGATGATGGCTATAACACTTAAACTAGCGGCTGTAGAATGGTTCCAGCAGTTTGTAAAGCTGTTATATAAAGGATGGTGTTCATAAGGCTCAAAACGTCGGCTGTAAAATGGTTCCAGCAGTGAGTATAGCAGTTATATAAATGATGGTGGCTACAAGACTCAAAATGACGGCTGTAGAATGGTTCCATCAGCTTGTGTAGCTGTTATATAAAGGATGACTCAAAATGACGGCTGTAGAATGGTTCCATCAGCTTGTGTAGCTGTTATATAAAGGATGGCTGCTATAACACTCAAAATGGCGGCTGTAGAATGGTTCCAGCAGCATGTAAAGCTGTTATATAAAGGATATCGTATATAAGACACAAAACGTCGGCTGTAGAATGGTTCCAGCAGCTTGTGTAGCTGTTATATAAAGGATGGCTGCTATAACACTCAAAATGGCGGCTGTAGAATGGTTCCAGCAGTTTGTAAAGCTGTTATATAAAGAATGGTGTTCATAAAGCTCAAAACGTCGGATGTAAAGTGGTTCCAGCAGTGCGTATAGCAGTTATATAAATGATGGCGGATACAAGACTCAAGATGGCGGCTAAGGAATGGTTCCAGCAGCTTGTAAAGCTGTTATACAAGCTTGAATACCTGTAATATAAAGGATGACGGCTATAACACTCAAAATGGCGGCTGTAGAATGGTTCCAGCAGCTTTTATGGATACTATTTAAAGGTTGGCGTATATAAGATTCAAAATGGCGGTTGTAGAATGGATCCAGCAGCTTTTAAAGCTGTTATATAAATGATGACGGCTATAACACTCAAAATGGCGGCTGTAGAATGGTTCCAGCAGCTTTTATGGATACTATATAAAGGTTGGCGTATATAAGATTCAAAATGGCGGCTGTAGAATGGATCCAGCAGCTTTTAAAGCTGTTATGTGAAGGATGGCGGGTATAACACTCATAATGGTGGCTGTAGAATGATTCCAGCAACTAATATTTCTGTCGTATAAAGGATGGCGGCTATAAGACTCAAAATGGCGGCTGTAAAATGGTTCCAGCAGTGTGTATAGCAGTTATATAAATGATGGTGGCTACAAGACTCAAACTGCCGGCTAAAGAATGGTTCCAGCAGTTTGTAAAGCTGTTATACAAAGGATTGCGGGTATAATACTCAAAATGGCGGTTGTAGAATGGTTGCAACAGCTTGTAAAGCTTTTAGATAAAGGATGGCGGGTATAAGACTCAAAATGGCGGCTGTAGAATGGTTCCAGCAGCTTGTATTTCTGTTATATAAAGGATGATGGCTATAACACTTAAAATGGCGGATGTAGAATGGTTCCAGCAGCTTGTATTTCTGTTATAAAAAGGATGGTGGCTACAAGACTCAAAATGACGGCTGTAGAATGGTTCTATCAGCTTGTGTAGCTGTTATATAAAGGATGGCGGCTATAAAACTCAAAATTTCGGCTGTAGAATGGTTCCAGAGGCATGTAAAGCTGTTATATAAAGGATATCGTTTATAAGACACAAAACGTCGGCTGTAGAATGGTTCCAGCAGCTTGTGTAGCTGTTATATAAAGGATGGCTGCTATAACACTCAAAATGGCGGCTGTAGAACGGTTCCAGCAGTTTGTAAAGCTGTTAAATAAAAAATGGTGTTCATAAGGCTCAAAACGTCGGCTGTAAAATGGTTCCAGCAGTGTGTATAGCAGTTATATAAATGATGGCGGCTACAAGACTCAAAATGGCGTCTAAGGAATGGTTCCAGCATCTTGTAAAGCTGTTATACAAAGGATTGCGGGTATAATACTCAAAATGGCGGTTGTAGAATAGTTGCAGCAGCTTGTAAAGCTTTTAGATAAAGGATGGCGGGTATAAGACTCAAAATGGCGGCTAAGGAATGGTTCCAGCAGCTTGTAAAGCTGTTATACAAAGGATGGCGGTATTAAAACTCAAAATTTCGGCTGTAGAATGGTTCCAGCAGCATGTAAAGCTGTTATATAAAGGATATCGTTTATAAGACTCAAAATGGCGGCTGTAGAATGGTTCCAGCAGTTTGTAAAGCTGTAATATAAAGGATGGTGTTCATAAGGCTCAAAACGTCGGCTGTAAAATGGTTCCAGCAGTGTGTATAGCAGTTATATAAATGATGGCGGCTACAAGACTCAAAATGGCGGCTAAGGAATGGTTCCAGCAGCTTGTATTTCTGTTATAAAAAGGATGGTGGCTACAAGACTCTACTACTGTAGAATGGTTCCAGCAGCTTGTATTTCTGTTATATAAAGGATGATGGCTATAACACTTAAAATGGCGTCTGTAGAATGGTTCCAGCAGCTTGTATTTCTGTTATAAAAAGGATGGTGGCTACAAGACTCAAAATGACGGCTGTAGAATGGTTCTATCAGCTTGTGTAGCTGTTATATAAAGGCTGGCGGCTATAAAACTCAAAATTTCGGCTGTAGAATGGTTCCAGAGGCATGTAAAGCTGTTATATAAAGGATATCGTTTATAAGACACAAAACGTCGGCTGTAAAATGGTTCCAGCAGTGTGTATAGCAGTTATATAAATGATGGCGGCTACAAGACTCAAAATGGCGGCTAAGGAATGGTTCCAGCATCTTGTAGAGCTGTTATACAAAGGATTGCGGGTATAATACTCAAAATGGCGGTTGTAGAATAGTTGCAGCAGCTTGTAAAGCTTTTAGATAAAGGATGGCGTGTATAAGACTCAAAATGGCGGCTAAGGAATGGTTCCAGCAGCTTGTAAAGCTGTTATACAAAGGATGGCGGTATTAAAACTCAAAATTTCGGCTGTAGAATGGTTCCAGCAGCATGTAAAGCTGTTATATAAAGGATATCGTTTATAAGACACAAAACGTCGGCTGTAGAATGGTTCCAGCAGCTTGTATTTCTGTTATAAAAAGGATGGTGGCTACAAGACTCTACTACTGTAGAATGGTTCCAGCAGCTTGTATTTCTGTTATATAAAGTATGATGGCTATAACACTTAAAATGGCGTCTGTAGAATGGTTCCAGCAGCTTGTATTTCTGTTATAAAAAGGATGGTGGCTACAAGACTCAAAATGACGGCTGTAGAATGGTTCTATCAGCTTGTGTAGCTGTTATATAAAGGATGGCGGCTATAAAACTCAAAATTTCTGCTGTAGAATGGTTCCAGAGGCATGTAAAGCTGTTATATAAAGGATATCGTTTATAAGACACAAAACGTCGGCTGTAGAATGGTTCCAGCAGCTTGTGTAGCTGTTATATAAAGGATGGCTGCTATAACACTCAAAATGGCGGCTGTAGAATGGTTCCAGCAGTTTGTAAAGCTGTTATATAAAGGATGGTGTTCATAAGGCTCAAAACGTCGGCTGTAAAATGGTTCCAGCAGTGTGTATAGCAGTTATATAAATGATGGCGGCTACAAGACTCAAAATGGCGGCTAAGGAATGGTTCCAGCATCTTGTAAAGCTGTTATACAAAGGATTGCGGGTATAATACTCAAAATGGCGGTTGTAGAATAGTTGCAGCAGCTTGTAAAGCTTTTAGATAAAGGATGGCGTGTATAAGACTCAAAATGGCGGCTAAGGAATGGTTCCAGCAGCTTGTAAAGCTGTTATACAAAGGATGGCGGTATTAAAACTCAAAATTTCGGCTGTAGAATGGTTCCAGCAGCATGTAAAGCTGTTATATAAAGGATATCGTTTATAAGTCACAAAACGTCGGCTGTAGAATGGTTCCAGCAGCTTGTAAAGCTGTTATATAGAATGGTTGCACAAGCTGGTAAAGATGTTATCTAAAGGATGGCGGGTATAAGACTCCAAATGGCGGCTGTAGAATGGTTGCACAAGCTGGTAAAGATGTTATCTAAAGGATGTCGGGTATAAGACTCCAAATGGCGGTAGAATGATTCCAGCAGCTTGTTAAGCTGTTATATAAAGGATGGTATCTACAAGACTCAAAAAGACGGCTGTAGAATCGTTGCACAAGCTGGTAAAAATGTTATCTAAAGGATGGCGGGTATAGGACTCAAAATGCCGGCTGCAGAATGGTTCCAGCAGCTTGTAAAGCTGTTATATAAAGGATGGTATCTACAAGACTCAAAATGACGGCTGTAGAATGGTTGCACAAGCTGGTAAAGATGTTATATAAAGGATGGCGAGTAGAAGACTCAAAATGACGGCTCTACAGCCGTTTCTACAATGGTTCCAGCAACACGTATATCTGTTATAAAAAGGATGGCGGGTATAAGACTCAAAATGACGGCTGTTATATAAAGGATGGTATCTACAAGACTCAAAATGACGACTGTAGAATGGTTCCAGAAGCTGGTAAAGCTATTATATAAAGGATAGCGGGTATAAGACTCAAATTATATAAAGGATGGCGGGTATAAGACTCAAAATGGCGGCCGAAGAATGGTTCCAGCAGCTTGTAAAGTTGTTATATAAAGGATGGCGTGTATAAGACTCAAAATGACGGCTGTCGAATGGTTCCAGCAGTTTGTATTTCTGTTATAAAAAGGATGGCGTCTACAAGACTCAAAATGGCGGCTGTACAATGGTTCCAGCAGCTTTTATGGATGTTATATAAAGCATGGCGGCTAGAAGATTAAAAATGGTGGTAGTAGAATAGTTCCAGCGACTATAAGACTTGAAATGGTGGCTGTAGACTAGTTCCAGCAGCTTGTAAAGCTGTTATATAAAGGATGGTATCTACTAGACTCAAAATGACGGCTGTAGAATGGTTGCACAAGCTGGTAAAGATGTTATCTAAAGGATGGCGGGTATAAGACTAAAAATGACGGCTGTAGAATGGTTCCAGCAGCATGTAAAGCTGTTATATAAAGGATGGTATCTACAAGACTCAAAATGACGGCTGTAGAATGGTTGCACAAGCTGGTAAAGATGTTATCTAAAGGATGGCGGGTATAAGACTCCAAATGGCGGCTGTAGAATGGTTCCAGCGGCTTGTAAAGCTGTTATGTAAAGGATGGTATCTACAAGACTCAAACAGACGGCTGTAGAATGGTTGCACAAGCTGGTAAAAATGTTATCTAAAGGATGGCGGGTATAAGACTCAAAATGACGGCTGTAGAATGGTTCCAGCAGCTTGTAAAGCGGTTATATAAAAGATGGCGTTCATAAAGCTCAAAACGTCGGCGGTAAAATAGTTCCAGCAGTTTGTACAGCTGTTATATAAATGATTGCGGCTACAAGACCCAAAATGGCGGCTACAAGACCCAAAATGGCGGTTGTACAATGGTTCCAGCAGCTTTTATGGATGTTATATAAAGCATGGCGGCTAGAAGATTAATAATGGTGGTTGTAGAATAGTTCCAGCGACTATAAGACTTCAAATGGCGGCTGTAGACTAGTTCCAGCAGCTTTCAAAGCTGTTATATAAAGGATGGTATCTACTAGACTCAAAATGACGGCTGTAGAATGGTTCTATCAGCTTGTGTAGCTGTTATATAAAGGATGGCGGCTATAAAACTCAAAATTTCTGCTGTAGAATTTTTCCAGAGGCATGTAAAGCTGTTATATAAAGGATATCGTTTATAAGACACAAAACGTCGGCTGTAGAATGGTTCCAGCAGCTTGTGTAGCTGTTATATAAAGGATGGCTGCTATAACACTCAAAATGGCGGCTGTAGAATGGTTCCAGCAGTTTGTAAAGCTGTTATATAAAGGATGGTGTTCATAAGGCTCAAAACGTCGGCTGTAAAATGGTTCCAACAGTGTGTATAGCAGTTATATAAATGATGGCGGCTACAAGACTCAAAATGGCGGCTAAGGAATGGTTCCAGCAGCTTGTAAAGCTGTTATACAAAGGATTGCGGGTATAATATTCAAAATGGCGGTTGTAGAATAGTTGCAGCAGCTTGTAAAGCTTTTAGATAAAGGATGGCGGGTATAAGACTCAAAATGGCGGCTGTGGAATAGTTCCAGCAGCTTGAATACCTGTTATATAAAGGATGATGGCTATAACACTTAAACTAGCGGCTGTAGAATGGTTCCAGCAGTTTGTAAAGCTGTTATATAAAGGATGGTGTTCATAAGGCTCAAAACGTCGGCTGTAAAATGGTTCCAGCAGTGAGTATAGCAGTTATATAAATGATGGTGGCTACAAGACTCAAAATGACGGCTGTAGAATGGTTCCATCAGCTTGTATAGCTGTTATATAAAGGATGGCGGCTATAAAACTCAAAATTTCGGCTGTAGAATGGTTCCATCAGCTTGTGTAGCTGTTATATAAAGGATGGCGGCTATAAAACTCAAAATTTCTTCTGTTGAATGATTCCAGCAGCTTGTATTTCTGTTATATAAAGGATGATGGCTATAACACTTAAAATGGCGGCTGTAGAATGGTTACAGCAGTTTGTATTTCTGTTATAAAAAGGATGGTGGCTACAAGACTCAAAATGACGGCTGTAGAATGGTTCCATCAGCTTGTGTAGCTGTTATATAAAGGATGGCGGCTATAAAACTCAAAATTTCGGCTGTAGAATGGTTCCAGCAGCATGTAAAGCTGTTATATAAAGGATATCGTATATAAGACACAAAACGTCGGCTGTAGAATGGTTCCAGCAGCTTGTGTAGCTGTTATATAAAGGATGGCTGCTATAACACTCAAAATGGCGGCTGTAGAATGGTTCCAGCAGTTTGTAAAGCTGTTATATAAAGGATGGTGTTCATAAGGCTCAAAACGTCGGCTGTAAAATGGTTACAGCAGTGTGTATAGCAGTTATATAAATGATGGCGGCTACAAGACTCAAAATGGCGGCTAAGGAATGGTTCCAGCAGCTTGTAAAGCTGTTATACAAAGGATTGCGGGTATAATACTCAAAATGGCGGTTGTGGAATAGTTGCAGCAGCTTGTAAAGCTTTTAGATAAAGGATGGCGGGTATAAGACTCAAAATGGCGGCTGTGGAACGGTTCCAGCAGCTTGAATACCTGTTATATAAAGGATGATGGCTATAACACTTAAACTAGCGGCTGTAGAATGGTTCCAGCAGTTTGTAAAGCTGTTATATAAAGGATGGTGTTCATAAGGCTCAAAACGTCGGCTGTAAAATGGTTCCAGCAGTGAGTATAGCAGTTATATAAATGATGGTGGCTACAAGACTCAAAATGACGGCTGTAGAATGGTTCCATCAGCTTGTGTAGCTGTTATATAAAGGATGGCGGCTATAAAACTCAAAATTTCGGCTGTAGAATGGTTCCAGCAGCATGTAAAGCTGTTATATAAAGGATATCGTATATAAGACACAAAACGTCGGCTGTAGAATGGTTCCAGCAGCTTGTGTAGCTGTTATATAAAGGATAGCTGCTATAACACTCAAAATGGCGGCTGTAGAATGGTTCCAGCAGTTTGTAAAGCTGTTATATAAAGAATGGTGTTCATAAAGCTCAAAACGTCGGATGTAAAGTGGTTCCAGCAGTGCGTATAGCAGTTATATAAATGATGGCGGATACAAGACTCAAGATGGCGGCTAAGGAATGGTTCCAGCAGCTTGTAAAGCTGTTATACAAAGGATTGCGGGTATAATACTCAAAAAGGCGGTTGTAGAATAGTTGCAGCAGCTTGTAAAGCTTTTAGATAAAGGATGGCGGGTATAAGACTTAAAATGGCGGCTGTAGAATGGTTCCAGCAGCTTGAATACCTGTAATATAAAGGATGACGGCTATAACACTCAAAATGGCGGCTGTAGAATGGTTCCAGCAGCTTTTATGGATACTATTTAAAGGTTGGCATATATAAGATTCAAAATGGCGGTTGTAGAATGGATCCAGCAGCTTTTAAAGCTGTTATATAAATGATGACGGCTATAACACTCAAAATGGCGGCTGTAGAATGGTTCCAGCAGCTTTTATGGATACTATATAAAGGTTGGCGTATATAAGATTCAAAATGGCGGCTGTAGAATGGATCCAGCAGCTTTTAAAGCTGTTATGTGAAGGATGGCGGGTATAACACTCTTAATGGTGGCTGTAGAATGATTCCAGCAACTAATATTTCTGTCGTATAAAGGATGGCGGCTATAAGACTCAAAATGGCGGCTGTAAAATGGTTCCAGCAGTGTGTATAGCAGTTATATAAATGATGGTGGCTACAAGACTCAAACTGCCGGCTAAAGAATGGTTCCAGCAGTTTGTAAAGCTGTTATACAAAGGATTGCGGGTATAATACTCAAAATGGCGGTTGTAGAATGGTTGCAACAGCTTGTAAAGCTTTTAGATAAAGGATGGCGGGTATAAGACTCAAAATGGCGGCTGTAGAATGGTTCCAGCAGCTTGTATTTCTGTTATATAAAGGATGATGGCTATAACACTTAAAATGGCGGCTGTAGAATGGTTCCAGCAGCTTGTATTTCTGTTATAAAAAGGATGGTGGCTACAAGACTCAAAATGACGGCTGTAGAATGGTTCTATCAGCTTGTGTAGCTGTTATATAAAGGATGGCGGCTATAAAACTCAAAATTTCGGCTGTAGAATGGTTCCAGAGGCATGTAAAGCTGTTATATAAAGGATATCGTTTATAAGACACAAAACGTCGGCTGTAGAATGGTTCCAGCAGCTTGTGTAGCTGTTATATAAAGGATGGCTGCTATAACACTCAAAATGGCGGCTGTAGAATGGTTCCAGCAGTTTGTAAAGCTGTTAAATAAAAAATGGTGTTCATAAGGCTCAAAACGTCGGCTGTAAAATGGTTCCAGCAGTGTGTATAGCAGTTATATAAATGATGGCGGCTACAAGACTCAAAATGGCGGCTAAGGAATGGTTCCAGCATCTTGTAAAGCTGTTATACAAAGGATTGCGGGTATAATACTCAAAATGGCGGTTGTAGAATAGTTGCAGCAGCTTGTAAAGCTTTTAGATAAAGGATGGCGGGTATAAGACTCAAAATGGCGGCTAAGGAATGGTTCCAGCAGCTTGTAAAGCTGTTATACAAAGGATGGCGGTATTAAAACTCAAAATTTCGGCTGTAGAATGGTTCCAGCAGCATGTAAAGCTGTTATATAAAGGATATCGTTTATAAGACACAAAACGTCGGCTGTAGAATGGTTCCAGCAGCTTGTGTAGCTGTTATATAAAGGATGGCTGCTATAACACTCAAAATGGCGGCTGTAGAATGGTTCCAGCAGTTTGTTAAGCTGTTATAGAAAGGATGGTGTTCATAAAGCTCAAAACGTCGGCTGTAAAGTGGTTCCAGCAGTGTGTGTAGCAGTTATATAAATGATGGCGGATACAAGTAAAGCTGTTATACAAAGGATGGCGGGTATAATACTCAAAATGGCGGTTGTAGAATAGTTGCAGCAGCTTGTAAAGCTTTTAGATAAAGGATGGCGGGTATAAGAATCAAAATGGCGGCTGTAGAATGGTTCCAGCAGCTTGAATACCTGTAATATAAAGGATGATGGCTATAACACTTAAACTAGCGGCTGTAGAATGGTTACAGTAGCTTTTACGGCTACTATATAAAGGTTGGCGGGTATAATATTCAAAATGGCGGCTGTAGAATGGTTCCAGCAGATATAACAGCTGTTATATAAAGGATGACGGCTATAACACTCAAAATGGCGGCTGTAGAATGGTTTCAGCAGTTTGTAAAGCTCTTATATAAAGGATGGTGTTTATAAGGCTCAAAACGTCGGCTGTAAAATGGTTACAGCAGTGTGTATAGCAGTTATATAAATGATGGTGGCTACAAGACTCAAACTGCCGGCTGTAGAATGGTTCCAGCAGCTTGAATAGCTGTTATATAAAGGATGACGGCTATAACACTCATAAAGGCGGCTGTAGAGTGATTCCAGCAACTTGTGTTTCTGTTATATAAAAGATGGTGGCTACAAGACTCAAAATGACGGCATTAGAATGGTTCCATAAGCTTGTGAAGCTGGTTTATAAATGTTGGTGGGTATAAAACTCAAAATAGCCGCTGTAGAATGATTACAAAGCTTCTATATAAAGGATGAAGGGGATAAGACTCAAAATGGCGGCTGTAGAATAGTTCCATCAGCTTGTGTAGCTGTTAAATAAAGGATGGCGGTTATAACACTCATAATTTCGGCTGTAGAATGGTTCCAGCAGCTTGTGTAGCTGTTATATAAAGGATGGCTGCTGTAACACTCAAAATGGCGGCTGTAGAATGGTTCCAGCAGTTTGTAAAGCTCTTATATAAAGGATGGTGTTTATAAGGCTCAAAACGTCGGCTGTAAAATGGTTCCAGCAGTGTGTATAGCAGTTATATAAATGATGTTGGCTACAAGACTCAAACTGCCGGCTAAAGAATGGTTCCAGCAGCTTGTGTAGCTGTTATATAAAGGATGGCGGCTATAAAACTCAAAATTTCGGCTGTAGAATGGTTCCAGCAGCATGTAAAGCTGTTATATAAAGGATATCGTTTATAAGACACAAAACGTCAGCTGTAGAATGGTTCCAGCAGCTTGTGTAGCTGTTATATAAAGGATGGCTGCTATAACACTCAAAATGGCGGCTGTAGAATGGTTCCAGCAGTTTGTAAAGCTGTTATATAAAGGATGGTGTTCATAAGGCTCAAAACGTCGGCTGAAAAATGGTGCCAGCAGTGTGTATAGCAGTTATATTAATGATGGCGGCTACAACACTCAAAATGGCGGCTAAGGAATGGTTCCAGCAGCTTGTAAAGCTGTTATACAAAGGATTGCGGGTATAATACTCAAAATGGCGGTTGTAGAATAGTTGCAGCAGCTTGTAAAGCTTTTAGATAAAGGATGGCGGGTATAAGACTCAAAATGGCGGCTGTAGAACGGTTCCAGCAGCTTGAATACCTGTTATATAAAGGATGATGGCTATAACACTTAAACTAGCGGCTGTAGAATGGTTCCAGCAGTTTGTAAAGCTGTTATATAAAGGATGGTGTTCATAAGGCTCAAAACGTCGGCTGTAAAATGGTTCCAGCAGTGTGTATAGCAGTTATATAAATGATGGTGGCTACAAGACTCAAATTGCCGGCTAAAGAATGGTTCCAGCAGCTTATAAAGCTGTTATACAAAGGATTGCGTGTATAATACTCAAAATGGCGGTTGTAGAATGGTTGCAGCAGCTTGTAAAGCTTTTAGATAAAGGATGGCGGGTATAAGACTCAAAATGGCGGCTGTAGAATGGTTCCAGCAGCTTGTATTTCTGTTATATAAAGGATGATGGCTATAACACTTAAAATGGCGGCTGTAGAATGGTTCCAGCAGTTTGTATTTCTGTTATAAAAAGGATGGTGGCTACAAGACTCAAAATGACGGCTGTAGAATGGTTCTATCAGCTTGTGTAGCTGTTATATAAAGGATGGCGGCTATAAAACTCAAAATTTCGGCTGTAGAATGGTTCCAGAGGCATGTAAAGCTGTTATATAAAGGATATCGTTTATAAGACACAAAACGTCGGCTGTAGAATGGTTCCAGCAGCTTGTGTAGCTGTTATATAAAGGATGGCTGCTATAACACTCAAAATGGCGGCTGTAGAATGGTTCCGGCAGTTTGTAAAGCTGTTATATAAAGGATGGTGTTCATAAGGCTCAAAACGATGGCTGTAAAATGGTTCCAGCAGTGTGTATAGCAGTTATATAAATGATGGCGGCTACAAGACTCAAAATGGCGGCTAAGGAATGGTTCCAGCAGCTTGTAAAGCTGTTATACAAAGGATTGCGGGTATAATACTCAAAATGGCGGTTGTAGAATAGTTGCAGCAGCTTGTAAAGCTTTTAGATAAAGGATGGCGGGTATAAGACTCAAAATGGCGGCTGTAGAACGGTTCCAGCAGCTTGAATACCTGTTATATAAAGGATGACGGCTATAACACTTAAACTAGCGGCTGTAGAATGGTTCCAGCAGTTTGTAAAGCTGTTATATAAAGGATGGTGTTCATAAGGCTCAAAACGTCGGCTGTAAAATGGTTCCAGCAGTGTGTATACCAGTTATATAAATGATGGTGGCTACAAGACTCAAAATGACGGCTGTAGAATGGTTCCATCAGCTTGTGTAGCTGTTATATAAAGGATGGCGGCTATAAAACTCAAAATTTCGGCTGTAGAATGGTTCCAGCAGTTTGTTTTTTGTTATATAAAGGATGATGGCTATAACACATAAAATGGCGGCTGTAGAATGGTTCCAGCAGCTTGTATTTCTGTTATAAAAAGGATGGTGGCTACAAGACTCAAAATGACGGCTGTAGAATGGTTCCATCAGCTTGTGTAGCTGTTATATAAAGGATGGCGGCTATAAAACTCAAAATTTTGGCTGTAGAATGGTTCCAACAGCATGTAAAGCTGTTATATAAAGGATATCGTTTATAAGAACAAAACGTCGGCTGTAGAATGGTTCCAGCAGCTTGTGTAGCTGTTATATAAAGGATGGCTGCTATAACACTCATAAAGGCGGCTGTAGAATGGTTCCAGCAGTTTGTAAAGCTATTATATAAAGGATGGTGTTCATAAAGCTCAAAACGTCGGCTGTAAAGTGGTTCCAGCAGTGTGTATAGCAGTTATATAAATGATGGCGGATACAAGACTCAAAATGGCGGCTAAGGAATGGTTCCAGCAGCTTGTAAAGCTGTTATACAAAGGATTGCGGGTATAAGACTCAAAATGGCGGCTGTAGAATGGCTCCAGCAGCTTGTAAAGCTTTTAGATAAAGGATGGCGGGTATAAGACTCAAAATGGCGGCTGTAGAACGGTTCCAGCAGCTTGAATACCTGTTATATAAAGGATGATGGCTATAACACTTAAACTAGCGGCTGTAGAATGGTTCCAGCAGTTTGTAAAGCTGTTATATAAAGGATGGTGTTCATAAGGCTCAAAACGTCGGCTGTAAAATGGTTCCAGCAGTGTGTATAGCAGTTATATAAATGATGGTGGCTACAAGACTCAAAATGACGGCTGTAGAATGGTTCCATCAGCTTGTGTAGCTGTTATATAAAGGATGGCGGCTATAAAACTCAAAATTTCGGCTGTAGAATGGTTCCAGCAGCTTGTTAAGCTTTTAGATAAAGGATGGCGGGTATAAGACTCAAAATGGCGGCTGTAGAATGGTTCCAGCAGCTTGTATTTCTGTTATATAAAGGATGATGGCTATAACACTTAAAATGGCGGCTGTAGAATGGTTCCAGCAGCTTGTATTTCTGTTATAAAAAGGATGGTGGCTACAAGACTCAAAATGACGGCTGTAGAATGGTTCCATCAGCTTGTGTAGCTGTTATATAAAGGATGGCGGCTATAAAACTCAAAATTTCGGCTGTAGAATGGTTCCAGCAGCATGTAAAGCTGTTATATAAAGGATATCGTTTATAAGACACAAAACGTCGGCTGTAGAATGGTTCCAGCAGCTTGTGTAGCTGTTATATAAAGGATGGCTGCTACAACACTCAAAATGGCGGCTGTAGAATGGTTCCAGCAGTTTGTAAAGCTATTATATAAAGGATGGTGTTCATAAAGCTCAAAACGTCGGCTGTAAAGTGGTTCCAGCAGTGTGTATAGCAGTTATGTAAATGATGGCGGATACAAGACTCAAAATGGCGGCTAAGGAATGGTTCCAGCAGCTTGTAAATCTGTTATACAAAGGATTGCGGGTATAAGACTCAAAATGGCGGCTGTAGAATGGTTCCAGCAGCTTGAATACCTGTAATATAAAGGATGATGCCTATAACACTTAAACTAGCGGCTGTAGAATGGTTACAGCAGCTTTTATGGCTACTATATAAAGGTTGGCGGGTATAATATTCAAAATGGCGGCTGTAGAATGGTTCCAGCAGCTATAACAGCTGTTATATAAAGGATGACGGCTATAACACTCAAAGTGGCGGGTGTAGAATGATTGCAGCAGCTTGTAAAGCTTTAAAATAACGGATGGCGGGCATAAGACTCAAATTGGCGGCTGTAGAATGGTTCCAGCAGCTTGAATAGCTGTTATATAAATGATGACGGCTATAACACTCAAAATGGCGGCTGTAGAATGGTTCCAGCAGCTTTTAAAGCTGTTATATAAATGATGACGGCTATAACACTCAAAATGGCGGCTGTAGAATGGTTCCAGCAGCTTTTAAAGCTGTTATATAAATGATGACGGCTATAACACTCAAAATGGCGGCTGTAGAATGGTTCCAGCAGCTTTTATGGATACTATATAAAGGTTGGCGTATATAAGATTCAAAATGGCGGCTGTAGAATGGATCCAGCAGCTTTTAAAGCTGTTATACAAAGGATTGCGGGTACAACACTCATAATGGTGGCTGTAGAATGATTCCAGCAACTAATATTTCTGTCGTATAAAGGATGGCGGCTATAAGACTCAAAATGTAGAACGGTTCCAGCAGCTTGCATAGCTGTTATATAAAGAAAGGCGGCTTCAAAATTGCAGCTGGAGACCCAAAATGGCGGTAGTACAATAGTTCCAGCAGCGGCTACAAGACTCAAAATGGCGGCTGTAAAATAGATCCAGTAGCTTGTATAGCTGTTATATAAAAGATTTCGGCTATAAGAGTCCAAAATGGCGGCTGTAGAATGGTTCCAGCAGTTTGAATAGCTGTTATATAAATGATGGCGGCAATAACACTCAAAATAACGGCTGTAGAATGGTTCCAGCAGCTTGAATAGCTGTTATATAAAGGATGACGGCTATAACACTCATAAAGGCGGCTGTAGAGTGATTCCAGCAGCATGTAAAGCTGTTATATAAAGGATATCGTTAAGACACAAAACGTCGGCTGTAGAATGGTTCCAGCAGCTTGTGTAGCTGTTATATAAAGGATGGCGGTTATAACACTCAAAATTTCGGCTGTAGAATGGTTCCAGCAGCATGTAAAGCTGTTATATAAAGGATATCGTTAAGACACAAAACGTCGGCTGTAGAATGGTTCCAGCAGCTTGTGTAGCTGTTATATAAAGGATGGCTGCTGTAACACTCAAAATGGCGGCTGTAGAATGGTTCCAGCAGTTTGTAAAGCTGTTATATAAAGGATGGTGTTCATAAGGCTCAAAACGTCGGCTGTAAAATGGTTCCAGCAGTGTGTATAGCAGTTATATAAATGATGGTGGCTACAAGAGTCAAACTGCCGGCTAAAGAATGGTTCCAGCAGCTTGTAAAGCTGTTATACAAAGGATTGCGGGTATAATACTCAAAATGGCGGTTGTAGAATGGTTGCAGCAGCTTGTAAAGCTTTTAGATAAAGGATGGCGGGTATAAGACTCAAAATGGCGGCTGTAGAATGGTTCCAGCAGCTTGTATTTCTGTTATATAAAGGATGATGGCTATAACACTTAAAATGGCGGCTGTAGAATGGTTCCAGCAGCTTGTATTTCTGTTATAAAAAGGATGGTGGCTACAAGACTCAAAATGACGGATGTAGAATGGTTCTATCAGCTTGTGTAGCTGTTATATAAAGGATGGCGGCTATAAAACTCAAAATTTCGGCTGTAGAATCGTTCCAGAGGCATATAAAGCTGTTATATAAAGGATGTCGTTTATAAGACACAAAACGTCGGCTGTAGAATGGTTCCAGCAGCTTGTGTAGCTGTTATATAAAGGATGGCTGCTGTAACACTCAAAATGGCGGCTGTAGAATGGTTCCAGCAGTTTGTAAAGCTGTTATATAAAGGATGGTGTTCATAAGGCTCAAAACGTCGGCTGTAAAATGGTTCCAGCAGTGTGTATAGCAGTTATATAAATGATGGCGGCTACAAGACTCAAAATGGCGGCTAAGGAATGGTTCCAGCAGCTTGTAAAGCTGTTATACAAAGGATTGCGGGTATAATACTCAAAATGGCGGTTGTAGAATAGTTGCAGCAGCTTGTAAAGCTTTTAGATAAAGGATGGCCGGTATAAGACTCAAAATGGCGGCTGTAGAACGGTTCCAGCAGCTTGAATACCTGTTATATAAAGGATGATGGCTATAACACTTAAACTAGCGGCTGTAGAATGGTTCCAGCAGTTTGTAAAGCTGTTATATAAAGGATGGTGTTCATAAGGCTCAAAACGTCGGCTGTAAAATGGTTCCAGCAGTGTGTATAGCAGTTATATAAATGATGGTGGCTACAAGACTCAAAATGACGGCTGTAGAATGGTTCCATCAGCTTGTGTAGCTGTTATATAAAGGATGGCGGCTATAAAACTCAAAATTTCGGCTGTGGAATGGTTCCAGCAGCATGTAAAGCTGTTATATAAAGGATATCGTTTATAAGACACAAAACGTCGGCTGTAGAATGGTTCCAGCAGCTTGTGTAGCTGTTATATAAAGGATGGCTGCTATAACACTCAAAATGGCGGCTGTAGAATGGTTCCAGCAGTTTGTAAAGCTGTTATGTAAAGGATGGTGTTCATAAGGCTCAAAACGTCGGCTGTAAAGTGGTTCCAGCAGTGTGTATAGCAGTTATATAAATGATGGCGGATACAAGACTCAAAATTGCGGCTAAGGAATGGTCCCAGCAGCTTGTAAAGCTGTTATACAAAGGATTGCGGGTAAAATACTCAAAATGGCGGTTGTAGAATAGTTGCAGCAGCTTGTAAAGCTTTTAGATAAAGGATGGCGGGTATAAGACTCAAAATGGCGGCTGTAGAATGGTTCCAGCAGCTTGTATTTCTGTTATATAAAGGATGATGGCTATAACACTTAAACTATCGGCTGTAGAATGGTTCCAGCAGCTTTTATGGCTACTATATAAAGGTTGGCGGGTATAATATTCAAAATGGCGGCTGTAGAATGGTTCCAGCAGCTATAACAGCTGTTATATAAAGGATGACGGCTATAACACTCAAAATGGCGGCTGTAGAATGATTGCAGCAGCTTGTAAAGCTTTAAAATAACGGATGGCGGGCATAAGACTCAAATTGGCGGCTGTAGAATGGTTCCAGCAGCTTGAATAGCTGTTATATAAATGATGACGGCTATAACACTAGAATGGTTCCAGAAGCTTTTATGGATACTATATAAAGGTTGGCGTATATAAGATTCAAAATGGCGGCTGTAGAATGGATCCAGCAGCTTTTGAAGCTGTTATATAAAGGATGGCGGGTATAACACACATAATGGTGGCTGTAGAATGATTCCAGCAACTAATATTTCTGTCGTATAAAGGATTGCGGCTATAAGACTCAAAATGGCGGCTGTAGAACGGTTCCAGCAGCTTGCATAGCTGTTATACAAAGAAAGGCGGCTTCAAAATTGCAGCTGGAGACTCAAAATGGCGGTAGTACAATAGTTCCAGCAGCGGCTACAAGACTCAAAATGGCGGCTGTAAAATAGATCCAGTAGCTTGTATAGCTGTTATATAAAAGATTTCGGCTATAAGAGTCCAAAATGGCGGCTGTAGAATGGTTCCAGCAATTTCAAAAGCTGTTATATAAATTATGGCGTGAATAACACTCAAAATGGCGGCTGTAGAATGGTTCCAGCAGCTTGAATAGCTGTTATATAAAGGATGACGGCTATAACACTCATCAAGGCGGCTGTAGAGTGATTCCAGCAACTTGTGTTTCTGTTATATAAAAAGTTGGTGGCTACAAGACTCAAAATGACGGCTTTAGAATGGTTGCATAAGCTTGTGAAGCTGGTTTATAAATGTTGGTGGGTATAAAACTCAAAATAGCCGCTGTAGAATGATTACAAAGCTTCTATATAAAGGATGAAGGGGATAAGACTCAAAATGGCGGCTGTAGAATAGTTCCATCAGCTTGTGTAGCTGTTAAATAAAGGATGGCGGCTATAACACTCAAAATTTCGGCTGTAGAATGGGTCCAGCAGCATGTAAAGCTGTTATATAAAGGATATCGTTAAGACACAAAACGTCGGCTGTAGAATGGTTCCAGCAGCTTGTGTAGCTGTTATATAAAGGATGGCTGCTGTAACACTCAAAATGGCGGCTGTAAAATGGTTCCAGCAGTGTGTATAGCAGTTATATAAATGATGGTGGCTACAAGACTCAAACTGCCGGCTAAAGAATGGTTCCAGCAGCTTGTAAAGCTGTTATACAAAGGATTGCGGGTATAATACTCAAAATGGCGGTTGTAGAATGGTTGCAGCAGCTTGTAAAGCTTTTAGATAAAGGATGGCGGGTATAAGACTCAAAATGGCGGCTGTAGAATGGTTCCAGCAGCTTGTATTTCTGTTATATAAAGGATGATGGCTATAACACTTAAAATGGCGGCTGTAGAATGGTTCCAGCAGTTTGTATTTCTGTTATAAAAAGGATGGTGGCTACAAGACTCAAAATGACGTCTGTAGAATGGTTCTATCAGCTTGTGTAGCTGTTATATAAAATAAAATAAAATATAAAATAAATATAAAACTCAAAATTTCGGCTGTAGAATGGTTCCAGAGGCATGTAAAGCTGTTATATAAAGGATATCGTTTATAAGACACAAAACGTCGGCTGTAGAATGGTTCCAGCAGCTTGTGTAGCTGTTATATAAAGGATGGCTGCTATAACACTCAAAATGGCGGCTGTAGAATGGTTCCAGCAGTTTGTAAAGCTGTTATATAAATGATGACGGCTATAATACTCAAAATAGCGGCTGTAGAATGGTTCCAGCAGCTTTTATGGATACTATATAAAGGTTGGCGAATATAAGATTCAAAATGGCGGCTGTAGAATGTATCCAGCAGCTTTTAAAGCTGTTATATAAAGGATGGCGGGTATAACACTAATAATGGTGGCTGTAGAATGCTTCCAGCAACTAGTATTTCTGTCGTATAAAGGATGGCGGCTATAAGACTCAAAATGGCGGCTGTAGAATAGTTCCAGCAGCTTCCAAAGCTGTTATATAAAGAATGGCGGCTATAACTCTCAAAATGGCGACTGTAGAATGGTTCCAGCAGCTTGTAAAGCTGTTATATAATGTATGGCGGGTATAACACTCATAATGGCGGCTGTAGATGATTCCAGCAGCTTGTATAGCTGTTATATAAAAGATAGCTGTTATATAAAAAATAGTTGCAGCAGCTTGTAAAGCTTTTACATAAAGGATGGCGGGTATAAGACTCAAAATGGCGGCTGTAGAACGGTTCCAGCAGCTTGAATACCTGTTATATAAAGGATGATGGCTATAACACTTAAACTAGCGGCTGTAGAATGGTTCCAGCAGCTTTTATGGCTACTATATAAAGGTTGGAGGGTATAATATTCAAAATGGCGGCTGTAGAATGGTTCCAGCAGCTATAACAGCTGTTATATAAAGGATGACGGCTATAACACTCAAAATGGCGGCTGTAGAATGGTGGCAGCAGCTTGTAAAGTTTTACAATAACGGATGGCGGGCATAAGACTCAAAATGGCGGCTGTAGAATGGTTCCAGCAGCTTGAATAGCTGTTATGTAAATGATGACGGCTATAATACTCAAAATGGCGGCTGTAGAATGGTTCCAGCAGCTTTTATGGATACTATATAAAGGTTGGCGAATATAAGATTCAAAATGGCGGCTGTAGAATGGATCCAGCAGCTTTTAAAGCTGTTATATAAAGGATGGCGGGTATAACACTAATAATGGTGGCTGTAGAATGATTCCAGCAACTAGTATTTCTGCCGTATAAAGGATGGCGGCTATAAGACTCAAAATTTCGTCTGTAGAATGGTTCCAGAGGCATATAAATCTGTTATATAAAGGATGTCGTTTATAAGACACAAAACGTCGGCTGTAGAATGGTTCCAGCAGCTTGTGTAGCTGTTATATAAAGGATGGCTGCTGTAACACTCAAAATGGCGGCTGTAGAATGGTTCCAGCAGTTTGTAAAGCTGTTATATAAAGGATGGTGTTCATAAGGCTCAAAACGTCGGCTGTAAAATGGTTCCAGCAGTGTGTATAGCAGTTATATAAATGATGGCGGCTACAAGACTCAAAATGGCGGCTAAGGAATGGTTCCAGCAGCTTGTAAAGCTGTTATACAAAGGATTGCGGGTATAATACTCAAAATGGCGGTTGTAGAATAGTTGCAGCAGCTTGTAAAGCTTTTAGATAAAGGATGGCCGGTATAAGACTCAAAATGGCGGCTGTAGAACGGTTCCAGCAGCTTGAATACCTGTTATATAAAGGATGATGGCTATAACACTTAAACTAGCGGCTGTAGAATGGTTCCAGCAGTTTGTAAAGCTGTTATATAAAGGATGGTGTTCATAAGGCTCAAAACGTCGGCTGTAAAATGGTTCCAGCAGTGTGTATAGCAGTTATATAAATGATGGTGGCTACAAGACTCAAAATGACGGCTGTAGAATGGTTCCATCAGCTTGTGTAGCTGTTATATAAAGGATGGCGGCTATAAAACTCAAAATTTCGGCTGTGGAATGGTTCCAGCAGCACGTAAAGCTGTTATATAAAGGATATCGTTTATAAGACACAAAACGTCGGCTGTAGAATGGTTCCAGCAGCTTGTGTAGCTGTTATATAAAGGATGGCTGCTATAACACTCAAAATGGCGGCTGTAGAATGGTTCCAGCAGTTTGTAAAGCTGTTATGTAAAGGATGGTGTTCATAAGGCTCAAAACGTCGGCTGTAAAGTGGTTCCAGCAGTGTGTATAGCAGTTATCTAAATGATGGCGGATACAAGACTCAAAATGGCGGCTAAGGAATGGTTCCAGCAGCTTGTAAAGCTGTTATACAAAGGATTGCGGGTATAATACTCAAAATGGCGGTTGTAGAATAGTTGCAGCAGCTTGTAAAGCTTTTAGATAAAGGATGGCGGGTATAAGACTCAAAATGGCGGCTGTAGAATGGTTCCAGCAGCTTGAATATCTGTTATATAAAGGATGATGGCTATAACACTTAAACTAGCGGCTGTAGAATGGTTCCAGCAGCTTTTATGGCTACTATATAAAGGTTGGCGGGTATAATATTCAAAATGGCGGCTGTAGAATGGTTCCAGCAGCTATAACAGCTGTTATATAAAGGATGACGGCTATAACACTCAAAATGGCGGCTGTAGAATGATTGCAGCAGCTTGTAAAGCTTTAAAATAACGGATGGCGGGCATAAGACTCGAATTGGCGGCTGTAGAATGGTTCCAGCAGCTTGAATAGCTGTTATATAAATGATGACGGCTATAACACTCAAAATGGCGGCTGTAGAATGGTTTCAGAAGCTTTTATGGATACTATATAAAGGTTGGCGTATATAAGATTCAAAATGGCGGCTGTAGAATGGATCCAGCAGCTTTTAAAGCTGTTATATAAAGGATGGCGGGTGTAACAGTCATAATGGTGGCTGTAGAATGATTCCAGCAACTAATATTTCTGTCGTATAAAGGATTGCGGCTATAAGACTCAAAATGGCGGCTGTAGAACGGTTCCAGCAGCTTGCATAGCTGTTATATAAAGAAAGGCGGCTTCAAAATTGCAGCTGGAGACTCAAAATGGCGTTAGTACAATAGTTCCAGCAGCGGCTACAAGACTCAAAATGGCGGCTGTAAAATAGATCCAGTAGCTTGTATAGCTGTTATATAAAAGATTTCGGCTATAAGAGTCCAAAATGGCGGCTGTAGAATGGTTCCAGCAATTTCAAAAGCTGTTATATAAATGATGGCGGGAATAACACTCAAAATGGCGGCTGTAGAATGGTTCCAGCAGCTTGAATAGCTGTTATATAAAGGATGACGGCTATAACACTCATAAAGGCGGCTGTAGAGTGATTCCAGCAACTTGTGTTTCTGTTATATAAAAGATGGTGGCTACAAGACTCAAAATGACGGCTTTAGAATGGTTGCATAAGCTTGTGAAGCTGGTTTATAAATGTTGGTGGGTATAAAACTCAAAATAGCCGCTGTAGAATGATTACAAAGCTTCTATATAAAGGATGAAGGGGATAAGAATCAAAATGGCGGCTGTAGAATAGTTCCATCAGCTTGTGTAGCTGTTAAATAAAGGATGGCGGCTATAACACTCAAAATTTCGGCTGTAGAATGGTTCCAGCAGCATGTAAAGCTGTTATATAAAGGATATCGTTAAGACACAAAACGTCGGCTGTAGAATGGTTCCAGCAGCTTGTGTAGCTGTTATATAAAGGATGGCTGCTGTAACACTCAAAATGGCGGCTGTAGAATGGTTCCAGCAGTTTGTAAAGCTGTTATATAAAGGATGGTGTTCATAAGGCTCAAAACGTCGGCTGTAAAATGGTTCCAGCAGTGTGTATAGCAGTTATATAAATGATGGTGGCTACAAGACTCAAACTGCCGGCTAAAGAATGGTTCCAGCAGCTTGTAAAGCTGTTATACAAAGGATTGCGGGTATAATACTCAAAATGGCGGTTGTAGAATGGTTGCAGCAGCTTGTAAAGCTTTTAGATAAAGGATGGCGGGTATATTTTATTTATTTATTTATTTATTTATTTATTTATTTACGTCAACTAAGTCAGCAGTCGACGAAAAAGCTTAAGCTAAAATACAAATAGTAATTAATTCATTAAGGTAGCTTAGCTATATGCACAACATCCCCGACCCGATGGAGGTGTTTTATTTGCAACAAGGTGCCAGCTATGCCCCGATTCACAGCCAATGTGGTCAGGGATGAGTTGCAGCCAATCAAATATCCAGTCCAGAATACTTTCAGTGGTTACGCTGTAGATAATTAAAAAGTATAGCGCGAAGAGAAGTGACAGATAGATGAGGAGAAATAAGGTGAGAAAGGTTGTTAAAAGATTGGCAAAGAACACGAAGAGGTTCGTGAAGAGAGTAGTTAGTCAAACATCTACTAAGGTGAAGAGGAAAAAAGTTTCTGGTCCGACGTGAGGGAACACAAAAATATAGCGTATCTAGTAAATTGGTAGAACTGACTTCGCCGTTGACTACTTTATGTAGAAAGAGAATCCCAAATACGAGCCTACGGTTGTAAAGTGAAGGAAGATTAATAAGAAGAAGTCTGTCAGAATAAGAAGGTAGGCGAAGATTCGGGTCCCAATTAAGACCGCGTAACGCAAACTTAAGGAATTGCTTCTGTACCGATTCAATACTACGCTGGTGAACATCATATTGAGGGTTCCACACTGGTGAGCAATATTCTAGAGTAGGGCGAACTAACGAAGTGTATAAAACCTTTGTCACATATGGATCATCAAATTCTTTGGCCCAACGTTTAATGAAGCCAAGAAGACTGCATGCTCTATTAACAATTGAAGATATATGAATATTAAAAAGAAAGTTTTGGGTCAAACATAACGCCTAAGTCTTTAAATGATGGTACACAATCTAACAGAACAGACTTAATAGAGTATTGAGCTAGGAACGGCGACAAACGACTGAAAGTCATAAAAGAGCATTTAGAGGCATTAAGGTGTAATTTATTAACGTGACACCAAACACAGAACGCATCGAGATCTGATTGCAAGTACTGTTGGAAAGAAGGATCATTATATGAATAGCAAATCTTCACGTCATCCGCAAACATGAGCACGCGTGAATGAGCCAAGGCCAAAGGCAAATCGTTTATAAACAAGGTAAATAACAGTGGGCCCAGATGACTGCCTTGGGGGACACCTGACGTAACTCGAACAGTTTTAGATATCGAGGAACGAAAAGACACCTTTGGGTTAAGTTTCATGAGAAGCAAGGAATGATCAACCGTATCGAAAGCCTTACTAAAGTCAGTATAAATAACATCAGTTTGACACTTTTTACGGAAGCCATGGTGTACAAGGGTAGTCAATTCTAAAAGGTTGGTAAGCGACGAACGACCTTTCAGACGTAATAATTTTCTCAAACAGCTTAGGTATTGCCGAAAGTTTGGCAATGCCACGGTAGTTAGAAATATCCGATTTGTTACCCTTTTTAAAAAGCGGAATAATAAAAGACTCCTTCCAAATATCAGGGAAGCGACAAGTCTCACTCGATATAAAGAATAACCGAGATAAAGGCTTAGATAGGGAAATCGAACACATTTTAAGGATGCAACTAGGTATATTATCAGGCCCGGGTACGAAGGAAGACGTCATAGATGACAAGCTAGAGATAATACAGTCTTCAGTAATATTAGGAAAAAACATACAATTTAAATGTGGAATTGTGAAGGGATAAGGTGTGGGATCCGAAGCAGTAGAAGAATAAGTCGACTGAAAGAATTTAGCAAACAGATCTGCAATATCTGAATCACAATTAGCAGTCTGGTCATTAAGTCTGAAGGTGGAAGGTAGTAAATTAGAGCGTCTTTTGGAATTAACAAAGTTATAAAATCTTTTGGGGTTCTTATAAAATTCAACCTTACAGCGAACGATATAATTATTGTAGCATTGAGTATTTAAAAGGCAAAATTGAGATTTGGCTACACAATAATTTGCATAGTCAAGTCGCGAACCAGTTTTTTTAAATCTTTTAAAATATCTCGATTTAATGTTACGGAGATTAGAGAGCCTACGTGTGAACCAGACTGGCGCACTGGAGACGGTAGAGACATTCACATAAGGAACGCATTTATCAATTAGAGAATTAAGAGCAGAGTAGAAAAAATTTACTGCACAATCTATATCACAGCACTCAAATAGAAATGACCAATCGAAAGAGAAAATAAGGCTGTTAAGAAGATTGAAATTTGTTTTACGAAAACATCTGCGACGAGAATTTGAGATGTTATTGAATGAATTATTAACGGAATTGTAAGAAATAGTAATTTCAATGGTAGGGTGATAAGTATCTTCAGGCTTCACTAGGGGCTGTGTTTGTGATACAGCACTAACAGTGGGATCAGAGACAAAAACAAGATCGAGGATTCTTTTAGAAGAGTTAAGAAAAGAATTCAACTGATATAGCGGACATTCAAGTAGGCTATCAAGAAAAACATGTTGAGATGAAGGAATTAAGAAAGATAGATTATCATCAGCAAGCCAAGAAACATTAGGCAAGTTAAAATCACCTAAAGCTATAAAAAAATCACGATCTTTAAGACGACTAAAAATAGTTCGCAAAGCATCAGCATGGTGCATGTAGATCATCATATCAGAAGCTGGAGGAATGTATGAACAAGAGATATATAAGCTAAAGTTAGAACATGTAACTTCGACGCAAATAAACTCAACACCTAAGGGGAGATCAATCGGCACAACACTTGAGCACAGATTCGAGTTGACTGCAATGAGTACTCCGCCGCCACGACGACCAACACGATCAAGCCTATAAGAAATAAAGTTATTAGAAAGAATTTCATTATCCAAAACAGAGGAGTTAAGCCAAGTTTCAGAGAAAGCTAATATGTCAGCCGAAAAGGTTTGGCTATCGCAGAATAGTTTCGAGAGCTTGGTAAGAAGTCTTCTTACATTTTGATAGTGAATGCAAAGACTAGACGTTATTAGTTTTTTGAAGCAGAAGATACATTAGGAAGGTGGACAGGCAAAGGGCGGGAGCGCTTATTGGGCGCAAATTCGTGTACAACTAGGCCCTCTGGCCAAAAGTTAGGGTCAACCATAGCTGAGAAATACTCATTTGGTACAGTAATTTTAAAAGAGGAGATTTCATGAGGCCTAGAAAACTTAAACTTTTGAATTAAAACCTTAGCAGGGCATATATTACCAATGTAAGCTGCCACAGACGATTCAGAAGTATCTGGAGCAAGCCTAGAGATAAATAATTGTTTACGATGAGGCACTACAGTTAGTGGAGGCGGAGGAGCATTGGGATCCGCAAGTGATTGAAAGCCAGCATGATCCAGTAATTGATCAGAGTTCCCGTGAGGGATAGATTGAGGTACACCAGGGCTTGTAATGGGTACATCAATCTGAAAAGAAGAGCATAAAGAGGGACAAGAAGATGGTGTAGGCGAAAGTAAAATGGGAGAAGATGTAATAGAAAGTGCGGGCGACTGCTTATGAGGCAACTCAAGGGTACATTTCTTGGGCAATTCCTTAGAAGGTGGATTAAACTTGAATTGCGACAATAAATTTATGCTAGAGTCACACTCATTAGACAGCTGTTTGGCCATTTTATTTAGAGAAAGAAACTTTAAACGAAGATCCCTGTACATTCGGCTAAAATCAAGCTGCTGGCTGGCACAAGATGGGCAAGTCCAGCGCATTAAGCCAAGCTCAGGCTTAGACACAGACAAACCAGAAAATTTGTCGTAATCACGGCCGTTGAGGCCAGCACATTTTAAGTGAATAAGATTGTCGCAAAGCCAACACGATATTGCTCTATACTGATCGTCAAAACGATCAGAATGCTTGCAATTGGGTAGACAACAAGCCATTGAAAAGCCAAAATAAACACAAGGCAAAAAAAACAAAAAAAAAAAAAAATATATATAAAAATTTAAATAAACAGCACAAAGATAATTATCGATAAAAAAATCAATAATTACAAACAAAACAAAGAGACAGCTAGAGTACACAGCACAAGAGAGAGTGCAAGAACAGTTATCAGACGAGCTTTGAGAGGCGGCCTTAGAAAAGTAATTACGCGGGAGGGAAGCTGAGCACAAGCACAAAGCAGAGAGAACAACAAAACCACTAGCACTGATGGTATGATGGGGGCGATGAGGGGAGCAACTGCAGAAGCAATGACGGGAGAGAACAATAAGAAAAAAATAAAAACAATTTAGATGCACCAAACACTAATCACAAAAAAGAAAAAAAGAAAACTGTTTAATTTGGCGAATTATGCAAATAAAACACAAGGGTTTCAAGCAAATGACACAAGCGAAAACGAAAACAAACTAGGCACAATTAAAAATTGGGAAAAAACAATATATATTAATAAAACTCAGGAGCTAAGCAAAAACACGACCGTCACGTCAGAGAGCAGAAGCTTTGCATAAGACTCAAAATGGCGGCTGTAGAATGGTTCCAGCAGCTTGTATTTCTGTTATATAAAGGATGATGGCTATAACACTTAAAACGGCGGCTGTAGAATGGTTCCAGCAGTTTGTATTTCTGTTATAAAAAGGATCGTGGCTACAAGACTCAAAATGACGTCTGTAGAATGGTTCTATCAGCTTGTGTAGCTGTTATATAAAATAAAATAAAATATAAAATAAATATAAAACTCAAAATTTCGGCTGTAGAATGGTTCCAGAGGCATGTAAAGCTGTTATATAGCTTGTAAAGCTTTTAGATAAAGGATGGCGGGTATAAGACTCAAAATAACGGCTGTAGAACGGTTCCAGCAGCTTGAATACCTGTTATATAAAGGATGATGGCTATAACACTTAAACTAGCGGCTGTAAAATAATTCCAGCAGCTTTTATGGCCACTATATAAAGGTTGGAGGGTATAAAATCCAAATATCGGCTGTAGAATGGTTCCAGCAGCTATAACAGCTGTTATATAAAGGATGACGGCTATAACACTCAAAATGGCGGCTGTAGAATGGTGGCAGCAGCTTGTAAAGCTTTACAATAACGGATGGCGGGCATAAGACTCAAAATGGCGGCTGTAGAATGGTTCCAGCAGCTTGAATAGCTGTTATATAAATGATGACGGCTATAATACTCAAAATAGCGGCTGTAGAATGGTTCCAGCAGCTTTTATGGATACTATATAAAGGTTGGCGAATATAAGATTCAAAATGGCGGCTGTAGAATGGATCCAGCAGCTTTTAAAGCTGTTATATAAAGGATGGCGGGTATAACACTAATAATGGTGGCTGTAGAATGCTTCCAGCAACTAGTATTTCTGTCGTATAAAGGATGGCGGCTATAAGACTCAAAATGGCGGCTGTAGAATAGTTCCAGCAGCTTCCAAAGCTGTTATATAAAGAATGGCGGCTATAACTCTCAAAATGGCGCCTGTAGAATGGTTCCAGCAGCTTGTAAAGCTGTTATATAATGTATGGCGGGTATAACACTCATAATGGCGGCTGTAGATGATTCCAGCAGCTTGTATAGCTGTTATATAAAAGATAGCTGTTATATAAAAAATAGTTGCAGCAGCTTGTAAAGCTTTTAGATAAAGGATGGCGGGTATAAGACTCAAAATGGCGGCTGTAGAACGGTTCCAGCAGCTTGAATACCTGTTATATAAAGGATGATGGCTATAACACTTAAACTAGCGGCTGTAGAATGGTTCCAGCAGCTTTTATGGCTACTATATAAAGGTTGGAGGGTATAATATTCAAAATGGCGGCTGTAGAATGGTTCCAGCAGCTATAACAGCTGTTATATAAAGGATGACGGCTATAACACTCAAAATGGCGGCTGTAGAATGGTGGCAGCAGCTTGTAAAGTTTTACAATAACGGATGGCGGGCATAAGACTCAAAATGGCGGCTGTAGAATGGTTCCAGCAGCTTGAACAGCTGTTATATAAATGATGACGGCTATAATACTCAAAATGGCGGCTGTAGAATGGTTCCAACAGCTTTTATGGATACTATATAAAGGTTGGCGAATATAAGATTCAAAATGGCGGCTGTAGAATGGATCCAGCAGCTTTTAAAGCTGTTATATAAAGGATGGCGGGTATAACACTAATAATGGTGGCTGTAGAATGATTCCAGCAACTAGTATTTCTGTCGTATAAAGGATGGCGGCTATAAGACTCAAAATGGCGGCTTTAGAATAGTTCCAGCAGCTTCCAAAGCTGTTATATAAAGAATGGCGGCTATAACTCTCAAAATGGCGCCTGTAGAATGGTTCCAGCAGCTTGTTAAGCTGTTATATAAATGATGACGGCTATAATACTCAAAATAGCGGCTGTAGAATGGTTCCAGCAGCTTTTATGGATACTATATAAAGGTTGGCGAATATAAGATTCAAAATGGCGGCTGTAGAATGGATCCAGCAGCTTTTAAAGCTGTTATATAAAGGATGGCGGGTATAACACTAATAATGGTGGCTGTAGAATGCTTCCAGCAACTAGTATTTCTGTCGTATAAAGGATGGCGGCTATAAGACTCAAAATGGCGGCTGTAGAATAGTTCCAGCAGCTTCCAAAGCTGTTATATAAAGAATGGCGGCTATAACTCTCAAAATGGCGCCTGTAGAATGGTTCCAGCAGCTTGTAAAGCTGTTATATAATGTATGGCGGGTATAACACTCATAATGGCGGCTGTAGATGATTCCAGCAGCTTGTATAGCTGTTATATAAAAGATAGCTGTTATATAAAAAATAGTTGCAGCAGCTTGTAAAGCTTTTAGATAAAGGATGGCGGGTATAAGACTCAAAATGGCGGCTGTAGAACGGTTCCAGCAGCTTGAATACCTGTTATATAAAGGATGATGGCTATAACACTTAAACTAGCGGCTGTATTATGGTTCCAGCAGCTTTTATGGCTACTATATAAAGTTTGGAGGGTATAATATTCAAAATGGCGGCTGTAGAATGGTTCCAGCAGCTATAACAGCTGTTATATAAAGGATGACGGCTATAACACTCAAAATGGCGGCTGTAGAATGGTGGCAGCAGTTTGTAAAGTTTTACAATAACGGATGGCGGGCATAAGACTCAAAATGGCGGCTGTAGAATGGTTCCAGCAGCTTGAACAGCTGTTATATAAATGATGACGGCTATAATACTCAAAATGGCGGCTGTAGAATGGTTCCAGCAGCTTTTATGGATACTATATAAAGGTTGGCGAATATAAGATTCAAAATGGCGGCTGTAGAATGGATCCAGCAGCTTTTAAAGCTGGTATAAAAAGGATGGCGGGTATAACACTAATAATGGTGGCTGTAGAATGATTCCAGCAACTAGTATTTCTGTCGTATAAAGGATGGCGGCTATAAGACTCAAAATGGCGGCTGTAGAATAGTTCCAGCAGCTTCCAAAGCTGTTATATAAAGAATGGCGGCTATAACTCTCAAAATGGCGCCTGTAGAATGGTTCCAGCAGCTGTTATATAAAGTATGGCGTGTATAACACTCATAATGGCAGCTGCAGATGATTCCAGCAGCTTGTATAGCTGTTATATAAAAGATTTCGGCAATAAGAGACAAAATGACGGCTGTAGAACGGTTCCTGCAGCTTGCATACCTGTTATTTAAAGAAAGGCGGCTATAACACTCAAAATTGCGGCTGGAGAATGGTTCTAGCAGCTTGTATAGATGTCATATATAAATGATGTCGTGTATAGGACTCAAAATGGCGGCTGTACAATAGTTCCAGCAGCTTTTCTAGCTGTTACATTAAGGATGTCGGCTATAAGACTCAAAATGGCGGCTGTGGAATGGTTCCAGCAGCTTGCATAGCTGTTATATAAATGATTGCGGCTATAAGACTCAAAATGGCAAATGGAGAATGATTTTAGCAGCTTGGCGGCTGTAGAATAGATCCAGCAGCTTGTATAGCTGTTATATAAAAGATGGCGACTATAAGAATCCAAATGGTGGGTGTAGAACGGTTCCAGCAGCTTGCATAGCTGTTATTTAAAGAAAGGCGGCTATAAGACTCAAAATAGCTGTTAGAGAATGGTTCCAGCAGCTTGTATTGCTGTCATATAAAGGATAGCGGGTATAAGACTCAAAAAAATGGCTGTTATAAAAAGGATGGCGGGTTCAAGACTCAAAATGGCGGCTGTAGAACGGTTCCAGCAGCTTGCATAGCTGTTTTATAAAGAATGGCGGCTATAAGACTCAAAATTGCGGCTGGAGAATGGTTCCAGCAGTTTGCATAGCTGTTATATAAATGATGGCGGCTACAAAACTTAAAATGGCGGCTAAAGAATGGTTCCAGCAGCTTGTAAAGCTGTTATATAAAGGATGGCGAGTATAAGACTCAAAATGACGGCTGTAACAACGTTTGCATAGCTGTTATATACAAGAAGCGGCTATAAGACTCAAAATTGCGGCTGGAGAATGGTTCTAGCAGCTTGTATAGCTGTCATAAAAAGGATAGCGGGTATAAGACTCAAAAAAATGGCTGTTATAAAAAGGATGGCGGGTTCAAGACTCAAAATGGCGGCTGTAGAACGGTTCCAGCAGCTTGCATAGCTGTTTTATAAAGAATGGCGGCTATAAGACTCAAAATTGCGGCTGGAGAATGGTTCCAGCAGTTTGCATAGCTGTTATATAAATGATGGCGGCTACAAAACTTAAAATGGCGGCTAAAGAATGGTTCCAGCAGCTTGTAAAGCTGTTATATAAAGGATGGCGAGTATAAGACTCAAAATGACGGCTGTAAAATCTTTCCAGCAACCTGTATTTCTGTTATAAAAAGGATGGTGGCTACAAGACTCAAAATGACAGCTGTAGAATGGTTCCAGCAGCTTGTATAGCTGTTATATAAAAGATTTCGGCAATAAGAGTCAAAATGACGGCTGTAGAACGGTTCCTGCAGTTTGCATACCTGTTATTTAAAGAAAGGCGGCTATAACACTCAAAATTGCGGCTGGAGAATGGTTCCAGCAGTTTGCATAGCTGTTATATAAATGATGGCGGCTACAAAACTTAAAATGGCGGCTAAAGAATGGTTCCAGCAGCTTGTAAAGCTGTTATATAAAGGATGGCGAGTATAAGACTCAAAATGACGGCTGTAAAATATTTCCAGCAACCTGTATTTATGTTATAAAAAAAGATGGTGGCTACAAGACTCAAAATGACGGCTGTAGAATGGTTCCAGCAGCTTGTATAGCTGGTATATAAAAGATGGCAGCTATGAGAGTCAAAATGGCGGCTGTAAAACGGTTCCAGCAGCTTGCATATCTGTTATATACAAGAAGGAGGCTATAAGACTCAAAATTGCGGCTGGAGAAAGGTTCTAGCACCTTGTATAGCTGTCATAAAAAGGATAGCGGGTATAAGACTCAAAAAAATGGGTGTAAAACGGTTCCAGCAGCTTGTATAGCTGTTATAAAAAGGATGGCGGGTTCAAGACTCAAAATGGCGGCTGTAGAACGGTTCCAGCAGCTTGCATAGCTGTTATATAAAGAAGGGCGGCTATAAGATTAATAATTGCGGCTGGAGAATAGTTCCAGCAGCTTTTAGAGCTGTTACATTAAGGATGTCGGCTATAAGACTCAAAATGGCGGCTGTGGAATGGTTCCAGCAGCTTGCATAGCTGTTATATAAAGGATGGTGGCTATAAGATCAAAACGGCAAATGGAGAATGGTTCTAGCAGCTTGGCGGCTGTAGAATAGATCCATCAGCTTGTAAAGCTGTTATATAAAGGATGGCGACTAAAGACTCAAAAAAATGGGTGCAAAACGGTTCCAGCAGCTTGTAGAGCTGTTATAAAAAGGATGGCGGGTTCAAGACTCAAAATGGCGGCTGTAGAACGGTTCCAGCAGCTTGGATAGCTGTTATATAAAGAAAGGCGGCTATAGGACTCAAAATTGCGGCTGGAGAATGGTTCCAGCAGCTTGTATTGCTGTTATATAAAGGATGGCGGGTATAAGACTCATAATGGCGGCTATAGATGATTCCAGCAACTTGTATAGATGTCGTATAAAGGATGGCGGCTACAAGACTCAAAATGGCGGCAGTACAATAGTTCCTGCAGCTTTTATAGCTGTTATATTAAGGATGTCGGCTATGAGACTCAAACGGCGGCTGTGGAATGGTTACAGCAGCTTGCATAGCTGTCATATAAAGGATGGCGGCAATAAGACTCAAAATGGCAAATGGAGAATGTCTCTTGCATCTTGTATCGCTGTCGTATAAAGGATGGCGGCTATAAGATTCAAAATGGCGGCTGTAGAATAGATCCAGCAGCTTGTATAGCTGTCATATAAAATTATATACAGTATATACAAGCCTACAAACAAAATTTCAGCTCTGTAGCTCTAATGGTGTAGGAGACGTTCGCATCGGTCCAGACGGACGGACGGACGGACATGGCTATTTTGACTCGCCTCGTCGTGCTTATCAAGAATAGATATACTTTATATGGTCGGAGATGCTTCCTTCTATGCGTTGCACACTTCTGACCAAAATTAATATACTATTTTTGCAAGGGTACACAATGGATGTACAACGGTTCCAGCAGCTTGTACAGCTGTTATATAAAGGATGGCGAATATAAGACTACAAAAATGGTTGTACAACGGTTCCAGCAGCTTGTATAGCTGTTATAAAAAGGATGGCGGGTTCAAGACTCAAAATGGCGGCTGTAGAATGGTTCCAGCAGCTTGTAAAGCTGTTATATAAAGGATGGCGTTTCTAAGGATCAAAATGGCGGCTGTGGAATGGTTCCAGCAGTTTGCATAGCTGTTATATAAATGATGGCGGCTACAAGACTTAAAATAGGGGCTAAAGAATGGTTCCAGCAGCTTGTAAAGCTGTTATATAAAGGATAGCGAGTATAAGACTCAAAATGACGGCTGTAAAATATTTCCAGCAACTTGTATTTCTGTTATAAAAAGGATGGTGGCTACAAGACTCAAAATGACGGCTGTAGAATGGTTCCAGCAGCTTGTGAAGCTGTTATATAAAGGATGGAGGGTATAACACTCATAATGGCAGCTGTAGATGATTCCAGAAACTTGTATAGCTGTCGTAGAAAGGATGGCGACTACAAGACTCAAAATGGCAAATGGAGAATGGTTCTAGCAGCTTGGCGGCTGTAGAATGGAACAGTAGCTTGTATAGCTGTTATATAAAAGATGGCGGCTATAAGAGTCAAAATGACGGCTGTAAAACGGTTCCAGCAGCTTGCATATCTGTTATATACAAGAAGGCGGCTATAAGACTCAAAATTGCGGCTGGAGAATGGTTCTAGCAGCTTGTATAGCTGTCATATAAAGGATGGCGGGTATAGGACTCAAAATGGCAAATGGAGAATGGTTCTAGCAGCTTGGCGGCTGTAGAATAGATCCATCAGCTTGTATAGCTGTTATATAAAGGATGGCGACTAAAGACTCAAAAAAATGGGTGTAAAACAGTTCCAGCAGCTTGTATAGCTGTTATAAAAAGGATGGCGGGTTCAAGACTCAAAATGACGGCTGTAGAACGGTTCCAGCAGCTAGCATAGCTGTTATATAAAGAAAGGCGGCTATAAGACTAAAAATTGCGGCTGGAGAATGGTTCTAGCAGCTTGTATAGCTGATATATAAAGGATGGCGGGTGTAGGACTCAAAATGGCGGCAGTACAATAGTTTCAGCAGCTTTTATAGCTGTTACATTAAGGATGTCAGCTATAAGACTCAAAATGGCGGCTGTGGAATGGTTACAGCAGCTTGCATAACTGTCATATAAAGGATGGCGGCTATAAGACTCAAAATGGCAAATGGATAATGGTTATTGCATCTTGTATAGCTGTCGTATAAAGGATGGCGGCTATAAGACTCAAAATGGCGGCTGTAGAATAGATAAGACCAAAAATGGTGGCTGTAGAATGGTTCCGGCAGTTTGTATAGCTGTTTTATAAATGATGGCGGCAATAACACTCAAAATGGCGGCCGTAGAATGGTTCCAGCAGTTTTTATGGCTGTTACATAAAGCATGGCGGCTATAGGACTCAAAATTGAATGGTTTCAGCAGCTTGTAAACCTTTTATATAAAGGATGGCGGCTATAAGACCAAAAATGGCGGCTGTAGAATGGTTCCAGCAGCTTAAACAGCTGTTATAAAAAGGATGACGGCTATAACATTCATAATGGCGGCTGTGGAGTGATTCCAGAAACTTGTGTTTCTGTTTGTGAGGAAAATTATAATTAATTATTATATCCCACACAACAGGTAAGCAGCAACGATACGATATACGACCAAGCCTGCTGTTGATAGATCGAACCGATTCAATGCAAGTGGATTACGATCAAATATGGTCGATCGAACCACACGCAACCGCTGGCGATTTCGTACAAGCGGGAAGATTCGTGGGAAGTGTAATGCACAATATACGACCAAGCCTGCTACGGGTCGATCGAACCAAGTCCAGGCAAATGGGTTACGATCAAACATGGCCGGTCGAACCACACGCAACCGCTGGCGATTTCGTACAAGCGGGAAGATGCGTGGGAAGCATAATGCGAAAAGCCGACATGCACACATACGATGGGCAACCAAGTCCAACACGGTTCGATCGAACCATCTCGAACCCATAATTTACGATCAAACATGACCGATCGAACCGCATGCGACCGCTGGCAATTTCGTACAAGCGGGAAGATCCGTGGGAGGCATAATCCACGATATCGGCTGTATAAGAGCAAATAAAACCAGGCTTGAGGTCATAATTGCATCCAAAAAGGGGCATTGGCCTCGTAAGACAAATCAAGAGCACAGAGAGGCAATAATATAAATGCAAAAATATATAAAATATATAAATAGCATACTATGCTAATGAGTATACGCTGAATAAGCAAACACGCACATTACACGTACACTATGCGTGTATGACAGCGAGGGAGAGTACCGGTGGCCAATGCGGTGCTGCCTACGTCACGCACATGAGAACGAAAGCAGTTAGATTGCGAGCAGCCGAAATCATGTAAACGAAAGAGAACAAAAGTGAGGGCCAAGCAAGCCCATGAGACGGGTGCGGGGCATGCATGAATATGTGAAACGATAATGGTTTGTGGATTGGATAGGGGAATATGCAAGCCGAAGGGGGAGGGATAAGCAATGAGCAGCCCTCTATCTAATGGATACGATATGCGCATGAGATAACATTGCAGATGAAATCAAACAATATTATATATGAAATTAATCAGGCTAATCATTATTAAGCAATAATTTAAGTTAATACAACTAATATATATATGTATAAGCATAATGTGGAAGGAATATGGGCGAAATTGGGTATGACGAGTGGATTAAAGGGAGCGACGGGCGACGGCAGCGCCGACAGAGAAAAGAAAGCAGAGAAAGTCAACGGGATACTGATGGGCGACCAATAGAAAGGCGACGCCAACGGAGTAAAAGTGATAGAAGCCAGTACATACAAGGGAGAAAGACAAGGGAAAAAAAAACGAATGGGCGCGCAGCCACAAAGAAAGTGGACACATATACGGGACTTTCACCGCGCATAGCAACAAGTGGATGGGTGGGTGAAAGTGGAAGGCCGATGGGAAAATACCAGAGAAGCTGCCTATATAAAGGCGGCACAAATCACATAAAGTCATCAAGTGATCAAGTACCAAGTGATAAAAGCCTTACGAGTAACCTTAAAAACTTACCAAGTAAATACAAGTCCTGAGAAAAGGAGCAAAGGAAATCTAGGAACTGTGCAGGCCTTACGAGTAACCTGTCAAGTTCACCAGATAGCAACAAGTCCTTAAATTAGGACAACAAGCACCATACACAAGCTAGTATAAAATTGAGAGAAGCCAAGCGTCTCCAGAAGTATCCAAAGTCAGTGGTAGGCACGAGGATATATCCTACTGCCGAAATTCCAGGATCTACATATTCTGATGATTACCAATTGCTGAGGAACATCCTGCTTCGTGATAATAGCTACGGGATTTGTCCCAATGCCATAAAGCAAAGGCCATCTCAAAAACATAGCGAAAGGTGTGCCGAGGTGTGGAAAACATCCCCAAGAGGATTTAGAAAAACCAGGAAAAGGAAATAAAGGTCGTAAGATACATATCTGAAGGACGAAACCACGATATTGAAGAAGGAAAACACAAGTCGAGCACACGATGCAGGCCGGAGCGATAACCAGCAACGGCTACAGGAGAAAGTGGAAGACTAGAACGGACAACGAGGGATTCGAGGCAACTCGTCAACGTTTCCCACGTCCAGAACTACCATAGAGAAACCGTCATACTTAACTAAGCTCTCCAGATATCTTGAATAAAGATACCCATAAGTATTAACCAACTCAATTCAAACGTGTTTCTAATTTCACCGGGGCACAAAATAAATTTGTTGTGCCGAACCTAGCCCAAGAGATATTACAAATATCCCGAAGGACGAAAAAAGGATCGTTACAACTGGCGCCCAACGTGCTATACTGGTGAAATTTTAAACAAAACAAAAGTTTGAATGTGGATGTACCACATGAAGAAGGAGGATGTGTTACAAACAGGCCAAAGGGTCGGTGTCAACATGAACGGCACGGTAGAGGAGATGAGAAAACAACTCGGCGAATGGATAAACAACAATGAGTCTGATCCAGAGTGGAGAGAAGAGATAGGCAGATTAAAATACAAGTTCACAAAAATGTCCAAGCAAAAAGCAGAAACAAGCGCAGCACAGACACGGGAGAATGGTGAGAACAAGGAGGCCGAGGAGTTCAAAAAAATAAATATCGCTACGCTAGCGATTCCTCCATTTGCACCACCAAGATGGGGAAGCGAAGGAGCCCTAGACAGCACCGACACAAATAGGGACTTAAGGAGATAAACGATAGACCCCAAGAAAGCGGCACCACATACAACAAACAGGACCACCGAATACGCTAAGGTGGCAAAACAAGTGAGGGAGTGGACTTTCAGATTCGATGGCAATTCCAGACCCAGCCAACAAGCTAGAGTTCATAGAACAGATCGAGTGGTCAGCAGACATGTATGGCATCAAGCTGGACATGATCCCAAAAGCAATGCCAGAACTACTGAAAGACAAAGCACTCAAGTGGTATGTCGCAAACAATAAGCAGTGACGATCTTGGAAGGAGTTCGTTGAGGGCTTCAAGAAATACTTCCTGCCGAGAGGATTCTTCAACAAATTGGCCGATCAGGTGAAATATCGCAAACAAAACAGAAATGAGTATTTCAAGGACTATATGCTCGACATGCAAACAATGATGAGACCCCTTAAAATACCAGAGTACGAGCAATTGGAGGTCATATTAGAAAATTGCACTCCAGATCTGAGGATATTCGTTCGGCCGCACAGGGTCAGAAACCTAGATGAGCTAATGCAGTTGGCAGAGGAACATGAGATGCTTGAACAAGAACGATCAGAGTGCTCAAAGAACACACAACAACCAATCAAGCCACAGAGGAGGAAATAATTACGGGCCACCAGTCACACAGTGCCGAAGATGCCAAGACAACAGCATGGAGAACAGTTCAAGACTAAGCCAAGAAAATAAGAACATCCAAGAGGGAAGAGTCTTGAACCCAAACCAGGCATGCCGCAGATGTGGGGGAGCCGGACATTGGGCAAGGGAATGCAACAATCAGAGACTCAATGTCTGTTGGCAGTGTGGAAAGATTGAAAAAGAACAAAAGAATGTTGTTGGAGTTCGGGAAACGAAAAGCGGTTCCAACCTATCAGGGGCGAGCAGGGACCCAGCCAACAAGCTCCTCACCACTAATAGGCCAACTAATAGAGGAAGAGGATCAATTGTCAGCGATTGTCGAAGTAGCAGGAGTCCAGATGAAAGCAGTTTTATCAGCAAACAAATGTTGGAAACAGTGGAAAACAAAGGAGACCGAGAGACCACGAATAAGCAAGTATATATGGCGGACGGGAAGGTCAGAGACATCACGAGCATTGGACAGGATACGTTCGATTCGGAAACAAAGAAATGAACATAACATTTCTCATCATGCCAGACGCAATAGATGCTATAATCATAGGATGGAATTTCTTAAGGCTGATGAATACCGAAATAGCATGCGGAGGCCACAGGATAAAAATTCCAACGGTGAAGAGGATACAGGGCAGGATAACCGAACGCATATCAATCGTGGTGACACAGAAGGAGAGCAAATAGAAATACACACGTTTCTAGAACACGAACTGATGGAATTGGGGAAAATCAAGGGATCGTCAAAAGTGGGGATACACAGGATCACAATGAAGGATGATATACCAATAAAACAAAGGTATTACACGAAAAATCCAAAAATACAGGGAGAAATCAACGCAAAGGTCGACGAACTGTTGACAATGGGATGCTTGCAACGGACCCAGACAAGGTGGCAGCAAATGCTCAATTCAAGCCGCCCACGTGCACAAAAGAATTACAGCAATATCTAGGAGTTGCCTCGTGGTACAGACGATTCGTACCAAATTTTGCTATGATAACACACCCATTCACGCACTGCTCAAGAAAAAAACCAAATGGCACTGGAGCGAAGAGCATCAGGCAGTAAAGGAAAAACTCACCCAGTATTGGCATGCCCAGACTTCACAAAGATGTTTGTACTTCAGACAGATGCAAGCAACATAGGATTAGGGGCCATACTAGTAAAAACACCGAGGATGGGGAAAGAGTGTTATCGTATCTATCGAGAGAGTTGAATCAAGCGGAAAAGAAATATTCGGCAACAGAAAAGGAATGCCTAGCAATAGTGTGGGCAGTACGCAAGCTGAGACTATATCTGGAGGGATACCGATTTAAGGTGGTGACAGACCACATGGCGTTGAAGTGGTTGAATAGTATAGAAAGCCCCACGGGCCGCATAGCTCGATGGGCACTGGACTTACAACAATATGATTTCGAAATAGTATATCGAAAGGGCAAATTAAACATTGTCGCCGATGCACTATCAAGACAACCGATGGAAGGGTGCAAAAGAATAGTAGACAATGCGCTTGATTACGACAAGCAAACAAAGAATGTGAGTGGATTCAAGACATAATAAAAAAAATACAACAACCACAGAAATATTCAGATTACATATTAGAAAACATCCAGGTATACAGGAATATTCCGCATAGAGCAGGCCAAGAAGAAGTAGTATCATGGAAATTGTGTGTGCCCAAAACGCTACGGAACCAAGTGATGGAAGAAAACCACACTTCCATAACAGCAGGGCATACAGGAAACAGGCGAACTATTACCAGAACTGCTTCAAGATATTACTGGCCAGGAATGCAACGAGATATCAGGAAATTCGTGGGAAAGTGCACAATGTGCCAACAATACAAACCCAACCAACAGCAAGCAGCAGGGAAAATGCTGACGCAAATACCGGATAAACCATGGGCTACAGTATGCGCTGATTTCGTTGGACCCTTACCAAGGTCAAAACATGGAAACTCAATGCTACTAGTAATCATTGACCGATTTTCAAAATGGACAGAACTGATACCCATGCGAAAGGCAACTGCGGAGAATCTAATCAAGGCCTTTAGGGAAAGGATTCTGTCGAGATTTGGAGTTCCTAAAGTGGTAAAAACGGTCAATGGAGTCCAATTCACTAGCAGAACATTCAAGAAAATGCTAGATGAATGGGGATGCCAACACCAATTAACAGCACTATACACACCACAAGAAAACCCAACCGAAAGGGCAAACAGAACAGTGAATACAATGATTGCTCAGTTTACGGGTGAAAATCAACGGAATTGGGATATGAAATGACAGGTTTCTTGTCTCCAGTCATATGTAAATTACGGTACAAAGAAACGGGAAAAACCAGGCAAGCACATATCAGCCAGATGAAGCAACAAATATGTGAAGAAAAAGATGGCAAGAAACCAGATGAACAATGAGTATGGACGACTCTGATGACATGGCAGCGAGAAATCTGCACAGACCGGCCGGCTGAGCAGAGAACTCAAAACATGACATAGAGCCAAAAATCTCAGAATGCATCGAAATCATACAAAATCACATATGTAAAGCTGAAAATCACAAAGTGCAGCAGAATAGCAAAGTCGCAAACCGCATACGGAAACAAGATAAAGATATGCGAATATCGTAATTACTCAGATAATCAAATATGCATGTAAAAACACAAAATGATAAAAAAAAAAAAAAAAATCAAAGAGAGTCATTGCCCACACATGCGCACGATATTACGCATGTAAGAGCGAATTGGAGCACACGTAAGGGTATAAGTGCATCAAAAATGGAAAGAGAGGATGATATCAAACATGTAATAGTGCAGCATCACGACATACATACACATGCGCGCGGTGATACATGAGTATTGGTGGAGCATCGCAGGGGCATCGAAATATTCGGCAACAATAGCTGAAATAGGAAATCCGAAGTTTTGCGCGGCCACCAACGCCGTTTCGCATGGTGGACCTAATGTCAGATGCCAGCGAAACGGCGGGGATGGCCGTGGCTGATGGAGTAGCCAGCCCACCTCCACTCGGACCGGAGGAGGCGTACTGGGCGGGACAACGGGCCCTTAGAGAAAATCATCAGTGGATGAGTTGGTGGCGGCGGCAGATCCTGCATCAGAGGGAGGCCGAAAGGGATCTGCTGGAATGGGAGAGGAACCAGCAGGAGGAGGAGCGGCTAGCAAAGGCCAGGGAGCGGCTGGCGGGCATGATGATGGGCAAATGTCTGCACCCACGGGGCACAATGATGGAGCGAGGCCGATATGGGCTGACAGAGCTCATGCCCACTGCCAGGCGGTGGAGCAGAATGAATGGCCGGAGATGGTAGCAGAGAGTGGGGCAAATGGCGCAGCATGAGGGGCCAAGGAGAGTAAGGATACTGTGGGCGGGTAGAATTAGGTATAGAATTAGAATTGCACAGGGGGTGATTAGGGTATTTAGGGAGAGGCAATAGTAGTACATAATTAGAATTAGATATAAGTTAGAATAATACTAGTAAGTAAGAAAAGATGCCGAACGGGCCAAAGACAGCATAAAAATAGAATCAATAAAAAGATGCCCTAATCCGCCAACATTAACGAAAAGATACTCAGTAATCGCCAACAATAGAAGATGCCAAACGGCCAATAAAAGATGCGAGCTGAGTCCCAAAAAATTTAAAAAAAAAAAAAAAACCAAAGCCGATACATAAAAAAAAATGAAGTAAGTAAGTCGTCTCGCCGACTTAGGTATACCATACACCGGTAAAACAAATATTTCAAATTTGTAATAACAAATGCATTTGCCTATTTTAAAAAAGTTCTGTTTACATGCTTTTTACAAGCATATCTTAGTATCTCGCTCACCAACGGCCCGCCAACGGCCAACTCTGGCCTTATGGAAAAACGTTTATATGCATAACTTGGCTATTTTTTGTCCGTTTTTGATCAAATTTGTTATTTTGCTGGGTATTAGTATCAAATTCAAGTGGGCCAAATTTGATTCCACAAGGTAAAAAATTACGGGAGATAATCGAGTTTTTCAAATTTCGGGGGCGGAAAGGGGCGTGGCAAAATCTTTATACTTACAAAATGTGCGCGATTACTAAGTAAATATACATACCAAATATGGTGTCTCTAGCTGCAATAGTTTTTGAGATAAACGTTTTTTTTTTTGAATTGCGGGGGCGGAAAGGGGCGTGGCAAAACCTTTATACATACAAAATGTGCGCATTTACTAAGCAAATATACATACCAAATATGGTGTCTCTAGCTGCAATCGTTTTTGAGAAAAACGTTTTTTTTTGAATTGTTGTGGCGGAAAGGGGCGTGGCAAAATTTTGAAACAAACTCGATCACTCTACATACTACACGTGCCTACATTCCAAATTTGCTGGCTCTATCTCTTATAGTCTCCGAGATCTAGGCGTTCATACGGACGGACAGACGGACATGGCTAGATCGACTCGGCTGTTGATACTGATCAAGAATATGTATACTTTATGGGGTCGGAAAAGCTTCCTTCTGCCTGTTACATACATTTTGGAGACTTTAATATACCATTTCACCCTATGGGTGTATGGTATAAATACACAGGTATGGAAATGAAAAAAAAAAAAGAAAATACACATACATAAAACAAACACAAGGTACAAGGGACAGGGGAGGGCAAATCCCTTCCGAAGAAGGGGGGAGTGTGAGGAACATCCCACACAACAGGTAAGCAGTAACGCAATCCAACGGTGCAAAGGATGCAGCAGATACAATATACAGCCGAGACACAAACCAAATATACGATATACGACCAAGCCTGCTGTTGATAGATCGAACCGATTCAATGCAAGTGGATTACGATCAAATATGGTCGATCGAACCACACGCAACCGCTGGCGATTTCGTACAAGCGGGAATATACGACCAAGCCAGCTACGGGTCGATCGAACCAAGTCCAGGCAAATGGGTTACGATCAAACATGGCCGGTCGAACCACACGCAACCGCTGGCAATTTCGTACAAGCGGGAAGATCCGTGGGAGGCATAATCTACGATATCGGCTGTATAAGAGCAAATGAAACCAGGCTTGCATGCAAAAAGGGGGCATTGGCCTCGTAAGACAAATCAAGAGCACAGAGAGGCAATAATATAAATGCATGCATTAGAATACTATGCTAATGAGTATACGCTGAATAAGCATACACGCACATTACACGTACACTATGCGTGTATGACAGCGAGGGAGAGTACCAGTGGCCAATGCGGTGCTCTCTGCCTACGTCACGCACATGAGAACGAGCAGTCCATGAGACGGGTGCGGGGCATGCATGAATATGTGAAACCATAATGGTTTGTGGATTGGATAGGGGAATATGCAAGCCGAAGGGGGAGGGATAAGCAATGGGAAGCCCTTTATCTAATGGATACGATATGCGCATGAAATAACATTGCAGATGAAGTCAAACAATATTATATATGAAATTAATCAATCTAATCATTATTAAGCAATAATTTAAGTTAATACAACTAATATATATATGTATGAGCATAATGTGGAAGGAATATGGGCGAAATTGGGTATGACGAGTGGATTAAAGGGAGCGACGGGCGACGGCAGCGCCGACAGAGAAAAGAAAGCAGAGAAAGTCAACGGGATACGGATGGGCGACCAATAGAATGGCGACGCCAACGGAGTAAAAGTGATAGAAGCCAGTACATACAAGGGAGAAAGACAAGGAAAAAAAAGGAATGGGCGCGCAGCCACAAAGAAAGTGGACACAAGAATAAATTTGTGGACCAAGAACTACGGGACTTTCACCACGCATAGCAACAAGTGGATGCGTGGGTCAAAGTGGGAGGCCGATGGAAAAATACCAGAGAAGCTGCCTATATAAAGGCGGCACAAATCACATCAAGTCATCAAGTGATCAAGTACCAAGTGATAAAGGCCTTACGAGTAACCTTCAAAACTTACCAAGTATTTACTTACAAGTCCTGAGAAAAGGAGCAAAGGAAATCTAGGAACTGTGCAGGCCTTACGAGTAACCTGTCAAGTTCACCAGATAGCACCAAGTCCTTAAATTAGGACAACAAGCACCATACCCAAGCTAGTATAAAATTGAGAGAAGCCAAGTTCTCCAGGAGTATCCAAAGTGAGTGGTAGGCACGAGGATATATCCTACTGCCGAAATTCCAGGATCTATATATTCTGATGATTACCAATTGCTGAGGAACATCCTGCTTGGTGATAATAGCTACGGGATTTGTCCCAAAGCCATAAAGCAAAGGCTATCTCAAAAACATAGCGAAAGGGGTGCCGAGGAGTGCAAAACATCCCCAAGAGGATTTAGAAAAACCAGGAAAAGGAAATAAAGGTCGTAAGATACATATCTGAAGGATGAAACCACGATATTGAAGAAGGAAAACACAAGTCGAGCACACGATGCAGGCCGGAGCGATAACCAGCAACGGCTACAGGAGAAAGTGGAAAACTAGAACGGACAACGAGGGATTCGAGGCAACTCCTCAACGCTGCCCACGTCCAGAACTACCATAGAGAAACCGTCATACTTAACTAAGCTCTCCAGAAATCTTGAATAAACATACCCATAAGTATTAAACAACTCAATTCAAACGTGTTTCTAATTTCACCGGGGCACAAAATAAATTTGTTGTGCCGAACCTAGCCCTAGGATGGTGGCTACAAGACTTAAAATGATGGCTGTAGAATGGTTCCAGCAGCTTGTAAAGCTGTTATCTAAAGGATAGCGGGTATAAGACTCAAAATGGCGGCTGTAGAATGGTTGCAGCAGCTTGTAAAGCTTTAAAATAAAGGATGGCGGGTATAAGACTCAAAATGGCGGCTGTAGAATGGTAGAATGGTTATAGCTGTTATATAAAGAATGACGGCTATAACACTCAAAATGGAGCTGTAGAATGGTTCCAGCAGCTTTTATGGATACTATATAAAGACTCAAAATGGCAGCTGTAGAATGGTTCCAGCAGCTTGTATAGCTGTCATATAAAGGATGGCGGGTATAGGACTCAAAATGGCGGCTGTACAATAGTTTCAGCAGCTTTTATAGCTGTTACATTAAGAATGTCGGCTATAAGACCCAAAATGACGGCTGTAGAACGGTTCCAGCAGCTTGCATAACTGTTATATAAAAGAAGACTCGAAATTGCTGCTGGAGAATGGTTCTAGCAGCTAGTAACGCTGTTATATAAAGGATGGCGTTCATAAGGCTCAAAACGTCGGCTGTAAAAAGGTTCCAGCAGCTTGTATAGCTGTTATATAAAGAATGGCGGGTATAAGACTAAAAATTGCGGCTGTAGAATGGTTCCAGCAGCTTGAATAGCTGTGATATAAAGAATGGCGGGTATAACACTCAAAATGGAGCTGTAGAATGGTTCCAGCAGCTTTTATGGATACTATATAAAGACTCAAAATGGCAGCTGTAGAATGGTTCCAGCAGCTTGAATAGCTGTTATATAAAGAATGGCGAGTATAAGACTCAAAATGACGGCTGTAAAATATTTCCAGCAACTTGTATTTCTGTTATAAAAAGGATGGTGGCTACAAGACTCAAAATGACGGCTGTAGAATGGTTCCAGCAGCTTTTAAAGCTGTTATTTAAAGGATGGCGGGTATAACACTCATAATGGCGGCTGTAGATGATCCAGCAACTTGTATAGCTGTTGTAGAAAGGATGGCGGCTACAAGACTCAAAATGGCAATAGGAGAATGGTTCTGGCAGCTTGGCGGCTGTAGAATAGAACCAGCAGCTTGTCTAGCTGTTATATAAAAGATGGCGTCTATAAGAGTCAAAATGGCGGCTGTAGAACGGTTCCAGCAGCTTGCATATCTGTTATATAAAGAAAGGCGGCTATAAGACTCAAAATTGCGGCTGGAGAATGGTTCTAGCAGCTTGTATAGCTCTCATATAAAGGATGGCGGGTATAGGACTCAAAATGGCGGGTGTGGAATGGTTCCAGCAGCTTGCGTAGCTGTTATATAAAGGATGGCGGCTATAAGACTCAAAATGGCGGCTGTAGAATAGATCCAGCAGCTTGTATAGCTGTTATATAGAAGTATATACAGTATATACAAGCATCGATCCAGACGGACGGACGGACGCATTGACGGACATGGCTATTTTGACTCGTCTCGTCGTGCTGATCAAGAATATATATACTTTATATGGTCGGAGATGCTTCCTCCAATGCGTTGTTCACTTCTGATCAAAATTAATATACCCTTTTTGAAAGGGTATAAAAATGACTGTACAACGGTTCGAGCAGCTTGTACAGCTGTTATATAAAGGATGGCGAATATAAGACTACAAAAATGGTTGTACAACGGTTCCAGCAGCTTGTATAGCTGTTATAATAAGGATGGCGGGTTCAAGACTCAAAATGGCGGCTGTAGAACGGTTCCAGCAGCTTGCATAGCTGTTATATAAAGATAGACGACTATAAGACGGCTATAAGGATGGCAGCTATAAGACTGAAAATGGCGGCTGTAGAACGGTTCCAGCAGGTCGTAAAGCTATAAAATAAAGGTTGGCGGGTATAATGATAGAATGATTCCAGCAATTTGTATTTCTGTCGTATAAAGGATGGCGGCTATAAGACTCAAAATGGCGGCTGTAGAATAGTTCCAGCAGCTTCCAAAGCTGTTATATAAAGAATGGCGGCTATAACAATCAAAATGGCGCCTGTAGAATGGTTCCAGCAGCTTGTAAAGCTGTTATATAAAGGATGGCGGGTATAACACTCACACACAGGTCAGCAACATATTGTCACTCAACGAAATCGGTCGTGTTTTTTTTTTGCGCTCTCGCTTAATTACTGTCTTTCGTTCTTTTGTGAAGTTAATCTATAATATTCAATTTAAATTCATTGTTTTATCAATTTTTAATAATTCACTATACTCATCGCGAAGTTTGTGTTAAATTTATTAACATTTATATTTATTAATATCAAAACTTTAACAAACGCAAATATAATTTTGTTGTTACGCTGCTTACTTCTTGATTTCGTTCTATTTCTTTGCTCCCACCCGCGCGCTCAATTTACAGTTCATAGTTTGTTTTTGTTTGTGTGGTGTTGGTGCTCTCTATTCTTCTGCTTTCTCTTTTGATCGCGCTCGCGGCCGTTAACTTCGCGCTTGTGACAAGTTTTTGTTGTTGTGTGTTGTAATACAAACCAGAGGGCCGGGGCTAACTTCGACCGCGTCAAAGTTTGTATACCCTTGCAAGTTTGTTGGTAACTCTTTTATCTAAACTAACTGTTTTATCTAGAAAGGGTAATGTTTGCGAAAGAACGGCCTTCAATCTTAGCATAGGATATAACGACCTTTCTGATGAAAGTCACTGTTTTCCACCGATCCTACCTATGGGAGCTATATGATATAGTTACCCGATCTTTACCAAATTCGGCACAGTCAATAACAGATATATTAAACTGACAAATATTAAATTTGAAAGCAATCGCATCAAAAGTAACGAAGTTATTGACAAAAGTCACTGTTTTTGACCGATCGTTCCTATGGGAGGTATATGATATAGTCACCCGATCTTGATCAAATTTGGCACAGTGGTTTATAGTTACAATAAACTTACTTATATTAAATTTCGACAAAAGCTTTAAAAGTAACGAAGTTATTGAGAAAAGTCACTGTTCGTGACTTTGCCGTTTGTATGGGAGCTATATGATATAGTGGTCCGATCCGACTGAATCCGAGATATACAAACCCTGCAGTATATACTAGCCTACGTGCAAAATTTCAGCTCTGTAGCTCTTACGGTCTAGGAGGAGTTCGCATCGATCCAGACGGACGGACGGACGGACATGGTTATTTGAACTCGTCTCGTCGTGCTGATCAAAAATATATATTGTCTGTACGTTGACGCGTACAATGCGAAGTACGTTCAAGTGGCCCTTACGACACCAGGACATAGCCTGATAGAGGAATAAAATTTCTAGTATGTCTACGGGGTACAGATAGGTTTAACTGGTTCAATAGCTCAGGAGAGTCTATTTCACCTATTAAAAGTTTATGAATAAAGATAGCACCAAGCATTACTCTACGATTAATTAATGAAGGAAGATTGATTAAAAGAAGCCTACTGGAGTATGATGGCAAATTGACATTGCGATCCCAATTTAAACCACGAAGAGCAAATAGCAGAAATTGCTTTTGAACAGATTCAATTTTACTTTGGTGCGTCTCATATTGAGGTGACCATATGCAAGATCCGTACTCTAAGATAGGACGGATTAGTGAAGTATACAGAAGTTTGGTTGTGTACGGATCGTCAAACTCTTTTGACCATCGTTTCACAAACCCAAGAACATTCATAGCTTTACTAACTGTAGCAGAAATATGAGGATTAAAGGTTAATTTATGGTCCATAAGAACACCTAAGTCATTGACAATATCTAACCGCTCTAAGGCAGTGTCGTTAAGATAATAAGTTGCTAAGTGTGGAGTGCATCTATAAAAAGACATAACTTTACATTTAGAGCCGTTAAGGTTTAATAGGTTGGTTTCACACCAACTCTGAAGATCATTAAGATCCGATTGAAGTAGGCAAGAAGACGATATATCTTTAAAACTGAGGTAAAGCTTAACATCATCCGCGTACATAAGCACCCGGGAATGTGACACTACCAATGGAAGATCATTTATAAAAAGAGTGAATAGCAATGGACCCAAATGACTACCCTGAGGTACTCCAGAAGTCACTTGGATGGTCTTAGAAAATGAAGACTTAAAGAGGACCTTTTGTGTACGCTTAGAAAGATATTGAAGAATCCAATCTAGCAAAAGGCTGGGGATGCCAAGTGCATTTAACTTATATAAAAGTAGAGTGTGATTAACAGAGTCAAAGGCCTTGCTGAAGTCAGTATAAATGACATCAGTTTGCACGGCAGTCTTAAACCCTTTGATTGAGTGGGATGTAAATTCTAATAGGTTAGTAGTTGTCGATCTACGTTTTTAAACCCATGTTGGGATGACGAAATGATTGAGCTACAAAAATGCTGCAATTGAGACGTTATTATTTTCTCAAATGCTTTGGGTATGGCAGACAATTTAGAAATACCCCTATAATTGGAGGCTTCGGACTTTTTCCCCTTTTATGAAGAGGAATAATATATGATTCCTTCCAGATGGACGGAAAGGCGGAATATGTAACGGACAGTGTAAACAACTTAAGTATTGGCTTACATAGGGCCTCTGCGCAAAACCTTAATACGCAGCCTGGTATTCCATCAGGGCCAGGTGCATATATTGGTTTGACGGAACTAAGAACGCTAAAAATCGAACTTTCTTCAAACACAGGGTCTAAAATGCAATTAGACGATTGCAAGTGATAAGGATAGGGAGGATTTGCTTGATAAATCGAAGAGGAATAAGTTGTTTTGAAAAAATCAGCAAACATATCAGCAATTGCCTGATCATTGTCAGCTTAATTGTTTGCGAAAGACAAGTAAGACGGGTGCACTGATGTCTTACGTTTTCCATTGACGAATTTAAAAAATTGCTTAGGATCGCGAGAAAACCTAAGTTTACATATTCTCTTTTTCTTCTCTTTCTAATTTGTATATTGCAGTTAGCTTTTGCTTTGGTTTGTATACGCCTCTCTTAATTTAACATTTTTCCCTTTTTGTTTATATATTGATTTATAATTTAATTGTGATAAATCAATTAGATAATAATGTCTGTCTGTTGCAAATATAATTGCAATAATCCCAGCAAGACCAGCGAAGACTTTCTTTACTGTGTGACAATGTAATGCACTTTAAATGTGCTGGTTATACAGTCAAGGTGCGGGATAGCATTGCACAGGGTGGCGGTCTTAAATGGGGCTGTGATTCGTGTCGTGGCTTGGAGCTCGAGATGCGAAGTTTTATGAAACGAACTGGGGATGCCTTTAAAACTCTGTCAGCTGGCGTTCATAAGCTCCAAGAAGAGATTTTGGCGATGGAGGTTTAATTCAGAAGTTCTAAACTTTTGATTGAATCTCCGACCCGAAAGAGGGCCAGATTTCAGGGCGCGTCTCTCAGTCCGTCGGCACATCGTTCTCTCTCAGTTCCGGCTTCCGACAATGACCCTATGTCACCAAATGCACAGCAGCTGATATCGTTTAGGAGTCCGGCTTTGGAAGGTGTGGAGTCTCTTCCCATTTCCCCTGGAGACAGTATCCCACCTACTAACACGATATCGGTTGTAGTTTCCGAACCGTCCGGGCAAACATCCGTTTCCAGGAATATTGCCAATAAAGTAGTTACAAGAGGAGCTAGTAAAGCTGCTTCAGCTGCTGCTGCATCTGCTGTTGCTGCTACTGCTGTGCCTGGCACTTCTAGTTCCCTTGTTGTAGTTCCACCCAAAAAGCAAATTTTTATTTCGCGGCTTGATCCCAATACTTCTGAAGAAGTCATAGCCTACATCCAGGGCAAAGTTCAAGCACCAAACATTGCTGTGGAAAAGTTCCGTTTTTCATATACTCGGGACATTTCGTCCTTTAAAATAAGTGTCTCCCCAGATCTTTTTGGGCAAATATGTCATAAAGACTTTTGGCCGGAACACCTCATTGTAAAAGAGTATACAACAAAACATATCACTTTCACTCGTTGCAGACGACGGACGTGTTTTTTTTTTGCGCTTATCAAATTTTATTTGTTTCTCGTGATTAATAACTTTTCTTTAACTTTTAAACTCATTATCGGTTTAATTTTAACATTCGATTTGCATTTTCATTCCGTGATTTCTTTCTGTCGCTTTTGTGCTTTTTGTTTCAATATATGTACATAAATTTAACTTACAACAATTACTTGTATTAGCGGTGTTGTTGTTTTGCTAATCTCCTTTGCTTTTGTGTCTTTACCGTTGTAACTAACTATCGCGCTCTTGCGTACAAATTGTTGTTGCATGTGTTCAATTTGACGCGCTCACCCGCTCTTTCCAATTCTTGTTTGATTTGCGCTCTCGTCTTTTGCCTACCCGCGACTCTGTGATACGTATTTTTGTTTTTGTGTATTTTGGTAATTTCTTTAGTTGTGAAGGCTTACTCTGCACATTAACCCTTGTGTCAGAACTGGTCAGTATATTCTTATACACAGATTTTTAACCTTTAGAATTTTTATTTTTTTGTATATCCTTTTTTAATTAAATTAATTAATTTTTGATAAAATGGTTGTCTGCTCAAAAAATAATTGCATAGTTGCCACTAATGCGGTTGACTCCCATGATTATATTCTTTGTTGGCTGTGTGACAATGCGGTTCACGTTAAGTGTGCAGGTTACACAGGCAGAATCAAGGAGTCTATTGCTAAAGGCGGTGGCTTAAAATATGGATGTGATGCTTGCCGGGAGGTCGAGAATGAGATGCACTCTTTCATGAGGCGGACTAGAGATAGTTTTAGAGTCTCCGAAACGTAAAAGGACCAGTCCTTGGGGTGTTTCAGTATCTGTAGATCCGCCAGCGTCTCTTATCGTTCCCGACCGGTCTCATGCACCGTCCACTCCTAATGTACAGCAGTTGATATCGTTTAAGTGAATGCTATTAATAAGGAATTACCGGTATCACCTGGGAATGATCTCTTAAAATCGATGCCTATTGTAGTGTCCGATGTGTCCGGGCAATTACCCATTCCAATGGAAATTGCCGATAGTTCTAAAAGTATCGAGGGCCCCGTAAACAAGTTGACTGCTGCAGTGGGTGACTCTTCCAACGTTACTGCTACGGCTGACGCATCGGGACCGCGGCCTCTCGTTGGCATACCACCAAAGAAACATATATTTGTTTCTAGGCTAGACCCTGTTGTCACATCTGATGATGTAATAGCCTATATTCGGAAGAAAGTTTTTTTTTTTTTTTTTTTTAACGTTTAATATATATTTGTTGAATCTACTCTTAAATTAGAGCCTAACAACAAGTTTGAGATGTTTTTCTTAATCTAGTACTTAAGATATATCCAGGGGATATTGCAGGCGGCCCTAATCATTTATTATTGGGTTGGTCTGTCATTTCTTTTAAGACGAGTTCTATTATTAGTTCGCGTAAGGGAATTGGCAAGAACATTAGGGTGTACATCCAGTTTCGCAGAATACTTTGGTTGTTGACTACCTATTTCAGATTTAACGCTAGGTATATTTAGATCATTTTGAATGTTGTCGTTCCGTATGTACCACGGAGCCCCAGTGATTGATCTTAAAATCTTCGACTGCGCCCTTTGTATAATGTCGACATTGCTGGTACTTGCATTTCCCCATAGTACGGCACCGTAAGTCCAGATGGGTTTCAGTACGGAGTTGTATAGGAGGACTTTATACTCCAGACGTAGAGGTGACCGAGCATTGATGATCCAATGTGAGCTACTCGCTTTCAGTTTAAGCTGTGACTTTTTTGCCTCAATGTGCTTGCGCCAAGTTAGTCTTCTGTCTAGGTGGATACCAAGGTAAGTGACATCCACGGCTTGAGGAATTGGTACGTTGTTTAGCATTATAGCTGGACAGTTTCTTCTGTTAAGCGTAAATGTAACATGTTTGCATTTCTGCTCGTTGACCCGGATACGCCAGGTTGCTAGCCATTCCTCTACCACCTTGAGGTGTTCCTCTAATTTTGCAGAGGCTTGTATCGGGCATTTGGATCTGCTGAGGATTGCCGTGTCGTCGGCAAAAGTGGACGTTGTAAGTCCTAGACTCGTTGGTAAGTCTGCAGTGTACAGCAGATAGAGCAATGGTCCGAGTACACTGCCTTGCGGTACACCAGCTTCGATTTCAAAGTCAGCCGAGACGGAGCCATTACATCTTACAGCGAATTTCCTATTGTAAAGGTAAGATTTCATGAGTTTGTGGGTGTACTGTGGGAGTTTCTGCCGGATTTTGAACATTAGACCCTCCAGCCAGACTCTGTCGAAAGCCTGGGCAACGTCGAGAAAGACAGCCGTACAGTATTCTTTTAGTTCAAATGCTGTTCTTATTTCGGATGTTATACGATTGACTTGTTCAATTGTCCCATGTTTTTCGCGAAAGCCGAACTGGTGAGAAGGGATTGTGTTCTCCGATGCCAGAAATGAGTTTAGACGAATCTGCAGGACCTTTTCAAAAAGCTTCGAAAGACATGGCAGCAAACTAATTGGCCTATAGGATGATGGTTGGGTTTTGTCCTTTCCCACTTTAGGAATCATGATGATAGTGGACCTTTTCCATGCTCTTGGGAAGTAGCCAATTCTTATTATAGCGTTGAACATTTTGCAGATGTATTGTATGGCGATGGTAGGGAGTTCTAGGATCATTTTCGGTGTGATTAGGTCATGGCCAGGGGCTTTGTTCGGCTTTATGTGGTTTTTAATAACTGCAGTGATCTCATCCGATTGGAGTTCCGAGTACTCACTATCCGTTAATGTGCTCGAAGGGGGAAGTACAAATGAGTTTGATGTTGGATTTGGCTGGAAAACCATTTTAAGATGTGTGGCAAATACGGATGCCCTCTCTTCGTCGCTGCGGGCCCATCCACCTGTTGGGCCCCTTATTGGTGAAACTGTCTCTGTAGGAGCGCTTAAAGTTGGGTGGGCTTTCCACAGAGGATGTTTAGTGCTGGATGGACTGAGCTTTTCTATGTATTTCCTTTGAGCCCAGATTTCCTCTTGTCTTAACTCCTTGGAGAGGTTGCGGCTGGCATGCCTTAGGCGATGTTTTGCTGCTGGTGATCGAGTAATCTGCCATTCTCTTCTTAGACGTCGTTTTTCCGTTACTAATTGTTCTATCCGCCGGTTCGTAGGCCTGACAGAAGGTTTAGCGTAAGTAGAGGCATGTGGAGTAAATACTCTTGCTGCAGCTCCCAGCATCGACTCAAGTGCAGAGACGAACATGTCAATGTCCTCTGCAGCATCCAGTTTCGGCGAACAGTCAATGTGGGCACTCATGTACATTTTAAATTTAAGCCAATTTGTTTTGTTGTTTGTAAGCATATATGGGCGATCAAGTACTTGAGGTCTTGTTAACAGTGTGAATAGCACTGGAGAGTGATCGGAGGTTAAATCTAGCAGTGTTTCCGCAGTGATCCGATTACGCGGAATCCTCTTGGTTACTGCGAAATCAATCAAGTCAGGCATTTTCTGTGGATCTGTGGGCCAATAAGTAGGCCTACCCGGTGAGACGCAATCCATCTTATTGAGTGGGTTGACTATTGTATTGTACAACTGTTTGCCTTTAGGATTTACCAGGCGGGATCCCCAGTGAGTATGTTTGGCGTTATAGTCCCCTGCTGCAATGAAGCGTTCTCCGAGTGTGTTAAAGAAACCGGTGAATTCCTTTTCAGAGATTGAGAAGCGTGGTGGGCAGTACAGGGCAACCAACGTAGTGTTGCCGCAGCTGGTTTGGACGGTTATAGCAGTTGCTTGTAGGTGCTGTGTTTCGAATCTGTTGAGGAACGAGTGTTTTATACGGTTTTTGATTAGAATACCAGTCCCGCCATGAGCTTTTCCGTCTGTATGGTTTGTTGCGTAGAAGGTGTATTTTGGTATTTGAAAGTTATTTTTTGATGTTAAATGTGTTTCCGATATCAGCATGACGTCGATTTCACTTGAGTCTAGGAATAGTTGCAGTTCATTTTTGTGCTTGGAGACGCCATTAGCATTCCAAAGACATAGACGTAGGGAAGCCATTATTTATTCTCGATAAGCTTCTGGATAAGCAGGTTTTGATTCCGCATCAGTTCCTGCATACAGTTTTGCATGAACGTCATAAAAGTGGTCATGTTTTGATTAAGTGAGATCAATAGGGCCTCTAAACCACTTGGAGTTTGCTGGCCAAGCTCTGCTGCGCTAGGTTGCGGATTCTGTAGATAGTGGAGTGACGGGGTCTCTTTCGCGGGCTCCGTCTGTCCAGTTCGGAGTACACTAGCGAAGGATACACTAGGATTGGTTGTAGCAGGCATGTTAGATGATCTAACAGCCTTGGCGAAGAATACCTCCGGTGTAGTTTTGGAGGCTTGAAGGTGATTTTTGGTCCAGCTGGGTGTTTACGCCCGTTTAGGTGCGATTTAAGATCCTTGAAGACAGGACATCCCCTGTAGTTGGCTGTGTGGTTCCCTCCACAGTTATTGCATAGTCTTAGTGCGACGTTGTTTCTGTCCTTGGTGCGAATGCCATCTTTATGATGTTCGCCGCAGCCAACACACACTGACCTGAGATTGCAATTGTTAGAGGTGTGGTTGTATTCCTGGCAGTTTTTACACTGAGGTGGTTGGTATCTTTTATGGGGCTCCTCTACGGTGATTCTTCTGTGCAATAGGAGCTGAAGGTTGTAGATTGGATGCACTTCATTTGGCTTCGACCGCTTTGCATCTGGTTGGAGCTCGATTTTAAAGAGCGGCTGTGCGACTTTATTCCTGTTGATGATATTGACAACGGACTTAACCGCAAACCCTTTTTCGGCCAATGCGTCTGCTATTTCTTGAGGTGGGACCGACGGCTCGATCCCCTTTAACACAACCTGGAGCCCTTTACTGCTTTTTAGTTGGTAGGTATAGAAGTTTATGTTAGCATTACGGAGGTACTTTTCGATGATGTGGAAATTGTCCTCAGTTTGGGTTTGACATTTAATTTCTTTTATGTTACCCCTGTTGAGAGGGGTTACAACAAAGTTATTTGCCCCTACTGTTTCTACTAGCTTCGAAATCAGGGCGCTGCAGTTGGCTCCACGGATGTATAGAGGGGGTGGTCTAGCCGATTTAACTTTATCCACAGCGCCGGCTTGATCGTCTTGCTGATCGGCAAGAATTTTAAAACGATTTCCGCTTAGAAGTGCTGCTCGTTCATTTGTTTTGGTTATTTTAGGCGTATTGCCAATTTTTTTCTTTTGCGGGCTTAGCTTCCGCTTAGTTATTTTAATATATCTATCCATTCCAGTTTGGACAGAAGGCGTTGGGTTTCTTGTCGTGGCTGACTCTGGGCGACTTGTCGATGACGGCTTGAGGCAGGTCAATACTTCTGCAGACGTTGCAGCAGTTGCTGTCAACGAGCTGACGGTGCTGGTCGGTGCAATCGGTGACCCAGTTATCGATATTGATGGAGAAGCACACTGCTCTCTCCACGGTAAATTGCTGTTGTGGCTTGCTGTTGCTGAGTGGCTTGCACTTTCGGTGTTATTGCCTACGGTAGCATTCAGTGGGGTCGGCGACACCACCGAAAAGTACGCGTTGTTGCGTTGGACCGAGAGACGACGCTCACGTTGTTGTTGTACAAGTAGTTCTTGTAGCTGTTGCTGGTGGGGATCGAGAGAGCTTGGGCCCGAATTGGTGGACATGGCTTCTCCCAAAAAAGTGCTCACTTTGTTGTTGCAACTTAGTATTTATTGCTATTAGAACAAACTAATAGCAATATGATTGTAAATAGGCGTCTCTGAGGCGACTGAGAGCCCTACACAATTTTTGCAAACGCGGTCTTTTTATTTTTTTACACTAAATTTTGCGGAGTGCATTAAAAAACACGTCTTCACGCGGCGGCGGTTGAATTATTTGTCCAAAGTTGAAGAAAGTTAACGTCTCGAATATTGCGGTGGAGAAGTTTAAATTTTCTTATTCTCGGGACATTTCGTCCTTTATAATTAGTGTTTCTGCTAATATCTTTGACACTATATGTCGAGAAGATTTTTGGCCGAAACATATAATAGTTAAGGAATATACTGTAAAAAAGAAAAATCGGCAACCGATTCGCTTGCCAACAACAACAACTAATACTATTCCTGCCACATCAGCATCTGCTGGTGTGTCAAAAAACTAGCTTCGTCCCTTAACCTGGGTTACCAGAACGTTAGAGGACTGAAATCCAAACTTCCTAATCTCTATGTAGATAGTCTTTCTTTTGAGCATAACATTCTAGCTTTTACAGAGACGTGGCTAAAACCTGATATTGCTGATGCATCGGTGTTTTCCACAAACTTTTCCATATTCAGACGTGACCGGATTTCTCGCATAGGTGGTGGCGTTCTGATAGCTGTTGATGCTGCTTTATCATCTGAAATGATTCAATTTTCTAGTCACAGGAGATTGAGTTTGTCGGTGTTAAAGTAAATTTTAAATCTTTTAATGCTTTCATTACTTGTTCCTATATTCCACCATTGTCAGACATGGTGGTATATTTAAATCATTTAGAGGCAATTCAGTTTGTCTCCCCTTTAGTTTCCAGTCAAGACATGCTCATAGTTGTAGGTGATTTTAATTTACCTGCTTTAGCATGGTCAATAACAGAAGAATCTACCATGTTGCTGCCCTCTTTGTCACATGGCTTTATTGATGGCCTTCTAGGCTTATCTTTATCCCAAGTCAATCCTGTCTTATATTCTAATGGAAAATCGTTAGATTTTATTTTTGTATTGGATTCTTCTTATTGTGAGGTTTCTAGGATCGAACCATTTGTTCTTCCAGTTGTTCATCCTACATTAAATTTAAAAATTCAAATCAGTTACCTCTAACTAGGTGCTTTCGTAAGACTGACTTTGCCAGCCTTAATGAAAACATTACTACTACCGTAGTCTTATCTGTACAATTGTAGAGATATGAACTCAGCTATTCGCTTCTTTTATGATACTCTGAATTCACTCTTTGATATTTGTGTGCCTCTTGGTAGGCAGGAGCGGCTTAACAAACCTCCCTGGTTCTCTCGAGAGTTATCCAATTTGAAAAATGTGAGGACACGATATTATAAGAAGTTTCAAAAAACACGTCGTTCATCAGATTATGCTCTTTATACAGTCGCTCGTTCAAAGTTCATGATGCTTAATACACAATGCTATAAGAATTATCTTCAGCGGTGTAAGCTTCAGTTTTCTTCTGACCCTAAACAATTTTATAATTTTGTTAATTCTAAACGTAAGAAATCTGTGCACCCATCCTTTTTGTCTTTTAAAAATAAAAAAGCGAGCACTGATCAGGCAATTGCCGATATGTTTGCGAGTTTTTTCAAAACAACTTATTCCTCAACGGAATACCGAGCAAGTCCATATCCTTATCATTTAGAAAAGGCTAATTGCATTTTCAATCCAGTGTTTGATGAAAGTTCTATTCTTAGCGAACTTAAATTAGTTAAACCTGTTTATTCTCCGGGGCCAGATGGTCTTCCTGGATGTGTACTCAGGTTCTGTGCAAACGCATTATGTAAATCATTTTAAAATTGTTTCTACTGTCTGTCGAATCTTCCTCTTTTCCATCTATTTGGAAGGAGTCGTATATCATTCCTCTGCATAAAAATGGCAAAAAGTCCGAAGCCTCTAACTATAGGGGTATCTCAAAATTGTCCGCTATTCCGAAAGCTTTTGAGAAAATTATAACTTCTCAATTGCAACATTTTTGCAGCTCTATTATTTCGCCATCCCAACATGGGTTTGTGAAACGTAGATCTACAACCACTAACCTTTTAGAATTTACATCAATAATTAATCACTGACTTCAGCAAAGCCTTTGATTCCGTTAATCATACCCTATTACTTTCTAAGCTGAGCGACATTGGGTTTCCACCCCTTTTCCTTTCTTGGGTTCGAGAATATTTAACAAATAGAAAACAGAAGGTACTTTTTAAATCTTCTTTTTCAGATTCCATTCCTGTGACTCTGGTGTACCTCAAGGTAGTCATCTTGGCCCTCTGCTTTTCACACTGTTCATTAACGATCTTCCCTCAGTCATTGTTCATTCGCGTGTGCTTATGTATGCTGACGATGTCAAGCTTTGTCTTACTTATAAAGATATAGATTCATTTAGTCGGCTACAAGCTGATCTTAAAAACTTTCAATCCTGGTGCCAGTTTAATTTACTAAATCTTAACACTACCAAATGTAAGGTAATGACTTTTTTTCGTAACTCTCCTCAACTGGTCACTTATTTTCTAAACAACAGTCCTTTAGAACGTCTAAATTATAATATTAATGATTTGGGCGTACTTATGGACCATAAGTTAAATTTTAACACCCATATTTCCACCACGGTCGCAAAGGCCATGAGTGTCCTGGGTTTCATTAAAAGATGGTCAAAAGAATTTGATGACCCCTATACAACTAAAGTTCTTTTTACTTCGCTTGTCCGTCCTATTTTAGAGTATGGATCTTGCATTTGGTCACCTCAATATGAGTCGCACCAGATTCGACTTGAATCCGTTCAAAAGCAGTTCTTGCTATTTGCTCTTCGTGGCTTAAGCTGGGATCGCAATGTCAATTTGCCTTCGTATTCTAGCAGACTTCTCTTGATTAACCTTCCTTCCCTAACTAACCGTAGAATTATGCTTTGTGTTATTTTTATGCACAAGCTCCTAATTGGTGATATCGACTCGCCTGAGTTATTAGCTCAGGTAAATCTGTCGGTACCATGTAGACGGAGTAGACATCCTTTGATTCGTTTATCCCTAAGTCGTTGTTCTTCTAACTATGCCCTGCATGAACCTTTTAGGGTCCTCTGCTCTGATTACAACCTTCTATTCCCTGTAATCGGTTCAGAGTTTTCTATTAACATAGGATAGAAGTTTTTTCTATCCTATCTCATTTAGTTAATAGATAGCTATAGTATTATTTAGTTATTTGTTTGTCTGTTTTTTCTATTGTGTATTTGTCCACGCGATTCGTGCCGTGCGTTATACGGCTGCACCCCTCGGTCGGTCGGGTGGGAGGTGGGCAGTCATCTGCTTGGGCTCGCGCGTAACAGGCTTTGTCCTGGTGTCGTAGGGGCCACTTGAACGTACTGCGCATAGTATCGTCAACGTCCGCTATAAAAAAAATGAAGTAAGTAAGTCGTCTCGCCGACTTAGGTATACCATACACCAGTAAAACAAATATTTCAAATTTGTAATAACAAATGCATTTGCCTATTTTAAAAAAGTTCTGTTTACATGCTTTTTACAAGCATATCTTAGTATCTCGCTCACTCATGCATATGAGCACCTTAGCGCTACCACCCGCCAACGGCCAACTCCGGCCTTATGGAAAAACGTTTATATGCATAACTTGGCTATTTTTTGTCCGATTTTGATCAAATTTGGTATTTTGTATTGGGTATTAGTATCAATTTCAAGTGTGCCAAATTTGATTCCACAGGATAAAAAATTACGGGAGATAATCGAGTTTTTCAAATTTCGGAGGCGGAAAGGGGCGTGGCAAAATCTTTATACATACAAAATGTACGCATTTACTAAGCAAATATACATACCAAATATGATGCCTCTAGCTGCAGTAGTTTTTGAGAAAAACGTTTTTTTTGAATTGCGGGGGCGGAAAGGGGCGTGGCAAAAGTTTGAAACAAACTCGATCACTCTACATACTACACGAGCCTACATTCCAAATTTGGTGGCTCTATCTCTTATAGTCTCCGAGATCTAGGCGTTCATACGGACGGACAGACGGACAGGCGGACGGACGGAGGGACAGACGGACATGGCTAGATCGACTCGGCTGTTGATACTGATCAAGAATATATATACTTTATGGGGTCGGAAAAGCTTCCTTCTGCCTGTTACATACATTTTAGCGACTTTAATATACCATTTCACCCTATGGGTGTATGGTATAATGAAGTAAGTAAGTCGTCTCGCCGACTTAGGTATACCATACACCAGTAAAACAAATATTTAAAATTTCTAATAACAAATGCATTTGCCTATTTCAAAAAAATTCTGTTCACATGCTTTTTACAAGCATATCTTAGTATCTCACTCACTCATGCAAATGAGCACCCTAGCGCCCCACCCGGCAACGGCCAACTCCGGCCTTATGGAAAAACGTTCATATGCATAACTTGGCTATTTTTTGTCCGATTTTGATCAAATTTGGTATTTTGCTGGGTATTATTATCAAATTCAAGTGTGCCAAATTTGATTCCACAAGGTAAAAAATTACGAGAGATAATCGAGTTTTTCAAATTTCGGGGGCGGAAAAGGGCCTGGCAAAATCTTTATACATACAAAATGAGCGCATTTACTAAGCAAATATACATACCAAATATGGTCCCTCTAGCTGCAATAGTTTTTGAGAAAAACGTTTTTTTTTGAATTGCGGGGGCGGAAAGGGGCGTGGCAAAAATTTGAAACAAACTTGATCACTCTACATACTACACGAGCCTACATTCCAAATTTGGTGACTCTATCTCTTATAGTCTCCGAGATCTAGGCGTTCATACGGACGGACAGACGGACGGACGGACAGACGGACAGACGGACGGACAGACGGACATGGCTAGATCGACTCGGCTGTTGATACTGATCAAGAATATATATACTTTATGGGGTCGGAAAAGCTTCCTTCTGCCTGTTACATACATTTTGGCGACTTTAATATACCATTTCACCCTATGGGTGTATGGTATAAAAAAGAAGAATCGGCCTCCGATTAGCCTTCTACCTGCCTCTGTGAATAACGTTCCTTCCGGCTCGTCTGCACCTGTTGGCGAGTCAAAAAACTAATTTCGTCCCTAACTCTGGCCTATCAGATCGTACGGGGAGTAAAGTCTAAACTCTCTAGACTCTATGTAGATAGTTTAGCTTTTGACTTTCATATTCTTGCCTTTACTGAGACTTGGCTGAAGCCTGACATTGCCGATGCTTCAATTCTCCCCTCAAAATATTTAATATATAGACATGATCGGACTATGGTGGTGGTGTTTTGATCGCTGTTGATTCGGCGTTCTCGTCTGAAATTGTACAGCCTTCCAATCAGGAGATTGAATTTGTGTTAAAATTTCTCTTAATTCCTTTTCTGCCCTTTTTTTTTTATTTTTTTATACCATACACCCATAGGGTGAAATGGTATATTAAAGTCGCCAAAATGTATGTAACAGGCAGAAGGAAGCTTTTCCGACCCCATAAAGTATGTATATTCTTGATCAGGATCAACAGCCGAGTCGATCTAGCCATGTCCGTCTGTCCGTCCGTCCGTCCGTCTGTCCGTCTGTCCGTCTGTCCGTCCGTATGAACGCCTAGATCTCGGAGACTATAAGAGATAGAGTCACCAAATTTGGAATGTAGGCTCGTGTAGTATGTAGAGTGATCGAGTTTGTTTTAAATTTTTGCCACGCCCCTTTCCGCCCCCGAAATTCAAAAAAACGTTTATCTCAAAAACTATTGCAGCTAGAGACACCATATTTGGTATGTATATTTGCTTAGTAAATGCGCTCATTTTGTAATTATAAAGATTTTGCCACGCCCCTTTCCGCCCCCGCAATTCAAAAAAAAACGTTTATTTCAAAAACTATTGTAGTTAGAGACACCATATTTGTTATGTATATTTGCTTAGTAAATTCGCACATTTTGTATGTATAAAGATTTTGCCACGCCCCTTTCCGCCCCCAAAATTTGAAAAACTCGATTATCTCCCGTAATTTTTTACCTTGTGGAATCAAATTTGGCACACAGCAAAATAACAAATTTGATCAAAATCGGACAAAAAATAGCCAAGTTATGCACATAAACGTTTTTCCATAAGGCCGGAGTTGGCCGTTGGCGGGTGGTGGCGCTAAGGTGCTCATATGCATGAGTGAGCGAGATACTAAGATATGCTTGTAAAAAGCATGTAAACAGAACTTTTTTAAAATAGGCAAAGGCATTTGTTATTACAAATTTGAAATATTTGTTTTGCTGGTGTATGGTATAACTAAGTCGGCGAGACGACTTACTTGCTTCATTAATATATAGGCATGATCGGACTATCCGTAATGGTGGTGGTGTTTTGATCGCTGTTGATTCGGCGTTCTCGTCTGAAATTGTACAGTCTTCCAATCAGGAGATTGAATTTGTTTGTGTTAAAATTTCTCTTAATTCCTTTTCTGCCTATATTACTTGTTCGTATATTCCACCACAGTCCGACTTGGCAGTATACATTCACCATTTGGAAGCTATTCAACTTGTTTCCTCATATATCTCTGACAAAGACTTGTTTGTTGTTCTGGGAGATTTTAATTTACCTGAGATTGCCTGGACCCTCTCATATGATTCTTTATTACTGTTGCCCTTCTCGTCACATTGTTTCATTGATGGTCTGTTTGAGTTGTCCCTAATTCAAATAAATCCTGTCCGAAATAGTCGGAACAGATCACTAGATCTGGTATTAGTTATCCCTGAAGACAACTTTCATCCAACTCTGGATGTAACCATTGACCTTCCTTTTGGGGTTATGACTCGATATAATAATTCGATGCCTCCAACCCGATGTTTTCGCAAGACAAACTTTACTAAACTTAAAAAACTCCTATTAACTAATGATTGGACATATCTGTATACTTGCACGGATATGGACTCTGCCATTTCTGTCTTCTATAAAACTCTTGAGTCGTTCTTTGATGTTTGTGTCCCGCATGTGACTCAAGGATGGTCTGATAACCTCCTTGGTTCTCACGTGAGTTATGTAACTTGAAGAACGTAAAATCAAGATGGTATAAAAGATTTAAAAAACCCGGTGAAGCATAGGATTTTTCCCTATACGTAGTTGCTCGATTTTTTTTTATGGTGCTGAATTCACAATGCTATAAGGATTATCTTCAGAGATGTAAACTTAGGTTTTCTCGCGATCCTAAGCAATTTTATAAATTCGTCAATGGAAAACGTAAGCCATCAGTGCATCCGTCTTACTTGTCTTTCGCAAACAATTAAGCTGACAATGATCAGGCAATTGCTGATATGTTTGCTGATTTTTTTAAAACAACGTATTCCTCTTCGATTTATCAAGCAAATCCTCCCTATCCTTATCACTTGCAATCGTCTAATTGCATTTTAGACCCTGTGTTTGAAGAAAGTTCGATTTTTAGCGTTCTTAGTTCCGTCAAACCAATATATGCACCTGGCCCTGATGGAATACCAGGCTGCGTATTAAGGTTTTGCGCAGAGGCCCTATGTAAGCCAATACTTAAGTTGTTTACACTGTCCGTTACATATTCCGCCTTCCCGTCCATCTGGAAGGAATCATATATTATTCCTCTTCATAAATAGGGGAAAAAGTCCGAAGCCTCCAATTATAGTGGTATTTCTAAATTGTCTGCCATACCCAAAGCATTTGAGAAAATAATAACGTCTCAATTGCAGCATTTTTGTAGCTCAATCATTTCGTCATCCCAACATGGGTTTAAAAAACGTAGATCGACAACTACTAACCTATTAGAATTTACATCTCACTCAATCAAAGGGTTCAAGACTGCCGTGCAAACCGATGTCATTTATACTGACTTCAGCAAGGCCTTTGACTCTGTTAATCACACTCTACTTTTATATAAGTTAAATGCACTTGGCATCCCCAGCCTTTTGCTAGATTGGATTCTTCAATATCTTTCTAAGCGTACACAAAAGGTCCTCTTTAAGTCTTCATTTTCTAAGACCATCCAAGTGACTTCTGGAGTACCTCAGGGTAGTCATTTGGGTCCATTGCTATTCACTCTTTTTATAAATGATCTTCCATTGGTAGTGTCACATTCCCGGGTGCTTATGTACGCGGATGATGTTAAGCTTTACCTCAGTTTTAAAGATATATCGTCTTCTTGCCTACTTCAATCGGATCTTAATGATCTTCAGAGTTGGTGTGAAACCAACCTATTAAACCTTAACGGCTCTAAATGTAAAGTTATGTCTTTTTATAGATGCACTCCACACTTAGCAACTTATTATCTTAACGACACTGCCTTAGAGCGGTTAGATATTGTCAATGACTTAGGTGTTCTTATGGACCATAAATTAACCTTTAATCCTCATATTTCTGCTACAGTTAGTAAAGCTATGAATGTTCTTGGGTTTGTGAAACGATGGTCAAAAGAGTTTGACGATCCGTACACAACCAAACTTCTGTATACTTCACTAATCCGTCCTATCTTAGAGTACGGATCTTGCATATGGTCACCTCAATATGAGACGCACCAAAGTAAAATTGAATCTGTTCAAAAGCAATTTCTGCTATTTGCTCTTCGTGGTTTAAATTGGGATCGCAATGTCAATTTGCCATCATACTCCAGTAGGCTTCTTTTAATCAATCTTCCTTCATTAATTAATCGTAGAGTAATGCTTGGTGCTATCTTTATTCATAAACTTTTAATAGGGGAAATAGACTCTCCTGAGCTATTGAACCAGTTAAACCTATCTGTACCCCGTAGACCTACTAGAAATTTTATTACTCTATCTTTAAAACATTGTAGTTCTAACTATTCTTTGCATGAACCTTTTCGAGTCCTATGTTCTGATTACAATCTTCTGTATCCCGTAATCAGTTCAGAACCCTCTCTTTCTCTTGTGAAAACCTCTATTTTAGCACATTTAGCTCGTAATTAGCTTTAGTTAATCTAATTTTTAATTGTTTGTCCGTTATACTTGTATTTGTCCACGCGATCGTGCCGTCCGATATACGGCTGCGCCCCTCGGTCGGTCGGGCGGGAGGTGGACAGCGCTCTGCTTGGGCTTGCGCGAAACAGGCTATGTCCTGGTGTCGTAAGGGCCACTTGAACGTACTTCGCATTGTACGCGTCAACGTCCAGACAATAATGGTGGCTGTAAAATGATTCCAGCAACTTGTGTTTCTGTCGTATAAAGGATGGCGGCTATAAGACTCAAAATGGCGGCTGTAGAACGGTTCCAGCAGCTTGTATAGCTGTTATTTAAAGAAAGAGGGCTATAAGACTCAAAATTGCGGCTGGAGAATTTTTCTAGCAGCTTGTATAGCTGTTATAAAAAGGATGGCGGGTTCAAGACTCAAAATGGCGGCTGTAGAACGGTTCCAGCAGCTTGCATAGCTGTTATATAAAGAAAGACGGCTATAAGACTCAAAATTGCGGTTGGAGAATGGTTCTAGCAGCTTGTATAGCTGTCATATAAAGGATGGCGGCTATAAGACTCAAAATGGTGGCTGTAGAACGGTTCCAGCAGCTTGTATAGCTGTTATTTAAAGAAAGACGGCTATAAGACTCAAAATTGCGGCTGGAGAATGGTTCTAGCAGCTTGTAGCTGCTGTTATAAAAAGAATGGCGGGTTCAAGACTCAAAATGGCGCCTGTAGAACGGTAAAGAAAGACGGCTATAAGACTCAAAATTGCGGCTGGAGAATGGTTCCAGCAGCTTGTAAAGCTGTTATATAAAGGATGGCGGGTATAACACTCATAATGGTGGCTGTAAAATGATTCCAGCAACCTGTGTTTCTGTCGTATGAAGGATGGCGGCTATAAGACTCAAAATGGCGGCTGTAGAACGGTTCCAGCAGCTTGTATAGTTGTTATTTATAGAAAGACGGCTATAAGACTCAAAATTGCGGCTGGAGAATGGTTCTAGCAGCTTGTATATGTTATAAAAAAGATGGCGGCTATAAGACTCAAAATGGCGGCTGTAGAACGGTTCCAGCAGCTTGTATAGCTGTTATTTAAAGAAAGACGGCTATGAGACTCAAAATTGCGGTTGGAGAATGCTTCAAGCAGCTTGTATAGCTGTTATAAAAAGGTTGGCGTGTTCAAGACTCAAAATGGCGGCTGTAGATAACACTCATAATGGCGACTGTAGAGTGATTCCAGCAACTTGTGTTTCTGTTATATAAAGGACGGTGGCTACAAGACTCAAAATGACGGCTTAAGAACGGTTCCAGAAGCTTGTGAAGCTGTTATATAAAGGATGGCGTTCTTTAGGCTCAAAACGTCGGCTGTAAAATGACTTCAGCAGCTTGTGAAGCTGTTATATAAAGGATGGCGGGTATAACACTCATAATGGCGGCTGTAGATGATTCCAGCAACTTGTATAGCTGTCGTAGAAAGGATGGCGGCTACAAGACTCAAAATGGCAAATGGAGAATGGTTCTGGATGCTTGGCGGCTGTAGAATAGAACCAGCAGCTTGTATAGCTGTTATACAAAAGATGGCGGCTATAAGAGTCAAAATGGCGGCTGTAGAACGCTTCCAGTAGCTTGCATATCTGTTATATAAAGAAAGCCGGCTATAAGACTCAAGATTGCGGCTAGAGAATGGTTCTAGCAGCTTGTATAGCTGTCATATAAAGGATGGCGGGTATAGGACTCAAAATGGCGGCAGTCCAATAGTTCCAGCAGCTTTTATAGCTGTTACACTAAAGATGTCGTCTATAAGACTCAAAATGGAGCTGTAGAATGATTCCAGCAGCTTTTATGGATACTATATAAAGGTTGGCATATATAAGATTCAAAATGGCGGATGTAGAATGGTTCCAGCAGTTTGTAAAGCTGTTATATAAAGAATGGCGGGTATAACACTCAAAACGGCGGCTGTAGAATAGTTCCAGCAACTTGAATTTCTGTTATAAAAAGGATTGTGGCTACACGACTTAAAATGACAGCTGTAGAATGGTTCCAGCAGCTTGTAAACCTGTTATCTAAATGGTGGCGGGTATAGGACTCAAAATGGCGGCTGTACAATAGTTTCAGCAGCTTTTATAGCTGTTACATTAAGGATGTCGGCTATAAGACTCAAAATGACGGCTGTAGAACGGTTCCAGCAGCTTGCATAACTGTTATATACAAGAAGGCGGCTATAAGACTCGAAATGGCGGCTGTAGAACGGTAAAGAAAGACGGCTATAAGACTCAAAATTGCGGTTATATAAAGGATGGCGGGTATAACACTCATAATGGTGGCTGTAAAATGATTCCAGCAACCTGTGTTTCTGTCGTATAAAGGATGGCGGCTATAAGACTCAAAATGGCGGCTGTAGAACGGTTCCAGCAGCTGGCATAGCTGTTATTTAAAGAGAGACGGCAATAAGACTCAAAATTGCGGCTGGAGAATGGTTCTAGCAGCTTGTATAGCTGTTATAAAGGATGGCGGGTATAACACTCATAATGGTGGCTGTAAAATGATTCCAGCAACCTGTGCTTCTGTCGTATGAAGGATGGCGGCTATAAGACTCAAAATGGCGGCTGTAGAACGGTTCCAGCAGCTTGTATAGTTGTTATTTATAGAAAGACGGCTATAAGACTCAAAATTGCGGCTGGAGAATGGTTCTAGCAGCTTGTATATGTTATAAAAAGGATGGCGGCTATAAGACTCAAAATGGCGGCTGTAGAACGGTTCCAGCAGCTTGTATAGTTGTTATTTATAGAAAGACGGCTATAAGACTCAAAATTGCGGCTGGAGAATGGTTCTAGCAGCTTGTATATGTTATAAAAAAGATGGCGGCTATAAGACTCAAAATGGCGGCTGTAGAACGGTTCCAGCAGCTTGTATAGCTGTTATTTAAAGAAAGACGGCTATGAGACTCAAAATTGCGGTTGGAAAATGGTTCTAGCAGCTTGTATAGCTGTTATAAAAAGGATGGCGTGTTCAAGACTCAAAATGGCGGCTGTAGAACGGTTCCAGCAGCTTGAATAGCTGTTATATTAAGGATGACGGCTATAACACTCATAATGGCGACTGTAGAGTGATTCCAGCAACTTGTGTTTCTGTTATATAAAGGACGGTGGCTACAAGACTCAAAATGACGGCTTAATAACGGTTCCAGAAGCTTGTGAAGCTGTTATATAAAGGATGGCGTTCTTTAGGCTCAAAACGTCGGCTGTAAAATGACTTCAGCAGCTTGTGAAGCTGTTATATAAAGGATGGCGGGTATAACACTCATAATGGCGGCTGTAGATGATTCCAGCAACTTGTATAGCTGTCGTAGAAAGGATGGCGGCTACAAGACTCAAAATGGCAAATGGAGAATGGTTCTGGCTGCTTGGCGGCTGTAGAATAGAACCAGCAGCTTGTATAGCTGTTATACAAAAGATGGCGGCTATAAGAGTCAAAATGGCGGCTGTAGAACGCTTCCAGTAGCTTGCATATCTGTTATATAAAGAAAGCCGGCTATAAGACTCAAGATTGCGGCTAGAGAATGGTTCTAGCAGCTTGTATAGCTGTCATATAAAGGATGGCGGGTATAGGACTCAAAATGGCGGCAGTCCAATAGTTCCAGCAGCTTTTATAGCTGTTACATTAAGGATGTCGTCTATAAGACTCAAAATGGCGGCTGTAGAAAGGTTCCAGCAGCTTGCATAGCTGTTATATACAAGAAGGCGGCTATAAGACTCAAAATTGCGGCTGGAGAATAGTTCCAGCAACTTGAATTTCTGTTATAAAAAGGATTGTGGCTACACGACTTAAAATGACAGCTGTAGAATGGTTCCAGCAGCTTGTAAACCTGTTATCTAAATGGTGGCGGGTATAGGACTCAAAATGGCGGCTGGAGAATGGTTCTAGCAGCTTGTATAGCTGTTATAAAAGGGATGGCGGCTATAAGACTCAAAATGGCGGCTGTAGAACGGTTCCAGCAGCTTGTATAGCTGTTATTTAAAGAAAGACGGCTATAAGACTCAAAATTGCGGTTGGAGAATGGTTCTAGCAGCTTGTATAGCTGTCATATAAGAGATGGCGGGTATAGGACTCAAAATGGCGGCTGTACAATAGTTCCAGCAGCTTTTATAGCTGTTACATTAAGGATGTCGGCTATAAGACTCAAAATGGAGCTGTAGAATGATTCCAGCAGCTTTTATGGATACTATATAAAGGTTGGCATATATAAGATTCAAAATGGCGGATGTAGAATGGTTCCAGCAGTTTGTAAAGCTGTTATATAAAGAATGGCGGGTATAACACTCAAAATGGTGGCTGTAGAATGATTCCAGCAACTTGTATTTCTGTCGTATAAAGGATGGCGGCTATAAGACTCAAAATGGCGGCTGTAGAATAGTTCCAGCAACTTGAATTTCTGTTATAAAAAGGATTGTGGCTACACGACTTAAAATGACAGCTGTAGAATGGTTCCAGCAGCTTGTAAACCTGTTATCTAAATGGTGGCGGGTATAGGACTCAAAATGGCGGCTGTACAATAGTTTCAGCAGCTTTTATAGCTGTTACATTAAGGATGTCGGCTATAAGACTCAAAATGACGGCTGTAGAACGGTTCCAGCAGCTTGCATAACTGTTATATACAAGAAGGCGGCTATAAGACTCGAAATGGCGGCTGTAGAACGGTAAAGAAAGACGGCTATAAGACTCAAAATTGCGGCTGGAGAATGGTTCCAGCAGCTTGTAAAGCTGTTATATAAAGGATGGCGGGTATAACACTCATAATGGTGGCTGTAAAATGATTCCAGCAACCTGTGTTTCTGTCGTATAAAGGATGGCGGCTATAAGACTCAAAATGGCGGCTGTAGAACGGTTCCAGCAGCTGGTATAGCTGTTATTTAAAGAGAGACGGCTATAAGACTCAAAATTGCGGCTGGAGAATGGTTCTAGCAGCTTGTATAGCTGTTATAAAGGAGGCGGGTATAACACTCATAATGGTGGCTGTAAAATGATTCCAGCAACCTGTGTTTCTGTCGTATGAAGGATGGCGGCTATAACGGTTGTAGAACGGTTCCAGCAGCTTGTATAGTTGTTATTTATAGAAAGACGGCTATAAGACTCAAAATTGCGGCTGGAGAATGGTTCTAGCAGCTTGTATATGTTATAAAAAGGATGGCGGCTATAAGACTCAAAATGGCGGCTGTAGAACGGTTCCAGCAGCTTGTATAGCTGTTATTTAAAGAAAGACGGCTATGAGACTCAAAATTGCGGTTGGAAAATGGTTCTAGCAGCTTGTATAGCTGTTATAAAAAGGATGGCGTGTTCAAGACTCAAAATGGCGGCTGTAGAACGGTTCCAGCAGCTTGAATAGCTGTTATATTAAGGATGACGGCTATAACACTCATAATGGCGACTGTAGAGTGATTCCAGCAACTTGTGTTTCTGTTATATAAAGGACGGTGGCTACAAGACTCAAAATGACGGCTTAAGAACGGTTCCAGAAGCTTGTGAAGCTGTTATATAAAGGATGGCGTTCTTTAGGCTCAAAACGTCGGCTGTAAAATGACTTCAGCAGCTTGTGAATCTGTTATATAAAGGATGGCGGGTATAACACTCATAATGGGGGCTGTAGATGATTCCAGCAACTTGTATAGCTGTCGTAGAAAGGATGGCGGCTACAAGACTCAAAATGGCAAATGGAGAATGGTTCTGGCAGCTTGGCGGCTGTAGAATAGAATCAGCAGCTTGTATAGCTGTTATACAAAAGATGGCGGCTATAAGAGTCAAAATGGCGGCTGTAGAACGCTTCCAGTAGCTTGCATATCTGTTATATAAAGAAAGCCGGCTATAAGACTTAAGATTGCGGCTAGAGAATGGTTCTAGCAGCTTGTATAGCTGTCATATAAAGGATGGCGGGTATAGGACTCAAAATGGCGGCAGTCCGATAGTTCCAGCAGCTTTTATAGCTGTTACATTAAGGATGTCGTCTATAAGACTCAAAATGGCGGCTGTAGAACGGTTCCAGCAGCTTGCATAGCTGTTATATACAAGAAGGCGGCTATAAGACTCAAAATTGCGGCTGGAGAATAGTTCCAGCAACTTGAATTTCTGTTATAAAAAGGATTGTGGCTACACGACTTAAAATGACAGCTGTAGAATGGTTCCAGCAGCTTGTAAACCTGTTATCTAAATGGTGGCGGGTATAGGACTCAAAATGGCGGCTGGAGAATGGTTCTAGCAGCTTGTATAGCTGTTATAAAAGGGATGGCGGCTATAAGACTCAAAATGGCGGCTGTAGAACGGTTCCAGCAGCTTGTATAGCTGTTATTTAAAGAAAGACGGCTATAAGACTCAAAATTGCGGCTGGAGAATGGTTCTAGCAGCTTGTATAGCTGTCATATAAGAGATGGCGGGTATAGGACTCAAAATGGCGGCTGTACAATAGTTCCAGCAGCTTTTATAGCTGTTACATTAAGGATGTCGGCTATAAGACTCAAAATGGAGCTGTAGAATGATTCCAGCAGCTTTTATGGATACTATATAAAGGTTGGCATATATAAGATTCAAAATGGCGGATGTAGAATGGTTCCAGCAGTTTGTAAAGCTGTTATATAAAGAATGGCGGGTATAACACTCAAAATGGTGGCTGTAGAATGATTCCAGCAACTTGTATTTCTGTCGTATAAAGGATGGCGGCTATAAGACTCAAAATGGCGGCTCTAGAATAGTTCCAGCAACTTGAATTTCTGTTATAAAAAGGATTGTGGCTACACGACTTAAAATGACAGCTGTAGAATGGTTCCAGCAGCTTGTAAACCTGTTATCTAAATGGTGGCGGGTATAGGACTCAAAATGGCGGCTGTACAATAGTTTCAGCAGCTTTTATAGCTGTTACATTAAGGATGTCGGCTATAAGACTCAAAATGACGGCTGTAGAACGGTTCCAGCAGCTTGCATAACTGTTATATACAAGAAGGCGGCTATAAGACTCGAAATGGCGGCTGTAGAACGGTAAAGAAAGACGGCTATAAGACTCAAAATTGCGGCTGGAGAATGGTTCCAGCAGCTTGTAAAGCTGTTATATAAAGGATGGCGGGTATAACACTCATAATGGTGGCTGTAAAATGATTCCAGCAACCTGTGTTTCTGTCGTATAAAGGATGGCGGCTATAAGACTCAAAATGGCGGCTGTAGAACGGTTCCAGCAGCTGGTATAGCTATTATTTAAAGAGAGACGGCTATAAGACTCAAAATTGCGGCTGGAGAATGGTTCTAGCAGCTTGTATAGCTGTTATAAAAGGGATGGCGGCTATAAGACTCAAAATGGCGGCTCTAGAACGGTTCCAGCAGCTTGTATAGCTGTTATTTAAAGAAAGACGGCAATGAGACTCAAAATTGCGGTTGGAGAATGGTTCTAGCAGCTTGTATAGCTGTTATTAAAAGGATGGCGTGTTCAAGACTCAAAATGGCGGCTGTAGAACGGTTCCAGCAGCTTGAATAGCTGTTATATTAAGGATGACGGCTATAACACTCATAATGGCGACTGTAGAGTGATTCCAGCAACTTGTGTTTCTGTTACATAAAGGACGGTGGCTACAAGACTCAAAATGACGGCTTAAGAACGGTTCCAGAAGCTTGTGAAGCTGTTATATAAAGGATGCCGTTCTTTAGGCTCAAAACGTCGGCTGTAAAATGACTTCAGCAGCTTGTGAAGCTGTTATATAAAGGTTGGCGGGTATAACACTCATAATGGTGGCTGTAGATGATTCCAGCAACTTGTATAGCTGTCGTAGAAAGGATGGCGGCTACAAGACACAAAATGGCAAATGGAGAATGGTTCTGGCAGCTTGGCGGCTGTAGAATAGAACCAGCAGCTTGTATAGCTGTTATAGAAAAGATGGCGGCTATAAGAGTCAAAATGGCGGCTGTAGAACGCTTCCAGCACCTTGCATATCTGTTATATAAAGAAAGGCGGCTATAAGACTCAATATTGCGGCTGGAGAATGGTTCTAGCAGCTTGTATAGCTGTCATATAAAGGATGGCGGGTATAACACTCATAATGGTGGCTGTAAAATGATTCCAGCAACCTGTGTTTCTGTCGTATGAAGGATGGCGGCTATAACGGTTGTAGAACGGTTCCAGCAGCTTGTATAGTTGTTATTTATAGAAAGACGGCTATAAGACTCAAAATTGCGGCTGGAGAATGGTTCTAGCAGCTTGTATATGTTATAAAAAGGATGGCGGCTATAAGACTCAAAATGGCGGCTGTAGAACGGTTCCAGCAGCTTGTATAGCTGTTATTTAAAGAAAGACGGCAATGAGACTCAAAATTGCGGTTGGAGAATGGTTCTAGCAGCTTGTATAGCTGTTATTAAAAGGATGGCGTGTTCAAGACTCAAAATGGCGGCTGTAGAACGGTTCCAGCAGCTTGAATAGCTGTTATATTAAGGATGACGGCTATAACACTCATAATGGCGACTGTAGAGTGATTCCAGCAACTTGTGTTTCTGTTACATAAAGGACGGTGGCTACAAGACTCAAAATGACGGCTTAAGAACGGTTCCAGAAGCTTGTGAAGCTGTTATATAAAGGATGCCGTTCTTTAGGCTCAAAACGTCGGCTGTAAAATGACTTCAGCAGCTTGTGAAGCTGTTATATAAAGGTTGGCGGGTATAACACTCATAATGGCGGCTGTAGATGATTCCAGCAACTTGTAAAGCTGTCGTAGAAAGGATGGCGGCTACAAGACACAAAATGGCAAATGGAGAATGGTTCTGGCAGCTTGGCGGCTGTAGAATAGAACCAGCAGCTTGTATAGCTGTTATAGAAAAGATGGCGGCTATAAGAGTCAAAATGGCGGCTGTAGAACGCTTCCAGCACCTTGCATATCTGTTATATAAAGAAAGGCGGCTATAAGACTCAATATTGCGGCTGGAGAATGGTTCTAGCAGCTTGTATAGCTGTCATATAAAGGATGGCGGGTATAACACTCATAATGGTGGCTGTAAAATGATTCCAGCAACCTGTGTTTCTGTCGTATGAAGGATGGCGGCTATAACGGTTGTAGAACGGTTCCAGCAGCTTGTATAGTTGTTATTTATAGAAAGACGGCTATAAGACTCCAAATTGCGGCTGGAGAGTGGTTCTAGCAGCTTGTATATGTTATAAAAAGGATGGCGGCTATAAGACTCAAAATGGCGGCTGTAGAACGGTTCCAGCAGCTTGTATAGCTGTTATTTAAAGAAAGACGGCTATGAGACTCAAAATTGCGGTTGGAAAATGGTTCTAGCAGTTTGTATAGCTGTTATAAAAAGGATGGCGTGTTCAAGACTCAAAATGGCGGCTGTAGAACGGTTCCAGCAGCTTGAATAGCTGTTATATTAAGGATGACGGCTATAACACTCATAATGGCGACTATAGAGTGATTCCAGCAACTTGTGTTTCTGTTATATAAAGGACGGTGGCTACAAGACTCAAAATGACGGCTTAAGAACGGTTCCAGAAGCTTGTGAAGCTGTTATATAAAGGATGGCGTTCTTTAGGCTCAAAACGTCGGCTGTAAAATGACTTCAGCAGCTTGTGAATCTGTTATATAAAGGATGGCGGGTATAACACTCATAATGGCGGCTGTAGATGATTCCAGCAACTTGTATAGCTGTCGTAGAAAGTATGGCGGCTACAAGACTCAAAATGGCAAATGGAGAATGGTTCTGGCAGCTTGGCGGCTGTAGAATAGAACCAGCAGCTTGTATAGCTTTTATACAAAAGATGGCGGCTATAAGAGTCAAAATGGCGGCTGTAGAACGCTTCCAGTAGCTTGCATATCTGTTATATAAAGAAAGCCGGCTATAAGACTCAAGATTGCGGCTAGAGATGGTTCTAGCAGCTTGTATAGCTGTCATATAAAGGATGGCGGGTATAGGACTCAAAATGGCGGCAGTCCGATAGTTCCAGCAGCTTTTATAGCTGTTACATTAAGGATGTCGTCTATAAGACTCAAAATGGCGGCTGTAGAACGGTTCCAGCAGCTTGCATAGCTGTTATATACAAGAAGGCGGCTATAAGACTCAAAATTGCGGCTGGAGAATAGTTCCAGCAACTTGAATTTCTGTTATAAAAAGGATTGTGGCTACACGACTTAAAATGACAGCTGTAGAATGGTTCCAGCAGCTTGTAAACCTGTTATCTAAATGGTGGCGGGTATAGGACTCAAAATGGCGGCTGGAGAATGGTTCTAGCAGCTTGTATAGCTGTTATAAAAGGGATGGCGGCTATAAGACTCAAAATGGCGGCTGTAGAACGGTTCCAGCAGCTTGTATAGCTGTTATTTAAAGAAAGACGGCTATAAGACTCAAAATTGCGGCTGGAGAATGGTTCTAGCAGCTTGTATAGCTGTCATATAAGAGATGGCGGGTATAGGACTCAAAATGGCGGCTGTACAATAGTTCCAGCAGCTTTTATAGCTGTTACATTAAGGATGTCGGCTATAAGACTCAAAATGGAGCTGTAGAATGATTCCAGCAGCTTTTATGGATACTATATAAAGGTTGGCATATATAAAATTCAAAATGGCGGATGTAGAATGGTTCCAGCAGTTTGTAAAGCTGTTATATAAAGAATGGTGGGTATAACACTCAAAATGGTGGCTGTAGAATGATTCCAGCAACTTGTATTTCTGTCGTATAAAGGATGGCGGCTATAAGACTCAAAATGGCGGCTCTAGAATAGTTCCAGCAACTTGAATTTCTGTTATAAAAAGGATTGTGGCTACACGACTTAAAATGACAGCTGTAGAATGGTTCCAGCAGCTTGTAAACCTGTTATCTAAATGGTGGCGGGTATAGGACTCAAAATGGCGGCTGTACAATAGTTTCAGCAGCTTTTATAGCTGTTACATTAAGGATGTCGGCTATAAGACTCAAAATGACGGCTGTAGAACGGTTCCAGCAGCTTGCATAACTGTTATATACAAGAAGGCGGCTATAAGACTCGAAATGGCGGCTGTAGAACGGTAAAGAAAGACGGCTATAAGACTCAAAATTGCGGCTGGAGAATGGTTCCAGCAGCTTGTAAAGCTGTTATATAAAGGATGGCGGGTATAACACTCATAATGGTGGCTGTAAAATGATTCCAGCAACCTGTGTTTCTGTCGTATGAAGGATGGCGGCTATAAGACTCAAAATGGCGGCTGTAGAACGGTTCCAGCAGCTGGTATAGCTGTTATTTAAAGAGAGACGTCTATAAGACTCAAAATTGCGGCTGGAGAATGGTTCTAGCAGCTTGTATAGCTGTTATAAAAGGGATGGCGGCTATAAGACTCAAAATGGCGGCTGTAGAACGGTTCCAGCAGCTTGTATAGCTGTTATTTAAAGAAAGACGGCTATAAGACTCAAAATTGCGGCTGGAGAATGGTTCTAGCAGCTTGTATAGCTGTTATTAAAAGGATGGCGTGTTCAAGACTCAAAATGGCGGCTGTAGAACGGTTCCAGCAGCTTGAATAGCTGTTATATTAAGGATGACGGCTATAACACTCGTAATGGCGACTGTAGAGTGATTCCAGCAACTTGTGTTTCTGTTATATAAAGGACGATGGCTACAAGACTCAAAATGACGGCTTAAGAACGGTTCCAGAAGCTTGTGAAGCTGTTATATAAAGGATGTCGTTCTTTAGGCTCAAAACGTCGGCTGTAAAATGACTTCAGCAGCTTGTGAAGCTGTTATATAAAGGTTGGCGGGTATAACACTCATAATGGTGGCTGTAGATGATTCCAGCAACTTGTATAGCTGTCATAGAAAGGATGGCGGCTACAAGACACAAAATGGCAAATGGAGAATGGTTCTGGCAGCTTGGCGGCTGTAGAATAGAACCAGCAGCTTGTATAGCTGTTATAGAAAAGATGGCGGCTATAAGAGTCAAAATGGCGGCTGTAGAACGCTTCCAGCACCTTGCATATCTGTTATATAAAGAAAGGCGGCTATAAGACTCAATATTGCGGCTGGAGAATGGTTCTAGCAGCTTGTATAGCTGTCATATAAAGGATGGCGGGTATAGGACTCAAAATAGCGGCAGTCCAATAGTTCCAGCAGCTTTTATAGCTGTTACATTAAGGATGTCGTCTATAAGACTCAAAATGGTGGCTGTAGAACGGTTCCGGCAGCTTGCATAGCTGTTATATACAAGAAGGCGGCTATGAGACTCAAAATTGCGGCTGGAGAATGGTTCTAGCAGCTTGTATAGCTGTCATATAAGAGATGGCGGGTATAGGACTCAAAATGGCGGCTGTACAATAGTTCCAGCAGCTTTTATAGCTGTTACATTAAGGATGTCGGCTATAAGACTCAAAATGGCGGCTGTAGAACGGTTCCAGCAGCTTGCATAGCTGTTATATACAAAAAGGAGGCTATAAGACTCAAAATTGCGGCTGGAGAATGGTTCTAGCAGCTTGTATAGCTGTCATATAAAGGATGGCATACACTTTCACTCGTTGCATACGACGGACGTGTTTTTTTTTGCGCTTATCAAATTTTATTTGTTTCTCGTGATTAATAACTTTTCTTTAACTTTTAAACTCATTATCGGTTTAATTTTAACATTCGAATTGCATTTTCATTCCGTGATTTCTTTCTGTCGCTTTTGTGCTTTTTGTTTCAATATATGTACATAAATTTAACTTACAACAATTACTTGCATTAGCGGTGTTGTTGTTTTGCTAATCTCCTTTGATTTTGTGTCTTTACCGTTTTAACTAACTATCGCGCTCTTGCGTACAAATTGTTGTTGCATGTGTTCAATTTGACGCGCTCTCCCGCTCTTTCCTATTCTTGTTTGATTTGCGCTCTCGTCTTTTGCCTACCCGCGACTCTGTGATACGTGTTTTTGTTTTTGTGTATTTTGGTAATTTCTTTAGTTGTGAAGGCTTACTCTGCACATTAACCCTTGTGTCAGAACTGGTCAGTATATTCTTATACACAGATTTTTAACCTTTAGAATTTTTATTTTTTTGTATATCCTTTTTTAATTAAATTAATTAATTTTTGATAAAATGGTTGTCTGCTCAAAAAATAATTGCATAGTTGCCACTAATGCGGTTGACTCCCATGATTATATTCTTTGTTGGCTGTGTGACAATGCGGTTCACGTTAAGTGTGCAGGTTACACAGGCAGAATCAAGGAGTCTATTGCTAAAGGCGGTGGCTTAAAATATGGATGTGATGCTTGCCGGGAGGTCGAGAATGAGATGCGCTCTTTCATGAGGCGGACTAGAGATAGTTTTGACACTTTAAGGGCAGGTTTTAATAAACTCCAAGCGGAGTTTACTGCGGTGGAGACTCAGTTCAGGAGTTTATCGCTTATGAATGAGTCTCCGAAACGTAAAAGGACCAGTCCTTGGGGTGTTTCAGTATCTGTAGATCCGCCAGCGTCTCTTATCGTCCCCGACCGGTCTCATGCACCGTCCACTCCTAATGTACAGCAGTTGATATCGTTTAAGAGCCCGGTTGTGAATGCTATTAGTAAGGAATTACCGGTATCACCTGGGAATGATCTCTTAAAATCGATGCCTATTGTAGTGTCCGATGTGTCCGGGCAATTACCCATTCCAATGGAAATTGCCGATAGTTCTAAAAGTATCGAGGGCCCCGTAAACAAGTTGACTGCTGCAGTGGGTGACTCTTCCAACGTTACTGCTACGGCTGACGCTTCGGGACCGCGGCCTCTCGTTGGCATACCACCAAAGAAATATATATTTGTTTCTAGGCTAGACCCTGTTGACACATCTGATGATGTAATAGCCTATATTCGGAAGAAAGTTAACGTCTCGAATATTGCGGTGGAGAAGTTTAAATTTTCTTATTCTCGGGACATTTCGTCCTTTATAATTAGTGTTTCTGCTAATATCTTTGACACTATATGTCGAGAAGATTTTTGGCCGAAACATATAATAGTTAAGGAATATACTGTAAAAAGAAAAATCGGCAACCGATTCGCTTGCCAACAACAACAACTAATACTATTCCTGCCACATCAGCATCTGCTGGTGTGTCAAAAAACTAGCTTCGTCCCTTAACCTGGGTTACCAGAACGTTAGAGGACTGAAATCCAAACTTCCTAATCTCTATGTAGATAGTCTTTCTTTTGAGCATAACATTCTAGCTTTTACAGAGACGTGGCTAAAACCTGATATTGCTGATGCATCGGTGTTTTCCACAAACTTTTCCATATTCAGACGTGACCGGATTTCTCGCATAGGTGGTGGCGTTCTGATAGCTGTTGATGCTGCTTTATCATCTGAAATGATTCAATTTTCTAGTACACAGGAGATTGAGTTTGTCGGTGTTAAAGTAAATTTTAAATCTTTTAATGCTTTCATTACTTGTTCCTGTATTCCACAATTGTCAGACACGGTGGTATATTTAAATCATTTAGAGGCAATTCAGTTTGTCTCCTCTTTAGTTTCCAGTCAAGACATGCTCATAGTTGTAGGTGATTTTAATTTACCCGCTTTAGCATGGTCACTAACAGATGAATCTACCACGTTGCTGCCCTCTTTGTCACATGACTTTATTGATGGCCTTCTAGGCTTATCTTTATCCCAAGTCAATCCTGTCTTAAATTCTAATGGAAAATCGTTAGATCTTATTTTTGTATTGGATTCTTCTTACTGTGAGGTTTCTAGGATCGAACCATTTGTTCTTCCAGAAGACAAATTTCATCCTACATTGAATTTAAAAATTGATCTGCCCTTGCTTTCACCATTACTTGGTTCAAATCAGTTACCTCTAACTAGGTGCTTTCGTAAGACTGACTTTGTCAGCCTTAATGAAAACATTACTACTACCGATTGGTCTTATCTGTACAATTGTAGAGATATGAACTCAGCTATTCGCTTCTTTTATGATACTCTGAATTCACTCTTTGATATTTGTGTGCCTCTTGGTAGGCAGGAGCGGCTTAACAAACCTCCCTGGTTCTCTCGTGAGTTATCCAATTTGAAAAATGTGAAGACACGATATTATAAGAAGTTTCAAAAAACACGTCGTTCATCAGATTATGCTCTTTATACAGTCGCTCGTTCAAAGTTCATGATGCTTAATACACAATGCTATAAGAATTATCTTCAGCGGTGTAAGCTTCAGTTTTCTTCTGACCCTAAACAAATTTATAATTTTGTCAATTCTAAACGTAAGACCTCTGTGCACCCATCTTTTTTGTCTTTTCAAAATAAAAAAGCGAGCACTGATCAGGCAATTGCCGATATGTTTGCGAGTTTTTTCAAAACAACTTATTCCTCAACGGAATACCGAGCAAGTCCATATCCTTATCATTTAGAAAAGGCTAATTGCATTTTCAATCCAGTGTTTGATGAAAGTTCTATTCTTAGCGAACTTAAATTAGTTAAACCTGTTTATTCTCCGGGGCCAGATGGTCTTCCTGGATGTGTACTCAGGTTCTGTGCAAACGCATTATGTAAACCCATTTTAAAATTGTTCCGACTGTCTGTCGAATCTTCCTCTTTTCCATCTATTTGGAAGGAGTCGTATATCATTCCTCTGCATAAAAATGGCAAAAAGTCCGAAGCCTCTAACTATAGGGGTATCTCAAAATTGTCCGCTATTCCGAAAGCTTTTGAGAAAATTATAACTTCTCAATTGCAACATTTTTGCAGCTCTATTATTTCGCCATCCCAACATGGGTTTGTGAAACTTAGATCTACAACCACTAACCTTTTAGAATTTACATCAATAATTAATCACTGACTTCAGCAAAGCCTTTGATTCCGTTAATCATACCCTATTACTTTCTAAGCTGAGCGACATTGAGTTTCCACCCCTTTTCCTTTCTTGGGTTCGAGAATATTTAACAAATAGAAAACAGAAGGTACTTTTTAAATCTTCTTTTTCAGATTCCATTCCTGTGACTCTGGTGTACCTCAAGGTAGTCATCTTGGCCCTCTGCTTTTCACACTGTTCATTAACGATCTTCCCTCAGTCATTGTTCATTCGCGTGTGCTTATGTATGCTGACGATGTCAAGCTTTGTCTTACTTATAAAGATATAGATTCATTTAGTCGGCTACAAGCTGATCTTAAAAACTTTCAATCCTGGTGCCAGTTTAATTTACTAAATCTTAACACTACCAAATGTAAGGTAATGACTTTTTTTCGTAACTCTCCTCAACTGGTCACTTATTTTCTAAACAACAGTCCTTTAGAACGTCTAAATTATAATATTAATGATTTGGGCGTACTTATGGACCATAAGTTAAATTTTAACACCCATATTTCCACCACGGTCGCAAAGGCCATGAGTGTCCTGGGTTTCATTAAAAGATGGTCAAAAGAATTTGATGACCCCTATACAACTAAGGTTCTTTTTACTTCGCTTGTCCGTCCTATTTTAGAGTATGGATCTTGCATTTGGTCACCTCAATATGAGTCGCACCAGATTCGACTTGAATCCGTTCAAAAGCAGTTCTTGCTATTTGCTCTTCGTGGCTTAAGCTGGGATCGCAATGTCAATTTGCCTTCGTATTCTAGCAGACTTCTCTTGATTAACCTTCCTTCCCTAACTAACCGTAGAATTATGCTTGGTGTCATTTTTATGCACAAGCTCCTAATTGGTGATATCGACTCGCCTGAGTTATTAGCTCAGGTAAATCTGTCGGTACCATGTAGACGGAGTAGACATCCTTTGATTCCTTTATCCCTAAGTCGTTGTTCTTCTAACTATGCCCTGTATGAACCTTTTAGGGTCCTCTGCTCTGATTACAACCTTCTATTCCCTGTAATCGGTTCAGAGTTTTCTATTAACATGATTAAAACTTCTATCCTATCCCATTTAGTTAATAGATAGCTATAGTATTATTTAGTTATTTGTTTGTCTGTTTTTTCTATTGTGTATTTGTCCACGCGATTCGTGCCGTGCGTTATACGGCTGCACCCCTCGGTCGGTCGGGTGGGCAGTCATCTGCTTGGGCTCGCGCGTAACAGGCTTTGTCCTGGTGTCGTAGGGGCCACTTGAACGTACTGCGCATAGTATCGTCAACGTCCGCTAAGACTCAAAATGGAGCTGTAGAATGATTCCAGCAGCTTTTATGGATACTATATAAAGGTTGGCGTATATAAGATTCAAAATGGCGGATGTAGAATGGTTCCAGCAGTTTGTAAAGCTGTTATATAAAGGATGGCGGGTATAACACTCAAAATGGTGGCTGTAGAATGATTCCAGCAACCTGTGTTTCTGTCGTATAAAGGATGGCGGCTATAAGACTCAAAATGGCGGCTGTAGAACGGTTCCCGCAGCTTGTATAGCTGTTATTTAAAGAAAGACGGCTATAAGACTCAAAATTGCGGCTGGAGAATGGTTCTAGCAGCTTGTATAGCTGTTATAAAAAGGATGGCGTGTTCAAGACTCAAAATGGCGGCTGGAGAATGGTTCTAGCAGCTTGTATAGCTGTCATATAAAGGATGGCGGGTATAGGACTCAAAATGGCGGCTGTAGAACGCTTCCAGCAGCGTGCATATCTGTTATATAAAGAAAGGCGGCTATAAGACTCAAGATTGCGGCTGGAGAATGGTTCTAGCAGCTTGTATAGCTGTCATATAAAGGATGGCGGGTATAGGACTCAAAATGGCGGCAGTCCAATAGTTCCAGCAGCTTTTATAGCTGTTACATTAAGGATGTCGTCTATAAGACTCAAAATGGCGGCTGTAGAACGGTTCCAGCAGCTTGCATAGCTGTTATATACAAAAAGGAGGCTATAAGACTCAAAATTGCGGCTGGAGAATGGTTCTAGCAGCTTGTATAGCTGTCATATAAAGGATGGCGGGTATAGGACTCAAAATGGCGGCTGTACAATAGTTCCAGCAGTTTTTATAGCTGTTACATTAAGGATGTCGGCTATAAGACTCAAAATGGAGCTGTAGAATGATTCCAGCAGCTTTTATGGATACTATATAAAGGTTGGCGTATATAAGATTCAAAATGGCGGATGTAGAATGGTTCCAGCAGTTTGTAAAGCTGTTATATAAAGGATGGCGGGTATAACACTCAAAATGGTGGCTGTAGAATGATTCCAGCAACCTGTGTTTCTGTCGTATAAAGGATGGCTGCTATAAGACTCAAAATGGCGGCTGTAGAACGGTTCCAGCAGCTTGTATAGCTGTTATTTAAAGAAAGACGGCTATAAGACTCAAGATTGCGGCTGGAGAATGGTTCTAGCAGCTTGCATAGCTGTTATATACAAGAAGGCGGCTATAAGACTCGAAATTGCTGCTGGAGAATGGTTCTAGCAGTTTGCGAAGCTGTTATATAAAGAATGGCGAGTATAAGACTCAAAATGACGGCTGTAAAATATTTCCAGCAACTTGTATTTCTGTTATAAAAAGGATGGTGGCTACAAGACTCAAAATGACGGCTGTAGAATGGTTCCAGCAGCTTGTAAAGCTGTTGTAGAAAGGATGGCGGCTACAAGACTCAAAATGGCAAATGGAGCATGGTTCTGGCAGCTTGGCGGTTGTAGAATAGAACCAGCAGCTTGTATAGCTGTTATAGAAAAGATGGCGGCTATAAGAGTCAAAATGGCGGCTGTAGAACGGTTCCAGCAGCTTGCATATCTGTTATATAAAGAAAGGCGGCTATAAGACTCAAAATTGCCGGGGAATGGTTCTAGCAGCTTGTATAGCTGTCATATAAAGGATGGCGGGTATAGGACTCAAAATGGCGGCTGTACAATAGTTCCAGCAGCTTTTATAGCTGTTACATTAAGGATGTCGGCTATAAGACTCAAAATAACGGCTGTAGCACGGTTCCAGCAGCTTGCATAGCTGTTATATACAAGAAGGCAGCTATAAGACTCAAAATTGCGGCTGGAGAATGGTTCTAGCAGCTTGTATAGCTGTCATATAAAAGATGGCGGGTATAGGACTCAAAATGGCGGCTGTCCAATAGTTCCAGCAGCTTTTATAGCTGTACCATTAAGGATGTCGGCTATAAGACTCAAAATGGCGGCTGTAGAACGGTTCCAGCAGCTTTTATAGCTGTTACATTAAGGATGTCGGCTATAAGACTCAAAATAACGGCTGTAGCACGGTTCCAGCAGCTTGCATAGCTGTTATATACAAGAAGGCAGCTATAAGACTCAAAATTGCGGCTGGAGAATGGTTCTAGCAGGTTGTATAGCTGTCATATAAAGGATGGCGGGTATAGGACTCAAAATGGCGGCTGTCCAATAGTTCCAGCAGCTTTTATAGCTGTACCATTAAGGATGTCGGCTATAAGACTCAAAATGGCGGCTGTAGAACGGTTCCAGCAGCTTGCATAACTGTTATATAAGGGATGGCGACTATAAAATTGAAAAAAATAGGTGTACAACGGTTCCATCATCTTGTATAGCTGTTATATAAGGGATGGCGGGTACATGACTCAAAATGGCGGGTGTAGAATGGTTCCAGCGGTTTGCAAAGCTGTTATATACAAGAAGGCGGATGTAAGACTCAAAATTGCGGCTGGAGAATGGTTCTAGCAGTTTGTATAGACAGCAGCTTTTATAGCTGTTACATTAAGGTTGTCGGCTATAAGACTTAAAATGACGGCCGTAGAATGGTTCCAGCAGCTTGTAAAACTGTTATATAAAGGATGGCGGCTATAAGACTCAAAATGGCAAATGGAGAATGGTTCCAGCAGCTTGGCGGTTGTAGAATGGTTCCAGCAGCTTGTAAAGCTGTTATATAAAGGATGGCGGGTATAACCCTCATAATGGCGGCTGCAGAATGATTCCAGCAACTTGTATTCCTGTCGTATAAAAAATAGCGGCTATAAGACTCATAATGGCGGCTGTAGAACGGTTCCAGCAGCTTGCATAGTTGTTATTTAAAGAAAGGCGGCTATAAGACTCAAAATTGCGGCTGGAGAATGGTTCTGGCAGGTTGTATAGCTGTCATTTAACGGATGTCGGCTATAAGACTCAAAATGGCGGTTGTGGAATGGTTCCAGCAGCTTGCTTAGCTGTTATATAAAGGATGGCGGGTATAAGACTCAAAATGGCGGGTGTATAATAGTTCCAGCAGCTTTTATAGCTGGTACATTAAGGATGTCGGCTATAAAAATGGCGGCTGTAGAATGGTTCTAGCAGCTTGCATAGCTGTTATATAAAGGATGGCGGCTATAAGACTCAAAATAGCAAATGGAGATCCAGCAGCTTGTATAGCTGTTATATAAAAGATGGCGGCTATAAGAGTCAAAATGGTGGCTGTAGAACGGTTCCAGCAGCTTGCAAAGTTGTTATATACAAGACGGCGGCTACAAGACTCAAAATGGCGGATAAAGAATGGTTCCAGCAGCTTGTAAAGCTGTTGTATAAAGGATGGCGAGTATGAGACTCAAAATGACGGCTGTACAAAAGTCTTACCAGCTTTTATAGCTGGTACATTAAGAATGTCGGCTATAAGACTCAAAATGGCGGCTGTGGAATGGTTCCAGCAGCTTGCTTAGCTGTTTTATAAAGGATGGCGGCTATAGGAGAATGGAGAATGGTTCTAGCAGCTTGGCGGCTGTAGAATAGATCCAGCAACTTGTATAGCTGTTATATAAAAGATGGCGGCTATAAGAGTCAAAATGGCGGCTGTAGAACTGTTCCAGCAGCTTGCATAGCTGTTATATAAAAAAAGGCGGCTATAAGACTCAAAATTGCGTCTGAAAAATGGTTCTAGCAGATTGTATAGTTGTCATATAAAGGATGGCGGGTATAGGACTCAAAATGGCGGCTGTACAATAGTTCCAGCAGCTTTTATAGCTGTTACATTTAGGATATCGGCTATAAGACTCAAAATGACGGCTGTAGAACGGTTCCAGCAGCTTGCATAGATGTTATATACAAGAAGGCGGCTGTAAGACTCAAAATTGCGGCTGGAGCAGTTTGTATAGACAGCAGCTTTTATAGCTGTTACATTAAGGTTGTCGGCTATAAGACTTAAAATGACGGCTGTAGAATGGTTCCAGCAGCTTGTAAAGCTGTTATATAAAAGATGGCGGCTATAAGAGTCAAAATGGCGGCTGTAGAACGCTTCCAGTAGCTTGCATAACTGTTATATAAAAAAAGGCGGCTATAAGACTCAAAATTGTGTCTGAAAAATGGTTCTAGCAGATTGTATAGCTGTCATATAAAGGATGGCGGGTATAGGACTCAAAATGGCGGCTGTACAATAGTTCCAGCAGCTTTAATAGCTGTTACATTTAGGATGTCGGCTATAAGACTCAAAATGACGGCTGTAGAACGGTTCCAGCAGCTTGCATAGATGTTATATACAAGAAGGCGGCTGTAAGACTCAAAATTGCGGCTGGAGCAGTTTGTATAGACAGCAGCTTTTATAGCTGTTACATTAAGGTTGTCGGCTATAAGACTTAAAATGACGGCTGTAGAATGGTTCCAGCAGCTTGTAAAGCTGTTATATAAAAGATGGCGGCTATAAGAGTCAAAATGGCGGCTGTAGAACGCTTCCAGTAGCTTGCATATCTGTTATATAAAGAAAGGCGGCTATAAGACTGAAGATTGCGTCTGGAGAATGGTTCTATCAGCTTGTATAGCTGTTATATAAAAGATGGCGGCTATAAAAGTCAAAATAGCAAATGGAGATCCAGCAGCTTGTATAGCTGTTATATAAAAGATGGCGGCTATAAGAGTCAAAATGGCGGCTGTAGAACGGTTCCAGCAGCTTGCATATCTGTTATATAAAGAAAGGCGGCTATAAGACTCAAAATTGCGGCTGGGGAATGGTTCTAGCAGCTTGTATAGCTGTCATATAAAGGATGGCGGGTATAGGACTCAAAATGGCGGCTGTACAATAGTTCCAGCAGCTTTTATAGCTGTTACATTAAGGATGTCGGCTAAAAGACTCAAAATAACTGCTGTAGCACGGTTCCAGCAGCTTGCATAGCTGTTATATACAAGAAGGCAGCTATAAGACTCAAAATTGCGGCTGGAGAATGGTTCTAGCAGGTTGTATAGCTGTCATATAAAGGATGGCGGGTATAGGACTCAAAATGGCGGCTGTCCAATAGTTCCAGCAGCTTTTATAGCTGTAACATTAAGGATGTCGGCTATAAGACTCAAAATGGCGGCTGTAGAACGGTTCCAGCAGCTTGCATAACTGTTATATAAGGGATGGCGACTATAAAATTGAAAAAATAGGTGTACAACGGTTCCATCATCTTGTATAGCTGTTATATAAAGGATGGCGGGTACAAGACTCAAAATGGCGGGTGTAGAATGGTTCCAGCGGTTTGCAAAGCTGTTATATACAAGAAGGCGGATGTAAGACTCAAAATTGCGGCTGGAGAATGGTTCTAGCAGTTTGTATAGACAGCAGCTTTTAAAGCTGTTACATTAAGGTTGTCGGCTATAAGACTTAAAATGACGGCCGTAGAATGGTTCCAGCAGCTTGTAAAACTGTTATATAAAGGATGGCGGCTATAAGACTCAAAATGGCAAATGGAGAATGGTTCCAGCAGCTTGGCGGTTGTAGAATGGTTCCAGCAGCTTGTAAAGCTGTTATATAAAGGATGGCGGGTATAACCCTCATAATGGCGGCTGCAGAATGATTCCAGAAACTTGTATTCCTGTCGTATAAAAAATAGCGGCTATAAGACTCATAATGGCGGCTGTAGAACGGTTCCAGCAGCTTGCATAGTTGTTATTTAAAGAAAGGCGGCTATAAGACTCAAAATTGCGGCTGGAGAATGGTTCTGGCAGGTTGTATAGCTGTCATTTAACGGATGTCGGCTATAAGACTCAAAATGGCGGTTGTGGAATGGTTCCAGCAGCTTGCTTAGCTGTTATATAAAGGATGGCGGGTATAACACTCAAAATGGCGGGTGTATAATAGTTCCAGCAGCTTTTATAGCTGGTACATTAAGGATGTCGGCTATAAAAATGGCGGCTGTAGAATGGTTCTAGCAGCTTGCATAGCTGTTATATAAAGGATGGCGGCTATAAGACTCAAAATAGCAAATGGAGATCCAGCAGCTTGTATAGCTGTTATATAAAAGATGGCGGCTATAAGAGTCAAAATGGCGGCTGTAGAACGGTTCCAGCAGCTTGCATAGTTGTTATTTAAAGAAAGGCGGCTATAAGACTCAAAATTGCGGCTGGAGAATGGTTCTGGCAGGTTGTATAGCTGTCATTTAACGGATGTCGGCTATAAGACTTAAAATGGCGGTTGTGGAATGGTTCCAGCAGCTTGCTTAGCTGTTATATAAAGGATGGCGGGTATAAGACTCAAAATGGCGGGTGTATAATAGTTCCAGCAGCTTTTATAGCTGGTACATTAAGGATGTCGGCTATAAAAATGGCGGCTGTAGAATGGTTCTAGCAGCTTGCATAGCTGTTATATAAAGGATGGCGGCTATAAGACTCAAAATAGCAAATGGAGATCCAGCAGCTTGTATAGCTGTTATATAAAAGATGGCGGCTATAAGAGTCAAAATGGCGGCTGTAGAACGGTTCCAGCAGCTTGCATATCTGTTATATAAAGAAAGGCGGCTATAAGACTCAAAATTGCGGCTGGGGAATGGTTCTAGCAGCTTGTATAGCTGTCATATAAAGGATGGCGGGTATAGGACTCAAAATGGCGGCTGTACAATAGTTCCAGCAGCTTTTATAGCTGTTACATTAAGGATGTCGGCTAAAAGACTCAAAATAACTGCTGTAGCACGGTTCCAGCAGCTTGCATAGCTGTTATATACAAGAAGGCAGCTATAAGACTCAAAATTGCGGCTGGAGAATGGTTCTAGCAGCTTGTATAGCTGTCATATAAAGGATGGCGGGTATAGGACTCAAAATGGCGGCTGTCCAATAGTTCCAGCAGCTTTTATAGCTGTAACATTAAGGATGTCGGCTATAAGACTCAAAATGGCGGCTGTAGAACGGTTCCAGCAGCTTGCATAACTGTTATATAAGGGATGGCGACTATAAAATTGAAAAAAATAGGTGTACAACGGTTCCATCATCTTGTATAGCTGTTATATAAAGGATGGCGGGTACAAGACTCAAAATGGCGGGTGTAGAATGGTTCCAGCGGTTTGCAAAGCTGTTATATACAAGAAGGCGGATGTAAGACTCAAAAGTGCGGCTGGAGAATGGTTCTAGCAGTTTGTATAGACAGCAGCTTTTAAAGCTGTTACATTAAGGTTGTCGGCTATAAGACTTAAAATGACGGCCGTAGAATGGTTCCAGCAGCTTGTAAAACTGTTATATAAAGGATGGCGGCTATAAGACTCAAAATGGCAAATGGAGAATGGTTCCAGCAGCTTGGCGGTTGTAGAATGGTTCCAGCAGCTTGTAAAGCTGTTATATAAAGGATGGCGGGTATAACCCTCATAATGGCGGCTGCAGAATGATTCCAGAAACTTGTATTCCTGTCGTATAAAAAATAGCGGCTATAAGACTCATAATGGCGGCTGTAGAACGGTTCCAGCAGCTTGCATAGTTGTTATTTAAAGAAAGGCGGCTATAAGACTCAAAATTGCGGCTGGAGAATGGTTCTGGCAGGTTGTATAGCTGTCATTTAACGGATGTCGGCTATAAGACTCAAAATGGCGGTTGTGGAATGGTTCCAGCAGCTTTTATAGCTGGTACATTAAGGATGTCGGCTATAAAAATGGCGGCTGTAGAATGGTTCTAGCAGCTTGCATAGCTGTTATATAAAGGATGGCGGCTATAAGACTCAAAATAGCAAATGGAGATCCAGCAGCTTGTATAGCTGTTATATAAAAGATGGCGGCTATAAGAGTCAAAATGGCGGCTGTAGAACGGTTCCAGCAGCTTGCATAGTTGTTATTTAAAGAAAGGCGGCTATAAGACTCAAAATTGCGGCTGGAGAATGGTTCTGGCAGGTTGTATAGCTGTCATTTAACGGATGTCGGCTATAAGACTTAAAATGGCGGTTGTGGAATGGTTCCAGCAGCTTGCTTAGCTGTTATATAAAGGATGGCGGGTATAAGACTCAAAATGGCGGGTGTATAATAGTTCCAGCAGCTTTTATAGCTGGTACATTAAGGATGTCGGCTATAAAAATGGCGGCTGTAGAATGGTTCTAGCAGCTTGCATAGCTGTTATATAAAGGATGGCGGCTATAAGACTCAAAATAGCAAATGGAGATCCAGCAGCTTGTATAGCTGTTATATAAAAGATGGCGGCTATAAGAGTCAAAATGGCGGCTGTAGAACGGTTCCAGCAGCTTGCAAAGTTGTTATATACAAGACGGCGGCTACAAGACTCAAAATGGCGGATAAAGAATGGTTCCAGCAGCTTGTAAAGCTGTTGTATAAAGGATGGCGAGTATAAGACTCAAAATGACGGCTGTACAAAAGTTTTACCAGCTTTTATAGCTGGTACATTAAGAATGTCGGCTATAAGACTCAAAATGGCGGCTGTGGAATGGTTCCAGCAGCTTGCTTAACTGTTTTATAAAGGATGGCGGCTATAGGAGAATGGAGAATGGTTCTAGCAGCTTGGCGGCTGTAGAATAGATCCAGCAACTTGTATAGCTGTTATATAAAAGATGGCGGCTATAAGAGTCAAAATGGCGGCTGTAGAACGGTTCCAGCAGCTTGCATAGCTGTTATATAAAAAAAAGCGGCTATAAGACTCAAAATTGCGTCTGAAAAATGGTTCTAGCAGATTGTATAGCTGTCATATAAAGGATGGCGGGTATAGGACTCAAAATGGCGGCTGTACAATAGTTCCAGCAGCTTTTATAGCTGTTACATTTAGGATGTCGGCTATAAGACTCAAAATGACGGCTGTAGAACGGTTCCAGCAGCTTGCATAGATGTTATATACAAGAAGGCGGCTGTAAGACTCAAAATTGCGGTTGGAGCAGTTTGTATAGACAGCAGCTTTTATAGCTGTTACATTAAGGTTGTCGGCTATAAGACTTAAAATGACGGCTGTAGAATGGTTCCAGCAGCTTGTAAAGCTGTTATATAAAAGATGGCGGCTATAAGAGTCAAAATGGCGGCTGTAGAACGCTTCCAGTAGCTTGCATAGCTGTTATATAAAAAAAGGCGGCTATAAGACTCAAAATTGTGTCTGAAAAATGGTTCTAGCAGATTGTATAGCTGTCATATAAAGGATGGCGGGTATAGGACTCAAAATGGCGGCTGTCCAATAGTTCCAGCAGCTTTTATAGCTGTACCATTAAGGATGTCGGCTATAAGACTCAAAATGGCGGCTGTAGAACGGTTCCAGCAGCTTGCATAACTGTTATATAAGGGATGGCGACTATAAAATTGAAAAAAATAGGTGTACAACGGTTCCATCATCTTGTATAGCTGTTATATAAAGGATGGCGGGTACAAGACTCAAAATGGCGGGTGTAGAATGGTTCCAGCGGTTTGCAAAGCTGTTATATACAAGAAGGCGGATGTAAGACTCAAAATTGCGGCTGGAGAATGGTTCTAGCAGTTTGTATAGACAGCAGCTTTTATAGCTGTTACATTAAGGTTGTCGGCTATAAGACTTAAAATGACGGCCGTAGAATGGTTCCAGCAGCTTGTAAAACTGTTATATAAAGGATGGCGGCTATAAGACTCAAAATGGCAAATGGAGAATGGTTCCAGCAGCTTGGCGGTTGTAGAATGGTTCCAGCAGCTTGTAAAGCTGTTATATAAAGGATGGCGGGTATAACCCTCATAATGGCGGCTGCAGAATGATTCCAGCAACTTGTATTCCTGTCGTATAAAAAATAGCGGCTATAAGACTCATAATGGCGGCTGTAGAACTGTTCCAGCAGCTTGCATAGTTGTTATTTAAAGAAAGGCGGCTATAAGACTCAAAATTGCGGCTGGAGAATGGTTCTGGCAGGTTGTATAGCTGTCATTTAACGGATGTCGGCTATAAGACTTAAAATGGCGGTTGTGGAATGGTTCCAGCAGCTTGCTTAGCTGTTATATAAAGGATGGCGGGTATAAGACTCAAAATGGCGGGTGAATAATAGTTCCAGCAGCTTTTATAGCTGTTACATTAAGGATGTCGGCTATAAAAATGGCGGCTGTAGAATGGTTCTAGCAGCTTGCATAGCTGTTATATAAAGGATGGCGGCTATGAGACTCAAAATAGCAAATGGAGATCCAGCAGCTTGTATAGCTCTTATATAAAAGATGGCGGCTATAAGAGTCAAAATGGCGGCTGTAGAACGGTTCCAGCAGCTTGCAAAGTTGTTATATACAAGACGGCGGCTACAAGACTCAAAATGGCGGATAAAGAATGGTTCCAGCAGCTTGTAAAGCTGTCATATAAAGGATGGCGGGTATAGGACTCAAAATGGCGGCTGTACAATAGTTCCAGCAGCTTTTATAGCTGTTACATTTAGGATGTCGGCTATAAGACTCAAAATGACGGCTGTAGAACGGTTCCAGCAGCTTGCATAGATGTTATATACAAGAAGGCGGATGTAAGACTCAAAATTGCGGCTGGAGCAGTTTGTATAGACAGCAGCTTTTATAGCTGTTACATTAAGGTTGTCGGCTATAAGACTTAAAATGACGGCTGTAGAATGGTTCCAGCAGCTTGTAAAGCTGTTATATAAAAGATGGCGGCTATAAGAGTCAAAATGGCGGCTGTAGAACGCTTCCAGTAGCTTGCATAGCTGTTATATAAAAAAGGCGGCTATAAGACTCAAAATTGTGTCTGAAAAATGGTTCTAGCAGATTGTATAGCTGTCATATAAAGGATGGCGGGTATAGGACTCAAAATGGCGGCTGCACAATAGTTCCAGCAGCTTTAATAGCTGTTACATTTAGGATGTCGGCTATAAGACTCAAAATGACGGCTTTAGAACGGTTCCAGCAGCTTGCATAGATGTTATATACAAGAAGGCGGCTGTAAGACTCAAAATTGCGGCTGGAGCAGTTTGTATAGACAGCAGCTTTCATAGCTGTTACATTAAGGTTGTCGGCTATAAGACTTAAAATGACGGCTGTAGAATGGTTCCAGCAGCTTGTAAAGCTGTTATATAAAAGATGGCGGCTATAAGAGTCAAAATGGCGGCTGTAGAACGCTTCCAGTAGCTTGCATATCTGTTATATAAAGAAAGGCGGCTATAAGACTCAAGATTGCGGCTGTAGAATGGTTCTAGCAGCTTGTATAGCTGTTATATAAAAGATGGCGGCTATAAAAGTCAAAATAGCAAATGGAGATCCAGCAGCTTGTATAGCTGTTATATAAAAGATGGCGGCTATAAGAGTCAAAATGGCGGCTGCAGAACGGTTCCAGCAGCTTGCATAGCTGTTATATAAAAAAAGGCGGCTGTAAGACTCAAAATTGCGGCTGGAGCAGTTTGTATAGACAGCAGCTTTTATAGCTGTTACATTAAGGTTGTCGGCTATAAGACTTAAAATGACGGCTGTAGAATGGTTCCAGCAGCTTGTAAAGCTGTTATATAAAGGATGGCGGCTATAAGACTCAAAATGGCAATGGAGAATGGTTCCAGCAGCTTGGCGGCTGTAGATTGGTTCCAGCAGCTTGTAAAGCTGTTATATAAAGGATGGCGGGTATAACGCTCATAATGGCGGCTGCAAAATAATTCCAGCAACTTGTATTTCTGTCGTATAAAGGATGGCGGCTATAAGACTCAAAATGGCGGCTATAGAACGCTTCCAGTAGCTTGCATATCTGTTATATAAAGAAAGGCGGCTATAAGACTCAAGATTGCGGCTGGAGAATGGTTCTAGCAGCTTGTATAGCTGTCATATAAAGGATGGCGGGTATAGGACTCAAAATGGCGGCAGTCCAATAGTTCCAGCAGCTTTTATAGCTGTTACATTAAGGATGTCGTCTATAAGACTCAAAATGGCGGCTGTAGAACGGTTCTAGCAGCTTGCATAGCTGTTATATACAAGAAGGCGGCTATAAGACTCAAAATTGCGGCTGGAGAATGGTTCTAGCAGCTTGTATAGCTGTCATGTAAGAAATGGCGGACTCAAAATGGCGGCTGTACAATATTTCCAGCAGCTTTTATAGCTGTTACATTAAGGATGTCGGCTATAAGACTCAAAATGGCGGCTGTAGAACGGTTCCAGCAGCTTGCATAGCTGTTATATACAAGAAGGAGGCTATAAGACTCAAAATTGCGGCTGGAGAATGGTTCTAGCAGCTTGTATAGCTGTCATATAAAGGATGGCGGGTATAGGACTCAAAATGGCGGCTGTACAATAGTTCCAGCAGCTTTTATAGCTGTTACATTAAGGATGTCGGCTATAAGACTCAAAATGGAGCTGTAGAATGATTCCAGCAGCTTTTATGGATACTATATAAAGGTTGGCGTATATAAGATTCAAAATGGCAAATGTAGAATGGTTCCAGCAGTTTGTAACGCTGTTATATAAAGAATGGCGGGTATAACACTCAAAATGGTGGCTGTAGAATGATTCCAGCAACTTGTATTTCTGTTGTATAAAGGATGGCGGCTATAAGACTCAAAATGGCGGCTGTAGAATAGTTCCAGCAACTTGAATTTCTGTTATAAAAAGGATTGTGGCTACACGACTTAAAATGACAGCTGTAGAATGGTTCCAGCAGCTTGTAAACCTGTTATCTAAATAATGGCGGGTATAGGACTCAAAATGGCGGCTGTACAATAGTTTCATCAGCTTTTATAGCTGTTACATTAAGGATGTCGGCTATAAGACTCGAAAAGGCGGCTGTAGAACGGTAAAGAAAGACGGCTATAAGACTCAAAATTGCGGCTGGAGAATGGTTCCAGCAGCTTGTAAAGCTGTTATATAAAGGATGGCGGGTATAACACTCATAATGGTGGCTGTAAAATGATTCCAGCAACCTGTGTTTCTGTCGTATAAAGGATGGCGGCTATAAGACTCAAAATGGCGGCTGTAGAACGGTTCCAGCAGCTCGTATAGCTGTTATTTAAAGAAAGACGGCTATAAGACTCAAAATTGCGGCTGGAGAATGCAGCATAGCTGTTATAAAGAGGATGGCGGCTATAAGACTCAAAATGGCGGCTGTAGAACGGTTCCAGCAGCTTGTATAGCTGTTATTTAAAGAAAGACGGCTATAAGACTCAAAATTGCGGCTGGAGAATGGTTCTAGCAGCTTGTATAGCTGTCATATAAAGGATGGCGGGTATAGGACTCAAAATAGCGGCAGTCCAATAGTTCCAGCAGCTTTTATAGCTGTTACATTATGGATGTCGTCTATAAGACTCAAAATGGCGGCTGTAGAACGGTTCCAGCAGCTTGCATAGCTGTTATATACAAGAAGGCGGCTATAAGACTCAAAATTGCGTCTGGAGAATGGTTCTAGCAGCTTGTATAGCTGTCATATAAGAGATGGCGGGTATAGGACTCAAAATGGCGGCTGTACAACAGTTTCAGCAGCTTTTATAGCTGTTACATTAAGGATGTCGGCTATAAGACTCAAAATGGCGGCTGTAGAACGGTTCCAGCAGCTTGCATAGCTGTTATATACAATAAGGAGGCTATAAGACTCAAAATTGCGGCTGGAGAATGGTTCTAGCAGCTTGTATAGCTGTCATATAAAGGATGGCGGGTATAGGACTCAAAATGGCGGCTGTACAATAATTCCAGCAGCTTTTATAGCTGTTACATTAAGGATGTCGGCTATAAGACTCAAAATGGAGCTGTAGAATGATTCCAGCAGCTTTTATGGATACTATATAAAGGTTGGCGTATATAAGATTCAAAATGGAGGACGTAGAATGGTTCCAGCAGTTTGTAAAGCTGTTATATAAAGGATGGCGGGTATAACACTCAAAATGGTGGCTGTAGAATGATTCCAGCAACCTGTGTTTCTGTCGTATAAAGGATGGCGGCTATAAGACTCAAAATGGCGGCTGTAGAACGGTTCCAGCAGCTTGTATAGCTGTTATTTAAAGAAAGACGGCTATAAGACTCAAAATTGCGGCTGGAGAATGGTTCTAGCAGCTTGTATAACTGTTATAAAAAAGATGGCGGCTATAAGACTCAAAATGGCGGTTGTGGAATGGTTCCAGCAGCTTGCTTAGCTGTTATATAAAGGATGGCGGGTATAAGACTCAAAATGGCGGGTGTATAATAGTTCCAGCAGCTTTTATAGCTGTTACATTAAGGATGTCGGCTATAAGACTCAAAATGGCGGCTGTAGAATAGATCCAGCAACTTGTATAGCTGTTATATAAAGGATGGCGGCTATAAGACTCAAAATGGCGGCTGTAGAACGGTTCCAGCAGCTTGTATAGCTGTTATTTAAAGAAAGACGGCTATAAGACTCAAAATTGCGGCTGGAGAATGGTTCTAGCAGCTTGTATAACTGTTATAAAAAAGATGGCGGCTATAAGACTCAAAATGGCGGTTGTGGAATGGTTCCAGCAGCTTGCTTAGCTGTTATATAAAGGATGGCGGGTATAAGACTCAAAATGGCGGGTGTATAATAGTTCCAGCAGCTTTTATAGCTGTTACATTAAGGATGTCGGCTATAAGACTCAAAATGGCGGCTGTAGAATAGTTCCAGCCGCTTGCATAGCTGTTATATAAAAAAAGGCGGCTATAAGACTCAAAATTGCGTCTGAAAAATGGTTCTAGCAGATTGTATAGCTGTCATATAAAGGATGGCGGGTATAGGACTCAAAATGGCGGCTGTACAATAGTTCCAGCAGCTTTTATAGCTGTTACATTTAGGATGTCGGCTATAAGACTCAAAATGACGGCTGTAGAACGGTTCCAGCAGCTTGCATAGATGTTATATACAAGAAGGCGGCTGTAAGACTCAAAATTGCGGCTGGAGCAGTTTGTATAGACAGCAGCTTTTATAGCTGTTACATTAAGGTTGTCGGCTATAAGACTTAAAATGACGACTGTAGAATGGTTCCAGCAGCTTGTAAAGCTGTTATATAAAGGATGGCGGCTATAAGACTCAAAATGGCAAATGGAGAATGGTTCCAGCAGCTTGGCGGCTGTAGATTGGTTCCAGCAGCTTGTAAAGCTGTTATATAAAGGATGGCGGGTATAACGCTCATAATGGCGGCTGCAAAATAATTCCAGCAACTTGTATTTCTGTCGTATAAAGGATGGCGGCTATAAGACTCAAAATGGCGGCTGTAGAACGCTTCCAGTAGCTTGCATATCTGTTATATAAAGAAAGGCGGCTATAAGACTCAAGATTGCGGCTGGAGAATGGTTCTAGCAGCTTGTGTAGCTGTCATATAAAGGATGGCGGGTATAGGACTCAAAATGGCGGCAGTCCAATAGTTCCAGCAGCTTTTATAGCTGTTACATTAAGGATGTCGTCTATAAGACTCAAAATGGCGGCTGTAGAACGGTTCCAGCAGCTTGCATAGCGGCTATAAGACTCAAAATTGCGGCTGGAGAATGGTTCTAGCAGCTTGTATAGCTGTCATATAAAGGATGGCGGGTATAGGACTCAAAATGGCGGCTGTACAATAGTTCCAGCAGCTTTTATAGCTGTTACATTAAGGATGTCGGCTATAATACTCAAAATGGAGCTGTAGAATGATTCCAGCAGCTTTTATGGATACTATGTAAAGGTTGGCGTATATAAGAATCAAAATGGCGGATGTAGAATGGTTCCAGCAGTTTGTAACGCTGTTATATAAAGAATGGCGGGTATAACACTCAAAATGGTGGCTGTAGAATGATTCCAGCAACTTGTATTTCTATCGTATAAAGGATGGCGGCTATAAGACTCAAAATGGCGGCTGTAGAATAGTTCCAGCAACTTGAATTTCTGTTATAAAAAGGATTGTGGCTACACGACTTAAAATGACAGCTGTAGAATGGTTCCAGCAGCTTGTAAACCTGTTATCTAAATGGTGGCGGGTATAGGACTCAAAATGGCAGCTGTACAATAGTTTCAGCAGCTTTTATAGCTGTTACATTAAGGATGACGGCTATAAGACTCAAAATGACGGCTGTAGAACGGTTCCAGCAGCTTGCATAACTGTTATATACAAGAAGGCGGCTATAAGACTCGAAATGGCGGCTGTAGAACGGTAAAGAAAGACGGCTATAAGACTCAAAATTGCGGCTGGAGAATGGTTCCAGCAGCTTGTAAAGCTATTATATAAAGGATGGCGGGTATAACACTCATAATGGTGGCTGTAAAATGATTCCAGCAACCTGTGTTTCTGTCGTATAAAGGATGGCGGCTATAAGACTCAAAATGGCGGCTGTAGAACGGTTCCAGCAGCTTGTATAGCTGTTATTTAAAGAAAGACGGCTATAAGACTCAAAATTGCGGCTGGAGAATGGTTCTAGCAGCTTGTATAGCTGTTATAAAAAGGATGGCGGCTATAAGACTCAAAATGGCGGCTGTAGAACGGTTCCAGCAGCTTGTATAGCTGTTATTTAAAGAAAGACGGCTATAAGACTCAAAATTGCGGCTGTAGAACGGTTCCAGCAGCTTGTATAGCTGTTATTTAAAGAAAGACGGCTATAAGACTCAAAATTGCGGCTGGAGAATGGTTCTAGCAGCTTGTATAGCTGTTATAAAAAGGATGGCGGCTATAAGACTCAAAATGGCGGCTGTAGAACGGTTCCAGCAGCTTGTATAGCTGTTATTTAAAGAAAGACGGCTATAAGACTCAAAATGGCGGCTGTAGAACGGTTCCAGCAGCTTGTATAGCTGTTATTTAAAGAAAGACGGCTATAAGACTCAAAATTGCGGCTGTAGAACGGTTCCAGCAGCTTGTATAGCTGTTATTTAAAGAAAGACGGCTATAAGACTCAAAATTGCGGCTGGAGAATGGTTCTAGCAGCTTGTATAGCTGTTATAAAAAGGATGGCGGCTATAAGACTCAAAATGGCGGCTGTAGAACGGTTCCAGCAGCTTGTATAGCTGTTATTTAAAGAAAGACGGCTATAAGACTCAAAATTGCGGCTGGAGAATGGTTCCAGCAGCTTGTAAAGCTGTTATATAAAGGATGGCGGGTATAACACTCATAATGGTGGCTGTAAAATGATTCCAGCAACCTGTGTTTCTGTCGTATAAAGGATGGAGGCTATAAGACTCAAAACGGCGGCTGTAGAACGGTTCCTGCAGCTTGTATAGCTGTTATTTAAAGAAAGACGGCTATAAGACTCAAAATTGCGGCTGGAGAATGGTTCTAGCAGCTTGCATAGCTGTTATAAAAAGGATGGCGGCTATAAGACTCAAAATGGCGGCTGTAGAACGGTTCCAGCAGCTTGTATAGCTGTTATTTAAAGAAAGACGGCTATAAGACTCAAAATTGCGGTTGGAGAATGGTTTTAGCAGCTTGTATAGCTGTTATAAAAAGGATGGCGTGTTCAAGACTCAAAATGGCGGCTGTAGAACGGTTCCAGCAGCTTGAATAGCTGTTATATTAAGGATGACGGCTATAAGACTCAAAATTGCGGTTGGAGAATGGTTCTAGCAGCTTGTATAGCTGTTATAAAAGGATGGCGTGTTCAAGACTCAAAATGGCGGCTGTAGAACGGTTCCAGCAGCTTGAATAGCTGTTATATTAAGGATGACGGCTATAACACTCATAATGGCGACTGTAGAGTGATTCCAGCAACTTGTGTTTCTGTTATATAAAGGACGGTGGCTACAAAACTCAAAATGACGGCTTAAGAACGGTTCCAGAAGCTTGTGAAGCTGTTATATAAAGGATGCCGTTCTTTAGGCTCAAAACGTCGGCTGTAAAATGACTTCAGCAGCTTGTGAAGCTGTTATATAAAGGATGGCGGGTATAACACTCATAATGGCGGCTGTAGATGATACCAGCAACTTGTATAGCTGTCGTAGACAGGATGGCGGCTACAAGACTCAAAATGGCAAATGGAGAATGGTTCTGGCAGCTTGGCGGCTGTAGAATAGAACCAGCAGCTTGTATAGCTGCTATACAAAAGATGGCGGCTATAAGAGTCAAAATGGCGGCTGTAGGACGCTTCCAGCAGCTTGCATATCTGTTATATAAAGAAAGGCGGCTATAAGACTCAATATTGCGGCTGGAGAATGGTTCTAGCAGCTTGTATAGCTGTCATATAAAGGATGGCGGCTATAGGACTCAAAATGGCGGCTGTAGAACGGTTCCAGCAGCTTGTATAGCTGTTATTTAAAGAAAGACGGCTATAAGACTCAAAATTGCGGCTGTAGAACGGTTCCAGCAGCTTGTATAGCTGTTATTTAAAGAAAGACGGCTATAAGACTCAAAATTGCGGCTGGAGAATGGTTCTAGCAGCTTGTATAGCTGTTATAAAAAGGATGGCGGCTATAAGACTCAAAATGGCGGCTGTAGAACGGTTCCAGCAGATTGTATAGCTGTTATTTAAAGAAAGACGGCTATAAGACTCAAAATGGCGGCTGTAGAACGGTTCCAGCAGCTTGTATAGCTGTTATTTAAAGAAAGACGGCTATAAGACTCAAAATTGCGGCTGTAGAACGGTTCCAGCAGCTTGTATAGCTGTTATTTAAAGAAAGACGGCTATAAGACTCAAAATTGCGGCTGGAGAATGGTTCTAGCAGCTTGTATAGCTGTTATAAAAAGGATGGCGGCTATAAGACTCAAAATGGCGGCTGTAGAACGGTTCCAGCAGCTTGTATAGCTGTTATTTAAAGAAAGACGGCTATAAGACTCAAAATTGCGGCTGGAGAATGGTTCCAGCAGCTTGTAAAGCTGTTATATAAAGGATGGCGGGTATAACACTCATAATGGTGGCTGTAAAATGATTCCAGCAACCTGTGTTTCTGTCGTATAAAGGATGGAGGCTATAAGACTCAAAACGGCGGCTGTAGAACGGTTCCTGCAGCTTGTATAGCTGTTATTTAAAGAAAGACGGCTATAAGACTCAAAATTGCGGCTGGAGAATGGTTCTAGCAGCTTGCATAGCTGTTATAAAAAGGATGGCGGCTATAAGACTCAAAATGGCGGCTGTAGAACGGTTCCAGCAGCTTGTATAGCTGTTATTTAAAGAAAGACGGCTATAAGACTCAAAATTGCGGTTGGAGAATGGTTCTAGCAGCTTGTATAGCTGTTATAAAAAGGATGGCGTGTTCAAGACTCAAAATGGCGGCTGTAGAACGGTTCCAGCAGCTTGAATAGCTGTTATATTAAGGATGACGGCTATAAGACTCAAAATTGCGGTTGGAGAATGGTTCTAGCAGCTTGTATAGCTGTTATAAAAAGGATGGCGTGTTCAAGACTCAAAATGGCGGCTGTAGAACGGTTCCAGCAGCTTGAATAGCTGTTATATTAAGGATGACGGCTATAACACTCATAATGGCGACTGTAGAGTGATTCCAGCAACTTGTGTTTCTGTTATATAAAGGACGGTGGCTACAAAACTCAAAATGACGGCTTAAGAACGGTTCCAGAAGCTTGTGAAGCTGTTATATAAAGGATGCCGTTCTTTAGGCTCAAAACGTCGGCTGTAAAATGACTTCAGCAGCTTGTGAAGCTGTTATATAAAGGATGGCGGGTATAACACTCATAATGGCGGCTGTAGATGATACCAGCAACTTGTATAGCTGTCGTAGACAGGATGGCGGCTACAAGACTCAAAATGGCAAATGGAGAATGGTTCTGGCAGCTTGGCGGCTGTAGAATAGAACCAGCAGCTTGTATAGCTGTTATACAAAAGATGGCGGCTATAAGAGTCAAAATGGCGGCTGTAGGACGCTTCCAGCAGCTTGCATATCTGTTATATAAAGAAAGGCGGCTATAAGACTCAATATTGCGGCTGGAGAATGGTTCTAGCAGCTTGTATAGCTGTCATATAAAGGATGGCGGCTATAGGACTCAAAATAGCGGCAGTCCAATAGATCCAGCAGCTTTTATCGCTGTTACATTAAGGATGTCGTCTATAAGACTCAAAATGGTGGCTGTAGAACGGTTCCAGCAGCTTGCATAGCTGTTATATACAAGAAGGCGGCTATAAGACTCAAAATTGCGTCTGGAGAATGGTTCTAGCAGCTTGTATATCTGTCATATAAGAGATGGCGGGTATAGGACTCAAAATGGCGGCTGTACAATAGTTTTAGCAGCTTTTATAGCTGTTACATTAAGGATGTCGGCTATAAGACTCAAAATGGAGCTGTAGAATGATTCCAGCAGTTTTTATGGATACTATATAAAGGTTGGCGTATATAAGATTCAAAATGGCGGATGTAGAATGGTTCCAGCAGTTTGTAAAGCTGTTATATAAAGGATGGCGGGTATAACACTCAAAATGGTGGCTGTAGAATGATTCCAGCAACCTGTGTTTCTGTCGTATAAAGGATGGCGGCTATATGACTCAAAATGGCGGCTGTAGAACGGTTCCAGCAGCTTGTATACCTGTTATTTAAAGAAAGACGGCTATAAGACTCAAAATTGCGGCTGGAGAATGGTTCTAGCAGCTTGTATAGCTGTTATAAAAAGGATGGCGTGTTCAAGACTCAAAATGGCGGCTGTAGAACGGTTCCAGCAGCTTGAATAGCTGTTATATTAAGGATGACGGCTATAACACTCATAATGGCGACTGTAGAGTGATTCCAGCAACTTGTGTTTCTGTTATATAAAGGACAGTGGCTACAAGACTCAAAATGACGGCTTAAGAACGGTTCTAGAAGCTTGTGAAGCTGTTATATAAAGGATGCCGTTCTTTAGGCTCAAAACGTCGGCTGTAAAATGACTTCAGCAGCTTGTGAAGCTGTTATATAAAGGATGGCGGGTATAACACTCATAATGGCGGCTGTAGATGATACCAGCAACTTGTATAGCTGTCGTAGACAGGATGGCGGCTACAAGACTCAAAATGGCAAATGGAGAATGGTTCTGGCAGCTTGGCGGCTGTAGAATAGAACCAGCAGCTTGTATAGCTGTTATACAAAAGATGGCGGCTATAAGAGTCAAAATGGCGGCTGTAGAACGCTTCCAGCAGCTTGCATATCTGTTATATAAAGAAAGGCGGCTATAAGACTCAATATTGCGGCTGGAGAATGGTTCTAGCAGCTTGGATAGCTGTCATATAAAGGATGGCGGCTATAGAACTCAAAATAGCGGCAGTCCAATAGTTCCAGCAGCTTTTATCGCTGTTACATTAAGGATGTCGTCTATAAGACTCAAAATGGTGGCTGTAGAACGGTTCCAGCAGCTTGCATAGCTGTTATATACAAGAAAGCGGCTATAAGACTCAAAATTATAAGAGATGGCGGGTATAGGACTCAAAATGGCGGCTTTACAATAGTTTCAGCAGCTTTTATAGCTGTTACATTAAGGATGTCGTCTATAAGACTCAAAATGGAGCTGTAGAATGATTCCAGCAGCTTTTATGGATACTATATAAAGGTTGGCGTATATAAGATTCAAAATGGCGGATGTAGAATGGTTCCAGCAGTTTGTAAAGCTGTTATATAAAGGATGGCGGGTATAACACTCAAAATGGTGGCTGTAGAATGATTACAGCAACCTGTGTTTCTGTCGTATAAAGGATGGCGGCTATAAGACTCAAAATGGCGGCTGTAGAACGGTTCCAGCAGCTTGTATAGCTGTTATTTAAAGAAAGACGGCTATAAGACTTAAAATTGCGGCTGGAGAATGGTTCTAGCAGCTTGTATAACTGTTATAAAAAGGAAGGCGGTTATAGGACTCAAAATGGCGGTTGTGGAATGGTTCCAGCAGCTTGCTTAGCTGTTATATAAAGGATGGCGGGTATAAGACTCAAAATGGCGGGTGTATAATAGTTCCAGCAGATTTTATAGCTGTTACATTAAGGATGTCGGCTATAAGACTCCAAATGGCGGCTGTAGACTAGATCCAGCAACTTGTATAGCTGTTATATAAAAGATGGCGGCTATAAAAGGCAAAATAGCAAATGGAGATCCAGCAGCTTGTATAGCTGTTATATAAAAGATGGCGGCTATAAGAGTCAAAATGGCGGCTGTAGAACGGTTCCAGCAGCTTGCATAGCTGTTACATAAAAAAAGGCGGCTATAAGACTCAAAATTGCGTCTGAAAAATGGTTCTAGCCGATTGTATAGCTGTCATATAAAGGATGGCGGGTATAGGACTCAAAATGGCGGCTGTACAATAGTTCCAGCAGCTTTATAGCTGTTACATTTAGGATGTCGGCTATAAGACTCAAAATGACGGCTGTAGAACGGTTCCAGCAGCTTGCATAGATGTTATATACAAGAAGGCGGCTGTAAGACTCAAAATTGCGGCTGTAGAACGGTAAAGAAAGACGGCTATAAGACTCAAAATTGCGGCTGGAGAATGGTTCCAGCAGCTTGTAAAGCTGTTATATAAAGGATGGCGGGTATAACACTCATAATGGTGGTTGTAAAATGATTCCAGCAACCTGTGTTTCTGTCGTATAAAGGATGGCGGCTATAAGACTCAAAATGGCGGCTGTAGAACGGTTCCAGCAGCTTGCATAGATGTTACATAAAAAAAGGCGGCTATAAGACTCAAAATTGCGTCTGAAAAATGGTTCTAGCCGATTGTATAGCTGTCATATAAAGGATGGCGGGTATAGGACTCAAAATGGCGGCTGTACAATAGTTCCAGCAGCTTTATAGCTGTTACATTTAGGATGTCGGCTATAAGACTCAAAATGACGGCTGTAGAACGGTTCCAGCAGCTTGCATAACTGTTATATACAAGAAGTCGGCTGTAAGACTCGAAATGGCGGCTGTAGAACGGTAAAGAAAGACGGCTATAAGACTCAAAATTGCGGCTGGAGAATGGTTCCAGCAGCTTGTAAAGCTGTTATATAAAGGATGGCGGCTATAGGACTCAAAATGGCGGCTGTACAATAGTTTCAGCAGCTTTTATAGCTGTTACATTAAGGATGTCGGCTATAAGACTCAAAATGACGGCAGTAGAACGGTTCCAGCAGCTTGCATAACTGTTATATACAAGAAGTCGGCTATAAGACTCGAAATGGCGGCTGTAGAACGGTAAAGAAAGACGGCTATAAGACTCAAAATTGCGGCTGGAGAATGGTTCCAGCAGCTTGTAAAGCTGTTATATAAAGGATGGCGGGTATAACACTCATAATGGTGGCTGTAAAATGATTCCAGCAACCTGTGTTTCTGTCGTATAAAGAATGGCGGCTATAATACTCAAAATGGCGGCTGTAGAACGGTTCCAGCAGCTTGCATAGCTGTTACATAAAAAAAGGCGGCTATAAGACTCAAAATTGCGTCTGAAAAATGGTTCTAGCCGATTGTATAGCTGTCATATAAAGGATGGCGGGTATAGGACTCAAAATGGCGGCTGTACAATAGTTCCAGCAGCTTTATAGCTGTTACATTTAGGATGTCGGCTATAAGACTCAAAATGACGGCTGTAGAACGGTTCCAGCAGCTTGCATAGATGTTATATACAAGAAGGCGGCTGTAAGACTCAAAATTGCGGCTGGAGCAGTTTGTATAGACAGCAGCTTTTATAGCTGTTACATTAAGGTTGTCGGCTATAAGACTTAAAATGACGGCTGTAGAATGGTTCCAGCAGCTTGTAAAGCTGTTATATAAAGGATGGCGGCTATAAGACTCAAAATGGCAAATGGAGAATGGTTCCAGCAGCTTGGCGGCTGTAGATTGGTTCCAGTAGCTTGTAAAGCTGTTATATAAAGGATGGCGGGTATAACGCTCATAATGGCGGCTGCAAAATAATTCCAGCAACTTGTATTTCTGTCGTATAAAGGATGGCGGCTGTAGAACGCTTCCAGTAGCTTGCATATCTGTTATATAAAGAAAGGCGGCTACAAGACTCAAGATTGCGGCTGGACAATGGTTCTAGCAGCTTGTATAGCTGTCATATAAAGGATGGCGGGTATAGGACTCAAAATGGCGGCTGTCCAATAGTTCCAGCAGCTTTTATAGCTGTTACATTAAGGATTTCGTCTATAAGACTCAAAATTGCGGCTGTAGAACGGTTCCAGCAGCTTGCATAGCTGTTATATACAAGAAGGCGGCTATAAGACTCAAAATTGCGGCTGGAGAATGGTTCTAGCAGCTTGTATAGCTGTCATATAAGAGATGGCGGGTATAGGACTCAAAATGGCGGCTGTACAATAGTTCCAGCAGCTTTTATAGCTGTTACATTAAGGATGTCGGCTATAAGACTCAAAATGGCGGCTGTAGAACGGTTCCAGCAGCTTGCATAGCTGTTATATACAAGAAGGAGGCTATAAGACTCAAAATTGCGGCTGGAGAATGGTTCTAGCAGCTTGTATAGCTGTCATATAAAGGATGGCGGGTATAGGACTCAAAATGGCGGCTGTACAATAGTTCCAGCAGCTTTTATAGCTGTTACATTAAGGATGTCGGCTATAATACTCAAAATGGAGCTGTATAATGATTCCAGCAGCTTTTATGGATACAATATAAAGGTTGGCGTATATAAGATTCAAAATGGCGGATGTAGAATGGTTCCAGCAGTTTGTAACGCTGTTATATAAAGAATGGCGGGTATAACACTCAAAATGGTGGCTGTAGAATGATTCCAGCAACTTGTATTTCTGTCGTATAAAGGATGGCGGCTATAAGACTCAAAATGGCGGCTGTAGAATAGTTCCAGCAACTTGAATTTCTGTTATAAAAAGGATTGTGGCTACACGACTTAAAATGACAGCTGTAGAATGGTTCCAGCAGCTTGTAAACCTGTTATCTAAATGGTGGCGGCTATAGGACTCAAAATGGCGGCTGTACAATAGTTTCAGCAGCTTTTATAGCTGTTACATTAAGGATGTCGGCTATAAGACTCAAAATGACGGCAGTAGAACGGTTCCAGCAGCTTGCATAACTGTTATATACAAGAAGTCGGCTATAAGACTCGAAATGGCGGCTGTAGAATGGTAAAGAAAGACGGCTATAAGACTCAAAATTGCGGCTGGAGAATGGTTCCAGCAGCTTGTAAAGCTGTTATATAAAGGATGGCGGGTATAACACTCATAATGGTGGCTGTAAAATGATTCCAGCAACCTGTGTTTCTGTCGTATAAAGGATGGCGGCTATAAGACTCAAAATGGCGGCTGTAGAACGGTTCCAGCAGCTTGCATAGCTGTTACATAAAAAAGGCGGCTATAAGACTCAAAATTGCGTCTGAAAAATGGTTCTAGCCGATTGTATAGCTGTCATATAAAGGATGGCGGGTATAGGACTCAAAATGGCGGCTGTACAATAGTTCCAGCAGCTTTATAGCTGTTACATTTAGGATGTCGGCTATAAGACTCAAAATGACGGCTGTAGAACGGTTCCAGCAGCTTGCATAGATGTTATATACAAGAAGGCGGCTGTAAGACTCAAAATTGCGGCTGGAGCAGTTTGTATAGACAGCAGCTTTTATAGCTGTTACATTAAGGTTGTCGGCTATAAGACTTAAAATGACGGCTGTAGAATGGTTCCAGCAGCTTGTAAAGCTGTTATATAAAGGATGGCGGCTATAAGACTCAAAATGGCAAATGGAGAATGGTTCCAGCAGCTTGGCGGCTGTAGATTGGTTCCAGTAGCTTGTAAAGCTGTTATATAAAGGATGGCGGGTATAACGCTCATAATGGCGGCTGCAAAATAATTCCAGCAACTTGTATTTCTGTCGTATAAAGGATGGCGGCTGTAGAACGCTTCCAGTAGCTTGCATATCTGTTATATAAAGAAAGGCGGCTACAAGACTCAAGATTGCGGCTGGACAATGGTTCTAGCAGCTTGTATAGCTGTCATATAAAGGATGGCGGGTATAGGACTCAAAATGGCGGCAGTCCAATAGTTCCAGCAGCTTTTATAGCTGTTACATTAAGGATGTCGTCTATAAGACTCAAAATTGCGGCTGTAGAACGGTTCCAGCAGCTTGCATAGCTGTTATATACAAGAAGGCGGCTATAAGACTCAAAATTGCGGCTGGAGAATGGTTCTAGCAGCTTGTATAGCTGTCATATAAGAGATGGCGGGTATAGGACTCAAAATGGCGGCTGTACAATAGTTCCAGCAGCTTTTATAGCTGTTACATTAAGGATGTCGGCTATAAGACTCAAAATGGCGGCTGTAGAACGGTTCCAGCAGCTTGCATAGCTGTTATATACAAGAAGGAGGCTATAAGACTCAAAATTGCGGCTGGAGAATGGTTCTAGCAGCTTGTGTAGCTGTCATATAAAGGATGGCGGGTATAGGACTCAAAATGGCGGCTGTACAATAGTTCCAGCAGCTTTTATAGCTGTTACATTAAGGATGTCGGCTATAATACTCAAAATGGAGCTGTATAATGATTCCAGCAGCTTTTATGGATACAATATAAAGGTTGGCGTATATAAGATTCAAAATGGCGGATGTAGAATGGTTCCAGCAGTTTGTAACGCTGTTATATAAAGAATGGCGGGTATAACACTCAAAATTGTGGCTGTAGAATGATTCCAGCAACTTGTATTTCTGTCGTATAAAGGATGGCGGCTATAAGACTCAAAATGGCGGCTGTAGAATAGTTCCAGCAACTTGAATTTCTGTTATAAAAAGGATTGTGGCTGCACGACTTAAAATGACAGCTGTAGAATGGTTCCAGCAGCTTGTAAACCTGTTATCTAAATGGTGGCGGCTATAGGACTCAAAATGGCGGCTGTACAATAGTTTCAGCAGCTTTTATAGCTGTTACATTAAGGATGTCGGCTATAAGACTCAAAATGACGGCTGTAGAACGGTTCCAGCAGCTTGCATAACTGTTATATACAAGAAGTCGGCTATAAGACTCGAAATGGCGGCTGTAGAACGGTAAAGAAAGACGGCTATAAGACTCAAAATTGCGGCTGGAGCAGTTTGTATAGACAACAGCTTTTATAGCTGTTACATTAAGGTTGTCGGCTATAAGACTTAAAATGACGGCTGTAGAATGTATGTAGGATGTAAAATAAAGGATGTATAAAGGATGGCGGCTATAAGACTCAAAATGGCAAATGGAGAATGGTTCCAGCAGCTTGGCGGCTGTAGATTGGTTCCAGCAGCTTGTAAAGCTGTTATATAAAGGATGGCGGGTATAACGCTCATAATGGCGGCTGCAAAATAATTCCAGCAACTTGTATTTCTGTCGTATAAAGGATGGCGGCTATAAGACACAAAATGGCGGCTGTAGAACGGTTCCAGCAGCTTGCATAGCTGTTATTTAAAGAAAGGCGGCTATAAGACTCAAAATTGCGGCTGGAGAATGGTTCTGGCAGGTTGTATAGCTGTCATATAAAGGATGGCGTGTATAGGACTAAAAATGGCGGCTGTAAAATTGTTCCAGCAGTTTTTATAGCTGTTACATTAAGGATGTCGGCTATAAAAATGGCGGCTGTGGAATGGTTCCAGCAGCTTGCATAGCTGTTATATAAAGGATGTCTGCTATAAGACTCAAAATAGCAAATGGAGATCCAGCAGCTTGTATAGCTGTCGTATAAAGGATGGCGGCTACAAGACTAAAATGGCAAATGGAGAATGGTTCTAGCAGCTTGGCGGCTGTAAAATAGTTCCAGCCTCTTGTAAAGCTGCTATATAAAGGATCGCTTGCTTAGCTGTTATATAAAGGATGGCGCCTATAGGAGAATGGAGAATGGTTTTAGCAGCTTGGCGGCTGTAGAATAGATCCAGCAACTTGTATAGCTGTTATATAAAAGATGGCGGCTATAAAAGTCAAAACGGCGGCTGTAGAACGGTTCCAGCAGCTTGCATAGCTGTTATATAAAACAAGATGGCCGATGCTAACTTTGACCGCGTCAAAGTTTTTATACCCTTGCAAGTTTGTTAGTAACTCTTTTATCTAAATTAACTGTTTTATCTAAAAAGGGTAATGTTTGCGAAAAAACGGCCTTCAATCTTAGCATAGGGTATAACGAACTTTCTGATGAAAGTCACTGTTTTCCACCGATCGATCCTATGAGAGCTATATGATATAGTTACCCGATCTTTACCAAATTCGGCACAGTCTTTTAACAGATATATTTAACTGTCAATTGTTTAATTTGAAAGCAATCGCATTAAAAGTAACGAAGTTATTGACAAAAGTCACTGTTTTCGACGGATCGTTCCTATGGGAGGTATATTATATAGTCACCCGATAGTTGACCAAATTTGGCACAGTCGTTTATAGTTACAATAAACTTACTTATATTAAATTTCACGACAATAGCTTAAAAAGTAACGAAGTTATTGAGAAAAGAACGGTTCCACCAGCTTGTATAGCTTGTAAAGGATGGCGGCTATAACTCTCAAAATGGCGCCTGTAGAATAGATCCAGCAGCTTGTATAGCTGTTATATATAAGTATATACAGTATATACAAGCCTACAAGCAAAATTTCAGCTCTGTAGCTCTAACTTTCTCGGAGAAGTTTGCATCGATCCAACGGACGGACGGACGGACGGACGGACATGGCTATTTTGACGCGTCTCGTCTTGCTGATCAAGAATATATATACTTTATATGGTCGGAGATGCTTCCTTCTATGCGTTGCACACTTCTGACCAAAAAAAAAATATCCTTTTGCAAGGGTATAAAAATGGCTGTACAACAGATCCAGCAGCTTGTACAGCTGTTATATAAAGGATGGCGACTATAAGACTCAAAAAAAATAAAAAGGATGGCGGGTTCAAGACTCAAAATGGCGGCTGTAGAATGATTCCAGCAGTTTGCAAAGCTGTTATGTGGAATGGTTCTAGCAGCTTGTAAAGCTGTTATGTAAAGGATGACGTTTATACGGCTCAAAACGTCGGCGGTAAAATGGTTCCAGCCGCTTGTATAGCTGCTATATAAATGATGGCATTAATAACACTCAAAATGGCTGCCGTAGAATGGTTCCAGCAACTTTTATGGCTGTTACATAAAGCATGGCTGCTAAAAAACTTCAAATTGAGGCAGGAGAATGGTTCTACCAGCTTGTATAGCTGTCGTATAAACTATGGCGGCTATAAGACTCAAAATGGCGGTAGAATGGTTCCCGCAGTTTGCAAAGCTGTTATATAAAGGATGGCGGGTTTAAGACTCAAAATGGCGGCTGTAGAATGGTTCCAGCAGCTTGGAAAACCATTATATAAAAGATTTCGTTTATAAGGATCAAAACGTTGCCTGTAAAACAGTTCCAGCCGCTTGTATAGCTGCTATATAAAGGATGACGGGTATAAGAATCAAAGTGGCGGCTGTAGAATGGTTCCAGGAGCTTGTAAATCTGTTATATAAAGGATGGCGGCTATAAGACTAAAAGCAGTTTGTATAGATGTTATATATATGATGGCGGCAACAACTTTCAAAATGGCGGCTGTAGAATGGTTCCAGCAGCTTTTATGGCTGTTACATAAAGTATGGCGGCTATAGGACTCAAAACTGAATTGTTCCAGCAGCTTGTAAGCCTTTTATATAAAGGATGGCGGGTATAAGAATCAAAGTGGCGGCTGTAGAATGGTTCCAGCAGCTTGTAAATCTGTTATATAAAGGATAGCGGCTATAAGACTAAAAGCAGTTTGTATAGCTGTTATATAAAAGATGGCGGCTATAAAAGTCAAAATGGCGGCTGTAGAACGGTTCCAGCAGCTTGCATAGCTGTTATATACAAGACGGCGGCTACAAGACTCAAAATGGCGGATAAAGAATGTTTCCAGCAGCTTGTAAAGCTGTTATATAAAGGATGGCGAGTATAAGACTCAAAATGACGGCTGTAAAATATTTCCAGCAACTTGTATTTCTGTTATAAAAAGGATGGTGGCTACAAGACTCAAAATGACGGCTGTAGAATGGTTCCAGCAACTTGTATAGCTGTCGTATAAAGGATGGCGGCTACAAGGCAAAAATGGTTCCAGCAACTTGTATAGCTGTCGTATAAAGGATGGCGGCTACAAGGCTAAAATGGCAAATGGAGAATGGTTCTAGCAGCTTGGCGGCTTTAAAATAGTTTCAGCCGCTTGTAAAGCTGCTATATAAAGGATGGGGGGTATAAGAATCAAAGTGGCAGCTGCACAATAGTTCCAGCAGCTTTTACAGCTGTTACAATAAGAATATCGTCTATAAGACTCAAAATTGCGGCTGTAGAACGGTTCCAGCAGCTTGCATAGCTGTTATATACAAGAAGGCGGCTATAAGACTCAAAATTGCGGCTGGAGAATGGTTCTAGCAGCTTGTATAGCTGTCGTATAAACTATGGCGGCTATAAGACTCAAAATGGCGGTAGAATGGTTCCAGCAGTTTGCAAAGCTGTTATATAAAGGATGGCGGGTTTAAGACTCAAAATGGCGGCTGTAGAATGGTTCCAGCAGCTTGTAAAATAATTATATAAAAGATTTCGTTTATAAGGATCAAAACGTTGCCTGTAAAATAGTTCCAGCCGCTTGTATAGCTGCTATATAAAGGATGGCGGGTATAAGAATCAAAGTGGCGGCTGTAGAATGGTTCCAGGAGCTTGTATATCTGTTATATAAAGGATGGCGGCTATAAGACTAAAAGCAGTTTGTATAGATGTTATATAAATGATGGCGGCAACAACTTTCAAAATGGCGGCTGTAGAATGGTTGCAGCAGCTTTTATGGCTGTTACATAAAGTATGGCGGCTATAGGACTCAAAACTGAATTGTTCCAGCAGCTTGTAAAGCTGTTATGTAAAGGATGGCGGGTATAACGCTCACAATGGCGGCTGCAGAATGATTCCAGCAACTTGTATTTCTGTCGTGGAAAGGATGGCGGCTATAAGACTCAAAACGGCGGCTGTAGAACGGTTCCAGCTTGCATAGCTGTTATTTAAAGAAAGGCGGCTATAAGACTCGATCCAACGGATGGACGGACGGACGGACGGACGGACATGGCTATTTTGACTCGTCTCGTCTTGCTGATCAAGAAAATATATACTTTATATGGTCGGAGATGCTTCCTTCTATGCGTTGCACACTTCTGACCAAAAATAATATACCCTTTTGCAATGGTATAAAAATAGCTATACAACGGTTCCAGCAGCTTGTACAGCTGTTATATAAAGGATGGCGACTATAAGACTCAAAAAAATGGGTGTACAACGGTTCCAGCAGCTTGTATAGCTGTTATAAAAAGGATGGCAAGTTCAAGACTCAAAATGGCGGCTGTAGAATGGTTCCAGCAGTTTGCAAAGCTGTTATATAAAGGATGGCGGGTTCAAGACTCAAAATAGCGGCTGTGGAATGGTTCTAGCAGCTTGTAAAGCTGTTATGTAAAGGATGACGTTTATACGGCTCAAAACGTCGGCGGTAAAATGGTTCCAGCTGCTTGTATAGCTGCTATATAAAGGACGGCGGGTATAAGGCTCAAAATGGCGGCTGTAGAATGGTTCCAGCAGCTTCTAAATCTGTTATGTAAAGGAAGGCGGCTATAAGACCCAAAATGGCGGCTGTAGAATGGTTCCAGTAGTTTGTATAGCTGTTCTATAAATGATGGCGGCAATAACACTCAAAATGGCTGCCGTAGAATGGTTCCAGCAGCTTTTATGGCTGTTACATAAAGCATGGCGGCTAAAAGACCTAAAATTGAGGCAGGAGAATGGTTCTAGCAGCTTGTATAGCTGTCGTATAAACTATGGCGGCTATAAGACTCAAAATGGCGGTAGAATGGTTCCAGCAGCTTGTAAAACCATTATATAAAAGATTTCGTTTATAAGGATCAAAACGTTGCCTGTAAAATAGTTCCAGCCGCTTGTATAGCTGCTATATAAATGATGGCGGCAACAACTTTCAAAATGGCGGCTGTAGAATGGTTCCAGCAGCTTTTATGGCTGTTACATAAAGTATGGCGGCTATAGGACTCAAAACTGGATTGTTCCAGCAGCTTGTAAGCCTTTTATATAAAGGATGGCGGGTATCAGACTCAAAATGGCGGCTGTAGAATGGTTCTAGCAGCTTGCATAGCTGTTATTTATAGAAAGGCGGCTATAAGACTCAAAATTGCGGCTGGAGAATGGTTCTGGCAGGTTGTATAGCTGTCATATAAAGGATGGCGGGTATAGGACTAAAAATGGCAAATTGAGAATGGTTCCCACAGCTTGTAAAGGTGTTATATAAAGGATGGCGGCTATAAGACTCAAAATGGCAAATGGAGAATGGTTCCAGCAGCTTGTACAGCTTGTAAAGGATGGCGCCTATAACTCTCAAAATGGCGCCTGTAGAATAGATCCAGCAGCTTGTATAGCTGTTATATATAAGTATATACAGTATATACAAGCCTACAAGCAAAATTTCAGCTCTGTAGCTCTAAGGGTCTTGGAGAAGTTCGCATCGATCCAACGGATGGACGGACGGACGGACGGACGGACATGGCTATTTTGACTCGTCTCGTCTTGCTGATCAAGAAAATATATACTTTATATGGTCGGAGATGCTTCCTTGTATGCGTTGCACACTTCTGACCAAAAATAATATACCCTTTTGCAAGGGTAAAAAAATTTGTGTACAACGGTTCCAGCAGCTTGTATAGCTGTTATAAAAAGGATGGCAAGTTCAAGACTCAAAATGGCGGCTGTAGAATGATTCCAGCAGTTTGCAAAGCTGTTATATAAAGGATGGCGGGTTCAAGACTCAAAATAGCGGCTGTGGAATGGTTCTAGCAGCTTGTAAACCTGTTATGTAAAGGATGACGTTTATACGGCTCAAAACGTCGGCGGTAAAATGGTTCCAGCCGCATGTATAGCTGCTATATAAAGGACGGCGGGTATAAGGCTCAAAATGGCGGCTGTAGAATGGTTCCAGCAGCTTCTAAATCTGTTATATAAAGGAAGGCGGCTATAAGACCCAAAATGGCGGCTGTAGAATGGTTCCAGTAGTTTGGTTAGCTGTTATATAAATGATGGCGGCAATAACACTCAAAATGGCTGCCGTAGAATGGTTCCAGCAACTTTTATGGCTGTTACATAAAGCATGGCGGCTAAAAGACTTCAAATTGAGGCAGGAAAATGGTTCTAGCAGCTTATATAGCTGTCGTATAAACTATGGCGGCTATAAGACTCAAAATGGCGGTAGAATGGTTCCAGCAGTTTGCAAAGCTGTTATATAAAGGATGGCGGGTTTAAGACTCAAAATGGCGGCTGTAGAATGGTTCCAGCAGCTTGTAAAATAATTATATAAAAGATTTCGTTTATAAGGATCAAAACGTTGCCTGTAAAATAGTTCCAGCCGCTTGTATAACTGCTATATAAAGGATTGCGGGTATAAGAATCAAAGTGGCGGCTGTAGAATGGTTCCAGGAGCTTCTAAATCTGTTATATAAAGGATGGCGGCTATAAGACTAAAAGCAGTTTGTATAGATGTTATATAAATGATGGCGGCAACAACTTTCAAAATGGCGGCTGTAGAATGGTTGCAGCAGCTTTTATGGCTGTTACATAAAGTATGGCGGCTATAGAACTCAAAACTGAATTGTTCCAGCAGCTTGTAAGCCTTTTATATAAAGGATGGCGGGTATAAGAATCAAAGTGGCGGCTGTAGAATGGTTCCAGCAGCTTGTAAATCTGTTATATAAAGGATAGCGGCTATAAGACGTAAAGCAGTTTGTATAGCTGTTATATAAATGATGGCGGCAACAACTTTCAAAATGCCTGCCGTAGAATCGTTCCAGCAGCTTTTATGTCTGTTACATAAAGCATGGCGACTATAGGACTCAAAATTGAATGGTTCCAGCAGCTTGTAAAGCTTTTATATAAAGGATGGCGGGTATACGACTCAAAATGGCAAATGGAGAATGGTTCCAGCAGCTTGGCGGCTGTAGAATGGTTCCAGCAGCTTGTAAAGCTGTTATATAAAGGATGGCGGGTATAACGCTCACAATGGCGGCTGCAGAATGATTCCAGCAACTTGTATTTCTGTCGTGTAAAGGATGGCGGCTATAAGACTCAAAACGGCGGCTGTAGAACGGTTCCAGCTTGCATAGCTGTTATTTAAAGAAAGGCGGCTATAAGACTCAAAATTGCGGCTGGAGAATGGTTCTGGCAGGTTGTATAGTTGTCATATAAAGGATGGCGTGTCTAGGACTAACAATGGCGGCTGTAAAATTGTTCCAGGAATTTTTATAGCTGTTACATTAAGGATGTCGGCTATAAAAATGGCGGCTGTGGAATGGTTCCAGCAGCTTGTAAAGCTGTTATATAAAGGATGGCGAGTATAAGACTCAAAATGACGGCTGTAAAATATTTCCAGCAACTTGTATTTCTGTTATAAAAAGGATGGTGGCTACAAGTCTCAAAATGACGGCTGTAGAATGGTCCAGCAACTTGTATAGCTGTCGTATAAAGGATGGCGGCTACAAGACTAAAATGGCAAATGGAGAATGGTTCTAGCAGCTTGGCGGCTGTAAAATAGTTCCAGCCGCTTGTAAAGCTGCTATATAAAGGATGGGGGGTATAAGAATCAAAGTGGCAGCTGCACAATAGTTCCAGCAGCTTTTACAGCTGTTACAATAAGAATATCGGCTATAAGTTCCAGCAGCTTGCTTAGCTGTTAAATAAAGGATGGCGGCTATAGGAGAATGGAGAATGGTTTTAGCAGCTTGGCGGCTGTAGAATAGATCCAGCAACTTGTATAGCTGTTATATAAAAGATGGCGGCTAGAAAAGTCAAAACGGCGGCTGTATAACGGTTCCAGCAGCTTGCATAGCTGTTATATAAAACCAGAGGGCCGGTGCTAACTTTGACCGCGTCAAAGTTTGTATACCCTTGAAAGTTTGTTAGTAACTCTTTTATCTAAATTAACTGTTTTATCTAAAAAGGGTAATGTTTGCGTAAAAACCGCCTTCAATCTTAGCATAGGATATAACGAACTTTCTGATGAAAGTCACTGTTTTCCACCGATCGATCCTATGAGAGCTATATGATATAGTTACCCGATCTTTACCAAATTCGGCACAGTCTTTTAACAGATATATTTAACTGTCAATTGTTTAATTTGATAGCAATCGCATTAAAAGTAACGAAGTTATTGACAAAAGTCACTGTTTTCGACGGATCGTTTCTATGGGAGGTATATTATATAGTCACCCGATAGTTGACCAAATTTGGCACAGTCGTTTATAGTTACAATAAACTTACTTATATTAAATTTCACGACAATAGCTTAAAAAGTAACGAAGTTATTGAGAAAAGAACGGTTCCACCAGCTTGTATAGCTTGTAAAGGATGGCGCCTATAACTCTCAAAATGGCGCCTGTAGAATAGATCCAGCAACTTGTATAGCTGTTATATAAAAGATGGCGGCTATAAAAGTCAAAACGGCGGCTGTATAACGGTTCCAGCAGCTTGCATAGCTGTTATATAAAACAAGAGGGCCGATGCTAACTTTGACCGCGTCAAAGTTTGTATACCCTTGCAAGTTTGTTAGTAACTCTTTTATCTAAATTAACTGTTTTATCTAAAAAGGGTAATGTTTGCGTAAAAACCGCCTTCAATCTTAGCATAGGTTATAACGAACTTTCTGATGAAAGTCACTGTTTTCCACCGATCGATCCTATGAGAGCTATATGATATAGTTACCCGATCTTTACCAAATTCGGCACAGTCTTTTAACAGATATATTTAACTGTCAATTGTTTAATTTGAAAGCAATCGCATTAAAAGTAACGAAGTTATTGACAAAAGTCACTGTTTTCGACGGATCGTTTCTATGGGAGGTATATTATATAGTCACCCGATAGTTGACCAAATTTGGCACAGTCGTTTATAGTTACAATAAACTTACTTATATTAAATTTCACGACAATAGCTTAAAAAGTAACGAAGTTATTGAGAAAAGAACGGTTCCACCAGCTTGTATAGCTTGTAAAGGATGGCGCCTATAACTCCCAAAATGGCGCCTGTAGAATAGATCCAGCAGCTTGTATAGCTGTTATATATAAGTATATACAGTATATACAAGCCTACAAGCAAAATTTCAGCTCTGTAGCTCCAACGGTCTTGGAGAAGTTCGCATCGATCCAACGAACGGACGGACGGACGGACATGGCTATTTTGACTCGTCTCGTCTTGCTGATCAAGAAAATATATACTTTATATGGTCGGAGATGCTTCCTTCTATGCGTTGCACACTTCTGACCAAAAATAATATACCCTTTTGCAATGGTATAAAAATGGCTATACAACGGTTCCAGCAGCTTGTACAGCTGTTATATAAAGGATGGCGACTATAAGACTCAAAAAAATGGGTGTACAACGGTTCCAGCAGCTTGTATAGCTGTTATAAAAAGGATGGCAAGTTCAAGACTCAAAATGGCGGCTGTAGAATGGTTCCAGCAGTTTGCAAAGCTGTTATATAAAGTATGGCGGGTTCAAGACTCAAAACAGCGGCTGTGGAATGGTTCTAGCAGCTTGTAAAGCTGTTATGTAAAGGATGACGTTTATACGGCTCAAAACGTCGGCGGTAAAATGGTTCCAGCTGCTTGTATAGCTGCTATATAAAGGACGGCGGGTATAAGGCTCAAAATGGCGGCTGTAGAATGGTTCCAGCAGCTTCTAAATCTGTTATATAAAGGAAGGCGGCTATAAGACCCAAAATGGCGGCTGTAGAATGGTTCCAGTAGTTTGTATAGCTGTTCTATAAATGATGGCGGCAATAACACTCAAAATGGCTGCCGTAGAATGGTTCCAGCAGCTTTTATGGCTGTTACATAAAGCATGGCGGCTAAAAGACCTAAAATTGAGGCAGGAGAATGGTTCTAGCAGCTTGTATAGCTGTCGTATAAACTATGGCGGCTATAAGACTCAAAATGGCGGTAGAATGGTTCCAGCAGCTTGTAAAACCATTATATGAAAGATTTCGTTTATAAGGATCAAAACGTTGCCTGTAAAATAGTTCCAGCCGCTTGTATAGCTGCTATATAAATGATGGCGGCAACAACTTTCAAAATGGCGGCTGTAGAATGGTTCCAGCAGCTTTTATGGCTGTTACATAAAGTATGGCGGCTATAGGACTCAAAACTGGATTGTTCCAGCAGCTTGTAAGCCTTTTATATAAAGGATGGCGGGTATAAGACTCAAAATGGCGGCTGTAGAATGGTTCTAGCAGCTTGCATAGCTGTTATTTAAAGAAAGGCGGCTATAAGACACAAAATTGCGGCTGGAGAATGGTTCTGGCAGGTTGTATAGCTGTCATATAAAGGATGGCGGGTATAGGACTAAAAATGGCAAATTGAGAATGGTTCCCACAGCTTGTAAAGGTGTTATATAAAGGATGGCGGCTATAAGACTCAAAATGGCAAATGGAGAATGGTTCCAGCAGCTTGTACAGCTGTTATATAAAGGATGGCGGGTATAACCCTCATAATGGCGGATGTAGAACGGTTCCAACAGCTTGCATAGCTGTTATTTAAAGAAAGACGGTTATAAGAGTCAAAATTGCGGCTGGAGAATGGTTCTGGCAGGTTGTATAGCTGTCATATAAAGGATGGCGGGTATAGGACTAAAAATGGCGGCTGTACAAATGTTCCAGCAGTTTTTATAGCTGTTACATTAAGGACGGCTATAAGACTCAAAATTGCGGCTGGAGAATGGTTCTGGCAGGTTGTATAGCTGTTATATAAAGGATGGCGGCTATACGACTCAAAATAGCAAATGGAGATCTAGCAGCTTGTATAGCTGTTATATAAAAGATGGCGGCTATAAGAGTCAAAATGGCGGCTGTAGAACGGTTCCAGCAGCGGGCATAGCTGTTATATACAAGACGGCGGCTACAAGACTCAAAATGGCGGATAAAGAATGGCTCCAGCAGCTTGTAAAGCTGTTATAGAAAGGATGGCGAGTATAAGACTCAAAATGACGGCTGTAAAATATTTCCAGCAACTTGTATTTCTGCTATAAAAAGGATGGTGGCTACAAGACTCAAAATGACGGCTGTAGAATGGTTCCAGCAGCTTGTGAAGCTGTTATATAAAGGATGGCGGGTATAACACTCATAATGGCAGCTGTAGATGATTCCAGCAACTTGTATAGCTGTCTTATAAAGGATGGCGGCTACAAGACTAAAATGGCAAATGGAGAATGGTTCTAGCAGCTTGGCGGCTGTAAAATAGTTCCAGCCGCTTGTAAAGCTGCTATATAAAGGATGGCGGGTATAAGAATCAAAGTGGCGGCTGTACAAAAGTTCCAGCAGCTTTTATAGCTGTTACATTAAGAATGTCGGCTATAAGACTCAAAATAGCGGCTGTGGAATGGTTCCAGCAGCTTGCTTAGCTATTATTTAAAGGATGGCGGCTATAGGAGAATGGAGAATGGTTCTAGCAGCTTGGCGGCTGTAGAATAGATCTAGCAACTTGTATAGCTGTTATATAAAAGATGGCGGCTATAAAAGTCATAATGACGGCTGTAGAAAGGTTCCAGCAGCTTGCATAGCTGTTGTATAAAAAAAGGCGGCTATAAGACACAAAATTGCGGCTGAAGAATGGTTCTAACAGCTTGTATAGCTGTCATATGAAGGATGGGAGGTATAAGACTCAAAATGGCGGGTGTATAATAGTTCCAGCAGCTTTTATAGCTGTTACATTAAGGATGTAAGACTCAAAATGGCGGCTGTGGAATGGTTCCAGCAGCTTGCTTAGCTGTTATATAAAGGATGGCGGCTATAGGACTCAAAATGTCAAATGGAGAATGGTTCTAGCAGCTTGGCGGCTGTAGAATAGATCCAGCAACTTGTATAGCTGTTATATAAAAGATGGCGGCTATAAAAGTCAAAATAGCAAATGGAGATCCAGCAGCTTGTATAGGTGTTATATAAAAGATGGCGACTATAAGAGTCAAAATGACGGCTGTAGAACGGTTCCAGCAGCTTGCACCATGAATGGTTCTAGCAGATTGTAAAGCTGTTATATAAAGGATGGCGGGTATAACGCTCACAATGGCGGCTGCAGAATGATTCCAGCAACTTGTATTTCTGTCGTGTAAAGGATGGCGGCTATAAGACTCAAAACGGCGGCTGTAGAACGGTTCCAGCTTGCATAGCTGTTATTTAAAGAAAGGCGGCTATAAGACTCAAAATTGCGGCTGGAGAATGGTTCTGGCAGGTTGTATAGCTGTCATATAAAGGATGGCGTGTATAGGACTAAAAATGGCGGCTGTAAAAGTATTCCAGCAGTTTTTATAGCTGTTACATTAAGGATGTCGGCTATAAAAATGGCGGCTGTGGAATGGTTCCAGCAGCTTGCATAGCTGTTATATAAAGGATGGCGGCTATAAGACTCAAAAAGCAAATGGAGATCCAGCAGGTTGTATAGCTGTTATATAAAAGATGGCGGCTATAAGACTCAAAACGGCGGCTGTAGAACGGTTCCAGCTTGCATAGCTGTTATTTAAAGAAAGGCGGCTATAAGACTCAAAATTGCGGCTGGAGAATGGTTCTGGCAGGTTGTATAGTTGTCATATAAAGGATGGCGTGTCTAGGACTAAAAATGGCGGCTGTAAAATTGTTCCAGCAATTTTTATAGCTGTTACATTAAGGATGTCGGCTATAAAAATGGCGGCTGTGGAATGGTTCCAGCAGCTTGCATAGCTGTTATATAAAGGATGGCGGCTATAAGACTCAAAAAAGCAAATGGAGATCCAGCAGGTTGTATAGCTGTTATATAAAAGATGGCGGCTATAAGAGTCAAAATGGCGGCTGTAGAACGGTTCCAGCAGCTTGCATAGCTGTTGTATAAAAAAAGGCGGCTATAAGACACAAAATTGCGGCTGAAGAATGGTTCTAACAGCTTGTATAACTGTCATATGAAGGATGGGGGGTATAAGACTCAAAATGGCGGGTGTATAATAGTTCCAGCAGCTTTTATAGCTGTTACATTAAGGATGTCGGCTATAAGACTCAAAATGGCGGCTGTGGAATGGTTCCAGCAGCTTGCTTAGCTGTTATATAAAGGATGGCGGCTATAGGACTCAAAATGTCAAATGGAGAATGGTTCTAGCAGCTTGGCGGCTGTAAATTAGTTCCAGCCGCTTGTAAAGCTGCTATATAAAGGATGGCGGGTATAAGAATCAAAGTGGCGGCTGTACAAAAGTTCCAGCAGCTTTTATAGCTGTTACATTAAGAATGTCGGCTATAAGACTCAAAATAGCGGCTGTGGAATGGTTCCAGCAGCTTGCTTAGCTATTATTTAAAGGATGGCGGCTATAGGAGAATGGAGAATGGTTCTAGCAGCTTGGCAACTGTAGAATAGATCTAGCAACTTGTATAGCTGTTATATAAAAGATGGCGTCATAATGACGGCTGTAGAAAGGTTCCAGCAGCTTGCATAGCTGTTGTATAAAAATGGCGGTAATAAGACACAAAATTGCGGCTGAAGAATGGTTCTAACAGCTTGTATAGCTGTCATATGAAGGATGGGGGGTATAAGACTCAAAATGGCGGGTGTATAATAGTTCCAGCAGCTTTTATAGCTGTTACATTAAGGATGTCGGCTATAAGACTCAAAATGGCGGCTGTGGAATGGTTCCAGCAGCTTGCTTAGCTGTTATATAAAGGATGGCGGCTATAGGACTCAAAATGTCAAATGGAGAATGGTTCTAGCAGCTTGGCGGCTGTAGAATAGATCCAGCAACCTGTATAGCTGTTATATAAAAGATGGCGGCTATAAAAGTCAAAATAGCAAATGGAGATCCAGCAGCTTGTATAGGTGTTATATAAAAGATGGCGACTATAAGAGTCAAAATGACGGCTGTAGAACGGTTCCAGCAGCTTGCACCATAAATGGTTCTAGCAGATTGTAAAGCTGTTATATAAAGGATGGCGGGTATAACGCTCACAATGGCGGCTGCAGAATGATTCCAGCAACTTGTATTTCTGTCGTGTAAAGGATGGCGGCTATAAGACTCAAAACGGCGGCTGTAGAACGGTTCCAGCTTGCATAGCTGTTATTTAAAGAAAGGCGGCTATAAGACTCAAAATTGCGGCTGGAGAATGGTTCTGGCAGGTTGTATAGCTGTCATATAAAGGATGGCGTGTATAGGACTAAAAATGGCGGCTGTAAAATTATTCCAGCAGTTTTTATAGCTGTTACATTAAGGATGTCGGCTATAAAAATGGCGGCTGTGGAATGGTTCCAGTAGCTTGCATAGCTGTTATATAAAGGATGGCGGCTATAAGACTCAAAATGGCGGCTGTAGAATAGATCCAGCAGCTTGTATAGCTGTTATATATAAGTATATACAGTATATACAAGCTTACAAGCAAAATTTCAGCTCTGTAGCTCCAACGGTCTTGGAGAAGTTCGCATCGATCCAACGGACGGACGGACGGACGGACGGACGGACATGGCTATTTTGACTCGTCTCGTCTTGCTGATCAAGAATATATATACTTTATATTATCGGAGATGCTTCCTTCTATGCGTTGCACACTTCTGACCAAAAATAATATACCCCTTTGCAAGGGTATAAAAATGGCTGTACAACGGTTCCAGCAGCTTGTACAGCTGTTATGTAAAGGATGGCGACTATAAGACTCAAAAAAATGGGTGTACAACGGTTCCAGCAGCTTGTATAGCTGTTATAAAAAGGATGGCGGGTTCAAGACTCAAAATGGCGGCTGTAGAATGGTTCCAGCAGTTTGCAAAGCTGTTATATAAAGGATGGCGGGTTCAAGACTCAAAATAGCGGCTGTGGAATGGTTCTAGCAGCTTGTAAAGCTGTTATGTAAAGCATGACGTTTATACGGCTCAAAACGTCGGCGGTAAAATGGTTCCAGCCGCTTGTATAGCTGCTATATAAAGGACGGCGGGTATAAGGCTCAAAATGGCGGCTGTAGAATGGTTCCAGCAGCTTCTAAATCTGTTATATAAAGAAAGGCGGCTATAAGACCCAAAATGGCGGCTGTAGAATGGTTCCAGTAGTTTGTATAGCTGTTATATAAATGATGGCGGCAATAACACTCAAAATGGCTGCCGTAGAATGGTTCCAGCAGCTTTTATGGCTGTTACATAAAGCATGGCGGCTAAAAGACCTAAAATTGAGGCAGGAGAATGGTTCTAGCAGCTTGTATAGCTGTCGTATAAACTATGGCGGCTATAAGACTCAAAATGGCGGTAGAATGGTTCCAGCAGTTTGCAAAGCTGTTATATAAAGGATGGCGGCTATAAGACTCAAAATGGCAAATGGAGAATGGTTCCAGCAGCTTGTAAAGCTGTTATATAAAGGATGGCGGGTATAAGACTCAAAATGACGGCTGTAAAATATATTCAGCAACTTGTTTTTCTGTTATAAAAAGGATGGCGGCTATAAGAATCAAAATGACGGCTGCACAAAAGTTCCACCAGCTTTTATAGCTGTTACATTAAGGACGGCTATAAGACTCAAAATTGCGGCTGGAGAATGGTTCTGGCAGGTTGTATAGCTGTTATTTAAAGGATGGCGGCTATACGACTCAAAATAGCAAATGGAGATCTAGCAGCTTGTATAGCTGTTATATAAAAGATGGCGGCTATAAGAGTCAAAATGGCGGCTGTAGAACGGTTCCAGCAGCGGGCATAGCTGTTATATACAAGACGGCGGCTACAAGACTCAAAATGGCGGATAAAGAATGGCTCCAGCAGCTTGTAAAGCTGTTATAGAAAGGATGGCGAGTATAAGACTCAAAATGACGGCTGTAAAATATTTCCAGCAACTTGTATTTCTGTTATAAAAAGGATGGTGGTTACAAGACTCAAAATGACGGCTGTAGAATGGTTCCAGCAGCTTGTGAAGCTGTTATATAAAGGATGGCGGGTATAACACTCATAATGGCAGCTGTAGATGATTCCAGCAACTTGTATAGCTGTCGTATAAAGGATGGCGGCTACAAGACTAAAATGGCAAATGGAGAATGGTTCTAGCAGCTTGGCGGCTGTAAAATAGTTCCAGCCGCTTGTAAAGCTGCTATATAAAGGATGGCGGGTATAAGAATCAAAGTGGCGGCTGTACAAAAGTTCCAGCAGCTTTTATAGCTGTTACATTAAGAATGTCGGCTATAAGACTCAAAATAGCGGCTGTGGAATGGTTCCAGCAGCTTGCTTAGCTATTATTTAAAGGATGGCGGCTATAGGAGAATGGAGAATGGTTCTAGCAGCTTGGCGGCTGTAGAATAGATCTAGCAACTTGTATAGCTGTTATATAAAAGATGGCGGCTATAAAAGTCATAATGACGGCTGTAGAAAGGTTCCAGCAGCTTGCATAGCTGTTGTATAAAAAAAGGCGGCTATAAGACACAAAATTGCGGCTGAAGAATGGTTCTAACAGCTTGTATAGCTGTCATATGAAAGATGGGGGGTATAAGACTCAAAATGGCGGGTGTATAATAGTTCCAGCAGCTTTTATAGCTGTTACATTAAGGATGTCGGCTATAAGACTCAAAATGGCGGCTGCGGAATGGTTCCAGCAGCTTGCTTAGCTGTTATATAAAGGATGGCGAGATCCAGCAGCTTGTATAGGTGTTATATAAAAGATGGCGACTATAAGAGTCAAAATGACGGCTGTAGAACGGTTCCAGCAGCTTGCACCATGAATGGTTCTAGCAGATTGTAAAGCTGTTATATAAAGGATGGCGGGTATAACGCTCACAATGGCGGCTGCAGAATGATTCCAGCAACTTGTATTTCTGTCGTGTAAAGGATGGCGGCTATAAGACTCAAAACGGCGGCTGTAGAACGGTTCCAGCTTGCATAGCTGTTATTTAAAGAAAGGCGGCTATAAGACTCAAAATTGCGGCTGGAGAATGGTTCTGGCAGGTTGTATAGCTGTCATATAAAGGATGGCGTGTATAGGACAAAAATGGCGGCTGTAAAATTATTCCAGCAGTTTTTATAGCTGTTACATTAAGGATGTCGGCTATAAAAATGGCGGCTGTGGAATGGTTCCAGCAGCTTGCATAGCTGTTATATAAAGGATGGCGGCTATAAGACTCAAAATAGCAAATGGAGATCCAGCAGCTTGTATAGCTGTTATATAAAAGATGGCGGCTATAAGAGTCAAAATGGCGGCTGTAGAACGGTTCCAGCAGCTTGCATAGCTGTTATATACAAGACGGCGGCTACAAGACTCAAAATGGCGGTTAAAGAATGGTTCCAGCAGCTTGCATAGCTGTTATATAAAGGATGGCGAGTATAAGACTCAAAATGACGGCTGTAAAATATTTCCAGCAACTTGTATTTCTGTTATAAAAAGGATGGTGGCTACAAGACTCAAAATGACGGCTGTAGAATGGTTCCAGCAACTTGTATAGGTGTCGTATAAAGGATGGCGGCTACAAGGCAAAAATGGTTCCAGCAACTTGTATAGCTGTCGTATAAATGATGGCGGCTACAAGGCTAAAATGGCAAATGGAGAATGGTTCTAGCAGCTTGGCGGCTGTAAAATAGTTCCAGCCGCTTGTAAAGCTGCTATATAAAGGATGGGGGGTATAAGAATCAAAGTGGCAGCTGTACAATAGTTCCAGCAGCTTCTATAGCTGTTACATTAAGAATATCGGCTATAAGACTCAAAATGGCGGCTGTGGAATGGTTCCAGCAGCTTGCTTAGCTGTTATATAAAGGATGGCGCCTATATGAGAATGGAGAATGGTTTTAGCAGCTTGGCGGCTGTAGAATAGATCCAGCAACTTGTATAGCTGTTATATAAAAGATGGCGGCTATAAAAGTCAAAACGGCGGCTGTAGAACGGTTCCAGCAGCTTGCATAGCTGTTATATAAAACCAGAGGGCCGATGCTAACTTTGACCGCGTCAAAGTTTGTATACCCTTGCAAGTTTGTTAGTAACTCTTTTATCTAAATTAACTGTTTTATATAAAAAGGGTAATGTTTGCGTAAAAACCGCCTTCAATCTTAGCATAGGGTATAACGAACTTTCTGATGAAAGTCCCTGTTTTCCACCGATCGATCCTGTGAGAGCTATATGATATAGTTACCCGATCTTTACCAAATTCGGCACAGTCATTAACAGATATATTTAACAATCGCATTAAAAGTAACGAAGTTATTGACAAAAGTCACTGTTTTCGACGGATCGTTCCTATGGGACGTATATTATATAGTCACCCGATCTTGACCAAATTTGGCACAGTCGTTTATAGTTACAATAAACTTACTTATATTAAATTTCACGACAATAGCTTAAAAAGTGACGAAGTTATTGAGAAAAGAACGGTTCCTCCAGCTTGTATAGCTTGTAAAGGATGGCGCATATAACTCTCAAAATGGCGCCTGTAGAATGGTTCCAGCAGCTTGTAAAGCTGTTACATTAAGGATGTCGGCTATAAGACTCAAAATGGCGGCTGTGGGATGGTTCCAGCAGCTTGCATAGCTGTTATATAAAGGATGGCGGCTATAAGACTCAAAATGGCGGCTGAAGAATAGATCCAGCAGCTTGTATAGCTGTTATATATAAGTATATACAGTATATACAAGCCTACAAGCAAAATTTCAGCTGTGTAGCTCTAACGGTCTTGGAGAAGTTCGCATCGATCCAACGGACGGACGGACGGACGGACGGACGGACTGACGGCCATGGCTATTTTGACTCGTCTCGTCTTGCTGATCAAGAATATATATACTTTATATGATCGGAGATGCTTCCTTCTATGCGTTGCACACTTCTGACCAAAAATAATATACCCCTTTGCAAGGGTATAAAAATGGCTGTACAACGGTTCCAGCAGCTTGTACGGCTGTTATATAAAGGATGGCGACTATAAGACTCAAAAAAATGGGTGTACAACGGTTCCAGCAGCTTGTATAGCTGTTATAAAAAGGATGGCGGGTTCAAGACTCAAAATGGCGGCTGTAGAATGGTTCCAGCAGTTTGCAAAGCTGTTATATAAAGGATGGCGGGTTCAAGACTCAAAATAGCGGCTGTGGAATGGTTCTAGCAGCTTGTAAAGCTGTTATGTAAAGCATGACGTTTATACGGCTCAAAACGTCGGCGGTAAAATGGTTCCAGCCGCTTGTATAGCTGCTATATAAAGGACGGCGGGTATAAGGCTCAAAATGGCGGCTGTAGAATGGTTCCAGCAGCTTCTAAATCTGTTATATAAAGAAAGGCGGCTATAAGACCCAAAATGGCGGCTGTAGAATGGTTCCAGTAGTTTGTATAGCTGTTATATAAATGATGGCGGCAATAACACTCAAAATGGCTGCCGTAGAATGGTTCCAGCAGCTTTTATGGCTGTTACATAAAGCATGGCGGCTAAAAGACCTAAAATTGAGGCAGGAGAATGGTTCTAGCAGCTTGTATAGCTGTCGTATAAACTATGGCGGCTATAAGACTCAAAATGGCGGAAGAATGGTTCCAGCAGTTTGCAAAGCTGTTATATAAAGGATGGCGGCTATAAGACTCAAAATGGCAAATGGAGAATGGTTCCAGCAGCTTGTAAAGCTGTTATATAAAGGATGGCGGGTATAAGACTCAAAATGACGGCTGTAAAATATATTCAGCAACTTGTATTTCTGTTATAAAAAGGATGGCGGCTATAAGACTCAAAATGGCAAATGGAGAATGGTTCCAGCAGCTTGTAAAGCTGTTATATAAAGGATGGCGGGTATAACCCTCATAATGGCTGCTGTAGAACGGTTCCAGCAGCTTGCATAGCTGTTATATACAAGACGGCGGCTACAAGACTCAAAATGGCGGATAAAGAATGGTTCCCGCAGCTTGCAAAGCTGTTATATAAAGGATGGCGAGTATAAGAATCAAAATGACGGCTGCACAAAAGTTCCACCAGCTTTTATAGCTGTTACATTAAGAATGTCGGCTATAAGACTCAAAATGGCGGCTGTGGAATGGTTCCAGCAGCTTGCTTAGCTGTTTTATAAAGGATGGCGGCTATAGGAGAATGGAGAATGGTTCTAGCAGCTTGGCGGCTGTAGAATAGATCCAGCAACTTGTATAGCTATTATATAAAAGATGGCGGCTATAAAAGTCATAATGGCGGCTGTAGAACGGTTCCAGCAGCTTGCATAGCTGTTGTATAAAAAAAGGCGGCTATAAGACTCAAAATTGCGGCTGAAGAATGGTTCTAGCAGCTTGTATAGGTGTCATATAAAGGATGGCGGGTATAAGACTCAAAATGGCGGATGTATAATAGTTCCAGCAGCTTTTATAGCTGTTACATTAAGGATGTCGGCTATAAGACTCAAAATGGTTGTGGAATGTTTCCAGCAGCTTGCTTAGCTGTTATATAAAGAATGGCGGCTATAGGACTCAAAATGTCAAATGGAGAATGGTTCTAGCAGCTTGGCGGCTGTAGAATAGATCCAGCAACTTGTATAGCTGTTATATAAAAGATGGCGGCTATAAAAGTCAAAATAGCAAATGGAGATCCAGCAGCTTGCATAGGTGTTATATAAAAGATGGCGGCTATAAGAGTCAAAATGGCGGCTGTACAATAGTTCCAGCAGCTTTTATAGCTGTTACATTAAGGATGTCGGCTATAAAACTCTAAATGACGGCTGTAGAACGGTTCCAGCAGCTTGCATAGATGTTATATACAAGAAGGCGGCTGTAAGACTCAAAATTGCGGTTGGAGAATGGTTCTAGCAGTTTGTATAGACAGCAGCTTTTATAGCTGTTACATTAAGGTTGTCGGCTATAAGACTTAAAATGACGGCTGTAGAATGGTTCCAGTAGCTTGTAAAGCTGTTATATAAAGGATGGCGGCTATAAGACTCAAAATGGCAAATGGAGAATGGTTCCAGCAGCTTGGCGGCTGTAGAATGGTTCCAGCAACTTGTATAGCTGTCGTATAAAGGATGGCGGCTACAAGACTAAAATGGCAAATGGTGAATGGTTCCAGCAGCTTTTATGTCTGTTACATAAAGCATGGCGGCTATAGGACTCAAAATTGAATGGTTCCAGCAGCTTGTAAAGCTTTTATATAAAGGATGGCGGGTATACGACTCAAAATGGCAAATGGAGAATGGTTCCAGCAGCTTGGCGGCTGTAGAATGGTTCCAGCAGCTTGTAAAGCTGTTATATAAAGGATGGCGAGTATAACGCTCACAATGGCGGCTGCAGAATGATTCCAGCAACTTGTATTTCTGTCGTGTAAAGGATGTCGGCTATAAGACTCAAAATGGTTGTGGAACGGTTCCAGCAGCTTGCATAGCTGTTATATACAAGACGGCGGCTACAAGACTCAAAATGGCGGATAAAGAATGGTTCCCGCAGCTTGCAAAGCTGTTATATAAAGGATGGCGAGTATAAGACGCAAAATGACGGCTGTACAAAAGTTCCTCCAGCTTTTATAGCTGTTACATTAAGAATGTCGGCTATAAGACTCAAAATGGTTGTGGAATGTTTCCAGCAGCTTGCATAGCTGTTATATAAAGGATGGCGGCTATAAGACTCAAAATAGCAAATAGAGATCCAGCAGCTTGTATAGCTGTTATATAAAAGCTGGCGTCCAAAACACTCACAATAACGGCTGTAGAATGGTTTCAGCAGCTTGTAGAGCTGTTATATAAAAGCTGGCGTCCAAAACACTCAAAATAACGGCTGTAGAATGGTTCCAGCAGCTTGTAGAGCTGTTATACAAAAGCTGGCGTCCAAAACACTTAAAATAACGGCTGTAGAATGGTTCCAGCAGCTTGTAGAGCTGTTATATAAGAGCTGGCTTGTTATATAAAAGCTGGCGTCCAAAACACTCAAAATAACGGCTGTAGAATAGTTTCAGCAGCTTGTAGAGCTGTTATATAAGAGCTAGCGACCAAAACACTTAAAATAACGGCTGTAGAATGGTTCCAGTAGCTTGTAGAGCTGTTATATAAGAGCTGTCGGCTATACCACTCAAAATAACGGCTGTAGAATGGTTCCAGCAGCTTGTAGAGCTGTTATATAATAGCTGGCGTCCAAAACACTTAAAATAACGGCTGTAGATTGGTTCCAGCAGTTTGTAGAGCTGTTATATAAGAGCTAGCGTCCAAAACACTTAAAATAACGGCTGTAGAATGGTTCCAGCAGCTTGTAGAGCTGTTATATACGAGCTGGCTTGTTATATAAAAGCTGGCGTCCAAAACACTCAAAATAACGGCTGTAGAATAGTTTCAGCAGCTTGTAGAGCTGTTATATAAGAGCTAGCGACCAAAACACTTAAAATAACGGCTGTAGAATGGTTCCAGTAGCTTGTAGAGCTGTTATACAAAAGCTGGCGTCCAAAACACTTAAAATAACGGCTGTAGAATGGTTCCAGCAGCTTGTAGAGCTGTTATATAAAAGCTGGCGGCTATACCACTCAAAATAACGGCTGTAGAATGGTTCCAGCAGCTTGTAGAGCTGTTATATAAGAGCTGTCGGCTGTACCACTCAAAATAACGGCTGTAGAATGGTTCCAGCAGCTTGTAGAGCTGTTATAAAAGAGCTGGCGGCTATACCACTCAAAATAACGGCTGTAGAATGGTTCCAGCAGCTTGTATAGCTGTCGTATAAAGGATGGCGGCTACAAGGCAAAAATGGTTCCAGCAACTTGTATAGCTGTCGTATAAAGGATGGCGGCTACAAGGCTAAAATGGCAAATGGAGAATGGTTCTAGCAGCTTGGCGGCTGTAAAATAGTTCCAGCCGCTTGTAAAGCTGCTATATAAAGGATGGGGGGTATAAGAATCAAAGTGGCAGCTGTACAATAGTTCCAGCAGCTTTTATAGCTGTTACATTAAGAATATCGGCTATAAGACTCAAAATGGCGGCTGTGGAATGGTTCCAGCAGCTTGCTTAGCTGTTATATAAAGGATGGCGCCTATAGGAGAATGGAGAATGGTTTTAGCAGCTTGGCGGCTGTAGAATAGATCCAGCAACTTGTATAGCTGTTATATAAAAGATGGCGGCTATAAAAGTCAAAACGGCGGCTGTAGAATGGTTCCAGCAGGTTGCATAGCTGTTATATAAAACTAGAGGGCCGATGCTAACTTTGACCGCGTCAAAGTTTGTATACCCTTGCAAGTTTGTTAGTAACTCTTTTATCTAAATTAACTGTTTTATCTAAAAAGGGTAATGTTTGCGTAAAAACCGCCTTCAATCTTAGCATAGGGTATAACGAACTTTCTGATGAAAGTCCCTGTTTTCCACCGATCGATCCTGTGAGAGCTATATGATATAGTTACCCGATCTTTACCAAATTCGGCACAGTCATTAACAGATATATTTAACAATCGCATTAAAAGTAACGAAGTTATTGACAAAAGTCACTGTTTTCGACGGATCGTTCCTATGGGAGGTATATTATATAGTCACCCGATCTTGACCAAATTTGGCACAGTCGTTTATAGTTACAATAAACTTACTTAAATTTCACGACAATAGCTTAAAAAGTGACGAAGTTATTGAGAAAAGAACGGTTCCTCCAGCTTGTATAGCTTGTAAAGGATGGCGCATATAACTCTCAAAATGGCGCCTGTAGAATGGTTCCAGCAGCTTGTAAAGCTGTTACATTAAGGATGTCGGCTATAAGACTCAAAATGGCGGCTGTGCGATGGTTCCAGCAGCTTGTAGAGCTGTTATATAAAAGCTGGCGTTCAAAACACTTAAAATAACGGCTGTAGAATGGTTCCAGCAGCTTGTAGAGCTGTTATATAAGTGCTGGCGGCTATATCACTCAAAATAACGGCTGTAGAATGGTTCCAGCAGCTTGTAGAGCTGTTATATAAAAGCTGGCGTCCAAAACACCTAAAATAACAGCTGTAGAATGGTTCCAGCAGCTTGTAGAGCTGTTATATAAAAGCTGGCGTCCAAAACACTTAAAATAACGGCTGTAGAATGGTTCCAGCAGCTTGTAGAGCTGTTATAAAAGAGCTGGCGGCTATACCACTCAAAATAACGGCTGTAGAATGGTTCCAGCAGCTTGTAGAGCTGTTATATAAAAGCTGGCGTTCAAAACACTTAAAATAACGGCTGTAGAATGGTTCCAGCAGCTTGTAGAGCTGTTATATAAGAGCTGGCGGCTATATCACTCAAAATAACGGCTGTAGAATGGTTCCAGCAGCTTGTAGAGCTGTTATATAAAAGCTGGCGTCCAAAACACTTAAAATAACAGCTGTAGAATGGTTCCACCAGCTTGTAGAGCTGTTATATAAAAGCTGGCGTCCAAAACACTTAAAATAACGGCTGTAGAATGGTTCCAGCAGCTTGTAGAGCTGTTATAAAAGAGCTGGCGGCTATACCACTCAAAATAACGGCTGTAGAATGGTTCCAGCAGCTTGTAGAGCTGTTATATAAGAGCTGGCGGCTATACCACTCAAAATAACGGCTGTAGAATGGTTCCAGCAGCTTGTAGAGCTGTTATATAAAAGCTGGCGTCCAAAACACTCAAAATAACGGCTGTAGAATGGTTCCAGCAGTTTGTAGAGCTGTTATATAAAAGCTGGCATCCAAAACACTTAAAATAACGGCTGTAGAATGGTTCCAGCAGCTTGTAGAGCTGTTATATAAAAGCTGGCGTTCAAAACACTTAAAATAACGGCTGTAGAATGGTTCCAGCAGCTTGTAGAGCTGTTATATAAGAGCTGGCGGCTATATCACTCAAAATAACGGCTGTAGAATGGTTCCAGCAGCTTGTAGAGCTGTTATATAAAAGCTGGCGTCCAAAACACTTAAAATAACGGCTGTAGAATGGTTCCAGCAGCTTGTAGAGCTGTTATATAAGAGCTAGCGTCCAAAACACTTAAAATAACGGCTGTAGAATGGTTCCAGCAGCTTGTAGAGCTGTTATATAAGAGCTGGCGTCCAAAACACTCAAAATAACGGCTGTAGAATGGTTCCAGCAGCTTGTAGAGCTGTTATATAAGAGCTGGCTATACCACTCAAAATAACGGCTGTAGAATGGTTCCAGCAGCTTGTAGAGCTGTTATATAAGAGCTGGCGTCCAAAACACTCAAAATAACGGCTGTAGAATGGTTCCAGCAGCTTGTAGAGCTGTTATATAAAAACTGGCGTCCAAAACACTCAAAATAACGGCTTTAGAATGGTTCCAGCAGCTTGTAGAGCTGTTATATAAGAGCTGGAGGCTATATCACTCAAAATAACGGCTGTAGAATGGTTCCAGCAGCTTGTAGAGCTGTTATATAAAAGCTGGCGTCCAAAACACTTAAAATAACGGCTGTAGAATGGTTCCAGCAGCTTGTAGAGCTATTATATAAGAGCTAGCGTCCAAAACACTTAAAATAACGGCTGTAGAATGGTTCCAGCAGCTTGTAGAGCTGTTATATAAAGGATGGCGGCTATAAGACTCAAAATGGCAAATGGAGAATGGTTCCAGCAGCTTGGCGGCTGTGGAATGGTTCCAGCAACTTGTATAGCTGTCGTATAAAGGATGGCGGCTACAAGACTAAAATGGCAAATGGAGAATGGTTCCAGCAGCTTGGCGGCTGTAGAATGGTTCCAGCAACTTGTATAGCTGTCGTATAAAGGATGGCGGCTACAAGACTAAAATGGCAAATGGAGAATGGTTCCAGCAGCTTTTATGTCTGTTACATAAAGCATGGCGGCTATTGGACTCAAAATTGAATGGTTCCAGCAGCTTGTAAAGCTGTTATTTAAAGGATGACGGCTATAAGACTCAAAATGGCAAATGGAGAATGGTTCCAGCAGCTTGGCGGCTGTAGAATGTTTCCAGCAACTTGTATAGCTGTCGTATAAAGGATGGCGGCTACAAGACTAAAATGGCAAATGGAGAATGGATCCAGCAGCTTTTATGTCTGTTACATAAAGAATGGCGGCTATAGGACTCAAAATTGAATGGTACCAGCAGCTTGTAAAGCTTTTATTAAAGGATGGCGGGTATACGACTCAAAATGGCAAATGGAGAATGGTTCCAGCAGCTTGGCGGCTGTAGAATGGTTCCAGCAGCTTGTAAAGCTGTTATAGAAAGGATGACGGGTATAACGCTCACAATGGCGGCTGCAGAATGATTCCAGCAACAACTGTCGTGTAAACGATGGCGGCTATAAGACTCAAAACGGCGGCTGTAGAACGGTTCCAGCTTGCATAGCTGTTATTTAAAGAAAGGCGGCTATAAGACTCAAAATTGCGGCTGGAGAATGGATCTGGCAGGTTGTATAGCTGTCATATAAAGGATGGCGTGTATAGGACTAAAAATGGCGGCTGTAAAATTATTCCAGCAGTTTTTATAGATGTTACATTAAGGATGTCGGCTATAAAAATGGCGGCTGTAGAATGGTTCCAGCTGCTTGCATAGCTGTTATATAAAGGATGTCGGCTATAAAACTCAAAATAGCAAATGGAGATCCAGCAGCTTGTATAGCTGTTATATAAAAGATGGCGGCTATAAGAGTCAAAATGGCGGCTGTAGAACGGTTCCAGCAGCTTGCATAGCTGTTATATACAAGACGGCGGCTACAAGACTCAAAATGGCGGATAAAGAATGGTTCCAGCAGCTTGTAAAGCTGTCGTATAAAGGATGGCGGCTACAAGGCAAAAATGGTTTCAGCAACTTGTATAGCTGTCGTTTAAAGGATGGCGGCTACAAGGCTAAAATGGCAAACGGAGAATGGTTCTAGCAGCTTGGCGGCTGTAAAATAGTTCCAGCCGCTTGTAAAGCTGCTATATAAAGGATGGGGGGTATAAGAATCAAAGTGGCAGCTGTACAATAGTTCCAGCAGCTTTTATAGCTGTTATATAAAGGATGGCGCCTATAGGAGAATGGAGAATGGTTTTAGCAGCTTGGCGGCTGTAGAATAGATCCAGCAACTTGTATAGCTGTTATATAAAAGATGGCGGCTATAAAAGTCAAAACGGCGGCTGTAGAACGGTTCCAGCAGCTTGCATAGCTGTTATATAAAACCAGAGGGCCGATGCTAACTTTGACCGCGTCAAAGTTTGTATACCCTTGCAAGTTTGTTAGTAACTCTTTTATCTAAATTAACTGTTTTATCTAAAAAGGGTAATGTTTGCGTAAAAACCGCCTTCAATCTTAGCATAGGGTATAACGAACTTTCTGATGAAAGTCCCTGTTTTCCACCGATCGATCCTGTGAGAGCTATATGATATAGTTACCCGATCTTTACCAAATTCGGCACAGTCATTAACAGATATATTTAACAATCGCATTAAAAGTAACGAAGTTATTGACAAAAGTCACTGTTTTCGACGGATCGTTCCTATGGGAGGTATATTATATAGTCACCCGATTTTGACCAAATTTGGCACAGTCGTTTATAGTTACAATTAACTTACTTATATTAAATTTCACGACAATAGCTTAAAAAGTGACGAAGTTATTGAGAAAAGAACGGTTCCTCCAGCTTGTATAGCTTGTAAAGGATGGCGCATATAACTCTCAAAATGGCGCCTGTAGAATGGTTCCAGCAGCTTGTAAAGCTGTTACATTAAGGATGTCGGCTATAAGACTCAAAATGGCGGCTGTGGGATGGTTCCAGCAACTTGCATAGCTGTTATATAAAGGATGGCGGCTATAAGACTCAAAATGGCGGCTGTAGAATAGATCCAGCAGCTTGTATAGCTGTTATATATAAGTATATACAGTATATACAAGCCTACAAGCAAAATTTCAGCTCTGTAGCTCTAACGGTCTTGGAGAAGTCGTCTTGCTGATCAAGAATATATATACTTTATATGATCGGAGATGCTTCCTTCTATGCGTTGCACACTTCTGACCAAAAATAATATACCCCTTTGCAAGGGTATAAAAATGGCTGTAGAACGGTTCCAGCAGCTTGTACAGCTGTTATATAAAGGATGGCGACTATAAGACTCAAAAAAATGGGTGTACAACGGTTCCAGCAGCTTGTATAGCTGTTATATACAAGACGGCGGCTACAAGACTCAAAATGGCGGATAAAGAATGGTTCCCGCAACTTGCAAAGCTGTTATATAAATGATGGCGGCAATAACACTCAAAATGGCTGCCGTAGAATGGTACCATCAGCTTTTATGGCTGTTACATAAAGCATGGCGGCTAAAAGACTTCAAATTGAGGCAGGAGAATGCTGCTTGCATAGCTGTTATATAAAGGATGTCGGCTATAAGACTCAAAATAGCAAATGGAGATCCAGCAGCTTGTTTAGCTGTTATATACAAGACGGCGGCTATAAGAGTCAAAATGGCGGCTGTAGAACGGTTCCAGCAGCTTGCATAGCTGTTATATACAAGACGGCGGCTACAAGACTCAAAATGGCGGATGAAGAATGGTTCCCGCAGCTTGCAAAGCTGTTATATAAATGATGGCGGCAATAACACTCAAAATGGCTGCCGTAGAATGGTACCATCAGCTTTTATGGCTGTTACATAAAGCATGGCGGCTAAAAGACTTCAAATTGAGGCAGGAGACTGCTGCTTGCATAGCTGTTATATAAAGGATGTCGGCTGTTATATAAATGATGGCGGCAATAACACTCAAAATGGCTGCCGTAGAATGGTACCATCAGCTTTTATGGCTGTTACATAAAGCATGGCGGCTAAAAGACTTCAAATTGAGGCAGGAGAATGCTGCTTGCATAGCTGTTATATAAAGGATGTCGGCTATAAGACTCAAAATAGCAAATGGAGATCCAGCAGCTTGTTTAGCTGTTATATACAAGACGGCGGCTATAAGAGTCAAAATGGCGGCTGTAGATCGGTTCCAGCAACTTGCATAGCTGTTATATACAAGACGGCGGCTACAAGACTCAAAATGGCGGATGAAGAATGGTTCCCGCAGCTTGCAAAGCTGTTATATAAATGATGGCGGCAATAACACTCAAAATGGCTGCCGTAGAATGGTACCATCAGCTTTTATGGCTGTTACATAAAGCATGGCGGCTAAAAGACTTCAAATTGAGGCAGGAGACTGCTGCTTGCATAGCTGTTATATAAAGGATGTCGGCTGTTATATAAATGATGGCGGCAATAACACTCAAAATGGCTGCCGTAGAATGGTACCATCAGCTTTTATGGCTGTTACATAAAGCATGGCGGCTAAAAGACTTCAAATTGAGGCAGGAGAATGCTGCTTGCATAGCTGTTATATAAAGGATGTCGGCTATAAGACTCAAAATAGCAAATGGAGATCCAGCAGCTTGTTTAGCTGTTATATACAAGACGGCGGCTATAAGAGTCAAAATGGCGGCTGTAGAACGGTTCCAGCAGCTTGCATAGCTGTTATATACAAGACGGCGGCTACAAGACTCAAAATGGCGGATGAAGAATGGTTCCCGCAGCTTGCAAAGCTGTTATATAAATGATGGCGGCAATAACACTCAAAATGGCTGCCGTAGAATGGTACCATCAGCTTTTATGGCTGTTACATAAAGCATGGCGGCTAAAAGACTTCAAATTGAGGCAGGAGACTGCTGCTTGCATAGCTGTTATATAAAGGATGTCGGCTATAAGACTCAAAATAGCAAATGGAGATCCAGCAGCTTGTATAGCTGTTATATAAAAGATGGCAGCTATAAGAGTCAAAATGGCGGATGTAGAACGGTTCCAGCAGCTTGCATAGCTGTTATATACAAGACGGCGGCTACAAGACTCAAAATGACGGATAAAGAATGGTTCCAGCAGCTTGTAAAGCTGTTATATAAAGGATGGCGAGTATAAGACTCAAAATGACGGCTGTAAAATATTTCCAGCAACTTGTATTTCTGTTATAAAAAGGATGGTGGCTACAAGACTCAAAATGACGGCTGTAGAATGGTTCCAGCAACTTTTATAGCTGTCGTATAAAGGATGGTGGCTACAAGGCAAAAATGGTTCCAGCAACTTGTATAGCTGTCGTATAAAGGATGGCGCCTACAAGGCTAAAATGGCAAATGGAGAATGGTTCTAGCAGCTTGGCGGCTGTAAAATAGTTCCAGCCGCTTGTAAAGCTGCTATATAAAGGATGGGGGGCATAAGAATCAAAGTGGCAGCTGTACAATAGTTCCAGCAGCTTTTATAGCTGTTATATAAAGGATGGCGCCTATAGGAGAATGGAGAATGGTTTTAGCAGCTTGGCGGCTGTAGAATAGATCCAGCAACTTGTATAGCTGTTATATAAAAGATGGCGGCTATAAAAGTCAAAACGGCGGCTGTAGAACGGTTCCAGCAGCTTGCATAGCTGTTATATAAAACCAGAGGGCCGATGCTAACTTTGACCGCGTCAAAGTTTGTATACCCTTGCAAGTTTGTTAGTAACTCTTTTATCTAAATTAACTGTTTTATCTAAAAAGGGTAATGTTTGCGTAAAAACCGCCTTCAATCTTAGCATAGGGTATAACGAACTTTCTGATGAAAGTCCCTGTTTTCCACCGATCGATCCTGTGAGAGCTATATGATATAGTTACCCGATCTTTACCAAATTCGGCACAGTCATTAACAGATATATTTAACAATCGCATTAAAAGTAACGAAGTTATTGACAAAAGTCACTGTTTTCGACGGATCGTTCCTATGGGAGGTATATTATATAGTCACCCGATCTTGACCAAATTTGGCACAGTCGTTTATAGTTACAATAAACTTACTTAAATTTCACGACAATAGATTAAAAAGTGACGAAGTTATTGAGAAAAGAACGGTTCCTCCAGCTTGTATAGCTTGTAAAGGATGGCGCATATAACTCTCAAAATGGCGCCTGTAGAATGGTTCCAGCAGCTTGTAAAGCTGTTACATTAAGGATGTCGGCTATAAGACTCAAAATGGCGGCTGTGGGATGGTTCCAGACGCTTGCATAGCTGTTATATAAAGGATGGCGGCTATAAGACTCAAAATGGCGGCTGTAGAATAGATCCAGCAGCTTGTAGAGCTGTTATATAAGAGCTAGCGTCCAAAACACTTAAAATAACGGCTGTAGAATGGTTCCAGCAGCTTGTAGAGCTGTTATATAAGAGCTGGCGTCCAAAACACTCAAAATAAATAAAATGGTTCCAGCAGCTTGTAGAGCTGTTATATATGAGCTGGCGGCTATATCACTCAAAATAACGGCTGTAGAATGGTTCCAGCAGCTTGTAGAACTGTTATATAAAAGCTGGCGTCCAAAACACTTAAAATAACGGCTGTAGAATGGTTCCAGCAGCTTGTAGAGCTGTTATAAAAGAGCTGGCGGCTATACCACTCAAAATAACGGCTGTAGAATGGTTCCAGCAGCTTGTAGAGCTGTTATATAAGAGCTGGCGGCTATACCACTCAAAATAACGGCTGTAGAATGGTTCCAGCAGCTTGTAGAGCTGTTATATAAAAGCTGGCGTCCAAAACACTCAAAATAACGGCTGTAGAATGGTTCCAGCAGCTTGTAGAGCTGTTATATAAGAGCTAGCGTCCAAAACACTTAAAATAACGGCTGTAGAATGGTTCCAGCAGCTTGTAGAGCTGTTATATAAGAGCTGGCGTCCAAAACACTCAAAATAACGGCTGTAGAATGGTTCCAGCAGCTTGTAGAGCTGTTATATAAGAGCTGGCGTCCAAAACACTTAAAATAACGGCTGTAGAATGGTTCCAGCAGCTTGTAGAGCTGTTATATAAGAGCTGGCGTCCAAAACACTCAAAATAACGGCTGTAGAATGGTTCCAGCAGCTTGTAGAGCTGTTATATAAAAACTGGCGTCCAAAACACTCAAAATAACTGCTTTAGAATGGTTCCAGCAGCTTGTAGAGCTGTTATATAAAGGATGGCGGCTATAAGACTCAAAATGGCAAATGGAGAATGGTTCCAGCAGCTTGGCGGCTGTGGAATGGTTCCAGCAACTTGTATAGCTGTCGTATAAAGGATGGCGGCTACAAGACTAAAATGGCAAATGGAGAATGGTTCCAGCAGCTTGGCGGCTGTAGAATGGTTCCAGCAACTTGTATAGCTGTCGTATAAAGGATGGCGGCTACAATACCAAAATGGCAAATGGAGAATGGTTCCAGCAGCTTTTATGTCTGTTACATAAAGCATGGCGGCTATTGGACTCAAAATTGAATGGTTCCAGCAGCTTGTAAAGCTGTTATTTAAAGGATGACTGCTATAAGACTCAAAATGGCAAATGGAGAATGGTTCCAGCAGCTTGGCGGCTGTAGAATGTTTCCAGCGACTTGTATAGCTGTCGTATAAAGGATGGCGGCTACAAGACTAAAATGGCAAATGGAGAATGGATCCAGCAGCTTTTATGTCTGTTACATAAAGCATGGCGGCTATAGGACTCAAAATTGAATGGTACCAGCAGCTTGTAAAGCTTTTATTAAAGGATGGCGGGTATACGACTCAAAATGGCAAATGGAGAATGGTTCCAGCAGCTTGGCGGCTGTAGAATGGTTCCAGCAGCTTGTAAAGCTGTTATAGAAAGGATGACGGGTATAACGCTCACAATGGCGGCTGCAGAATGATTCCAGCAACAACTGTCGTGTAAACGATGGCGGCTATAAGACTCAAAACGGCGGCTGTAGAACGGTTCCAGCTTGCATAGCTGTTATTTAAAGAAAGGCGGCTATAAGACTCAAAATTGCGGCTAGAGAATGGATCTGGCAGGTTGTATAGCTGTCATATAAAGGATGGCGTGTATAGGACTAAAAATGGCAGCTGTAAAATTATTCCAGCAGTTTTTATAGATGTTACAATAAGGATGTCGGCTATAAAAAAGGCGGCTGTAGAATGGTTCCAGCTGCTTGCATAGCTGTTATATAAAGGATGTCGGCTATAAGACTCAAAATAGCAAATGGAGATCCAGCAGCTTGTATAGCTGTTATATAAAAGATGGCGGCTATAAGAGTCAAAATGGCGGCTGTAGAACGGTTCCAGCAGCTTGCATAGCTGTTATATACAAGACGGCGGCTACAAGACTCAAAATGGCGGATAAAGAATGGTTCCAGCAGCTTGTAAAGCTGTTATATAAAGGATGGCGAGTATAAGACTCAAAATGACGGCTGTAAAATATTTCCAGCAACTTGTATTTCTGTTATAAAAAGGATGACGGCTATAAGACTCAAAATGGCAAATGGAGAATGGTTCCAGCAGCTTGGCGGCTGTAGAATGTTTCCAGCAACTTGTATAGCTGTCGTATAAAGGATGGCGGCTACAAGACTAAAATGGCAAATGGAGAATGGATCCAGCAGCTTTTATGTCTGTTACATAAAGCATGGCGGCTATAGGACTCAAAATTGAATGGTACCAGCAGCTTGTAAAGCTTTTATTAAAGGATGGCGGGTATACGACTCAAAATGGCAAATGGAGAATGGTTCCAGCAGCTTGGCGGCTGTAGAATGGTTCCAGCAACTTGTATAGCTGTCGTATAAAGGATGGCGGCTACAAGGCAAAAATGGTTCCAGCAACTTGTATAGCTGTCGTATAAAGGATGGCGGCTACAAGGCTAAAATGGCAAATGGAGAATGGTTCTAGCAGCTTGGCGGCTGTAAAATAGTTCCAGCCGCTTGTAAAGCTGCTATATAAAGGATGGGGTGTATAAGAATCAAAGTGGCAGCTGTACAATAGTTCCAGCATTTTTTATAGCTGTTATATAAAGGATGGCGCCTATAGGAGAATGGAGAATGGTTTTAGTAGCTTGGCGGCTGTAGAATAGATCCAGCAACTTGTATAGCTGTTATATAAAAGATGGCGGCTATAAAAGTCAAAACGGCGGCTGTAGAACGGTTCCAGCAGCTTGCATAGCTGTTATATAAAACCAGAGGGCCGATGCTAACTTTGACCGCGTCAAAGTTTGTATACCCTTGCAAGTTTGTTAGTAACTCTTTTATCTAAATTAACTGTTTTATCTAAAAAGGGTAATGTTTGCGTAAAAACCGCCTTCAATCTTAGCATAGGGTATAACGAACTTTCTGATGAAAGTCCCTGTTTTCCACCGATCGATCCTGTGAGAGCTATATGATATAGTTACCCGATCTTTACCAAATTCGGCACAGTCATTAACAGATATATTTAACAATCGCATTAAAAGTAACGAAGTTATTGACAAAAGTCACTGTTTTCGACGGATCGTTCCTATGGGAGGTATATTATATAGTCACCCGATTTTGACCAAATTTGGCACAGTCGTTTATAGTTACAATAAACTTACTTATATTAAATTTCACGACAATAGCTTAAAAAGTGACGAAGTTATTGAGAAAAGAACGGTTCCTCCAGCTTGTATAGCTTGTAAAGGATGGCGCATATAACTCTCAAAATGGCGCCTGTAGAATGGTTCCAGCAGCTTGTAAAGCTGTTACATTAAGGATGTCGGCTATAAGACTCAAAATGGCGGCTGTGGGATGGTTCCAGCAGCTTGTATAGCTGTTATATATAAGTATATACAGTATATACAAGCCTACAAGCAAAATTTCAGCTCTGTAGCTCTAACGGTCTTGGAGAAGTCGTCTTGCTGATCAAGAATATATATACTTTATATGATCGGAGATGCTTCCTTCTATGCGTTGCACACTTCTGACCAAAAATAATATACCCCTTTGCAAGGGTATAAAAATGGCTGTAGAACGGTTCCAGCAGCTTGTACAGCTGTTATATAAAGGATGGCGACTATAAGACTCAAAAAAATGGGTGTACAACGGTTCCAGCAGCTTGTATAGCTGTTATAAAAGGATGGCGGGTTCAAGACTCAAAATGGCGGCTGTAGAATGGTTCCAGCAGTTTGCAAAGCTGTTATATAAAGGATGGCGGGTTCAAGACTCGAAATAGCGGCTGTGGAATGGTTCTAGCAGCTTGTAAATCTGTTATGTAAAGCATGACGTTTATACGGCTCAAAACGTCGGCGGTAAACTGGTTCCAGCCGCTTGTATAGCTGCTATATAAAGGACGGCGGGTATAAGGCTCAAAATGGCGGCTGTAGAATGGTTCCAGCAGCTTCTAAATCTGTTATATAAAGAAAGGCGGCTATAAGACCCAAAATGGCGGCTGTAGAATGGTTCCAGTAGTTTGCAAAACTGTTATATAAAGGATGGCGGCTATAAGACTCAAAATGGCAAATGGAGAATGGTTCCAGCAGCTTGTAAAGCTGTTATATAAAGGATGGCGGGTATAACCCTCATAATGGCGGCTGTAGAACGGTTCCAGCAGCTTGTATAGCTGTTATATACAAGACGGCGGCTACAAGACTCAAAATGGCGGATAAAGAATGGTTCCCGCAGCTTGCAAAGCTGTTATATAAATGATGGCGGTAATAACACTCAAAATGGCTGCCGTAGAATGGTACCATCAGCTTTTATGGCTGTTACATAAAGCATGGCGGCTAAAAGACTTCAAATTGAGGCAGGAGAATGCTGCTTGCATAGCTGTTATATAAAGGATGTCGGCTATAAGACTCAAAATAGCAAATGGAGATCCAGCAGCTTGTATAGCTGTTATATAAAAGATGGCAGCTATAAGAGTCAAAATGGCGGCTGTAGAACGGTTCCAGCAGCTTGCATAGCTGTTATATACAAGACGGCGGCTACAAGACTCAAAATGGCGGATAAAGAATGGTTCCAGCAGCATGTTAAGCTGTTATATAAAGGATGGCGAGTATAAGACTCAAAATGACGGCTGTAAAATATTTTCAGCAACTTGTATTTCTGTTATAAAAAGGATGGTGGCTACAAGACTCAAAATGACGGCTGTAGAATGGTTCCAGCAACTTGTATAGCTGTCGTATAAAGGATGGCGGCTACAAGGCAATAATGGTTCCAGCAACTTGTATAGCTGTCGTATAAAGGATGGCGGCTACAAGGCTAAAATGGCAAATGGAGAATGGTTCTAGCAGCTTGGCGGCTGTAAAATAGTTCCAGCCGCTTGTAAAGCTGCTATATAAAGGATGGGGGGTATAAGAATCAAAGTGGCAGCTGTACAATAGTTCCAGCAGCTTTTATAGCTGTTATATAAAGGATGGCGCCTATAGGAGAATGGAGAATGGTTTTAGCAGCTTGGCGGCTGTAGAATAGATCCAGCAACTTGTATAGCTGTTATATAAAAGATGGCGGCTATAAAAGTCAAAACGGCGGCTGTAGAACGGTTCCAGCAGCTTGCATAGCTGTTATATAAAACCAGAGGGCCGATGCTAACTTTGACCGCGTCAAAGTTTGTATACCCTTGCAAGTTTGTTAGTAACTCTTTTATCTAAATTAACTGTTTTATCTAAAAAGGGTAATGTTTGCGTAAAAACCGCCTTCAATCTTAGCATAGGGTATAACGAACTTTCTGATAAAAGTCCCTGTTTTCCACCGATCGATCCTGTGAGAGCTATATGATATAGTTACCCGATCTTTACCGAATTCGGCACAGTCATTAACAGATATATTTAACAATCGCATTAAAGTAACGAAGTTATTGACAAAAGTCACTGTTTTCGACGGATCGTTCCTATGGGAGGTATATTATATAGTCACCCGATCTTGACCAAATTTGGCACAGTCGGTTATAGTTGCAATAAACTTACTTAAATTTCACGACAATAGCTTAAAAAGTGACGAAGTTATTGAGAAAAGAACGGTTCCTCCAGCTTGTATAGCTTGTAAAGGATGGCGCATATAACTCTCAAAATGGCGCCTGTAGAATGGTTCCAGCAGCTTGTAAAGCTGTTACATTAAGGATGTCGGCTATAAGACTCAAAATGGCGGCTGTGGGATGGTTCCAGCAGCTTGCATAGCTTTTATATACAAGACGGCGGCTACAAGACTCAAAATGGCGGATAAAGAATGGTTCCCGCAGCTTGCAAAGCTGTTATATAAAGGATGGCGAGTATAAGACTCAAAATGACGGCTGTACAAATGTTCCACCAGCTTTTATAGCTGTTACATTAAGAATGTCGGCTATAAGACTCAAAATGGCGGCTGTGGAATGGTTCCAGCAGCTTGCTTAGCTGTTTTATAAAGGATGGCGGCTATAGGAGAATGGAGAAGCTTGGCGGCTGTAGAATAGATCCAGCAACTTGTATAGCTATTATATAAAGGATGGCGGCTATAAAAGTCATAATGGCGGCTGTAGAACGGTTCCAGCAGCTTGCATAGCTGTTGTATAAAAAAAGGCGGCTATAAGACTCAAAATTGCGGCTGAAGAATGGTTCTAGCAGCTTGTATAGCTGTCATATAAAGGATGGCGGGTATAAGACTCAAAATGGCGGGTGTATAGTAGTTCCAGCAGCTTTTATAGCTGTTACATTAAGGATGTCGGCTATAAGACTCAAAATGGTTGTGGAATGTTTCTAGCAGCTTGCTTAGCTGTTATATAAAGGATGGCGGCTATAGGACTCAAAATGTCAAATGGAGAATGGTTCTAGCAGCTTGGCGGCTGTAGAATAGATCCAGCAACTTGTATAGCTGTTATATAAAAGATGGCGGCTATAAAAGTCAAAACGGCGGCTGTAGAACGGTTCCAGCAGCTTGCATAGCTGGTATATAAAACCAGAGGGCCGATGCTAACTTTGACCGCGTCTAAATTAACTAACTTTAACTTTATCTAAATTAACTGTTTTATCTAAAAAGGGTAATGTTTGCGTAAAAACCGCCTTCAATCTTAGCATAGGGTATAACGAACTTTCTGATGAAAGTCCCTGTTTTCCACCGATCGATCCTGTGAGAGCTATATGATATAGTTACCCGATCTTTACCAAATTCGGCACAGTCATTAACAGATATATTTAACAATCGCATTAAAAGTAACGAAGTTATTGACAAAAGTCACTGTTTTCGACGGATCGTTCCTATGGGAGGTATATTATATAGTCACCCGATCTTGACCAAATTTGGCACAGTCGGTTATAGTTACAATAAACTTACTTAAATTTCACGACAATAGCTTAAAAAGTGTCGAAGTTATTGAGAAAAGAACGGTTCCTCCAGCTTTTATAGTTTGTAAAAGATGGCGCATATAACTCTCAAAATGGCGCCTGTAGAATGGTTCCAGCAGCTTGTAAAGCTGTTACATTAAGGATGTCGGCTATAAGACTCAAAATGGCGGCTGTGGGATGGTTCCAGCAGCTTGCATAGCTGTTATATAAAGGATGGCGGCTATAAGACTCAAAATGGCGGCTGTAGAATGGTTCCAGCAGCTTGTGAAGCTGTTATATAAAGGATGGCGAGTATAAGACTCAAAATGACGGCTGTGAAATATTTCCAGCAACTTGTATTTCTGTTATAAAAAGGATGGTGGCTACAAGACTCAAAATGACGGCTGTAGAATGGTTCCAGCAACTTTTATAGCTGTCGTATAAAGGATGGCGGCTACAAGGCAAAAATGGTTCCAGCAACTTGTATAGCTGTCGTATAAAGGATGGCGCCTACAAGGCTAAAATGGCAAATGGAGAATGGTTCTAGCAGCTTGGCGGCTGTAAAATAGTTCCAGCCGCTTGTAAAGCTGCTATATAAAGGATGGGGGGTATAAGAATCAAAGTGGCAGCTGTACAATAGTTCCAGCAGCTTTTATAGCTGTTATATAAAGGATGGCGCCTATAGGAGAATGGAGAATGGTTTTAGCAGCTTGGCGGCTGTAGAATAGATCCAGCAACTTGTATAGCTGTTATATAAAAGATGGCGGCTATAAAAGTCAAAACGGCGGCTGTAGAACGGTTCCAGCAGCTTGCATAGCTGTTATATAAAACCAGAGGGCCGATGCTAACTTTGACCGCGTCAAAGTTTGTATACCCTTGCAAGTTTGTTAGTAACTCTTTTATCTAAATTAACTGTTTTATCTAAAAAGGGTAATGTTTGCGTAAAAACCGCCTTCAATCTTAGCATAGGGTATAACGAACTTTCTGATAAAAGTCCCTGTTTTCCACCGATCGATCCTGTGAGAGCTATATGATATAGTTACCCGATCTTTACCGAATTCGGCACAGTCATTAACAGATATATTTAACAATCGCATTAAAGTAACGAAGTTATTGACAAAAGTCACTGTTTTCGACGGATCGTTCCTATGGGAGGTATATTATATAGTCACCCGATCTTGACCAAATTTGGCACAGTCGGTTATAGTTACAATAAACTTACTTAAATTTCACGACAATAGCTTAAAAAGTGACGAAGTTATTGAGAAAAGAACGGTTCCTCCAGCTTGTATAGCTTGTAAAGGATGGCGCATATAACTCTCAAAATGGCGCCTGTAGAATGGTTCCAGCAGCTTGTAAAGCTGTTACATTAAGGATGTCGGCTATAAGACTCAAAATGGCGGCTGTGGGATGGTTCCAGCAGCTTGCATAGCTTTTATATACAAGACGGCGGCTACAAGACTCAAAATGGCGGATAAAGAATGGTTCCCGCAGCTTGCAAAGCTGTTATATAAAGGATGGCGAGTATAAGACTCAAAATGACGGCTGTACAAATGTTCCACCAGCTTTTATAGCTGTTACATTAAGAATGTCGGCTATAAGACTCAAAATGGTTGTGGAATGTTTCTAGCAGCTTGCTTAGCTGTTATATAAAGGATGGCGGCTATAGGACTCAAAATGTCAAATGGAGAATGGTTCTAGCAGCTTGGCGGCTGTAGAATAGATCCAGCAACTTGTATAGCTGTTATATAAAAGATGGCGGCTATAAAAGTCAAAACGGCGGCTGTAGAACGGTTCCAGCAGCTTGCATAGCTGGTATATAAAACCAGAGGGCCGATGCTAACTTTGACCGCGTCTAAATTAACTAACTTTAACTTTATCTAAATTAACTGTTTTATCTAAAAAGGGTAATGTTTGCGTAAAAACCGCCTTCAATCTTAGCATAGGGTATAACGAACTTTCTGATGAAAGTCCCTGTTTTCCACCGATCGATCCTGTGAGAGCTATATGATATAGTTACCCGATCTTTACCAAATTCGGCACAGTCATTAACAGATATATTTAACAATCGCATTAAAAGTAACGAAGTTATTGACAAAAGTCACTGCTTTCGACGGATCGTTCCTATGGGAGGAATATTATATAGTCACCCGATCTTGACCAAATTTGGCACAGTCGGTTATAGTTACAATAAACTTACTTAAATTTCACGACAATAGCTTAAAAAGTGACGAAGTTATTGAGAAAAGAACGGTACCTCCAGCTTGTATAGCTTGTAAAGGATGGCGCATATAACTCTTAAAATGGCGCCTGTAGAATGGTTCCAGCAGCTTGTAAAGCTGTTACATTAAGGATGTCGGCTATAAGACTCAAAATGGCGGCTGTGGGATGGTTCCAGCAGCTTGCATAGCTGTTATATAAAGGATGGCGGCTATAAGACTCAAAATGGCGGCTGTAGAATAGATCCAGCAGCTTGTATAGCTGTTATATATAAGTATATACAGTATATACAAGCCTACAAGCAAAATTTTAGCTCTGTAGCTCTAACGGTCATGCTGATCAAGAATATATATACTTTATATAATCGGAGATGCTTCCTTCTATGCGTTGCACACCTCTGACCAAAAATAATATACCCCTTTGCAAGGGTATAAAAATGGCTGCAGAACGGTTCCAGCAGCTTGTACAGCTGTTATATAAAGGATGGCGACTATAAGACTCAAAAAAATGGGTGTACAACGGTTCCAGCAGCTTGTATAGCTGTTATAAAAGGATGGCGGGTTCAAGACTCAAAATGGCGGCTGTAGAATGGTTCCAGCAGTTTGCAAAGCTGGTTTATAAAGGATGGCGGGTTCAAGACTTAAAATAGCGGCTGTGGAATGGTTCTAGCAGCTTGTAAAGCTGTTATGTAAAGGATGACGTTTATACGGCTCAAAACGTCGGCGGTAAACTGGTTCCAGCCGCTTGTATAGCTGCTATATAAAGGACGGCGGGTATAAGGCTCAAAATGGCGGCTGTAGAATGGTTCCAGCAGCTTCTAAATCTGTTATATAAAGAAAGGCGGCTATAAGACCCAAAATGGCGGCTGTAGAATGGTTCCAGTAGTTTGCAAAGCTGTTATATAAAGGATGGTGGCTATAAGACTCAAAATGGCAAATGGAGAATGGTTCCAGCAGCTTGTAAAGCTGTTATATAAAGGATGGCGGGTATAACCCTCATAATGGCGGCTGTAGAACGGTTCCAGCAGCTTGCATAGCTGTTATATACAAGACGCCGGCTACAAGACTCAAAATGGCGGATAAAGAATGGTTCCAGCAGCTTGCAAAGCTGTTATATAAATGATGGCGGCAATAACACTCAAAATGGCTGCCGTAGAATGGTACCATCAGCTTTTATGGCTGTTACATAAAGCATGGCGGCTAAAAGACTTCAAATTGAGGCAGGAGAATGGTTCTAGCAGCTTGTATAGCTGTCGTATAAACTATGGCGGCTATAAAGCTGTTGCAAAGCTGTTATATAAAGGATGGCGGCTATAAGACTCGAAATGGCAAATGGAGAATGGTTCCAGCAGCTTGTAAAGCTGTTATATAAAGGATGGCGGGTATAACCCTCAAAATGGCGGCTGTAGAACGGTTCCAGCAGCTTGCATAGCTGTTATATACAAGACGGCGGCTACAAGACTCAAAATGGCGGATAATGAATGGTTCCCGCAGCTTGCAAAGCTGTTATATAAAGGATGGCGAGTATAAGACTCAAAATGACGGCTGTACAAATGTTCCACCAGCTTTTATAGCTGTTACATTAAGAATGTCGGCTATAAGACTCAAAATGGCGGCTGTGGAATGGTTCCAGCAGCTTGCTTAGCTGTTTTATAAAGGATGGCGGCTATAGGAGAATGGAGAAGCTTGGCGGCTGTAGAATAGATCCAGCAACTTGTATAGCTATTATATAAAAGATGGCGGCTGTAGAACGGTTCCAGCAGCTTGCATAGCTGTTGTATAAAAAAAGGCGGCTATAAGACTCAAAATTGCGGCTGAAGAATGGTTCTAGCAGCTTGTATAGCTGTCATATAAAGGATGGCGGGTATAAGACTCAAAATGGCGGGTGTATAATAGTTCCAGCAGCTTTTATAGCTGTTACATTAAGGATGTCGGCTATAAGACTCAAAATGGTTGTGGAATGTTTCTAGCAGCTTGCTTAGCTGTTATATAAAGGATGGCGGCTATAGGACTCAAAATGTCAAATGGAGAATGGTTCTAGCAGCTTGGCGGCTGTAGAATAGATCCAGCAACTTGTATAGCTGTTATATAAAAGATGGCGGCTATAAAAGTCAAAACGGCGGCTGTAGAACGGTTCCAGCAGCTTGCATAGCTGTTATATAAAACCAGAGGGCCGATGCTAACTTTGACCGCGTCTAAATTAATTAACTTTAACTTTATCTAAATTAACTGTTTTATCTAAAAAGGGTAATGTTTGCGTAAAAACCGCCTTCAATCTTAGCTTAGGGTATAACGAACTTTCTGATGAAAGTCCCTGTTTTCCACCGATCGATCCTGTGAGAGCTATATGATATAGTTACCCGATCTTTACCAAATTCGGCACAGTCATTAACAGATATATTTAACAATCGCATTAAAAGTAACGAAGTTATTGACAAAAGTCACTGGTTTCGACGGATCGTTCCTATGGGAGGTATATTATATAGTCACCCGATCTTGACCAAATTTGGCACAGTCGTTTATAGTTACAATAAACTTACTTATATTAAATTTCACGACAATAGGTTAAAAAGTGACGAAGTTATTGAGAAAAGAACGGTTCCTCCAGCTTGTATAGCTTGTAAAGGATGGCGCATATAACTCTCAAAATGGCGCCTGTAGAATGGTTCCAGCAGCTTGTAAAGCTGTTACATTAAGGATGTCGGCTATAAGACTCAAAATGGCGGCTGTGGGATGGTTCCAGCAGCTTGCATAGCTGTTATATAAAGGATGGCGGCAATAACACTCAAAATGGCTGCCGTAGAATGGTACCATCAGCTTTTATGGCTGTTACATAAAGCATGGCGGCTAAAAGACTTCAAATTGAGGCAGGAGAATGGTTCTAGCAGCTTGTATAGCTGTCGCATAAACTATGGCGGCTATAAGACTCAAAATGGCGGTAGAATGGTTCCAGCAGTTTGCAAAGCTGTTATATAAAGGATGGCGGCTATAAGACTCAAAATGGCAAATGGAGAATGGTTCCAGCAGCTTGTAAAGCTGTTATATAAAGGATGGCGGGTATAACCCTCATAATGGCGGCTGTAGAACGGTTCCAGCAGCTTGCATAGCTGTTATATACAAGACGGCGGCTACAAGACTCAAAATGGCGGATAAAGAATGGTTCCCGCAGCTTGCAAAGCTGTTATATAAAGGATGGCGAGTATAAGACTCAAAATGACGGCTGTACAAATGTTCCACCAGCTTTTATAGCTGTTACATTAAGAATGTCGGCTATAAGACTCAAAATGGCGGCTGTGGAATGGTTCCAGCAGCTTGCTTAGCTGTTTTATAAAGGATGGCGGCTATAGGAGAATGGAGAAGCTTGGCGGCTGTAGAATAGATCCAGCAACTTGTATAGCTATTATATAAAAGATGGCGGCTATAAAAGTCATAATGGCGGCTGTAGAACGGTTCCAGCAGCTTGCATAGCTGTTGTATAAAAAAAGGCGGCTATAAGACTCAAAATTGCGGCTGAAGAATGGTTCTAGCAGCTTGTATAGCTGTCATATAAAGGATGGCGGGTATAAGACTCAAAATGGCGGGTGTATAATAGTTCCAGCAGCTTTTATAGCTGTTACATTAAGTGTTTAAGAATAAACACAGTATTCATCTGAGCTGGCTTCACCAAATCAGATGCACCAATGAAATATACAAAACGAAACAAAAACATAAGTAAATCATAAAATTCATATGACAATTATTGCTTAAAACCATACAAAACATGCATCCACACTCTGTGGAAAACACTTAAGATTATAACAGCGACGCGGTATCAAGTAACCAACGCTGAGCATGAAAGATTAACAATTTTCAACCCCCGAAACGTGGGGGGCATTAGAATAAGTATTTTTATGAACGATTGTTGCGTCTTAGAGTTTAAGAATTTTTAAATAAAATCAGTTCATATTTTGAATTCAACGAATGAAGACTGGGTTATTTTCTTTCTCTTCGGAATTCCCTATTCATTTTGGTCCTTCGAGAAAAAGGAACTCTGTAGTTTTCCCCCACCAGTGGTAAGAGACTCAGAGCTAAAGGTAGCAAAATAAAATAACTCTTGTTTTCCCCCACCAGTGGTAAGAGACAGAGTATAATATAAAAGGCAAAATTTTGCTTAATAAATAAAAAGCGCGTGCGTCCGATTTTAAAGGCAGTTTTGGCTAGTGGAGCAACTGTAGTAAATTCGGCGGCGGGAGTTTGTGTGTGGCGTATTCGAAGCCCTAATATCGAAAATAAAAAAAAAATTTTAAAATACAAATTAGTGTATATGTATACACAAATATAGTTGCAAGTAGGCAACCACAAGCAGCAGAGCAACAAAATAGTTGCAGAGAAGAGACGACTGGAGGCGAGGCAAATCCTACCCATTGGCAGACAAACAAGCATCGGCGGCCCAACAGCCTGTGCGAAGACCAGCACCGGCACCGTCTAGCGCGACAAGCTAGACCCCGGAGCCAAGAGATCGGAGAAACCAGCATCGGCGCCCCAACAGCCTGTGCGAAGACCAGCACCGGCAACGCCTAGCGCGACAAGCTAGGCCCTGAATGCGGTAGGACCGGTAGCGCTACAAAGAGCGCCCAACACTAAACAAATAAACTCATCCTAAATTAAAATTGTTTGAAAAAAAAGAACATTGTAAGAAATATTGTGAAATCGTGCGGAATTAAATCTGTCCGATAGCAGTATAGCCTGTGAAGCTATGCGAAACATTAGGTAGGAAGATCACTGCGATGATCGAGTAGGAAAGCAAAATATATATATAAAATTTACTAAACAAAAAAATATAATTCATGATATTTTAAGCAAGTTGCCAGGACAATAGTAATATAAAAATAAATATACAAAAAATAAATTAATATTAAAAAAAAGAAAGCAATTTACTATCGACCATACAAAAATGTTCCCTACCAAAACTGAAAAATTGTTAGGAAAGCAACACGAGTTGCACAAAAGATTAAAGAAGATAGAAGAATTAGATGCTAGTAAGTTAACTAGAAAGATTCTTAATGAAATAGCGGAGATTCAGAAGCAATGGGTTAGTTACCATAGTCAAATGATACAGAGTGGTGTAACCGAACACTACTATTTTACAGATGGAAAGTATGAGGAGGGTTTAGATATGGCAGCCAGATTATTAGCCAAAGGAGAGTCAAGCAGGCAGGGCACTGTCGATTCGGAAAACAGTGAAGCAGATGCAACGATGTTTGAAAAGTTGGATGATAGCAAAGAAGAGTCGCGCGGGAATGCGACCTCCAGTAATACAGACGCTAATGAGAACCAGGAGATATTTTTGGGTAGAGCCCGACAGCTCCAGGAATATGTGGATAGGGTAACCAAGGATTTACGTACTATAGATAATTCAACAGGCAATGAGACATGCATAGTATATATTAATAAGATCAATTATTTATGGGAGAAAGTACAGGCGTGCCAGGGTTTGACAAAAATGCCAAATTTAATAATGCTATGGATGATTTAGAATTCGATGTCCGGAATTCAGTATCAGCATTAGAAATGAAACTAAACAACAAGGAAAGTAAGATTGAGAATGTAACCGTGAGAGGCGAACTACCAGTGTTGCCAAAAATTCAGGTGCCCACATTTTCTGGAGAGTCTCGAGAATGGGACCTGTTTGTGGAATTATTTGCGGAATTAATTGAAAAAGGGAAGATTTAAGTCAGACTCTTAAATTTAATTATTTAAAATCCGCGTTAAAGGGCGAAGCAAGGAGCATGGTAGCCCATCTATTGTCAGGTTCAGCTGACAATTATAGTGCCGCTTGGGAATTATTAAACAAGCGATATGAAAATAATCGGAGGGTATTTTCCGAACAATTAAGTCGGATCGTTGATTTACCGATGATCAACAATGAATCCGCAGAAGGTGTAAAAGGAGTGATTGACATAATTAATGAGTCAATACACTTAATTAAAATTAAAGCAAATTTGTCAGATGAAGTTGACGTAATAGTCGCTCAACTCATACTTCGGAAATTTGACAGAGAGACTCTACAATTATATGAGAGTCAAATTAGAAAAACAAGGCAGATACAATTACTATCTGATGTAATGGAATACTTAGAGCAAAGATATTGCTCGTTAAGTGCCATGAGGAAGGAAGAGAAAAAAACCATTACAAAGAACGTCGGCTGCAGTGTTTAAAGATAGTTGTCCGATCTGCAAAGGTCCTTGGCATAGCGCACCTTTGTGCTATAAGTTTAAAGCGCTTACACCTAGAGAAAGGACGGAGATAGCAAAAAAAGTACAATTATGTACAAGATGCTTGAAGCATTCAAACAACAAGAGATGTACTATTGAAACAGGCTGCTCATTGTGCAGCAAGGGGCACCACACCATGCTTCATTTTGGGGAAAAACAAGCGTATCTGCAACAAAAAGTAGAACGTCGAAGTATAGGGTAAATATTCAAATAAAGACACGTGGTTCGGAGAAGAAACTTATTAAGGTTGAAGCAATTGTATTACCGCAATTAATGAAAGCACTTCCGTTAAAAATAACAAACGTGGATATGTCAAAATGGCAAACTTACGTGCTAGCTGACCCCACATTTAATAAACCTGGTAGGGTTGATATGATAATAGGGGTAGACGTATATACCCATATCTTAAAAGGTGGAGTTGCCAAGGTTAACGGCTTGCTGGGACAAAACACTCAATTTGGTTGGATCGTGTCGGGATGTACTAAGTCAAAAGGAGACGAGTCTATAGTAGCTACAACAATAGACGTGACAGATATGGAACGTTTTTTGGGAAATGGAGGCAGACGAAAAAGATGATATAGAAGCTAATCAATGTGAAGAAAATTTTAACAAGACAACAATAATTGATAAGTCGGGAAGATATGTGGTAACGATCCCATTTAAGCAAGAAAGGGAGTTAGGTGACTCGAAGGCGCAAGCAACGGCGCGATTCCTTAACTTGGAGGAAAAATTTCAGAAAAATCCAAAACTTAAGGGGGAGTACGAAAAATTCATTAAAGAATATTTGGAGTTGGGCCATATGGTAGAAACTAAAGATGAAGGTTCTTATTACCTGCCACATCAAGCAGTAGTAAAAGAAGAAAGCTTGACAACTAAATTAAGAGTTGTATTTGACGCTTCTGCGAAAACCACGAATAACAGAAGTCTCAATGATGTGATGTGGATCGGACCGCGACTTCAAAAAGACATTTTCGACATAATAGTAAAATGTCGAAAATGGCAGTACGTAGCATCTGCAGATATTGAAAAAATGTATCGGCAGATAAACATTGATCAAGACGATCAAAAATATTTGCATATTTTATGGAGAAATTCCCCACAGAAAAAGCTAAGAAAATATAAATTGACAACAGTAACGTACGGCACTGCATCAGCACCTTACTTAGCTACAAGGGTGCTTGCAGAAATCGCAAACAGGTGTCAGGATAAAGTGATTAGAGAAATTATCCGAGATGAGTTCTACATGGATGACTTAATGACAGGCGGTGATACCGTACAAGAATCAAAACACAAAGTTCAGCAGGTTTCCAGAGAGCTGGAAAAGGCAGGAATGAATTTAAGAAAATGGATTTCGTACAGATCCGAAATTATTAAAGAGGTTATTGATACAGGCGATAATAAAGTACTAAAAATTGATGAGAACGAAGCAATTAAAACCTTGGGATTGCAGTGGGAGCCATTTAAAGACGAATTTAAATTTAAGGTAAACTGTGACGAAACCAGGAATGTGAATAAAAGAGGGGTGCTATCCACACTAGCCAAAATTTATGATCCACTAGGTTGGCTAGCACCAGTAACAGTAATAGGCAAGTTATACATGCAGAAGTTGTGGCTAGAGGGGCAAGATTGGGATCAAGAGCTGTCCGATAACGAAACAACAGAATGGAAGTCCTTCAGGGACAATTTGGTGTTTCTGGAAGAAGTCAGACTCCCCCGATCAAGACACAGCCTAATATGTTGTTACAGATTCATGGTTTTGCTGACGCTTCAGAAAAGGCATATGCAGCGGTAGTATATGCTAAAATAAGTGAAGCAGTTACCCTCATAGCCAGCAAGAACAAAGTTAATCCAATCAAAAATAGGAAGACTATTCCTAAATTGGAATTATGTGCAGCGCACTTGCTATCGCAATTGCTAAAAAGAGTCCAGCAATCTATTGCTGTTCCAGCTGAAATATATGCTTGGAGTGACTCTACTATCACACTGTGCTGGATAAAAAACGGTCCTAGTAAGGAAAAATTCGTAAGACGTCGCATAGAGGATATCCTAAAAATCAAAGAAATAACATGGAACCATGTAAAATCAGAAGATAATCCTGCAGATATAGCTTCAAGGGGTATTTGCCCAAATAAGTTAAAAGATTGTGAATTGTGGTGGAATGGGCTAAAGTGGCTCGGCGAGGCAAATGAAAAATGGCCTAAACCAAAAACAGATGAGGGCAAGAGTATGGTAAATTCCGTACTATTAAATACAGAGAGTAGTGTTATGCAGGAGCTAATTGAAAAGTATTCCTGTATGAATAAACTGGCCAGAATTACGGCATATGTATTAAGATTTATTTGCATTAAAAAAAGAGATAGAGTGTACGCATCATATGTCACCGTCAATGAGCTTAAGAATCAAAAAATTTTATAATTAAACACCAACAGGCATATCAATTTTGCAGAGAGATATCATGTCTTACGCAGAACAAGCAAATCGACATGAAAAGCAAAATTTTAAGCTTAAATCCATTTTTGGATGACGATGGAATATTGCGCGTGGGGGAAGATTGCAAAATGCCAACATATGTTTTGATACTAAACATCCTGTGATTTTGGATAAATCACATCTAACAATGCTATTGATTAAAGATGCTCATAAGGAAACTCTACACGGAGGAATTAATCTTATGAGAAATCAAATTCAAAGGAAATTTTGGATTTTCGGATTAAGAAACGCACTTAAAAAATACCTGAGGGAATGCGTCACTTGTGCCAGATACCGCCAAGTAACTGCGGAGCAAATTATGGGTAACCTGCCCGAAAATCGGGTAACGGTGTCATCTCCATTTCATAACACGGGGATTGATTTCGCCGGTCCATATCATATAAGATGCTCAAAAAATCGGGGACAAAAAAACATTCAAAGGGTACATATCAGTATTCATATGCTTGTCAACTAAAGCAATTCATTTAGAAGTTGTTAGTGATTTGACAACTGATGCTTTCCTAGCGGCATTTCGGAGATTTGTTGCAAGACGGGGCAAATGCGCTAATATATATTCCGGTAATGGTACAAATTTTGTGGGAGCGGCTAGGAGGCTCGATGAAGACTTCAAAAAAGCAGTTCGAGATAACGTTCAGGTTGCCCCTGTTCTAGAACGAGAACAGATCAGCTGGCATTTTAGCCCCCCGGCAGGACCTCATTTCGGAGGTATTTGGGAAGCGGGTGTGAAATCGGTCAAGTATCATTTAAAAAGAGTAATAGGAGATAGTAACCTCACATACGAAGAACTAGCAACGTTATTGTGCCAGATAGAAGCAGTACTAAATTCACGGCCGTTGTATACGACGGGTGAAGATATGGACAACAACGAAGTATTAACTCCTGGACATTTCTTGATTGGAAGACCAACATTAGAAGCAGCCGAGTCCATATCAGAAGAAAAAATTGGAAATTTAGACAGATGGAAACTAATTCAGAAAATGAAAAAGGATTTCTGGTTGAAATGGAAAGATGAATATCTATATACTCTCCAGCAGAGGAATAAGTGGCGACGAACCACAGAAAATTTAGAGAATGGTCAGGTCGTACTGATCAAAGATGAAAAATTGTCACCCAGCCAGGTGGCCTCTGGGCAAGATTGAAGAAATTCACAAAGGCAGGGACGATAAAGTAAGAGTGGTGAAAGTCAAATTGCAGGAAGGGTCAATTACAAGACCTATAAATAAAATTTGTCCACTCATTGGAGTAAATTCATCAGAAGACGTTGAGGAGAATCGACATCGGAGAACTACCAGATTCGGTCATCTGTCCAAAGTAGGAACCGTAATGATGTTAGCAATGTTGATGCTACTTTGTCAACTGTCGAATGCAGCAAGCATTAAAGATAATAGACCAAAAATTATGGTAAAAGAACTAAACGCAACAGCCGCGTTGTACTTAGATCCAATGGGTGAGGTGGAGGTAGTAGCGTCCTCATGGGATCTGGTTGTATACTATGACATGTCGGCATATTTGGAAATGCTTACTAAAGGTGACAGATTGATTCCGAAAATGAGGGATTTATGTCAAAAGCTATATAATTTCGAAGACCAGTGCCATTTCGTGTTAGACAACACGATAAAACGCATTACGGAAATCGAAGAAAATAATAGATTGTTCATGAGTCAAAAGCAAGAAAGGCCAAGAAGCAAACGAGCACCGTTTGAATTCATGGGTTCACTGTACCATATATTATTTGGCATAATGGATGCAGATGACAGAGTACAGATGGAAGAAAACATGAGAAATTTACTGACAAATCAGCAAAATCTGAAACACCTACAAGAAAGGCAGACATCGATAGTAGACTCCACGGCAAACATTCTTAATACAACTATAGATGAAATAAATGATAACTTTCGCAACATGAACAAACGGATTGAAAATATGACGGAAGTACTAAAAGAAAGCTATTACGTATATAGAGAATCCATCCAGTTTTTCATGATTGTAAGGCAACTGAGTTCAGTGGTGGATGAATGTGAAAAAATCCAGACAGGAATTATAAATCTTTTAATAGACATTAACCATGGTAGGTTGAACCCTAACATTTTAAAACCAAGCCAGATGAAGTTGGAAATAACGAAAATAAAGGACAAGTTGTCCGAAGCTTTAGTACTACCAGGTAAAAGGACAGGGACTGAGTTTAAAGATATATATACTCTGTCGACAGCCAAGGGTATCTTTATTGACAGAAAACTAATCATAAATGCAAAAATACCACTTTTTGGTAGGCATCCGTCTTTTCTCTATAAAGTTGTTCCCGTACCTGTACGATTGAACACTAATCAAATGGTAATGGTCCATATAGATAGCCAGTACTTAATATATAACTTTGAAATAGACTCGTATCATCTAATGTCTGAGCCAGCTATGCAAAAATGTCGTAGCTGGCAGTCGAACAGGAGAACATGTGAAGGAAGTTGGCCATGGAGTAGTGCCAATGATAATGCCTGCGAGCTGACACCTTTTAAACAAAATAACAAAACTAGTTGCGTATACACAACGATTGTGGAGACAAAATCTTACTGGGTAGAATTAGATAGCAGCAGTAGTTGGTTATTCAAGGTACCGCCTAAAACTAAGGCCAGAGTCCAATGCGGTAACGAACAGCAGGAGGGTGCTAGATATACCAGAACAAGGAATTTTAAGCCTCAGATCAGGCTGCACAGCTAGGGCAGAAGATAAAATTTTAGTAGCTCACCATAGCGTCTAATCAGAGTCGTACATAGCTGTTAAAACTTCGCACGTAGGCGATATTAGTAACATAGAAAATATAGCATGGAGTTCAGTAGAAGCAAACATACTAAACCATTCTGCAGAATTAGAAAGAATAGGAAGTCAATTACAATCATTAAAGGAACATCATATTGAATTACTAGGTTTAAACTTCCATCACGTAGCTGGTCATGCTTCTTTAATGTTGGTCAGTTTACTAATGATAATATTAATAATAATAATTTGCTTAAGACAACGTAATAAAAATATTAGAATCCCAATCGCCCCATTTGGCGGCCCCTCGCAGAATGTTTAAGAATAAACACAGTATTTATCTGAGCTGGCTTCACCAAATCAGATGCACCAATGAAATATACAAAACGAAACAAAAACATAAGTAAATCATAAAATTCATATGACAATTATTGCTTAAAACCATACAAAACATGCATCCACACTCTGTGGAAAACACTTAAGATTATAACAGCGACGCGGTATCAAGTAACCAACGCTGAGCATGAAAGACAAACAATTTTCAACCCCCGAAACGTGGGGGGCATTAGAATAAGTATTTTTAAAAACGATTGTTGCGTCTTAGAGTTTAACAATTTTTAAATAAAATCAGTTCATATTTTGAATTCAACGAATGAAGACTGGGTTATTTTCTTTCTCTTCGGAATTCCCTATTCATTAAGGATGTCGGCTATAAGACTCAAAATGGTTGTGGAATGTTTCTAACAGCTTGCTTAGCTGTTATATAAAGGATGGCGGTTATAGGACTCAAAATGTCAAATGTCAAATGGCTGTAGAATAGATCCAGCAACTTGTATAGCTGTTATATAAAAGATGGCGGCTATAAAAGTCAAAATATCAAATGGAGATCCAGCAGCTTGTATAGCTGTTATATAAAAGATGGCGGCTATAAGAGTCAAAATGGCGGCTGTAGAACGGTTCCAGCAGCTTGCACGGCTGTTATATAAAAAAAGGCGGCTAAAAGACTCAAAATTGCGGCTGAAGAATGGTTCTAGCAGATTGTATAGCTGTCATATAAAGGATGGCGGGTATAGGACTCAAAATAGCGGCTGTAGCAGCTTTTATAGCTGTTACATTAAGGATGTCGGCTATAAGACTCAAAATGACGGCTGTAGAACGGTTCCAGAAGCTTGCATAGATGTTATATACAAGAAGGCGGCTGTAAGACTCAAAATTGCGGCTGGAGCAGTTTGTTTAGACAGCAGCTTTTATAGCTGTTATATTAAGGTTGTCGGCTATAAGACTTAAAATGACGGCTGTAGAATGGTTCCAGCAGCTTGTAAAGCTGTTATATAAAGGATGGTGGCTATAAGACTCATAATGGCAAATGGAGAATGGTTCCAGCAGCTTGGCGGCTGTAGAATGGTTCCAGCAGCTTGTAAAGCTGGTATATAAAGGATGGCGGGTATAACGCTCATAATGGCGGCTGCAAAATAATTCCAGCAACTTGTATTTCTGTCGAATAAAGAATGGCGGCTATAAGACTCAAAATGGCGGCTGTAGAACGGTTCCAACAGCTTGCATAGCTGTTATTTAAAGAAAGGCGGCTATAAGACTCAAAATTGCGGCTGGAGAATGATTCTGGCAGGTTGTATAGCTGTCATATAAAGGATGGCGTGTATAGGACTAAAAATGTCATATAAAGGATGGCGTGTATAGGACTAAAAATGGCGGCTGTAAAATTGTTCCAGCAGTTTTTATAGTTTTTATATTAAGGATGTCGGCTATAAAAATAGCGGCTGTGGAATGGTTCCAGCAGCTTGCATAGCTTTTATATAAAGGATGGCGGCTATAAGACTCAAAATAGCAAATGGATATCCAGCAGCTTGTATAGCTGTTATATAAAAGATGGCGGCTATAAGAGTCAAAATGGCGGCTGTAGAACGGTTCCAGCAGCTTGCATAGCTGTTATATACAAGACGGCGGCTACAAGACTCAAAATGGCGGATAAAGAATGGTTCCAGCAGCTTGTAAAGCTGTTATATGAAGGATGGCGAGTATAAGACTCAAAATGACGGATGTAAAATATTTCCAGCAACTTGTATTTCTATTATAAAAAGGTTGGTGGCTATGGAATGGTTCTAGCAGCTTGGCGGCTGTAAAATAGTTCCAGACGCTTGTAAAGCTGCTATATAAAGGATGGCGGGTATAAGAATAAAAGTGGCGGCTGTACAATAGTTCCAGCAGCTTTTGTTACATTAAGAATATCGGCTATAAGACTCAAAATGGCGGCTGTGGAATGGTTCCAGCAGCTTGCTTAGCTGTTATATAAAGGATGGCGGCTATTGGAGAATGGAGAATGGTTTTAGCAGCTTGGCGGCTGTAGAATAGTTCCAGCAACTTGTATAGCTGTTATATAAAAGATGGCGGCTATAAAAGTCAAAACGGCGGCTGTGGGATGGTTCCAGCAGCTTGCATAGCTGTTATATAAAGGATGGCGCCTATAACTCTCAAAATGGCGCCTGTAGAATAGATCCAGCAGCTTGTATAGCTGTTATATATAAGTATATACAGTATATACAAGCCTACAAACAAAATTTCAGCTCTGTAGCTCTAACGGTCTTGGAGAAGTTCGCATCGATCCAACGGATGGACGGACGGACGGACGGACATGGCTATTTTGACTCGTCTCGTCTTGCTGATCAAGAATATATATACTTTATATGGTCGGAGATGCTTCCTTCTATGCGTTGCACACTTCTGACCAAAAATAATATACCCTGTTGCAAGGGTAAAAAAATGGCTGTACAACGGTTCCAGCAGCTTGTATAGCTGTTATAAAAAGGATGGCGGGTTCAAGACTCAAAATGGCGACTGTAGAATGATTCCAGCAGTTTGCAAAGCTGTTATATAAAGGATGGCGGGTTCAAGACTCAAAAGAGCGGCTGTGGAATGGTTCCAGCAGCTTCTATATATAGCTGTTATATAAAGGAAGGCGGCTATAAGACCCAAAATGGCGGCTGTAGAATGGTTCCAGTAGTTTGTATAGCTGTTATATAAATGATGGCGGCAATAACACTCAAAATGGCTGCCGTAGAATGGTTCCAGCAACTTTTATGGCTGTTACATAAAGCATGGCGGCTAAAAGACTTCAAATTGAGGCAGGAGAATGGTTCTAGCAGCTTGTATAGCTGTCGTATAAACTATGGCGGCTATAAGACTCAAAATGGCAGTAGAATGGTTCCAGCAGTTTGCAAAGCTGTTATATAAAGGATGGCGGGTTTAAGACTCAAAATGGCGGCTGTAGAATGGTTCCAGTAGTTTGTATAGCTGTTACATACATGATGGCGGCAATAACACTCAAAATGGCTGCCGTAGAATGGTTCCAGCAACTTTTATGGCTGTTACATAAAGCATGGCGGCTAAAAGACTTCAAATTGAGGCAGGAGAATGGTTCTAGCAGCTTGTATAGCTGTCGTATAAACTATGGCGGCTATAAGACTCAAAATGGCGGTAGAATGGTTCCAGCAGTTTGCAAAGCTGTTATATAAAGGATGGCGGGTTTAAGACTCAAAATGGCGGCTGTAGAATGGTTCCAGCAGCTAGTAAAATAATTATATAAAAGATTTCGTTTATAAGGATCAAAACGTTGCCTGTAAAACAGTTCCAGCCGCTTGTATACCTGCTATATAAAGGATGGCGGGTATAAGAATCAAGGTGGCGGCTGTAGAATGGTTCCAGGAGCTTGTAAATCTGTTATATAAAGGATGGCGGCTATAAGACTAAAAGCAGTTTGTATAGATGTTATATAAATGATGGCGGCAACAACTTTCAAAATGGCGGCTGTAGAATGGTTGCAGCAGCTTTTAATGCTGTTACATAAAGTATGGCGGCTATAGGACTCAAAAGTGAATTGTTCCAGCAGCTTGTAAGCCTTTTATATAAAGGATGGCGGGTATAAGAATCAAAGTGACGGCTGTAGAATGGTTCCAGCAGCTTGTAAATATGTTATATAAAGGATAGCGGCTATAAGACGTAAAGCAGTTTGTATAGCTGTTATATAAATGATGGCGGCAACAACTTTCAAAATGGCTGCCGTAGAATTGTTCCAGCAGCTTTTATGTCTGTTACATAAAGCATGGCGACTATAGGACTCAAAATTGAATGGTTCCAGCAGCTTGTAAAGCTTTTATATAAAGGATGGCGGGTATACGACTCAAAATGGCAAATGGAGAATGGTTCCAGCAGCTTGGCGGCTGTAGAATGGTTCCAGCAGCTTGTAAAGCTGTTATATAAAGGATGGCGGGTATAACGCTCACAATGGCGGCTGCAGAATGATTCCAGCAACTTGTATTTCTGTCGTGTAAAGGATGGCGGCTATAAGACTCAAAACGGCGGCTGTAGAACGGTTCCAGCTTGCATAGCTGTTATTTAAAGAAAGGCGGCTATAAGACTCAAAATTGCGGCTGGAGAATGGTTCTGGCAGGTTGTATAGCTGTCATATAAAGGATGGCGTGTCTAGGACTAAAAATGGCGGCTGTAAAATTGTTCCAGCAATTTTTATAGCTGTTACATTAAGGATGTCGGCTATAAAAATGGCAGCTGTGGAATGGTTCCAGCAGCTTGTATAGCTGTTATATAAAAGATGGCGGCTATAAGAGTCAAAATGGCGGCTGTAGAACGGTTCCAGCAGCTTGCATAGCTGTTATATACAAGACGGCGGCTACAAGACTCAAAATGGCGGATAAAGAATGGTTCCAGCAGCTTGTAAAGCTGTTATATAAAGGATGGCGAGTATAAGACTCAAAATGACGGCTGTAAAATATTTCCAGCAACTTGTATTTCTGTTATAAAAAGGATGGTGGCTACAAGACTCAAAATGACGGCTGTAGAATGGTTCCAGCAACTTGTATAGCTGTCGTATAAAGGATGGCGGCTACAAGACTTAAATGGCAAATGGAGAATGGTTCTAGCAGCTTGGCGGCTGTAAAATAGTTCCAGCCGCTTGTAAAGCTACTATATAAAGGATGGCGGGTATAAGAATCAAAGTGGCGGCTGTACAATAGTTCCAGCAGCTTTTATAGATGTTACATCAAGAATATCGGCTAGAAGACTCAAAATGGCGGCTGTGGAATGGTTCCAGCAGCTTGCTTAGCTGTTAAGTAAAGGATGGCGGCTATAGGAGAATGGAGAATGGTTTTAGCAGCTTGGCGGCTGTAGAATAGATCCAGCAACTTGTATAGCTGTTATATAAAAGATGGCGGCTATAAAAGTCAAAACGGCGGCTGTAGAACGGTTCCAGCAATGATGCTAATCGGTTCCAGGCCGATGCTAACTTTGACCGCGTCAAAGTTTGTATACCCTTGCAAGTTTGTTAGTAACTCTTTTATCTAAATTAACTGTTTTATCTAAAAAAGGTAATGTTTGCGTAAAAACCGCCTTCAAGCTTAGCATAGGATATAACGAACTTTCTGATGAAAGTCACTGTTTTCCACCGATCTATCCTATGAGAGCTATATGATATAGTTACCCGATCTTTACCAAATTCGGCACAGTCTTTTAACAGATATATTTAACTGTCAATTGTTTAATTTGAAAGCAATCGCATTAAAAGTAACGAAGTTATTGACAAAAGTCACTGTTTTCGACGGATCGTTCCTATGGGAGGTATATTATATAGTCACCCGATCTTGACCAAATTTGGCACAGTCGTTTATAGTTACAATAAACTTACTTATATTAAATTTCACGACAATAGCTTAAAAAATAACGAAGTTATTGAGAAAAGAACGGTTCCACCAGCTTGTATAGCTTGTAAAGGATGGCGCCTATAACTCTCAAAATGGCGCCTGTAGAATAGATCCAGCAGCTTGTATAGCTGTTATATATAAGTATATACAGTATATACAAGCCTACAAGCAAAATTTCAGCTCTGTAGCTCTAACGGTCTTGGAGAAGTTCGCATCGATCCAACGAACGGACGGACGAACGGACATGGCTATTTTGACTCGTCTCGTCTTGCTGATCAAGAATATATATACTTTATTGGTCGGAGATGCTTCCTTCTATGCGTTGCACACTTCTGACCAAAAATAATATACCCTTTTGCAATGGTATAAAAATGGCTATACAACGGTTCCAGCAGCTTGTACAGCTGTTATATAAAGGATGGCGACTATAAGACTCAAAAAAATGGGTGTACAACGGTTCCAGCAGCTTGTATAGCTGTTATAAAACGGATGGCGGGTTCAAGACTCAAAATGGCGGCTGTAGAATAGTTCCAGCAGTTTGCAAAGCTGTTATATAAAGGATGGCGGGTTCAAGACTTCAAATTGAGGCAGGAGAATGGTTCTAGCAGCTTGTATAGCTGTCGTATAAACTATGGCGGCTATAAGACTCAAAATGGCGGTAGAATGGTTCCAGCAGCTTGTAAAACCATTATATAAAAGATTTCGTTTATAAGGATCAAAACGTTGCCTGTAAAATAGTTCCAGCCGCTTGTATAGCTGCTATATAAAGGATGGCGGGTATAAGAATCAAAGTGGCGGCTGTAGAATGGTTCCAGGAGCTTGTAAATCTGTTATATAAAGGATGGCGGCTATAAGACTAAAAGCAGTTTGTATAGATGTTATATAAATGATGGCGGCAACATTTTTCAAAATGGCGGCTGTAGAATGGTTCCAGCAGCTTTTATGGCTGTTACATAAAGTATGTCGGCTATAGGACTCAAAACTGAATTGTTCCAGCAGCTTGTAAGCCTTTTATATAAAGGATGGCGGGTATAAGACTCAAAACGGCGGCTGTAGAGCGGTTCCAGCTTGCATAGCTGTTATTTAAAGAAAGGCGGCTATAAGACTCAAAATTGCGGCTGGAGAATGGTTCTGGCAGGTTGTATAGCTGTCATATAAAGGATGGCGTGTCTAGGACTAAAAATGGCGGCTGTACAATTGTTCCAGCAATTTTTATAGCTGTTACATTAAGGATGTCGGCTATAAAAATGGCGGCTGTGGAATAGTTCCAGCAGCTTGTATAGCTGTTATATAAAAGATGGCGGCTATATAAGTCAAAATGGCGGCTGTAGAACGGTTCCAGCAGCTTGCATAGCTGTTATATACAAGACGGCGGCTACAAGACTCAAAATGGCGGATAAAGAATGGTTCCAGCAGCTTGTAAAGCTGTTATATAAAGGATGGCGAGTATAAGACTCAAAATGACGGCTGTAAAATATTTCGAGCAACTTGTATTTCTGTTATAAAAAGGATGGTGGCTACAATACTCAAAATGACGGCTGTAGAATGGTTCCAGCAACTTGTATAGCTGTCGTATAAATGATGGCGGCTACAAGACTAAAATGGCAAATGGAGAATGGTTCTAGCAGCTTGGCGGCTGTAAAATAGTTCCAGCCGCTTGTAAAGCTGCTATATAAAGGATGGGGGGTATAAGAATCAAAGTGGCGGCTGTACAATAGTTTCAGCTGCTTTTATAGATGTTACATCAAGAATATCGGCTATAAGACTCAAAATGGCGGCTGTGGAATGGTTCCAGCAGCTTGCTTAGCTGTTAAATAAAGGATGGCGGCTATAGGAGAATGGAGAATGGTTTTAGCAGCTTGGCGGCTGTAGAATAGATCCAGCAACTTGTATAGCTGTTATATAAAAGATGGCGGCTATAAAAGTCAAAACGGCGGCTGTAGAACGGTTCCAGCAACTTGCATAGCTGTTATATAAAACCAGAGGGCCGATGCTAACTTTGACCGCGTCAAAGTTTGTATACCCTTGCAAGTTTGTTAGTAACTCTTTTATCTAAATTAACTGTTTTATCTAAAAAGGGTAATGTTTGCGTAAAAACCGCCTTCAAGCTTAGCATAGGATATAACGAACTTTCTGATGAAAGTCACTGTTTTCCACCGATCGATCCTATGAGAGCTATATGATATAGTTACCCGATCTTTACCAAATTCGGCACAGTCATTAACAGATATATTTAACTGTCAAATGTTTAATTTGAAAGCAATCGCATTAAAAGTAACGAAGTTATAGCTGTCGTATAAAGGATGGCGGCTACAAGACTAAAATGGCAAATGGAGAATGGTTCTAGCAGATTGGCGGCTGTAAAATAGGTCCAGCCGCTTGTAAAGCTGCTATATAATGGATGGCGGGTATAAGAATCAAAGTGGCGGCTGCACAAAAAGTTCCAGCAGCTTTTATAGCTGTTACATTAAGAATGTCGGCTATAAGACTCAAAATAGCGGCTGTGGAATGGTTCCAGCAGCTTGGTTAGCTGTTATATAAAGGATGGCGGCTATAGGAGAATGGAGAATGGTTCTAGCAGCTTGGCGGCTATAGAATAGATCTAGCAACTTGTATAGCTGTTATATACAAGACGGCGGCTACAAGACTCAAAATGGCGGTTAAAGAATGGTTCCAGCAGCTTGCATAGCTGTTATATAAAGGATGGCGAGTATAAGACTCAAAATGACGGCTGTAAAATATTTCCAGCAACTTGTATTTCTGTTATAAAAAGGATGGTGGCTACAAGACTCAAAATGACGGCTGTAGAATGGTTCCAGCAACTTGTATAGGTGTCGTATAAAGGATGGCGGCTACAAGGCAAAAATGGTTCCAGCAACTTGTATAGCTGTCGTATAAATGATGGCGGCTACAAGGCTAAAATGGCAAATGGAGAATGGTTCTAGCAGCTTGGCGGCTGTAAAATAGTTCCAGCCGCTTGTAAAGCTGCTATAAAGGATGGGGGGTATAAGAATCAAAGTGGCAGCTGTACAATAGTTCCAGCAGCTTCTATAGCTGTTACATTAAGAATATCGGCTATAAGACTCAAAATGGCGGCTGTGGAATGGTTCCAGCAGCTTGCTTAGCTGTTATATAAAGGATGGCGCCTATATGAGAATGGAGAATGGTTTTAGCAGCTTGGCGGCTGTAGAATAGATCCAGCAACTTGTATAGCTGTTATATAAAAGATGGCGGCTATAAAAGTCAAAACGGCGGCTGTATAACGGTTCCAGCAGCTTGCATAGCTGTTATATAAAACCAGAGGGCCGGTGCTAACTTTGACCGCGTCAAAGTTTGTATACCCTTGAAAGTTTGTTAGTAACTCTTTTATCTAAATTAACTGTTTTATCTAAAAAGGGTAATGTTTGCGTAAAAACCGCCTTCAATCTTAGCATAGGATATAACGAACTTTCTGATGAAAGTCACTGTTTTCCACCGATCGATCCTATGAGAGCTATATGATATAGTTACCCGATCTTTACCAAATTCGGCACAGTCTTTTAACAGATATATTTAACTGTCAATTGTTTAATTTGATAGCAATCGCATTAAAAGTAACGAAGTTATTGACAAAAGTCACTGTTTTCGACGGATCGTTCCTATGGGAGGTATATTATATAGTCACCCGATCTTGACCAAATTTGGCACAGTCGTTTATAGTTACAATAAACTTACTTATATTAAATTTCACGACAATAGCTTAAAAAATAACGAAGTTATTGAGAAAAGAACGGTTCCACCAGCTTGTATAGCTTGTAAAGGATGGCGCCTATAACTCTCAAAATGGCGCCTGTAGAATAGATCCAGCAGCTTGTATAGCTGTTATATATATAGTATACAGTATATACGAGCCTACAAGCAAAATTTCAGCTCTGTAGCTCTAACGGTCTTGGAGAAGTTCACATCGATCCAACGAACGGACGGACGGACGGACATGGCTATTTTGACTCGTCTCGTCTTGCTGATCAAGAATATATATACTTTATTGGTCGGAGATGCTTCCTTCTATGCGTTGCACACTTCTGACCAAAAATAATATACCCTTTTGCAATGGTATAAAAATGGCTATACAACGGTTCCAGCAGCTTGTATAGCTGTTATAAAAAGGATGGCGGGTTCAAGACTCAAAATGGCGGCTGTAGAATGGTTCCAGGAGCTTGTAAATCTGTTATATAAAGGATGGCGGCTATAAGACTAAAAACAGTTTGTATAGATGTTATATAAATGATGGCGGCAACAACTTTCAAAATGGCGGCTGTAGAATGGTTCCAGCAGCTTTTATGGCTGTTACATAAAGTATGGCGGCTATAGGACTCAAAACTGAATTGTTCCAGCAGCTTGTAAGCCTTTTATATAAAGGATGGCGGGTATAAGTCTCAATATGGCGGCTGTAGAATGGTTCTAGCAGCTTGCATAGCTGTTATTTAAAGAAAGGCGGCTGTAACTCTCAAAATTGCGGCTGGAGAATGGTTCTGGCAGGTTGTATAGCTGTCATATAAAGGATGGCGGGTATAGGACTAAAAATGGCGGCTGTACAAATGTTCCAGCGGTTTTTATAGCTGTTACATTAAGGATGTCGGCTATAAAAATGTCGGCTGTGGAATGGCTCCAGCAGCTTGCATAGCTGTTATATAAAGGACGGCGGCTATAAGACTCAAAATAGCAAATGGAGATCTAGCAGCTTGTATAGCTGTTATATAAAAGATGGCGCCTATAAGAGTCAAATGGCGGCTGTACAATAGTTCCAGCAGCTTTTATAGCTGTTACATTAAGGATGTCGGCTATAAGACTCTAAATGACGGCTGTAGAACGGTTCCACCAGCTTGCATAGATGTTATATACAAGAAGGCGGCTGTAAGACTCAAAATTGCGGCTGGAGAATGGTTCCAGCAACTTGTATAGCTGTCGTATAAAGGATGGCGGCTACAAGACTAAAATGGCAAATGGAGAATGGTTCTAGCAGCTTGGCGGCTGTAAAATAGTTCCAGCCGCTTGTAAAGCTACTATATAAAGGATGGCGGGTATAAGAATCAAAGTGGCGGCTGTACAATAGTTCCAGCAGCTTTTATAGATGTTACATCAAGAATATCGGCTATAAGACTCAAAATGGCGGCTGTGGAATGGTTCCAGCAGCTTGCTTAGCTGTTGTATAAAGGATGGCGGCTATAGGAGAATGAAGAATGGTTTTAGCAGCTTGTCGGCTGTAGAATAGATCCAGCAACTTGTATAGCTGTTATATAAAAAATGGCGGCTATAAAAGTCAAAACGGCGGATGTAGAACGGTTCCAGCTGCTTGCATAGCTGTTATATAAAACCAGAGGGCCGATGCTAACTTTGACCGCGTCAAAGTTTGTATACCCTTGCAAGTTTGTTAGTAACTCTTTTATCTAAATTAACTGTTTTATCTAAAAAGGGTATTGTTTGCGAAAAAACGGCCTTCAATCTTAGCATAGGATATAACGAACTTTCTGATGAAAGTCACTGTTTTCCACCGATCGATCCTATGAGAGCTATATGATATAGTTACCCGATCTTTACCAAATTCGGCACAGTCATTAACAGATATATTTAACTGTCAAATGTTTAATTTGAAAGCAATCGCATTAAAAGTAACGAAGTTATAGCTGTCGTATAAAGGATGGCGGCTACAAGACTAAAATGGCAAATGGAGAATGGTTCTAGCAGATTGGCGGCTGTAAAATAGGTCCAGCCGCTTGTAAAGCTGCTATATAATGGATGGCGGGTATAAGAATCAAAGTGGCGGCTGCACAAAAGTTCCAGCAGCTTTTATAGCTGTTACATTAAGAATGTCGGCTATAAGACTCAAAATAGCGGCTGTGGAATGGTTCCAGCAGCTTGGTTAGCTGTTATATAAAGGATGGCGGCTATAGGAGAATGGAGAATGGTTCTAGCAGCTTGGCGGCTATAGAATAGATCTAGCAACTTGTATAGCTGTTATATAAAAGATGGCGGCTATAAAAGTCATAATGGCGGCTGTAGAACGGTTCCAGCAGCTTCCATAGCTGTTGTATAAAAAAAGGCGGCTATAAAACTCAAAATTGCGGTGAAGAATGGTTCTAGCAGATTGTATAGCTGTTATATAAAAGATGGCGGCTATAAAAGTCAAAATAGCAAATGGAGATCCAGCAGCTTGTATAGCTGTTATATAAAAGATGGCGGCTATAAGAGTCAAAATGGCGGCTGTAAAACGGTTCCAGCAGCTTGCATAGCTGTTATATAAAATGAAGTAAGTAAGTCGTCTCGCCGACTTAGGTATACCATACACCAACAAAACAAATATTTCAAATTTGTAATAACAAATGCATTTTGCCTATTTGAAAAAAATTCTGTTCACATGCTTTTTACAAGCATATCTTAGTATCTGACTGACACAACGACCAACTCCGGCCTTATGGAAAAACGTTTATATGCATAACTTGGCTATTTTTTGTCCGATTTTGCTCAAATTTGGTATTTTGCTGGTTATTAGTATCAAATTCAAGTGTGCCAAATTTGATTCCACAAGGTAAAAAAATGACGGGAGATAATCGAGTTTTTCAAATTTTGGGGGCGGAAAGGGGCGTGGCAAAATCTTTATACATACAAAATGTGCGCATTTACTAAGCAAATATACATACCAAAGACGGTGTCTCTAGCTACAATAGTCTTTGAGATAAACATTTTTTTTGAATTGCGGCGGCGGAAAGGGGCGTGGCAAAATCTTTATAATTACAAAATGAGCGCAATTACTAAGCAAATATACATACCAAATATGGTGTCTCTAGCTGCAATAGTTTTTAAGATAAACGTTTTTTTTGAATTGCGGGGGCGGAAAGGGGCGTGGCAAAATTTTGAAATAAACTCGATTACTCTACATACTACATGAGCCTACATACCAAATTTGGTGGCTCTATCTCTTATAGTCTCTGAGATCTAGGCGTTCATACGGACGGAATGACGGACGGACGGACGGACGGACAGACGGACAGACGGACGGACAGACGGACATGGCTATATCGACTTGACAATAGTTCCAGCAGCTTTTATAGCTGTTACATTAAGGATGTCGGCTATAAGACTCAAAATGACGGCTGTAGAACGGTTCCAGCAGCCTGCATAGATGTTATATAAAAGAAGGCGGCTGTAAGATTCAAAATTGCGGCTGGAGAATGGTTTTAGCAGTTTGTATAGACAGCAGCTTTTATAGCTGTTACATTAAGGTTGTCGGTTGTCCAGCAATTGTAAAGCTGTTATATAAAGGATGGCGGCTATAAGACTTAAATTGGCAAATGGAGAATGGTTCCAGCAGCTTGGCAGCTGTAGAATGGTTCCAGCAGCTTGTAAAGCTGTTATATAAAGGATAGCGGGTATAACGCTCATAATGGCGGCTGCAGAATGATTCCAGGAACTTGTATTTCTGTAGTATAAAGGATGGCGGCTATAAGACTCAAAATGGCGGCTGTAGAACGGTTACAGCAGCTTGCATAGCTGTTATTTAAAGAAAGGCGGCTATAGGACTCAAAATTGCGGCTGGAGAATGGTTCTGGCAGGTTGTATAGCTGTCATATAAAGGATGGCGTGTATAGGACTAAAAATGGCTGCTGTAAAATTGTTCCAGCAGTTTTTATAGCTGTTACATTAAGGATGTCGGCTATAAAAATGGCGGCTGTGAATGGTTCCAGCAGCTTGCATAGCTGTTATATAAAGGATGGCGGCTATAAGACTCAAAATAGCAAATGGAGATCCAGCAGCTTGTATAACTGTTATATAAAAGATGGCGGCTATAAGAGTCAAAATGGCGGCTGTAGAACGGTTCCTGCAGCTTGCATAGCTGTTATATACAAGACGGCGGCTACAACACTCAAAATGGCGGATAAAGAATGGTTCCAGCAGCTTGTAAAGCTGTTGTATAAAGGATGGCGAGTATAAGACTCAAAATGACGGCTGTAAAATATTTCCAGCAATTTGTATCTCTGTTATAAAAAGGATGGTGGCAACAAGACTCAAAATGACGGCTGTAGAATGGTTCCAGCAACTTGTATAGCTGTCGTATAAAGGATGGCGGCTACAAGACTAAACTGTGGAATGGTTCCAGAAGCTTTCTTAGCTGTTGTATGAAGGATGGCGGCTATAGGAGAATGAAGAATGGTTTTAGCAGCTTGGCGGCTGTAGAATAGATCCAGCAACTTGTATAGCTGTTATTTAAAAAATGGCGGCTATATAAGTCAAAACGGCGGCTGTAGAACGGTTCCAGCAGCTTGCATAGCTGTTATATAAAACCAGAGGGCCGATGCTAACTTTGACCGCGTCAATGTTTGTATACCCTTGCAAGTTTGTTAGTAACTCTTTTATCTAAATTAACTGTTTTATCTAAAAAGGGTAATGTTTGCGAAATTTTAAAATGACGGCTGTAGAATGGTTCCAGCAGCTTGTAAAGCTGTTATATAAAGGATGGCGGCTATAAGACTCAAAATGGCAAATGGAGAATGGTTTCAGCACCTTGGCGGCTGTAGAATGGTTCCAGCAGCTTGTAAAGCTGTTATATAAAGGATGACGGGTATAACCCTCATAATGGCGGCTGCAGAATGATTCCAGCAACTTGTATTTCTGTCCTATAAAGGATGGCGGCAATAAGACTCAAAATAACGGCTGTAGAACGGTTCCTGCAGCTTGCATAGCTGTTATTAAAAGAAAGGCGGCTATAAGATTCAAAATTGCGGCTGAAGAATGGTTCTAGCAGATTGTATAGCTGTCATATAAAGGATGGCGGGTATAGGACTCAAAATGGCGGATGTACAATAGTTTCAGCAGCTTTTATAGCTGTTACATTAAGGATGTCGGCTATAAGACTCTAAATGACGGCTGTAGAACGGTTCCAGCAGCTTGCATAGATGTTATATACAAGAAGGCGGCTGTAAGACTCAAAATTGCGGCTGGAGAATGGTTGTAGCAGTTTGTATAGACAGCAGCTTTTATAGATGTTACATTAAGGTTGTCGGCTATAAGACTTAAAATGACGGCTGTAGAATGGTTCCAGCAACTTGTATAGCTGTTGTATAAAGGATGGCGGCTATAGGAGAATGAAGAATAGTTTTAGCAGCTTGTCGGCTGTAGAATAGATCCAGCAACTTGTATAGCTGTTATATAAAAAATGGAGGCCATAAAAGTCAAAACGGCGGCTGTAGAACGGTTCCAGCAGCTTGCATAGCTGTTATATAAAACCAGAGTGCCGATGCTAACTTTGACCGCGTCAAAGTTTGTATATCCTTGCAAGTTTGTTAGTAACTCTTTCATATAAATTAACTGTTTTATCTAAAAAGGGTAATGTTTGCGAAAAAACGGCCTTCAATCTTAGCATAGGATATAACGAACTTTCTGATGAAAGTCACTGTTTTCCACCGATCGATCCTATGAGAGCTATATGATATAGTTACCCGATCTTTACCAAATTCGGCACAGTCATTAACAGATATATTTAACTGTCAAATGTTTAATTTGAAAGCAATCGCATTAAAAGTAACGAAGTTATAGCTGTCGTATAAAGGATGGCGGCTACAAGACTTAAATGGCAAATGGAGAATGGTTCTAGCAGATTGGCGGCTGTAAAATAGGTCCAGCCGCTTGTAAAGCTGCTATATAAAGGAGGGCGGGTATAAGAATCAAAGTGGCGGCTGTACAAGAGTTCCAGCAGCTTTTATAGCTGTTACATTAAGAATGTCGGCTATAAGACTCAAAATAGCGGCTGTGGAATGGTTCCAGCAGCTTGCTTAGCTGTTATATAAAGGATGGCGGCTATAGGATAATGGAGAATGGTTCTAGCAGCTTGGCGGCTATAGAATAGATCTAGCAACTTGTCTAGCTGTTGTATAAAAGATGGCGGCTATAAAAGTCATAATAGCGGCTGTATAACGGTTCCAGCAGCTTCCATAGCTGTTGTATAAAAAAAGGCGGCTATAAATTTCAAAATTGCGGCTGAAGAATGGTTCTAGCAGATTGTATAGCTGTTATATAAAAGATGGCGGCTATAAAAGTCAAAATAGCAAATGGATATCCAGCAGCTTGTATAGCTGTTATACAAAAGATGGCGGCTATAAGAGTCAAAATGGCGGCTGTAAAACGGTTCCAGCAGCTTGCATAGCTGTTATATAAAAAAAGGCGGCTATAAAACTCAAAATTGCGGCTGAAGAATGGTTCTAGCAGATTGTATAGCTGTCATATAAAGGATGGCGGGTATAGGACTCAAAATGGCGGCTGTACAATAGTTCCAGCAGCTTTTATAGCTGTTACATTAAGGATGTCGGCTATAAGACTCAAAATGACGGCTGTAGAACGGTTCCAGCAGCTTGCATAGATGTTATATAAAAGAAGGCGGCTGTAAGACTCAAAATTGCGGATAAAGAATGGTTCCAGCAACTTGTATAGCTGTCGTATAAAGAATGGCGGCTACCAGACTAAACTGTGGAATGGTTCCAGCAGCTTGCTTAGCTGTTGTATGAAGGATGGCGGCTATAGGAGAATGAAGAATGGTTTTAGCAGCTTGGCGGCTGTAGAATAGATCCAGCAACTTGTATAGCTGTTATATAAAAAATGGCGGCTATAAAAGTCAAAACGGCGGATGTAGAACGGTTCCAGCAGCTTGCATAGCTGTTATATAAAACCAGAGGGCCGATGCTAACTTTGACCGCGTCAAAGTTTGTATACCCTTGCAAGTTTGTTAGTAACTCTTTTATCTAAATTAACTGTTTTATCTAAAAAGGGTAATGTTTGCGAAAAAACGGCCTTCAATCTTAGCATAGGATATAACGAACTTTCTGATGAAAGTCCCTGTTTTCCACCGATCGATCCTGTGAGAGCTATATGATATAGTTACCCGATCTTTACCAAATTCGGCACAGTCATTAACAGATATATTTAACTGTCAAATGTTTAATTTGAAAGCAATCGCATTAAAAGTAAAGAAGTTATTGACAAAAGTCACTGTTTTCGACGGATCGTGGCTATTTGAACTCGTCTCGTCGTGCTGATCAAGAATATATATACTTTATGGGGTCGGAAAGGTCTCCTTCTGTGTGTTACAAACATCTGACCAATGTTTTAATACCCTCTGCAAGGGTATAAAAACAAACAGAGCACATGCATACACAAACACAGACGCAAAGCTTCACGAACTGTATGTGTATGCGTGCGAGGCTTTGGATGGTAGAAGAAGAAAAATTGTAGTAAAAGGAGTAATAATTTGAATGTTTTGTTTGTGTATTGATGAATTGAGTTGCAGGGAAAGAAATTTCAAAATGTAAAAATATTATTGCCAAGGACTGCAAGGGTATATAAACTTTGGCATAGCCGAATATAGCTTCTTTGATATTTTTATATAACAGCTATGCAAGCTGCTGGAACCGTTCTACAGCCGCCATTTTGACTTTTATAGACGCCATCTTTTATATAACAGCTATACAAGTTGCTGGATCTATTCTACAGCCGCCAAGCTGCTAAAACCATTCTCCATTTGCCATTTTAGTCTTGTAGCCGCCATCCTTTATACGATAGCTATACAAGTTGCTGCAATCTACAGCCGCCATTATGAGTGTTATACCCGCCATCCTTTTTATAACATCTTTACCAGCTGCTGGAACCATTCTACAGCCGTCATTTTGAGTCTTGTAGCCACCATCGTTTTTATATCAGAAATACAAGTTGCTGGAAATATTTTACAGCCGCCATTTTGAGTCTTATACTCGCCATCCTTTATATAACACCTTTACAAGCTGCTGGAACCATTCTTTAGCCGCCATTTTGAGTCTTGTAGCCGCCGTCTTGTGAAATAGAATGGTTCCAGCAGCTTGCATAGCTGTCATATAAAGGATGACGGCTATAACACTCAACATGACGGCTGTAGAATGGTTCCAGCAGCTTGTGAAGGTGTTATATAAAGGATGGCGAGTATAAGACTCAAAATGGCGGCTGTAAAATATTTCCAGCAACTTGTATTTCTGATATAAAAACGATGGTGGCTACAAGACTCAAAATGACGGCTGTAGAATGGTTCCAGCAGCTGGTAAAGCTGTTATAAAAAGGATGGCGGGTATAACACTCATAATGGCGGCTGTAGATGATTGCAGCAACTTGTATAGCTATCGTATAAAGGATGGCGGCTACAAGACTAAAATGGCAAATGGAGAATGGTTCTAGCAGCTTTGCGGCTGCAAAATAGTTCCAGCCGCTTGTAAAGCTGCTATATAAAGGATGGCGGGTATAAGAATCAAAGTGGGGGCTGTACAATAGTTCCAGCAGCTTTTATAGCTGTTACATTAAGAATGTCGGCTATAAGACTCAAAATGGCGGCTGTGGAATGGTTCCAGCAGCTTGCTTAGCTGTTATATAAAGGATGGCGGGTTTAGGAGAATGGAGAATGGTTCTAGCAGCTTGGCGGCTGTAGAATAGATCCAGCAACTTGTATAGCTGTTATATAAAATATGGCGGCTATAAAAGTCAAAATGGCGGCTGTAGAACGGTTCCAGCAGCTTGCATAGATGTTATATAAAAGAAGGCGGCTGTAAGACTCAAAATTGCGGCTGGAGAATGTTTCTAGCAGTTTGTATAGCTGTCATATAAAGGATGGCGAGTACAAGACTCAAAATGGCGGCTGTATACAAGTTCCATGGCTATATCGACTCAGCTTCTCATGCTGATCAAGAATATATATACTTTATGGGGTCGGAAAAGTCTCCTTCTGTGTGTTACAAACATCTGACCAATGTTATAATACCCTCTGCAAGGCAATAAAAACAAACAGAGCACATGCATACACAAACACAGACGCAAAGCTTCACGAACTATATGTGTATGCGTGCGAGGCTTTGGATGGTAGAAGAAGAAAAATTGTAGTGGAAGGTGTAATAATTTGAATGTTTTGTTTGTGTATTGATGAATTGAGTTGCAGGGAAAGAAATTTCAAAATGTAAAAATATTATTGCCAAGGACTGCAAGGGTATATAAACTTTGGCATAGCCGAATATAGCTTCTTTGATATTTTTATATAACAGCTAAGTAAGCTGCTGGAACCGTTCTACAGCCGCCATTTTGACTTTTATAGACGCCATCTTTTATATAACAGCTATACAAGTTGCTGGAACCATTCCACAGCCGCCATTTTGAGTCCTATACCCGCCATCCTTTATATGACAGCTATACAAGCTGCTAGAACCATTCTCCTATAACCGCCATCCTCTATATAACAGCTAAGCAAGCTGCTGGAACCATTCCACAGACGCCATTTTGAGTCTTATAGCCGACATTCTTAATGTAACAGCTATAAAAAATGCTGGAACAATTGTACAGCGGCCATTTTTAGTCCTATACGCGCCATCCTTTATATGACAGCTATACAAGCTGCTAGAACCATTCTCCTATAACCGCCATCCTCTATATAACAGCTAAGCAAGCTGCTGGAACCATTCCACAGACGCCATTTTCTTACGCTATAGTCTTATAGCCGACATTCTTAATGTAACAGCTATAAAAGCTGCTGGAACTATTGTACAGCCCCCACTTTGATTCTTATACCCGCCATCCTTTATATATATATATATTTGCCATTTTAGTCTTGTAGCCGCCATCCTTTCTGCGACAGCTATACAAGTTGCTGGAATCATCTACAGCCGCCATTATGAGTGTTATACCCGCCATCCTTTTTATAACAGCTTTACCAGCTGCTGGAACCATTCTACAGCCGTCATTTTGAGTCTTGTAGACACCATCGTTTTTATATCAGAAATACAAGTTGCTGGAAATATTATACAGCCGCCATTTTGAGTCTTATACTCACCATCCTTTATATAACACCTTTACAAGCTGCTGGAACCATTTTTTAGCCGCCATTTTGAGTCTTGTAGCCGCCGTCTTGTATATAGAATGGTTCCAGCAGCTTGCATAGCTGTTATATAAAAAAAGGCGGCTATAAGACTCAAAATTTCGGCTGGAGAATGGTTCTAGCAGCTTGTATAGCTGTCGTATAAAGGATGGCGGGTATAGGGCTCAAAATTGCGGATGGAGAATGGTTCTAGCAGCTTGTATAGCTGTCATATAAAGGATGACGGCTATAACACTCATAATGGCGGCTGTAGAGTGATTCCAGCAACTTGTGTTTCTGTTATATAAAGGACGGTGGCTAAAAGACTCAAAATGACGGCTTAAGAATGGTTCCAGAAGCTGGTAAAGCTGTTATATAAAGGATGGCGTTCTTTAGGCTCAAAACGTCGGCTGTAAAATGGTTTTAGCAGCTTGTGAAGCTGTTATATAAAGGATGGCTCGTATAACACCCATAATGGCGGCTGTAGATGATTCCAGCAACTTGTATAGCTGTCGTAGAAAGGATGGCGGCTACAAGACTCAAAATTGCGCCTGTAGAACGGTTCCAGCAGCTTGCATAGATGTTATATAAAAGAAGGCGGATATAAGACTCAAAATTACGGCTAGAGAATGGTTCTAGCAGTTTGTATAGACAGCAGCTTTTATAGCTGTTACATTAAGGTTGTCGGCTATAAGACTTAAAATGACGGCTGTAGAATGGTTCCAGCAGCTTGTAAAGCTGTTATATAAAGGATGGCGGCTATAAGACTCAAAATGGCAAATAGAGAATGGTTCCAGCACCTTGGCGGCTGTAGAATGGTTCCAGCAGCTTGTAAAGCTGTTATATAAAGAAAGGCGGCTATAAGACTCAAAATTACGGCTGGAGAATGGTTCTGGCAGGTTGTATAGCTGTCATATAAAGGATGGCGGGTATAGGACTCAAAATTACGGCTGGAGAATGGTTCTGGCAGGTTGTATAGCTGTCATATAAAGGATGGCGGGTATAGGACTAAAAATGGCGCTGTACAATTGTTCCAGCAGTTTTTATAGCTGTTACATTAAGGATGTCGGCTATAAAAATGGCGGCTGTGGAATGGTTCCAGCAGCTTGCATAGGTGTTATATAAAGGATGACGGCTATAAGACTCAAAATAGCAAATGGAGATCCAGCAGCTTGTAAATGGCGGCTGTAGAACGGTTCCAGCAGCTTGCATAGCTGTTATTTAAAGAAAGGCGGCTATAAGACTCAAAATTACGGCTGGAGAATGGTTCTGGCAGGTTGTATAGCTGTCATATAAAGGATGGCGGGTATAGGACTAAAAATGGCGCTGTACAATTGTTCCAGCAGTTTTTATAGCTGTTACATTAAGGATGTCGGCGATAAAAATGGCGGCTGTAGAACGGTTCCAGCAGCTTGCATAGCTGCTATATACAAGACGGCGGCTACAAGACTCAAAATGGCGAATAAAGAATGGTTCCAGCAGCTTGTAAAGCTGTTATATAAAGGATGGCGAGAATAAGACTAAAAATGACGGCTGTAAAATATTTCCAGCAACTTGTATTTCTGTTATAAAAATAATGGTGGCTACAAGACTCAAAATGACGGCTGTAGAATGGTTCCAGCAGCTTGTGAAGCTGTTATATAAAGAATGGCGGGTATAACACTCATAATGGCGGCTGTAGATGAATGCAGCAACTTGTATAGCTATCGTATAAAGGATGGCGGCTACAAGACTAAAGTGGCAAATGGAGAATGGTTCTAGCAGCTTTGCGGCTGCACAATAGTTCCAGCCGCTTGTAAAGCTGCAATATAAAGAATGGCGGGTATAAGAATCAAAGTGGCGGCTGTACAATAGTTCCAGCAGCTTTTATAGCTGTTACATTAAAAAAGTCAGATATAAGACTAAAAATGGCGGCTGTGGAATGGTTCCAGCAGCTTGCTTAGCTGTTATATAAATGATGGCGGGTTTAGGAGAATGGAGAATGGTTCTAGCAGCTTGGCGGCTGTAGAACAGATCCAGCAACTTGTATAGCTGTTATATAAAATATGGCGGCTATAAAAGTCAAAATGGCGGCTGTAGAACGGTTCCAGCAGCTTGCATAGATGTTATATAAAAAAAGGCGGCTATAAGACTCAAAATTGCGGCTGGAGAATGGTTCTAGCAGCTTGTTTAGCTGTCATATAAAGGATGGCGAGTACAAGACTCAAAATGGCGGCTGTAGAATGGTTCCAGCAGCTTGTGAAGCTGTTATATAAAGGATGGCGGGTATAACACTCATATTGGCGGCTGTAGATGATTGCAGCAACTTGTATAGCTATCGTATAAAGGATGGCGGCTACAAGACTAAAATGGCAAATGGAGAATGGTTCTAGCAGCTTTGCGGCTGCAAAATAGTTCCAGCCGCTTGTAAAGCTGTCATATAAAGGATGGCGAGTACAAGACTCAAAATAGCGGCTGTATACAAGTTCCAGCAGCTTTTATAGCTGTTACATTAAGGATGTCGGCTATAAGACTCAAAATGGCGGTTGTGGAATGGTTCCAGCAGCTTGCTTAGCTGGTATATAAAGGATAGAGAATGGTTCTAGCAGCTTGGCGGCTGTAGAATAGATCCAGCAACTTGTACAGTTGTTATATAAAAGATGGCGGCTATAAAAGTCAAAATGGCGTCTGTAGAACGGTTCCAGCAGCTTGCATAGCTGTTATATAAAAATATTAAAGAAGCTAACTTCGGCTATGCCAAATTTTATATACCCTTGCAGTCCTTGGCAATAATATTTTTACATTTTGAAATTTCTTTCCCTGCAACTCAATTCATCAATACACAAACAAAGCATCGCACGCATACACATATCGTGTAGCTTTGCGTCTGTGTTTGTGTATGCATGTGCTCTGTTTGATTTGCTGATGACGTAGAGCGGATTTGTATTGACTGTAACTTGTGTTCTATTTATCCGATCAAATTTAAATTTTGGGATCTGAGATTTTATATCAAATTGTATTATATTGGGTAAATTTCATGGGGATACTCCAACTTTTGCAAAAATTTTTGTTCCAGAGCTATATGATACAGTAGTCCGATCCCGATAATTTTCATCCTTTATCTCAACCGCGTAAAAATAAGCCCCCAAAAACAATGTCATCCTGATAGCTCTTAGGATGGCTGAGTAAAACGCGTACGCACCGACGGACAGACGGACATGGCTATATCGACTCAGCTTCTCATGCTGATCAAGAATATATATACTTTATGGGGTCGGAAAAGTCTCCTACTGTGTGTTACAAACATCTGACCAATGTTATAATACCCTCTGCAAGGGTATAAAAACAAACAGAGCACATGCATACACAAACACAGACGCAAAGCTTCACGAACTGTATGTGTATGCGTGCGAGGCTTTGGATGGTAGAAGAAGAAAAATTGTAGTGGAAGGTGTAATAATTTGAATGTTTTGTTTGTGTATTGATGAATTGAGTTGCAGGGAAAGAAATTTCAAAATGTAAAAATATTATTGCCAAGGACTGCAAGGGTATATAAACTTTGGCATAGCCGAATATAGCTTCTTTGATATTTTTATATAACAGCTATTCAAGCTGCTGGAACCGTTCTACAGCCGCCATTTTGACTTTTATAGACGCCATCTTTTATATAACACCTATACAAGTTGCTGGAACCATTCCACAGCCGCCATTTTGAGTCCTATACCCGCCATCCTTTATATGACAGCTATACAAGCTGCTGGAACCATTCTCCTATAACCGCCATCCTCTATATAACAGCTAAGCAAGCTGCTGGAACCATTCCACAGACGACACTTTGAGTCTTATAGCCGACATTCTTAATGTAACAGCTATAAAACCTGCTGGAACAATTGTACAGCGGCCATTTTTAGTCCTATACCCGCTGTTGCTCGTTCGACTAGTTAATCTAGCTCCGCCAGTGCCTTTGAAATAATTTTACTCCATTTAATCCATTTAAGGTCAGCGTAAGCTTTTTAATTCTGTAAGTAATTTCAGGTTATTTTTACAAACTTTCTTATAACTAATAATTGTATAATCTCATTTCACTTACTCTAGTCTTGGCCTCTTGGCTACGAAAAAACAACTGAACACGCGGTTCTTATGTATGTACTTAGATCAATGCAGCTGCGTATTCGCGCTTATGTGCCTACTTATATATAATAAAGTACCGCAAGAGTAAGATGAGAGAGAGAGTTTTAGAGTTTTTAAAGAGCGTCATTCTGTTTGTTCGGACAGAGTTCCGTTTTGTGCTACAGTGGTACAAAGTTTATTCGCAGGCCCGAATTTCGGCAACATTCCCCTCCCAGCAAGCGAGCCACTGGAGCTTGCTTCATCTTTTCCGACATCGAGGACTGCTAACTTTACTGCTGGTCTGGAGAGGACACCTAGTTGTGTCTGTACCTTCGCCTGGCGGACTTGACCATCCTCTGCGGTGGTCACTTCGACCACTCGACCCTTTGTCCAGGTATTACGACGCTGATTTTCGTCCACTATAAGTACGATGTCGCCTACACCAATTGGCTTTACTTTTTTATGCCACTTGGACCTTCGTGTTATGTTTGGTAGCATCTCTTTGACCCAGCGCTTCCAAAATAGGTTGGCGAACATCTCACTCTGGCGGAACGACCATTTATAGTCGATTTGTTCCGGATCGCAGATCGGTTTTTCTCCATTTGATGAGCCAAGCAACAGATGATTTGGCGTAAGGGCTTCTTGATCTTCGTCGTCCAGGGACACGTATGTCAGGGGCCTGGAGTTGACCGTCATTTCCACCTCTGCCATGGCGGTAAGAAGACTTTCATCTGAGAATTTTTGATTTGGTGTTATACGGTATAACACGGTTTTGACGGAACGCACCAAGCGCTCCCAGGCTCCTCCCATGTGAGGAGCTGACGGTGGGTTGAAGTACCACGATATTTCCTGCTGCGACAATTCTCGATGCATCTTTGCATCATCCAGTTGAAGTTTGTCTCTAAGAAAGGCATCGGTCCCTCGAAAATTAGTCCCGTTATCGCTATATATTTCCTTTGGTGTGCCTCGGCGCGATATATGGCGTCTTAAGCCCATTAGGCATGAGTTTGTGGTTAGACTATGCACGATCTCAATGCTTATTGCTCGCATTGTGAGGCAGGTTATCAGCATGCCCCATCTTTTCAATGACTTTCTTCCATCGATAACTGTTAGCGGCCCAAAATAATCAACTCCTACATACGTAAACGCTGGCTTGAATGCACCCAGTCTAGCCCTCGGTAGGGGCGCCATTAAGGGTGCAATGGGTCGAGCACTACTCAGCTTACATTGTTGGCAATTTCGACGAATCCCTTTAAGGAGAGGTCTTAGTTTTGGAATAAAATATTTTTGCCTCACCTCATTTACTGTAGTCTCATGATTCATGTGATAGTATTTTTCATGGTAGTGCCGAACTATCAGCTTTGTAACCCAGTGTTGGGTGGGTAGAGCGATTCGTCCTTCAGGGATGCCAGCGAAGCGACTGGCTCGATCGCGTACACACAATACTCCATGGTCATTTAGGAAGAGTTGTAACCTCCATAGTGGACTGCTCCGGCAAACGTGGTGGCCGTTTTCGATGGCTGTGTACTCCTCGTTGTAACATTCTTGTTGTATGTTCCGGTATAGAAACATTCTGGCTTCATTAATTTGAGATGCCGGTTGGTTTGTATTCTCCTTTGATTTACGTATTTTCATGATCAACTTCCTCTTATAGGCAAGCCAACATGTAATTGCCCTTGTCAATCGATTCCATTTTGAAAAGTACTCGTAATTGATTCTTGCTGGTTCCTTTCGCATGTGAAGGAAACGAGGACGCAGTTCTTCAGTGACTGTTCTTTCATTGGTAGTTTCCGTTGGCCAATCTGCCGGCGGTAGTTTTAGAAAACTGGGTCCTTCGAACCATTGTGTATATGTTTCAGGCCTATGTTGTCGTTTGGTGGCGATGTCCGCAACATTTAGTTTGCTTGGTACCCATCTCCAGTTTCTGGCCTCTGTGAGCTCACATATCTCAGCTATCCTAAACATTACATATTGTTGATATCGTCGTGGGTCTCCATCGAGCCACGCTAGTACCGTTTTCGAGTCGGTCCATAAGTACCATTCCTCAAAGTCGATTTCATGTTGTGCTATTATGTTTTTCATCAGTCGCGCTCCAGTTACTGCTGCCTGTAGCTCCAAGCGGGGTATCGAGAGCGGCTGCAACGGCGCTACCTTGGATTTAGCTGAAACGAGACTCAAAAGTATTTGGTTATTTTGTTCGATACGGAAATACGCAACGGCAGAGTAGGCGTCTTCTCCCGCATCCACGAATACGTGAATTTGAACTCGGCAGTCTTGTGCATGCCAATTTTTAAAATAGCATCTCGGAATTTGCACGTTCTCTATCAAGGGTAAGAAGGACAGCCATGATTGCCACATATCCTGCAGATTGGGTGGTATTTCCTCATCCCAATCAATCTTCGAGCGCCAAACTTGTTGGAGCAGTATTTTGAGATACATCATTATACAGGATACAAAACCCATGGGGTCAAAAACTGACATCAAAACTTGTAAAATTTCCCTTTTGGTTGGTGCGACTTTTGTCGCTATTATGTTGCGCTTCAGGCGTACAAACTTTAGTGCATAGGTGAAGGCATCTTGACGTGGGCTCCACCGCATGCCCAATATTTTCTCATAAGAGTGTATCTCTTCACTGTTAAAGAACTGTTTTTCTTCGTAGGTTGTTGGGTCGCAAAGTGCAGCGAGTACTCGTTTGGAGTTCGAACACCACTTGCGCATATGAAAGCCCCCGCGTGCATGGACTTCTCTAACTTCCTTCGCTAATGTAATGGCTTCTTCTTCTGAATGGCATGAATCGATGTAGTCGTCTACGTAGTGACTTCTCTGAATAGCTTTAGCTGCCGAAGGAAACTCGTCTGCGTGTTTTTTAGCGTTCAGGTCGCGCACATAGTGCGCTATACAGGGTGAGCACGTGGCTCCAAATGTCAACACATTTAATTGGAAAGTTTCTACGACGCCTGTTGTCTGATTTTGCCATAGGAATCGTTGTGCTTTAGCGTCTTCTTTTCTTACTGCTATTCGATGGAACATTTCGGCGATGTCACCGCTCTTCTCATCTTTCCAAAGCAATCCCGTGGTGTACGTCCGCGAGTTGTAACTAACAGTGTCCTCCAGAATCTGTAGCGATCGCTCTTCATCAGGGGACTTGGTAAACATCGGCGGTGATTTTTCCTCCGTTAGCAAATGTTTTTTAACCATCTCATGTAAATCCAGATCGCATTGACACCGATGCAGGTTGAGTCCTCCACCAGATCGTCCCGATCCTCCATATATAGTCCATCCTAGTCTCGTTTTTGCAGCAATTGGTTGCTGCCATTTTCCTTCGCGCAGCTTTAGCGAAGCTATGAGATTCGGATTATTACTGCCAATTATCATTTGAGGCATTGCGTTAATAAAGCTCGGGATAGGCAAGTTTTTTAAGTGCGGATATCTTTGTTTTATCCTATCTGCTATCATCGTCTCGGCTGAGAGACCAATGGACTTAACTGTGCAGACTTCATTTATTTTAAATAATTTATTACCCTGCCCTTGTTTTGAGATTCTCAAGTTCAGCTGCTTGGATTCCGGCTCCTGCCGACTAACATCGCCGGTCCATCTAATGCATAGGGGATTGGCGAAACCTTTCACTTCGAGCGCATCAGCCAATTTTTCTTCTACAAGTGTTAGAGTCGATCCGTCGTCCATAAATGCGTAGATATCGACGGATTTCGAATTGGAGTGTAAAGTGACTGGAACGATTCGAACATAGCATTCTGGCTGGTTGGTTAGTGACCCACGATGATTATGCAGGACGCTTTCCGCCGCCTCCTTGTGAAGAAGACGATGATGTTTTGCTTTGCAACCATTTATGTCGCAAGCTACGCGACTCCAGCAGGATCCCTTGTGGTTTTTGAGGCACTGAGCACATAGGTGATGGTTATTTATCGCGTTCCACCTGGCTTCGACTGACATCCGCAACAGCTTCTCGCAAGACACTGGTTTGTGGTGTCCTTTGCATATCGCACAGAATGTGTTTTTATGGTTATCTGTAGGCGCTGCGGTATGGGTATGCATCACTCCTCTGTTGGTTCTCTTCTTATCGCTTTCTAGTAATATGTTGGGCGTCGATACACGACTCGCTGCTTCAGCCAACTCAAACAACCAATCCGCTAGGTGCTGTATGTTCGGGTAGGGTATGGATTTTGAATGTAGGGCCCAGTTAAGCATCATATCAGGTCCCGTCTTCTCGATAAGCTCTTGTAATAACGTAGGGTTGTTCAGGTGCGCATCTAGCTTGCTTGCTTTAATGGTAGCGCACATATTTTTCACCGCAAATGCAAACTCGATCAGCGGTTCTAGCTTGCCCTTTGGAGGAGGTAAATTTCGCACATTCTCCATCAACAGTTTTATTATGTGTTCCGGGCGTCCAAAGTACATTCTTAAAGTACTTATAACGCTCGGCAGCATTTCTGGGAATAGTAAGCTGTCTCTCACGGCTTCAAGTGCCTTACCTTTCAGACATCTCTGCAGCCGCATAGCGTTCTCCTCGTTGCTGTATCCACCGATCCGGGTGCTGGTTTCATAGGTGCTTATAAAAAGTGGCCATTCTCTTGGATCTCCTTTGAAAACTGGTAATTCCCTCGGCATTGACTGTCGAGCAGCTACTTGTTGTGGTGTTATGCCATTGGCTTTGCACGGCATGCTCTGCGCTCTGGTACTCGTCGCCTGTGGAGTGTTGGTGGCACTATCATCTGTCATCATTATGTATCGAGGTATTCCAGCAGCATGTTGTGGATGGTCCTTCGCTTCTCCGTTTGACTGTACTCTCTGGTGGAGTAAGGCGTACTTACGGCGCAGATATTCCCTTTCGAGGCACATTTCGTCCTCTAATTGTTGCAAAAGTATTTGCTGATCTTCCGGCATTGCTTCATCTTCCACGTGCTGATCTTTGTTGCCTGGGTGGTTAACCTTGAAATGTGATTCAGTTTCGAGGTTATGTTCGCCTTCATCAGGCACGTGGCGACATGTCTCGCACATCCAGGAACTCGAGGTGGCACTGTTTTTCGATCCGCAGCAGGTGCAGTGGAATTGAGATGCACACCTGGAGCATGTGAGCATTTCCTGGTTGGCCGGCTCCTGGCACATACCACAGTTTCCAGACGTTGCCATGTCTATACGTAATTTTACGCGTGGTAAAATTAATATTTGTTCTTTCCTTGGGATTTGTGTAAGTCCCTCCTCTTTAGGTCTCCGTAGCTCTACTACACCGTAGGAATTAAAGAATTTGCTCAAAATTCTTTACGAAAGAGTAAATTTAATTTGCATAGAAATTAAAAAGAATTGTTGCTCGTTCGACTAGTTAATCTAGCTCCGCCAGTGCCTTTGAAATAATTTTACTCCATTTAATCCATTTAAGGTCAGCGTAAGCTTTTTAATTCTGTAAGTAATTTCAGGTTATTTTTACAAACTTTCTTATAACTAATAATTGTATAATCTCATTTCACTTACTCTAGTCTTGGCCTCTTGGCTACGAAAAAACAACTGAACACGCGGTTCTTATGTATGTACTTAGATCAATGCAGCTGCGTATTCGCGCTTATGTGCCTACTTATATATAATAAAGTACCGCAAGAGTAAGATGAGAGAGAGAGTTTTAGAGTTTTTAAAGAGCGTCATTCTGTTTGTTCGGACAGAGTTCCGTTTTGTGCTACAGTGGTACAAAGTTTATTCGCAGGCCCGAATTTCGGCAACACCCGCCATCCTTTATATGACAGCTATACAAGCTGCTAGAACCATTCTCCTATAACCGCCATCCTGTATATAACAGCTAAGCAAGCTGCTGGAACCATTCCACAGACGCCATTTTGAGTCTTGCCATTTTAGTCTTGTAGCCGCCATCCTTTCTACGACAGCTATACAAGTTGCTGGAATCATCTACAGCCGCCATTATGAGTGTTATACCCGCCATCCTTTTTAGAACAGCTTCACAAGCTGCTGGAACCAATCTACAGCCGTCATTTTGAGTCTTGTAGCCACCATCGTTTTTATATTAGAAATACAAGTTGCTGGAAATATTTTACAACCACCATTTTGTGTCTTGTACTCGCCATTCTTTAAATAACACCTTTACAAGCTGCTGGAACCATTCTTTAGCCGCCATTTTGAGTCTTGTAGCCGCCGTCTTGTATATAGAATGGTTCCAGCAGCTTGCATAGCTGTTATATAAAGGATGACGGCTATAGGACTCAAAATAGCAAATGGAGATCCAGCAGCTTGTATAACTGTTATATAAAGGATGGCGGCTATAAGAGTCAAAGTGCCGGCTGTAGAACGGTTCCAGCAGCTTGCATAGCTGTTATATACAAGACGGCGGCTACAAGACTCAAAATGGCGGATAAAGAATGGTTCCAGCAGCTTGTAAAGCTGTTATATAAAGGATGGCGAGAAAAAGACTCAAAATGACGGCTGTAAAATATTTCCAGCAACTTGTATTTCTGTTATAAAAAGAATGGTGGCTACAAGACTCAAAATGACGGCTGTAGAATGGTTCCAGCAGCTTGTGAAGCTGTTATATAAAGGATGGCGGGTATAACACTCATATTGGCGGCTGTAGATGATTGCAGCAACTTGTATAGCTATCGTATAAAGGATGGCGGCTACAAGACTAAAATGGCAAATGGAGAATGGTTCTAGCAGCTTTGCGGCTGCAAAATAGTTCCAGCAGCTTGTAAAGCTGTCATATAAAGGATGGCGAGTACAAGACTCAAAATGGCGGCTGTATACAAGTTCCAGCAGCTTTTTTAGCTGTTACATTAAGGATGTCGGTTATAAGACTCAAAATGGCGGTTGTGGAATGGTTCCAGCAGCTTGCGGATGTGGAATGGTTCCAGCAGCTTGCTTAGCTGGTATATGAAGGATAGAGAATGGTTCTAGCAGCTTGGCGGCTGTAGAATAGATCCAGCAACTTGTACAGTTGTTATATAAAAGATGGCGGCTATAAAAGTCAAAATGGCGTCTGTAGAACGGTTCCAGCAGCTTGCATAGCTGTTATATAAAAATATCAAAGAAGCTAACTTCGGCTATGCCAAATTTTATATACCCTTGCAGTCCTTGGCAATAATATTTTTACATTTTGAAATTTCTTTCCCTGCAACTCATTTCATCAATACACAAACAAAGCATCGCACGCATACACATATCGTGTAGCTTTGCGTCTGTGTTTGTGTATGCATGTGCTCTGTTTGATTTGCTGATGACGTAGAGCGGATTTGTATTGACTGTAACTTGTGTTCTATTTATCCGATCAAATTTAAATTTTGGGATCTGAGATTTTATATCAAATTCTATTATATTGGGTAAATTTCATGGGGATACTCCAATTTTTGCAAAAATTTTTGTTCCAGAGCTATATGATACAGTAGTCCGATCCCGATAATTTTCATCCTTTATCTCAACCGCGTAAAAATAAGCCCCCAAAAACAATGTCATCCTGATAGCTCTTAGGATGGCTGAGTAAAACGCGTACGCACCGACGGACAGACGGACATGGCTATATCGACTCAGCTTCTCATGCTGATCAAGAATATATATACTTTATGGGGTCGGAAAAGTCTCCTTCTGTGTGTTACAAACATCTGACCAATGTTATAATACCCTCTGCAAGGGTATAAAAACAAACAGAGCACATACATACACAAACACAGACGCAAAGCTTCACGAACTGTATGTGTATGCGTGCGAGGCTTTGGATGGTAGAAGAAGAAAAATTGTAGTAAAAAGAGTAATAATTTGAATGTTTTGTTTGTGTATTGATGAATTGAGTTGCAGGGAAAGAAATTTCAAAATGTAAAAATATTATTGCCAAGGACTGCAAGGGTATATAAACTTTGGCATAGCCGAATATAGCTTCTTTGATATTTTTATATAACAGCTATGCAAGCTGCTGGAACCGTTCTACAGCCGCCATTTTGACTTTTATAGACGCCATCTTTTATATAACACCTATACAAGTTGCTGGAACCATTCCACAGCCGCCATTTTGAGTCCTATACCCGCCATCCTTTCTATGACAGCTATACAAGCTGCTGGAACCATTCTCCTATAACCGCCATCCTCTATACAACAGCTAAGCAAGCTGCTGGAACCATTCCACAGACGCCATTTTGAGTCTTATAGCCGACATTCTTAATGTAACAGCTATAAAAACTGCTGGAACAATTGTACAGCGGCCATTTTTAGTCCTATACCCGCCATCCTTTATATGACAGCTATACAAGCTGCTAGAACCATTCTCCTATAACCGCCATCCTCTATATAACAGCTAAGCAAGCTGCTGGAACCATTCCACAGACGCCATTTTGAGTCTTATAGCCGACATTCTTAATGTAACAGCTATAAAAGCTGCTGGAACTATTGTACAGCCCCCACTTTGATTCTTATACCCGCCATCCTTTATATAGCAGCTTTACAATCGGCTGGAACTATTTTACAGCCGCCAAGCTGCTAGAACCATTCTCCATTTGCCATTTTAGTCTTGTAGCCGCCATCCTTTCTACGACAGCTATACAAGTTGCTGGATGGAGTGTTATACCCGCCATCCTTTTTATAACAGCTTCACAAGCTGCTGGAACCATTCTACAGCCGTCATTTTGAGTCATGTAGCCACCATCGTTTTTATATCAGAAATACAAGTTGCTGGAAATATTTTACTGCCACCATTTTGAGTCTTATACTCGCCATCCTTTATATAACACCTTTACAAGCTGCTGGAACCATTCTTTAGCCGCCATTTTGAGTCTTGTAGCCGCCGTCTTGTATATAGAATGGTTCCAGCAGCTTGCATAGCTGTTATATAAAAAAAGGCGGCTATAAGACTCAAAATTGCGGCTGGAGAATGGTTCTAGCAGCTTGTATAGCTGTCGTATAAGGGATGGCGGGTATAGGACTCAAAATTGCGGCTAGAGAATGGTTCTAGCAGCTTGTATAGCTGTCATATAAAGGATGACGGCTATAACAATCATAATGGCGGCTGTAGAGTGATTCCAGCAACTTGTGTTTCTGTTATATAAAGGACGGTGGCTATAAGACTCAAAATGACGGCTTAAGAATGGTTCCAGAAGCTGGTAATGCTGTTATATAAAGGATGGCGTTCTTTAGGCTCAAAACGTCGGCTGTAAAATGGTTTTAACAGCTTGTGAAGCTTTTATATAATGGATGGCTCGTATAACACCCATAATGACGGTTGTAGATGATTCCAGCAACTTGTATAGCTGTCGTAGAAAGGATGGCGGCTACAAGACTCAAAATTGCGGCTGTAGAACGGTTTCAGCAGCTTGCATAGCTGTTATTTAAAGAAAGGCGGCTATAAGACTCAAAATTACGGCTAAAGAATAGTTCTGGCAGGCTGTATAGCTGTCATACATAGGATTTCGGGTGTAGGACTAAAAATGGCGGCTGTGGAATGGTTCCAGCAGCTTGCATAGGTGTTATATAAAGGATGACGGCTATAAGGCTCAGAATAGCAAATGGAGATCCAGCAGCTTGTATAACTGTTATATAAAAGATGGCGGTTTTAAGAGTCAAAGTGCCGGCTGTAGAACGGTTCCAGCAGCTTGCATAGCTGTTATATACAAGACGGCGGCTACAAGACTCAAAATGGCGGATAAAGTATGGTTCCAGCAGCTTGTAAAGCTGTTATATAAAGAATGGCAAGAAAAAGACTCAAAATGACGGCTGTAAAATATTTCCAGCAACTTGTATTTCTGTTATAAAAAGAATGGTGGCTACAAGTCTCAAAATGACGGCTGTAATATAAAGGATGGCGAGTACAAGACTCAAAATGGCGGCTGTATACAGGTTCCAGCAGCTTTTATAGCTGTTACATTAAGGATGTCGGCTATAAGACTCAAAATGGCGGTTGTGGAATGGTTCCAGCAGCTTGCTTAGCTGGTATATAAAGGATAGAGAATGGTCCTAGCAGCTTGGTGGCTGTAGAATAGATCCAGCAACTTGTACAGTTGTTATATAAAAGATGGCGGCTATAAAAGTCAAAATGGCGTCTGTAGAACGGTTCCAGCAGCTTGCATAGCTGTTATATAAAAATATCAAAGAAGCTAACTTCGGCTATGCCAAATTTTATATACCCTTGCAGTCCTTGGCAATAATATTTTTACATTTTGAATTTCCTTCCCTGCAACTCAATTCATCAATACACAAACAAAGCATCGCACGCATACACATATCGTGTAGCTTTGCGTCTGTGTTTGTGTATGCATGTGCTCTGTTTGATTTGCTGATGACGTAGAACGGATTTGTATTGAGTGTTTATCCGATCAAATTTAAATTTTGGGATCTGAGATTTTATATCAAATTCTATTATATTGGGTAAATTTCATGGGGATACTCCAATTTTTGCAAAAATTTTTGTTCCAGAGCTATATGATATAGTAGTCCGATCCCGATAATTTTCATCCTTTATCTCACCCGCGTAAAAATAAGCCCCCAAAAAAAATGTCATCCCGATAGCTCTTAGGATGGCTGAGTAAAACGCGTACGCACCGACGGACAGACGGACATGGCTATATCGACTCAGCTTCTCATGCTGATCAAGAATATATATACTTTAAGGGATTGGAAAAGTCTCCTTCTGTGTGTTACAAACATCTGACCAATGTTATAATACCCTCTGCAAGGGTATAAAAACAAACAGAGCACATGCATACACAAACACAGACGCAAAGCTTCACGAACTGTATGTGTATGCGTGCGAGTCTTTGGATGGCAGAAGAAGAAAAATTGTAGTAAAAAAAGTAATAATTTGAATGTTTTGTTTGTGTATTGATGAATTGAGTTGCAGGGAAAGAAATTTCAAAATGTAAAAATATTATTGCCAAGGACTGCAAGGGTATATAAACTTTGGCATAGCCGAATATAGCTTCTTTGATATTTTTATATAACAGCTATGCAAGCTGCTGGAACCGTTCTACAGCCGCCATTTTGACTTTTATAGACGCCATCTTTTATATAACACCTATACAAGTTGCTGGAACCATTCCGCAGCCGCCATTTTGAGTCCTATACCCGCCATCCTTTATATGACAGCTATACAAGCTGCTGGAACCATTCTCCTATAACCGCCATCCACTATATAACAGCTAAGCAAGCTGCTGGAACCATTCCACAGACGCCATTTTGAGTCTTATAGCCGACATTCTTAATGTAACAGCTATAAAAACTGCTGGAACAATTGTACAGCGGCCATTTTTAGTCCTACACCCGCCATCCTTTATATGACAGCTATACAAGCTGCTAGAACCATTCTCCTATAACCGCCATCCTCTATATAACAGCTAAGCAAGCTGCTGGAACCATTCCACAGACGCCATTTTGAGTCTTATAGCCGACATTCTTAATGTAACAGCTATAAAAGCTGCTGGAACTATTGTACAGCCCCCACATTGATTCTTATACCCGCCATCTTTTATATAGCAGCTTTACAATCGGCTGGAACTATTTTACAGCCGCCAAGCTGTTACAACCATTCTCCATTTGCCATTTTAGTCTTGTAGCCGCCATCCTTTCTACGACAGCTATACAAGTTGCTGGAATCATCTACAGCCGCCATTATGAGTGTTATACCCGCAATCCTTTTTATAACAGCTTCACAAGCTGCTGGAACCATTCTACAGCCGTCATACATGCATACACAAACACAGACGCAAAGCTTCACGAACTGTATGTGTATGCGTGCGAGTCTTTGGATGGCAGAAGAAGAAAAATTGTAGTAAAAAAAGTAATAATTTGAATGTTTTGTTTGTGTATTGATGAATTGAGTTGCAGGGAAAGAAATTTCAAAATGTAAAAATATTATTGCCAAGGACTGCAAGGGTATATAAACTTTGGCATAGCCGAATATAGCTTCTTTGATATTTTTATATAACAGCTATGCAAGCTGCTGGAACCGTTCTACAGCCGCCATTTTGACTTTTATAGACGCCATCTTTTATATAACACCTATACAAGTTGCTGGAACCATTCCACAGCCGCCATTTTGAGTCCTATACCCGCCATCCTTTATATGACAGCTATACAAGCTGCTAGAACCATTCTCCTATAACCGCCATCCACTATATAACAGCTAAGCAAGCTGCTGGAACCATTCCACAGACGCCATTTTGAGTCTTATAGCCAACATTCTTAATGTAACAGCTATAAAAACTGCTGGAACAATTGTACAGCGGCCATTTTTAGTCCTACACCCGCCATCCTTTATATGACAGCTATACAAGCTGCTAGAACCATTCTCCTATAACCGCCATCCTCTATATAACAGCTAAGCAAGCTGCTGGAACCATTCCACAGACGCCATTTTGAGTCTTATAGCCGACATTCTTAATGTAACAGCTATAAAAGCTGCTGGAACTATTGTACAGCCCCCACATTGATTCTTATACCCGCCATCCTTTATATAGCAGCTTTACAATCGGCTAGAACTATTTTACAGCCGCCAAGCTGTTACAACCATTCTCCATTTGCCATTTTAGTCTTGTAGCCGCCATCCTTTCTACGACAGCTATACAAGTTGCTGGAATCATCTACAGCCGCCATTATGAGTGTTATACCCGCAATCCTTTTTATAACAGCTTCACAAGCTGCTGGAACCATTCTACAGCCGTCATTTTGAGTCTTGTAGCCACCATCGTTTTTATATCAGAAATACAAGTTGCAGGAAATATTTTACAGCCGCCATTTTGAGTCTTATACTCGCCATCCTTTATATAACACCTTTACAAGCTGCTGGAACCATTCTTTAGCCGCCATTTTGAGTCTTGTAGCCGCCGTCTTGTATATATAGAATGGTTCCAGCAGCTTGCATAACTGTTATATAAAAAAAGGCGGCTATAAGACTCAAAATTGCGGCTGGAGAATGGTTCTAGCAGCTTGTATAGCTGTCGTATAAAGGATGGCGGGTATAGGACTCAAAATTGCAACTGGAGAATGGTTCTAGCTGCTTGTATAGCTGTCATATAAAGGATGACGGCTTTAACACTCATAATGGCGGCTGTAGAGTGATTCCAGCAACTTGTGTTTCTGTTATATAAAGGACGGTGGCTACAAGACTCAAAATGACGGCTTAAGAATGGTTCCAGAAGCTGGTAAAGCTGTTATATAAAGGATGGCGTTCTTTAGGCTCAAAACGTCGGCTGTAAAATGGTTCTAGCAGCTTGCTTAGCTGTTTTATAAAGGATGGCGGCTATAGGAGAATGGAGTGGTTCTAGCAGCTTGGCGGCTGTAGAATAGATCCAGCAACTTGTATAGCTGTTATATAAAAGATGGCGGCTATAAAAGTCAAAATGGCGGCTGTAGAACTTTGAAATATCTTAGAATGTTTATTGATTAATTGATATTGATATTACATAGATATATATCGCAAGTTTATAACGCGTGTGCTTGCTGCGAACGACCGGCTGGGCAATAGTATGGATATGCAATATCTGATTGCTCCAATTTCATGTCAGGCCATCCCCTAACACCCAGTTTGATACATTCGCCAATAAGGGGTCCTTCGATGTTTGAGCGGCAATCGCCTCAGCACTTATGATTGGCGTTGCTGCTAATTCGATCATAAGCACAGACGATGTGCTCACAGCGTCCGATGCTGCTGACAGTGGACAACGACTTAGAAAATCCGCATTGCCCATTTTTACTCCGGAGCGGTGTCCTAGCTCGAAAGTATATGCTGACAGGAACAAAGATCGACGTAGCATCTGATTTGAAATAATGTTTGAGATTGCTTTCGATGTGGTAAAAATACCCAGCAGAGGTCGATGATCGGTGATTAGTGTGAAAGTACGACCGTAGACGTAGTTGTGGAACTTCTTTACTCCTGCTACCAAGGCAATAGCTTCTCGATCAATCTGAGCATAATTTTGCTCAGCTTTGGATAAGGTACGGGAGTAAAAAGCGATGGGTTTCTCCGCTCCATTCGGCATTTTATGACTTAAAACTGCACCGAGTCCATATGGTGACGCATCACAAGCTAGAACTAGTGGCAATTAACCATCATAATGCACTAGTACGTCGTCTGACCCAATGAGTTCCTTAAGTGTAGAAAAAGCCTTCTCACACTGTTTGTCCCACCTCCAAGTTGCATTTTTATCCAATAGACGATGTAAGGGTTCTGCCACTGTTGCTTTATGTTGCAAAAATGAGTGATAAAAATTTAGTAGTCCTAAGAAAGCCTGCAACTGCTTTTTATCCTTAGGTGCTGGTGCGTCTTTAATTGCCAAGACTTTATCGGCACATGGTCTTATACCACTTGAGTAAATTTTGAAGCCTAAAAACTCAACGAATGGTACTCCGAATTGGCATTTGTCCTTGCGTAGTCGCAGTCCGGCTTTATCGACTCCGGAAATATTCTGTACCACATTCTCAATACAGCTTTGAAAAATGCCTGGTGCTGATGAAATGGCGAATTGCAATCGAGTAACTTTGAATGCACCCTTATGTGTACTGATTGTTTGCAGCAAAGACGAGTATTCGTCGACTACTAACTGCTGATAAGCCTAAGCCAGATGCGGCTTAACCGCTTTGTTTAAAGTTGATTTATAGTCGCCGCAAATACGAATTGAACCGTCCTTCTTGATAACTGGTACAACAGGAGTGGCCCAATCTGAATACTCCACAGGTTTAAGAATCCCTTGCTTGCATAGGCGATCCAGCTTCTCTTCGACTAGTCCCTTTAGAGCATATGGAATTCGGCGTGGAGGTAGTCGCACTGGTGCCACTGTTGCGTCAATGTTTAATATTAATTAAGTGTTCAAACTTATTCAGATTGCATGCGATCTGTACGTCACTGACCCCTGAATGTATGCCCTTGATACTGATGCCTAGTGGGTCAAACCAGTTGCAACCCAACTCGCTACAATCGCTTTTAGTGACGATGACTGGTAGATTATCAATATTACGACCGTTTTAATGAATTCATACATCAAAAACTCCTAGTATCTGGATTGGGTTGTGTTGGTAGTCACTAAACCCCGGATCGTAGTTGTAAACCTTAGGCTTTTTCGTTGGCCAGATACGATCATAAGTCCGCAACGTCATCATAGTTACGTCAGATCCAGAATCCACTTCAAAAGTACAAGATTTTCCATTAATCTGTACCGTGATACTTTTCTTCAGGCTCACCAGATTAGATAATAGGTTTACCGATTTTCCGCGTGAATTTTTGCCCTTTACTGAATGAACATCGTTCGACGATTCATTATTTCGGCAGACACGCTTAAGATGGCCCTTCCGGCCACAGCCGTGACATATTGCTTCACGATAAGGGCATTGCTGCCGGCCGTGTGGACCGGCACAACCCGGACATTGTTGTCCTTTTCCTTTGTGTGGTTGTTGAGGGCGCTGTGATTTGATGCTGTGGATAGTCTCATTAGGCTGTCTGATAGCCTTTGCACTCGCTGCTGCAGCTTCAGTAGTAGTTGCTCTCTCCAAAACTTTCTGCCAATTCAGTGTCTGCAAGAAAACTTCTCTGTAAGCTTTCATCCCTCATGCCGCATACAAAACGATCACGCAGCATTCTGTCCAACGCTGCTCCAAAATTGCAACTCACTGCCAATGCCCGCAGTGCTGCGAGATAGTTTCCGACGGTCTCATTGGATGTTGATCACGTTTGTGAAAATGATAAAATGCAGCGATTTCCGATGGACGTGGACAAAGATGATCAGTTAGAATCTTCTCAATTTGGTCTAACGGTAATGTACTGACCTGGTTTGAAAACGCCAATGATGTCAAAAGATCGTAGACTGGTGCTCCGACCAATGTGAGGAAATATGATTTTTTGCGACCCTCGTCTTTGACATCATTGGCAAGCAGGAACAATTTAAATCTCTCCAAATATGAGCCCCATTTATTTGGATGTCCCAAATCAAACGGTTCCAAACTTCCAACTGTCGTCATAATTGGGTTCCGTTGAGTATATTTAGCACTCGTAGAATCAATTACTTCCTTCTTTTCCTCAAAAACGCCGGCCAATCTGATCTCTCCAAATTCACCAGCAAGCGTGTGCATGATGCGAACGACCGGCTGTGCTGCCATTCGGGCGTCAAGAATTGAGTTGCCAGATGGCTTACGTATGATAGGGCTGCATACACAACAAGAACGGTTCCAGCAGCTTGCATAGATGTTATATAAAAATATCAAAGAAGCTAACTTCGGCTATGCCAAAGTTTATATACCCTTGCAGTCCTTGGCAATAATATTTTTACATTTTGAAATTTCTTTGCCTGCAACTCAATTCATCAATACACAAACAAAACATTCAAATTATTACTCTTTTTACTACAATTTTTCTTCTTCTACCATCCTCGCACGCATACACATACAGTTCGTGTAGCTTTGCGTCTGTGTTTGTGTATGCATGTGCTCTGTTTGATTTGCTGATGACGTAGAACGGATTTGTATTGACTGTAACTTGTGTTCTATTTATCCGATCAAATTTAAATATTGGGATCTGAGATTTTATATCAAATTCTATTATATTGGGTAAATTTCACGGGGATACTCCAATTTTTGCAAAAATTTTTGTTCCAGAGCTATATGATATAGTAGTCCGATCCCGATAATTTTCATCCTTTATCTCACCCGGCTAAAAATAAGCCCCCAAAAAAAATGTCATCCCGATAGCTCTTAGGATGGCTGAGTAAAACGCGTACGCACCGACGGACAGACGGACATGGCTATATCGACTCAGCTTCTCATGCTGATCAAGAATATATATACTTTAAGGGGTTGGAAAACTCTGCTTCTGTGCGTTACAAACATCTGACCAATTTTATAATACCCTCTGCAAGGGTATAAAAACAAACAGAGCACATGCATACACAAACACAGACGCAAAGCTTCACGAACTGTAATGTGTATGCGTGCGAGGCTTTGGATGGTAGAAAAAGAAAAATTGTAGTAAAAAGAGTAATAATTTGAATGTTTTGTTTGTGTATTGATGAATTGAGTTGCAGGGAAAGAAATTTCAAAATGTAAAAATATTATTGCCAAGGACTGCAAGGGTATATAAACTTTGGCATAGCCGAAGTTAGCTTCTTTGATATTTTAATATAACAGCTATGCAAGCTGCTGGAATCGTTCTACAGCCGCCATTTTGACTTTTATAGCCGCCATCTTTTATATAACAGCTATACAAGTTGCTGGATCTATTCTTCAGCCGCCAAGCTGCTAGAACCATTCTCCATTTGACATTTTGAGTCCAATAGCCGCCATCCTTTATATAACAGTTAAGAAAGCTGCTTGAACCATTCTACAGCCGCAATTTTGAGTCTTACAGCCGACATCCTTAATATAACAGCTATAATAGCTGCTGGAACTATTGTGCAGCCGCCATTTTGAATCTTCTAGCCGCCATCTTTTATATAACAGCTTTACAAGCTGCTGGAACCATTCTACAGGTGCCATTTTGAATTTTATACCCGCCATCCTTTATATAACAGCTTTACAAGCTGCTGAAATTATTCTTTAGCCGCCATTTTGAGTCTTGTAGCCGCCATCATTTATATAACAGCTATACAAAATGCTGGAACCATTTTACAGCCGCCAAGCTGCTAGAACCTTTCTCCATTTGACATTTTGAGTCTTGTAGTCGCCATCCTTTATATAACAGCTAAGCAAGCTGCTGGAACCTTTCCACAGCCGCCATTTTGAGTCTTATAGCCGACATCCTTAATGTACCAGCTATAAAATCTGCTGGAACTATTGTACAGCCGCCATTTTGACTCCTATACCCGCCATCCTTTATATGACAGCTATACAAGCTGTTAGAACCATTCTCCAGCTGCAATTTTGAGTCTTATACCCGCCTTTTTTTATATAACAGCTATGCAAGCTGCTGGAACCGTTCTACAGCCGCCATTTTGATTTTATAGCCGGGATGGCTGTAGAACGGTTTCACCAGCTTGTTTAGCTTGTAAAGGATGGCGCCTATAACTCTCAAAATGGATCCTGTAGAATGGTTCCATCAGCTTGCATAGCTGTTATATAAAAAAAGGCGGCTATAAGACTCAAAATTGCAACTGGAGAATGGTTCTAGCTGCTTGTATAGCTGTCATATAAAGGATGACGGCTGTAAAACTCATAATGGCGGCTGTAGAGTGATTCCAGCAACTTGTGTTTCTGTTATATAAAGGACGGTGGCTACAAGACTCAAAATGACTGCTTAAGAATGGTTCCAGAAGCTTGTGAAGCTGTTATATAAAGAATGGCGTTCTTTAGGCTCAAAACGTCGGCTGTAAAATGGTTTTAGCAGCTTGTGAAGCTGTTATATAAAGGATATCGGGTATACCACTCATAATGGCGGCTGTAGATGATTCCAGCAACTTTTTTAGCTGTTACATTAAGGATGTCGGCTATAAGACTCAAAATGGCAAATGGAGAATGGTTCTATCAGCTTGGCGGCTGTAGAATAGAACCAGCATTTTGTATAGCTATTATACAAAAGATGGCGGCTATAAGAGTCAAAATGGCGGCTGGAGAATGGTTCTAGCAGCTTGTATAGCTGTCATATAAAGGATGGAGGGTATAGGACTCAAAATGGCGGCTGTCCAATAGTTCCATCAGCTTTTATAGCTGTTACATTAGGGATGTCAGCTATAAGACTCAAAATGACGGCTGGAGAATGGTTCTAGCAGCTTGTAAAGATGTTTTATAAAGGATGGCGGGTATAACACTCATAATGGCGGCTGTAAATGATTCCAGCAACTTGTATAGCTGTCGTAGAAAGGATAGCGTCTACAAGACTCAAAATGGCAAATGGAGAATGGTTCTAGCAGCTTGGCGGCTGTAGAATAGATCCAGCAGCCTGTATTGGTGTTATATAAAAGATGGCGGCTATAAGAGTCAAAATTGCGGCTGGAGAATGGTTCCAGCAGCTTATATAGCTGTTTAATAAAGGATGGCGGCTAGAGGACTCAAAATGGCGGCAGTAGAACGGTTTCAGCAGCGTGTATAGCTGTTATATAAACGATGTCGGCTATAAGACTCAAAATAACAGCAGTAGAACGGTTCCAGTAGCTTCTGTTATATAAAGGACTGCGGCTATAAGACTCGAAAAGCCGGCTGTAGAATGTTTCCAACAGCTTGTATAACTGTAATATAAAGGATGGCGGATATATAGCCGGTTTATAAAGGATACCGGCTATAAGACTCAAATGGCGCCTGTATTATTGTTCCAGCAGTTTGTATAGCTGTTATATAAAGGATGGCGGCTATAAGACTCCAAATGGCGGCTGTATTATGGTTCCAGCAGCTTGTTTAAGTGTTATATAAAGGATGGCGGCTAGACGACTGAAAAATACGGCAGTAGAACAGTTTCAGCAGCGTGTATAGCTGTTATATAAAGGATGGCAGCTGTACAAAGGTTCCAATAGCTTTTATAGCTGTTATATAAAAGTTAACGGGTATAACACTCTAAATGGCGTCAGTAGAACGGTTCCAGCTGCTTCAAAATGGCCTGCATTATTGTTCCAGGAGTTTGTATAGCTGTTATATAAATTATGGCGGCTATAAGACTTAGTATGGCGGCTGTTTTATGGTTGCAGCAGCTTGTATTGCTGTTAAATAAAGGATGTCGGCTATAAGATTTAAAATGGCAGCTGTAGAAAGGTTCCAACAGCTTGTATAGCTGTCATATAAAGGATAACGGCTATAACACTCAAAATGGACGGCAGTAGAACGGTTTCAGCAGCTTCAAAATGGCGGCTGTGGAATAGTTCCAGCAGCTAGTATAACTGCCACATAAATTATGGCGGATATAAGACTAAAAATGGCGGCAGTAGAGCGGTTCCATCAGCTGTAACCAATATCGGCTATAAGACTCAAAATGGCGCCTGCATTATTGTTCCAGCAGTTTGTATAGTTGTTATATAAAGGATGGCGGCTATAAAACTCAAAATGGCAGCTGTAGAAAGGTTCCAACAGCTTGTATAGCTTTCATATAAAGGATAACGGCTATAACACTCAAATGGCGGCAGTAGAACGGTTTCAGCAGCTTCAAAATGGCGGCTGTGGAATAGTTCCAGCAGCTAGTATAACTGCCACATAAATTATGGCGGATATAAGACTTAAAATGGCGGCAGTAGAGCGGTTCCAGTAGCTTTTGTCACTGATATGAAACCAATAGCGGCTATAAGACTCAAAATGGCGGCTGTATTATGGTTCCAGCAGCTTGTATAGCTGTTTAATAAAGGATGGCGGCTAAAGGACTCAAAATGGCGGCAGTAGAAGAGCAGTTTTTGTAGCTGATATGTAAAGGATGGCGTCTATAAAACTTAAAATGGCGGCTATCGAATGGTTTCAGCAGCTTGTATAGGTGTTATTATGTAGGATGGCGGATACAAACCTTAAAATAACAGTACTAGAACGGTTCCAGCAGCTTCTATATCTGTTATATAACGGACGGCGGCTATAAAACTCGAAAAGGCGGCTGTAGAATGTTTCCAACAGCTTGTATAACTGTTATATAAAGGATGGCAGCTATCAGACTCAAAATGACGGCTGTATTATGGTTCCAGCAGGTTGTATAACTATTATATAAAAGAAGGCGGCTATAAGACTCAAGATGGTGTCTGTATTATGGTTCCTGCAGCTTCTTTAGCCGTTATATAAAGGATGTCGGCTATAAGACTCAAAATGGCGCCTGCATTATTGATCCAGCAGTTTGTATAGCTGTTATATAAAGGATGGCGGTTATAAGACTCAAAATGGCGGCTGCATTATTGATCCAGCAGTTTGTATAGCCGTTATATAAAGGATGGCGGATATAAGACTCAAAATGGCGCCTGCATTATTGATCCAGCAGTTTGTATAGCTGTTATATAAACGATGTCGGCTATAAGACAGCAGTAGAACGGTTCCAGTAGCTTCTGTTATATAAAGGAATGCGGCTATAAGACTCGAAAAGCCGGCTGTAGAATGTTTCCAGCAGTTTGTATAGCTGTTATATAAAGGATGGCGGCTTTAAGACTCCAAATGGCGGCTGTATTAAGGTTCCAGCAGCTTGTATAAGTGTTATATAAAGGATGGCGGCTAGAAGACTGAAAATTACGCCAGTAGAACGGTTCTAGCAGCGTGTATAGCTGTTATATAAAGGATGGCGGTACTCAAAATGACGGCAGTTGAACGGTTCCAGAAGCGTGTATAGCTGTTATATAAACGATGTCGGCTATAAGACTCAAAATAACAGCAGTAGAACGGTTCCAGTAGCTTCTGTTGTATAAAGGACTGCGGCTATAAGACTCGAAAAGCCGGCTGTAGAATGTTTCCAACAGCTTGTATAACTGTAATATAAAGGATGGCGGATATATAGCCCTTATATAAAGGATGGCGGCTATAAGACTCCAAATGGCGGCTGTATTATGGTTCCAGCAGCTTGTATAAGTGTTATATAAAGGATGGCGGCTAGAAGATTGAAAATTACGGCAGTAGAACGGTTCCAGCAGCGTGTATAGCTGTTATATAAACGATGTCGGCTATATGACTCAAAATAGCAGTAGAACGGTTCCAGTAGCTTCTGTTATATAAAGGACGGCGGCTATAAGACTCAAAAAGGCGGCTGTAGAATGTTTCCAACAGCTTGTATAACTGTAATATAAAGGATGGCGGATATAAGCTTCAAAATGGTGGCTGTATTATGGTTACTGCAACTTCTATAGCCGTTATATAAAGGATGCCGGCTATAAGACTCAAATGGCGCCTGTATTATTGTTCCAGCAGTTTGTATAGCTGTTATATAAAGGATGGCGGCTATAAGACTCTAAATGGCAGCTGTAGAAAGGTACCAAAAGCTGTTACATAAAGGTTAACGGCTATAACACTCAAAATGGCGGCAGTAGAACGGTTCCAGCAGCTTCAAAATGGCGGCTGTGGAATAGTTCCAGCAGCTTGTATAACTGTCATATAAATTATGGCGGATATAAGACTCAAAATGGCGTCAGTAGAACGGTTCCAGCAGCTTGTATAGCTGTTTAATGAAGGATGGCGGATAGAGGAATCAAAATGGCGGCAGTAGAGCAGCTTTTGTAGCTGATATGTAAAGGATGGCGGCTATAAAACTTAAAATGGCGGCTGTCGAATGGTTTCAGCAGCTTGCATAGGTGTTATTAGGTAAGATGGCGGATACAAACCTTAAAATAACAGTACTAGAACGGTTCCAGCAGCTTCTATATCTGTTATATAACGGACGGCGGCTATAAAACTCGAAAAGGCGGCTGTAGAATGTTTCCAACAGCTTGTATAACTGTTATATAAAAGAAGGCGGCTATAAGACTCAAGATGGTGGCTGTATTATGGTTCCTACAGCTTCTTTAGCCGTTATATAAAGGATGTCGGCTATAAGACTCAAAATGGCGCCTGCATTATTGATCCAGCAGTTTGTATAGCTGTTATATAAAGGATGGCGGTTATAAGACTCAAAATGGCGGCAGTGGAACGCTTTCAGCAGCCTGTATAGCTGTTATATAAACGATGTCGGCTATAAGACTCAAAATAGCAGTAGAACGGTTCCAGTAGCTTCTGCTATATAAAGGACGGCGGCTATAAGACTCAAAAAGGCGGCTGTAGAATGTTTCCAACAGCTTATATAACTGTAATATAAAGGATGGCGGATATAAGCTTCAAAATGGTGGCTGTATTATGGTTACTGCAGCTTCTATAGCCGTTATATAAAGGATGCCGGCTATAAGACTCAAATGGCGCCTGTATTATTGTTCCAGCAGTTTGTATAGCTGTTATATAAAGGATGGCGGCTATAAGACTCTAAATGGCAGCTGTAGAAAGGTACCAAAAGCTGTTATATAAAGGTTAACGGCTATAACACTCAAAATGGCGGCAGTAGAACGGTTCCAGCAGCTTCAAAATGGCGGCTGTGGAATAGTTCCAGCAGCTTGTATAACTGTCATATAAATTATGGCGGATATAAGACTCAAAATGGCGTCAGTAGAACGGTTCCAGCAGCTTGTATAGCTGTTTAATGAAGGATGGCGGATAGAGGAATCAAAATGGCGGCAGTAGAGCAGCTTTTGTAGCTGATATGTAAAGGATGGCGGCTATAAAACTTAAAATGGCGGCTGTCGAATGGTTTCAGCAGCTTGCATAGGTGTTATTAGGTAAGATGGCGGATACAAACCTTAAAATAACAGTACTAGAACGGTTCCAGCAGCTTCTATATCTGTTATATAACGGACGGCGGCTATAAAACTCGAAAAGGCGGCTGTAGAATGTTTCCAACAGCTTGTATAACTGTTATATAAAAGAAGGCGGCTATAAGACTCAAGATGGTGGCTGTATTATGGTTCCTACAGCTTCTTTAGCCGTTGTATAAAGGATGTCGGCTATAAGACTCAAAATGGCGCCTGCATTATTGATCCAGCAGTTTGTATAGCTGTTATATAAAGGATGGCGGTTATAAGACTCAAAATGGCGGCTGTATTATGGTTCCAGCAGCTTGTATAAGTGTTATATAAAGGATGGCGGCTAGAAGATTGAAAATTACGGCAGTAGAACGGTTCCAGCAGCGTGTATAGCTGTTATATAAACGATGTCGGCTATAAGACTCAAAATAGCAGTAGAACGGTTCCAGTAGCTTCTGTTATATAAAGGACGGCGGCTATAAGACTCAAAAAGGCGGCTGTAGAATGTTTCCAACAGCTTGTATAACTGTAATATAAAGGATGGCGGATATAAGCTTCAAAATGGTGGCTGTATTATGGTTACTGCAACTTCTATAGCCGTTATATAAAGGATGCCGGCTATAAGACCTCAAATGGCGCCTGTATTATTGTTCCAGCAGTTTGTATAGCTGTTATATAAAGGATGGCGGCTATAAGACTCTAAATGGCAGCTGTAGAAAGGTACCAAAAGCTGTTATATAAAGGTTAACGGCTATAACACTCAAAATGGCGGCAGTAGAACGGTTCCAGCAGCTTCAAAATGGCGGCTGTGGAATAGTTCCAGCAGCTTGTATAACTGTCATATAAATTATGGCGGATATAAGACTCAAAATGGCGTCAGTAGAACGGTTCCAGCAGCTTGTATAGCTGTTTAATGAAGGATGGCGGCTAGAGGAATCAAAATGGCGGCAGTAGAGCAGCTTTTGTAGCTGATATGTAAAGGATGGCGGCTATAAAACTTAAAATGGCGGCTGTCGAATGGTTTCAGCAGCTTGCATAGGTGTTATTAGGTAAGATGGCGGATACAAACCTTAAAATAACAGTACTAGAACGGTTCCAGCAGCTTCTATATCTGTTATATAACGGACGGCGGCTATAAAACTCGAAAAGGCGGCTGTAGAATGTTTCCAACAGCTTGTATAACTGTTATATAAAAGAAGGCGGCTATAAGACTCAAGATGGTGGCTGTATTATGGTTCCTACAGCTTCTTTAGCCGTTATATAAAGGATGTCGGCTATAAGACTCAAAATGGCGCCTGCATTATTGATCCAGCAGTTTGTATAGCTGTTATATAAAGGATGGCGGTTATAAGACTCAAAATGGCGGCAGTGGAACGCTTTCAGCAGCCTGTATAGCTGTTATATAAACGATGTCGGCTATAAGACTCAAAATAGCAGTAGAACGGTTCCAGTAGCTTCTGTTATATAAAGGACGGCGGCTATAAGACTCAAAAATGCGGCTGTAGAATGTTTCCAACAGCTTATATAACTGTAATATAAAGGATGGCGGATATAAGCTTCAAAATGGTGGCTGTATTATGGTTACTGCAGCTTCTATAGCCGTTATATAAAGGATGCCGGCTATAAGACTCAAATGGCGCCTGTATTATTGTTCCAGCAGTTTGTATAGCTGTTATATAAAGGATGGCGGCTATAAGACTCTAAATGGCAGCTGTAGAAAGGTACCAAAAGCTGTTATATAAAGGTTAACGGCTATAACACTCAAAATGGCGGCAGTAGAAATGGCGGCTGTGGAATAGTTCCAGCAGCTTGTATAACTGTCATATAAATTATGGCGGATATAAGACTCAAAATGGCGGCAGTAGAACGGTTCCAGCAGCTTCTATATCTGTTATATGAGGGATGGCAGCTATAAGACTTTAAATGGCGCCAGCTTCTATAGCTCTTATTTAAAGAATGGCGGCTAAGAGACTCGATATGGCGGCAGTAGAACGTTTTTAGCAGCTTTTGTAGCTGATATGTAAGCAATAGCGGCTATAAGACTCAAAATGGCGCCTGCATTATTGTTCCAGCAGTTTGTATAGTTCTTATATAAAGGATGGCGGCTATAAGACTCTAAATGGCAGCTGTAGAAAGGTACCAAAAGCTGTTATATAAAGGTTAACGGCTATAACACTCAAAATGGCGGCAGTAGAACGGTTCCAGCAGCTTCAAAATGGCGGCTGTGGAATAGTTCCAGCAGCTTGTATAACTGTCATATAAATTATGGCGGATATAAGACTCAAAATGGCGGCTGTAGAATGGTTCCAGCAGCTTCTATAGCTGTTATATACAGGATGGCGGCTAGAGGACTCAAATGAGCGGCAGTAGAACGGTTTCAGCAGCGTGTAAAGGATGGCGACTATAAGACTCTAAATGGCAGCTGTACAAAGGTTCCAATAGCTTGTATAGCTGTTTTATAAAGGTTACCGGCTATAACACTCAAAATGGCGTCAGTAGAACGGTTCCAGCTGCTTCAAAATGGCGTGCATTATTGTTCCAGGAGTTTGTATAGCTGTTATATAAATTATGGCGGCTATAAGACTTAGTATGGCGGCTGTATTATGGTTCCAGCAGCTTGTATAGCTGTTAAATAAAATATGGCGGCTATAAGACTCTAAATGGCAGCTGTAGAAAGGTTCTAATAGCTGTTATATAAAGGTTAACGGCTATAACACTCAAAATAGCGGCAGTAGAACGGTTCCAGCAGCTTCAAAATGGCGGCTGTGGAATAGTTCCAGAAGCTTGTATAACTGTCATAGAAATTATGGCGGATATAAGACTCAAAATGGCGGCATTAGAACGGTTTCAACAGCTTCTATATCTGTTATATGAGGGATGGCAGCTATAAGACTTTAAATTGCGCCAGCTTCTATAGCTCTTATTTAAAGGATGGCGGCTAAGAGACTCGAAATGGCGGCAGTAGAACGTTTTTAGCAGCTTTTGTAGCTGATATGTAACCAATAGTACTAGAACCGTTCCAGCAGCTTCTATATCTGTTATATAAAGGACGGCGGCTATAAAACTCGAAATGGCGCCTGTATTATTGTTCCAGCAGTTTGTATAGCTGTTATATAAAGGATGCCGGCTATAAGACTCAAATGGCGCCTGTATTATTGTTCCAACAGCTTGTATAACTGTTATATAAAGGATGGAGGCTATAAGACTCAAAATGACGGCTGTATTATGGTTCCAGCAGGTTGTATAGCCGTTATATAAAGGCTGTCGGATATAAGACTCAAAATGGCGCCTGCATTATTGATCCAGCAGTTTGTATAGCTGTTATATAAAGGATGGCGGTTATAAGACTCAAAATGGCGGCTGTATTATGGTTCCAGCAGCTTGTATAGTTGTTTAATAAAGGATGGCGGCTAGAGGACTCAAAATGGCGGCAGTAGAACGGTTTCAGCATCGTGTATAGCTGTTATATAAACGATGTCGGCTATAAGACTCAAAATAACAGCAGTAGAACGGTTCCAGTAGCTTCTGTTATATAAAGGACTGCGGCTATAAGACTCGAAAAGCCGGCTGTGGAATGTTTCCAGCAGTTTGTATAGCTGTTATATAAAGGATGGCGTCTTTAAGACTCCAAATGGCGGCTGTATTATGGTTCCAGCAGCTTGTATAAGTGTTATATAAAGGATGGCGGCTAGAAGACTGAAAATTACGGCAGTAGAACGGTTCCAGCAGCGTGTATAGCTGTTATATAAAGGATGGCGGTACTCAAAATGACGGCAGTCGAACTGTTCCAGCAGCTTCTGTAGCTGTTATCTAAAGGATTTCAGCTATAAGACTCAATATGGCGGCAGTAGAACGTTTTCAGCAGCTTTTGTAGATGATATATAAAGGATGGCGGTTATAAGACTTAAAATGTCGGCTGTAGAATGGTTCCAGCAGCTTCTATAGCTGTTATATACAGGATGGCGGCTAGGGGACTCAAAATGGCGGCAGTAGAACAGTTTCAGCAGCGTGTATAGCTGTTATATAAAGAATGGCAGCTGTACAAAGGTTCCAATAGCTTGTATAGCTGTTATATAAAAGTTAACGGCTATAACACTCAAAATGGCGTCAGTAGAACGGTTCCAGCTGCTTCAAAATGGCCTGCATTATTGTTCCAGGAGTTTGTATAGCTGTTATATAAATTATGGCGGCTATAAGACTTAGTATGGCGGCTGTATTATGGTTCCAGCAGCTTGTATAGCTGTTAAATAAAGGATGGCGGCTATAAGACTCTAAATGGCAGCTGTAGAAAGGTTCCAATAGCTGTTATATAAAGGTTAACGGCTATAACACTCAAAATAGCGGCAGTAGAACGGTTCCAGCAGCTTCAAAATGGCGGCTGTGGAATAGTTCCAGAAGCTTGTATAACTGTCATAGAAATTATGGCGGATATAAGACTCAAAATGGCGGCATTAGAACGGTTCCAACAGCTTCTATATCTGTTATATGAGGGATGGCAGCTATAAGACTTTAAATGGCGCCAGCTTCTATAGCTCTTATTTAAAGGATGGCGGCTAAGAGACTCGAAATGGCGGCAGTAGAACGTTTTTAGCAGCTTTTGTAGCTGATATGTAACCAATAGCACTAGAACCGTTCCAGCAGCTTCTATATCTGTTATATAAAGGACGGCGGCTATAAAACTCGAAATGGCGCCTGTATTATTGTTCCAGCAGTTTGTATAGCTGTTATATAAAGGATGCCGGCTATAAGACTCAAATGGCGCCTGTATTATTGTTCCAACAGTTTGTATAACTGTTATATAAAGGATGGAGGCTATAAGACTCAAAATGACGGCTGTATTATGGTTCCAGCAGGTTGTATAACTATTATATAAAGGAAGGCTGATATAAGACTCAAGATGGTGGCTGTATTATGGTTCCTGCAGCTTCTATAGCCGTTATATAAAGGATGTCGGATATAAGACTCAAAATGGCGCCTGCATTATTGATCCAGCAGTTTGTATAGCTGTTATATAAAGGATGGCGGTTATAAGACTCAAAATGGCGGCTGTATTATGGTTCCAGCAGCTTGTATAGTTGTTTAATAAAGGATGGCGGCTAGAGGACTCAAAATGGCGGCAGTAGAACGGTTTCAGCAGCGTGTATAGCTGTTATATAAACGATGTCGGCTATAAGACTCAAAATAACAGCAGTAGAACGGTTCCAGTAGCTTCTGTTATATAAAGGACTGCGGCTATAAGACTCGAAAAGCCGGCTGTAGAATGTTTCCAGCAGTTTGTATAGCTGTTATATAAAGGATGGCGGCTTTAAGACTCCAAATGGCGGCTGTATTATGGTTCCAGCAGCTTGTATAAGTGTTATATAAAGGATGGCGGCTAGAAGACTGAAAATTACGGTAGTAGAACGGTTGTAGCAGCGTGTATAGCTGTTATATAAAGGATGGCGGTACTCAAAATGACGGCAGTTGAACGGTTCCAGCAGCTTCTGTAGCTGTTATCTAAAGGATTTCAGCTATAAGACTCAAAATGGCGGCAGTAGAACGTTTTCAGCAGCTTTTGTAGATGATATGTAAAGGATGGCGGTTATAAGACTTAAAATGTCCACTGTAGAATGGTTCCAGCAGCTTCTATAGCTGTTATATACAGGATGGCGGCTAGGGGACTCAAAATGGCGGCAGTAGAACAGTTTCAGCAGCGTGTATAGCTGTTATATAAAGGATGGCAGCTGTACAAAGGTTCCAATAGCTTGTATAGCTGTTATATAAAGGTTAACGGCTATAACACTCAAAATGGCGTCAGTAGAACGGTTCCAGCTGCTTCAAATTGCCTGCATTATTGTTCCAGGAGTTTGTATAGCTGGTTTATAAATTATGGCGGCTATAAGACTTAGTATGGCGGCTGTATTATGGTTGCAGCAGCTTGTATTGCTGTTAAATAAAGGATGGCGGCTATAATATTTAAAATGGCAGCTGTAGAAAGGTTCCAACAGCTTGTATAGCTGTCATATAAAGGATAACGGCTATAACACCCAAAATGGCGGCAGTAGAACGGTTCCAGCAGCTTCAAAATGGCGGCTGTGGAATAGTTCCAGCAGCTAGTATAACTGCCACATAAATTATGGCGGATGTAAGACTTAAAATGGCGGCAGTAGAGCGGTTCCAGCAGCTTTTGTTGCTGATATGTAACCAATAGCGGCAATAAGACTCAAAATGGCGCCTGCATTATTGTTCCAGCAGTTTGTATAGTTCTTATATAAAGGATATCGGCTATGAAACTCAAAATGGCAGCTGTAGAAAGGTTCCAACAGCTTGTATAGCTGTCACATAAAGGATAACGGCTATAACACTCAAAATGGCGGCAGTAGAACGGTTCTAGCAGCTTCAAAATGGCGGCTGTGGAATAGTTCCAGCAGCTAGTATAACTGCCACATAAATTATGGCGGATATAAGACTTAAAATGGCGGCAGTAGAGCGGTTCCAGCAGCTTTTGTCGCTGATATGTAACCAATAGCGGCTATGAGACTTAAAATATCGGCTGTATTATGGTTCCAGCAGCTTGTATAGCTGTTTAATAAAGGATGGCGGCTAGAGGACTCAAAATGGCGGCAGTAGAAGAGCAGCTTTTGTAGCTGATATGTAAAGGATGGCGGCTATACAACTTAAAATGGCGGCAGTAGAACGGTTTCAGCAGCGTGTATAGCTGTTATATAAACGATGTCGGCTATAAGACTCAAAATAACAGCAGTAGAACGGTTCCAGTAGCTTCTGTTATATAAAGGACTGCGGCTATAAGACTCGAAAAGCCGGCTGTAGAATGTTTCCAGCAGTTTGTATAGCTGTTATATAAAGGATGGCGGCTTTAAGACTCCAAATGGCGGCTGTATTATGGTTCCAACAGCTTCTATATCTGTTATATAACGGACGGCGGCTATAAAACTCGAAGGCGGCTGTAGAATGTTTCCAACAGCTTGTATAACTGTTATATAAAGGATGGCGGCTATAAGACTCAAAATGACGGCTGTATTATGGTTCCAGCAGGTTGTATAACTATTATATAAAAGAAGGCGGCTATAAGACTCAAGATGGTGGCTGTATTATGGTTCCTGCAGCTTCTATAGCCGTTATATAAAGGATGTCGGCTATAAGACTCAAAATGGCGCCTGCATTATTGATCCAGCAGTTTGTATAGCTGTTATATAAAGGATGGCGGTTATAAGACTCAAAATGGCAGCTGTATTATGGTTCCAGCAGCTTGTATAGCTGTTTAATAAAGGATGGCGGCTAGAGGACTCAAAATGGCGGCAGTGGAACGCTTTCAGCAGCCTGTATAGCTGTTATATAAACGATGTCGGCTATAAGACTCAAAATAGCAGTAGAACGGTTCCAGTAGCTTCTGTTATATAAAGGACGGCGGCTATAAGACTCGAAAAGGCGGCTGTAGAATGTTTCCAACAGCTTGTATAACTGTAATATAAAGGATGGCGGATACAATCCTCAAAATGGCGGCTGTATTATGGTTCCTGCAGCTTCTATAGCCGTTATATAAAGGATGCCGTCTATAAGACTCAAATGGCGCCTGCATTATTGTTCCAGGAGTTTGTATAGATGTTATAAAAATTATGACGGCTATAAGACTTAGTATGGCGGCTGTATTATGGTTCCAGCAGCTTGTATAGCTGTTAAATAAAGGATGGCGGCTATAAGACTCTAAATAACAGCAGTAGAACGGTTCCAGTAGCTTCTGTTATATAAAGAACTTCTATAGCTGTTATATACAGGATGGCGTCTAGAGGACTCAAATGGGCGGCAGTAGAACGGTTTTAGCAGCGTGTATAGCTATTATATAAAGGATGGCGACTATAAGACTCTAAATGGCAGCTGTACAAAGGTTCGAATAGCTTGTATAGCTGTTTTATAAAGGTTAACGGCTATAACACTCAAAATGGTGTCAGTAGAACGGTTCCAGCTGCTCCAAATTGGCCTGCATTATTGTTCCAGGAGTTTGTATAGCTTGTTTATAAATTATGGCGGCTATAAGACTTAGTATGGCGGCTGTATTATGGTTCCAGCAGATTGTATAACTGTTATATAAAGGATGGCGGCTATAAGACTCAAAATGACGGCTGTATTATGGTTCCAGCAGGTTGTATAACTATTATATAAAAGAAGGCGGCTATAAGACTCAAGATGGTGGCTGTATTATGGTTCCTGCAGCTTCTATAGCCGTTATATAAAGGATGTCGGCTATAAGACTCAAAATGGCGCCTGCATTATTGATCCAGCAGTTTGTATAGCTGTTATATAAAGGATGGCGATTATAAGACTCAAAATGGCAGCTGTGTTATAGTTCCAGCAGCTTGTATAGCTGTTTAATAAAGGATGGCGTCTAGAGGACTCAAAATAGAGGCAGTAGAACGGTTTCAGCAGCGTGTAGAGCTGTTATATAAACGATGTCGGCTATAAGACTCAAAATAACAGCAGTAGAACGGTTCCAGTAGCTTCTGTTATATAAAGGACTTCTATAGCTGTTATATACAGGATGGCGTCTAGAGGACTCAAATGGGCGGCAGTAGAACGGTTTTAGCAGCGTGTATAGCTATTATATAAAGGATGGCGACTATAAGACTCTAAATGGCAGCTGTACAAAGGTTCGAATAGCTTGTATAGCTGTTTTATAAAGGTTAAAGGCTATAACACTCAAAATGGTGTCAGTAGAACAGTTCCAGCTGCTCCAAAATGGCCTGCATTATTGTTCCAGGAGTTTGTATAGCTTGTTTATAAATTATGGCGGCTATAAGACTTAGTATGGCGGCTGTATTATGGTTCCAGCAGCTTGTATAGCTGTTAAATAAAGGATGGCGGCTATAAGACTCTAAATGGCAGCTGTAGAAAGGTTCCAATAGCTGTTATATAAAGGTTAACGGCTATAACACTCAAAATAGCGGCAGTAGAACGGTTCCAGCAGCTTCAAAATGGCGGCTGTGGAATAGTTCCAGCAGCTTGTATAACTGCCAATAGCGGCTATAAGACTCAAAATGGCGCCTGCATTATTGTTCCAGCAGTTTGTATAGTTCTTATATAAAGGATGGAGGCTATGAAACTCAAAATGGCGGCTGTATTATGGTTCCAGCAGCTTGTATAGCTGTTATATACAGGATGGCGGCTAGAGGACTCAAAATGGCGGCAGTAGAATGGTTTCAGCTGCGTGTGTAGCTTTTATATAAAGGATGGCGCCTATAAGACTTAAAATAACAGCAGTAGAACGGTTTCAGCAGCTTTTATATCTGTTATATATAAACGGCGGATATAGGCCTCAAAATGGCGGCTGTATTATGGTTCCTGCAGCTTCTATAGCCGTTATATAAAGGATGCCGGCTATAAGACTCAAATGGCGCCTGTATTATTGTTCCAGCAGTTTGTATAGCTGTTATATAAAGGATGCCGGCTATAAGACTCAAATGGCGCCTGTATTATTGTTCCAGCAATTTGTATAGCCGTTATATAAAGGATGTCGGCTATAAGACTCAAAATTACGGCTGTATTATGGTTCCAGCAGCTTGTATAGCTGTAATATAAAGGATGGCGCTATAAGACTCAAAATTACGGCAGTAGAACGGTTCCAGCAGCTTCTATATCTGTTATATGAGGGATGACGGCTAAAAGTCTTTAAATCGCGGCTTTAGAATCGTACCAGCAGCTTGTTTAGCTGTTGTATAAAGGATGTCCGCTATGAGGCTCAAAATGGCGGCAGTAGAAGAGCAGCTTTTGTAGCTGATATGTAAAGGATGGCGTCTATAAAACTTAAAATGGCGGTTGTCGAATGGTTTCAGCAGCTTGTGTAGCTGTTATATAAAGAATGGCGGATATAAACCTCAAACAAACAGTACTAGAACCGTTCCAGCAGCTTCTATATCTGTTATATGCCTCAAAATGGCGGCTGTATTATGGTTCCTGCAGCTTCTATAGCCGTTATATAAAGGATGCCGGCTATAAGACTCAAATGGCGCCTGTATTATTGTTCCAGCAGTTTGTATAGCTGTTATATAAAGGATGCCGGCTATAAGACTCAAATGGCGCCTGTATTATTGTTCCAGCGGTTTGTATAGCCGTTATATAAAGGATGTCGGCTATAAGACTCAAAATTACGGCTGTATTATGGTTCCAGCAGCTTGTATAGCTGTAATATAAAGGATGGCGCTATAAGACTCAAAATTACGGCAGTAGAACGGTTCCAGCAGCTTCTATATCTGTTATATGAGGGATGACGGCTAAAAGTCTTTAAATCGCGGCTTTAGAATCGTACCAGCAGCTTGTTTAGCTGTTGTATAAAGGATGTCCGCTATGAGGCTCAAAATGGCGGCAGTAGAAGAGCAGCTTTTGTAGCTGATATGTAAAGGATGGCGTCTATAAAACTTAAAATGGCGGTTGTCGAATGGTTTCAGCAGCTTGTGTAGCTGTTATATAAAGAATGGCGGATGTAAACCTCAAACAAGCAGTACTAGAACCGTTTCAGGAGCTTCTATATCTGTTATATAAAGGACGGCGGCTATAAAACTCGAAATGGCGCCTGTATTATTGTTCCAACAGCTTGTATAACTGTTATATAAAGGATGGAGGCTATAAGACTCAAAATGACGGCTGTATTATAGTTCCAGCAGCTTGTATAGCTGTTTAATAAAGGATGGCGTCTAGAGGACTCAAAATAGAGGCAGTAGAACGGTTTCAGCAGCGTGTAGAGCTGTTATATAAACGATGTCGGCTATAAGACTCAAAATAACAGCAGTAGAACGGTTCCAGTAGCTTCTGTTATATAAAGGACTTCTATAGCTGTTATATACAGGATGGCGTCTAGAGGACTCAAATGGGCGGCAGTAGAACGGTTTTAGCAGCGTGTATAGCTGTTATATAAAGGATGGCGACTATAAGACTCTAAATGGCAGCTGTACAAAGGTTCGAATAGCTTGTATAGCTGTTTTAAAAAGGTTAACGGCTATAACACTCAAAATGGTGTCAGTAGAACGGTTCCAGCTGCTCCAAAATGGCCTGCATTATTGTTCCAGGAGTTTGTATAGCTTGTTTATAAATTATTTCGGCTATAAGACTTAGTATGGCGGCTGTATTATGGTTCCAGCAGCTTGTATAGCTGTTAAATAAAGGATGGCGGCTATAAGACTCTAAATGGCAGCTGTAGAAAGGTTCCAATAGCTGTTATATAAAGGTTAACGGCTATAACACTCAAAATAGCGGCAGTAGAACGGTTCCAGCAGCTTCAAAATGGCGGCTGTGGAATAGTTCCAGCAGCTTGTATAACTGCCAATTGCGGCTAGAAGACTCAAAATGGCGCCTGCATTATTGTTCCAGCAGTTTGTATAGTTCTTATATAAAGGATGGCGGCTATGAAACTCAAAATGGCGGCTGTATTATGGTTCCAGCAGCTTGTATAGCTGTTATATACAGGATGGCGGCTAGAGGACTCAAAATGGCGGCAGTAGAAAGGTTTCAGCTGCGTGTGTAGCTGTTATATAAAGGATGGCGCCTATAAGACTTAAAATAACAGCAGTAGAACGGTTTCAGCAGCTTTTATATCTGTTATATAAAAACGGCGGATATAGGCCTCAAAATGGCGGCTGTATTATGGATCCTGCAGCTTCTATAGCCGTTATCTAAAGGATGCCGGCTATAAGACTCAAACGGAGCCTGTATTATTGTTCCAGCAGTTTGTATAGCTGTTATATAAAGGATGCCGGCTATAAGACTTAAATGGCGCCTGTATTATTGTTCCAGCAGTTTGTATAGCCGTTATATAAAGGATGTCGGCTATAAGACTCAAAATTACGGCTGTATTATGTTTCCAGCAGCTTGTATAGCTGTTATATAAAGGATGGCGCTATAAGACTCAAAATTACGGCAGTAGAACGGTTCCAGCAGCTTCTATATCTGTTATATGAGGGATGACGGTTAAAAGTCTTTAAATCGCGGCTTAAGAATCGTACCAGCAGCTTGTTTAGCTGTTGTATAAAGGATGTCCGCTATGAGGCTCAAAATGGCGGCAGTAGAAGAGCAGCTTTTGTAGCTGATAAGTAAAGGATGGCGTCTATAAAAATTAAAATGGCGGTTGTCGAATGGTTTCAGCAGCTTGTATAGCTGTTATATAAAGAATGGCGGATATAAACATCAAACAAACAGTACTAGAACCGTTCCAGCAGCTTCTATATCTGTTATATAAAGACGGCGGCTATAAAACTCGAAATGGCGCCTGTATTATTGTTCCAGCAGTTTGTATAGCTGTTATATAAAGGATGCCGGCTATAAGACTCAAATGGCGCCTGTATTATTGTTCCAGCAGTTTGTATAGCCGTTATATAAAGGATGTCGGCTATAAGACTCAAAATTACGGCTGTATTATGGTTCCAGCAGCTTGTATAGCTGTTATATAAAGGATGGCGCTATAAGACTCAAAATTACGGCAGTAGAACGGTTCCAGCAGCTTCTATATCTGTTATATGAGGGATGACGGTTAAAAGTCTTTAAATTGCGGCTTTAGAATCGTACCAGCAGCTTGTTTAGCTGTTGTATAAAGGATGTCCGCTATGAGGCTCAAAATGGCGGCAGTAGAAGAGCAGCTTTTGTAGCTGATATGTAAAGGATGGCGTCTATAAAAATTAAAATGGCGGTTGTCGAATGGTTTCAGCAGCTTGTATAGCTGTTATATAAAGAATGGCGGATATAAACCTCAAACAAACAGTACTAGAACCGTTCCAGCAGCTTCTATATCTGTTATATAAAGACGGCGGCTATAAAACTCGAAATGGCGCCTGTATTATTGTTCCAGCAGTTTGTATAGCTGTTATATAAAGGATGCCGGCTATAAGACTCAAATCGCGCCTGTATTATTGTTCCAACAGCTTGTATAACTGTTATATAAAGGATGGAGGCTATAAGACTCAAAATGACGGCTGTATTATGGTTCCAGCAGGTTGTATAACTATTATATAAAGGAAGGCGGATATAAGACTCAACATGGTGGCTGTATTATGGTTCCTGCAGCTTCTATAGCCGTTATATAAAGGCTGTCGGCTATAAGACTCAAAATGGCGCCTGCATTATTGATCCAGCAGTTTGTATAGCTGTTATGTAAAGGATGGCGATTATAAGACTCAAAATGGCGGCTGTATTATGGTTCCAGCAGCTTGTATAGCTGTTTAATAAAGGATTGCGTCTAGAGGACTCAAAATGGAGGCAGTAGAACGGTTTCAGCAGCGTGTAGAGCTGTTATATAAACGATGTCGGCTATACGACTCAAAATAACAGCAGTAGAACGGTTCCAGTAGCTTCTGTTATATAAAGGACTTCTATAGCTGTTATATACAGGATGGCGTCTAGAGGACTCAAATGGGCGGCAGTAGAACGGTTTTAGCAGCGTGTATAGCTGTTATATAAAGGATGGCGACTATAATACTCTAAATGGCAGTTGTACAAAGGTTCGAATAGCTTGTATAGCTGTTTTATAAAGGTTAACGGCTATAACACTCAAAATGGTGTCAGTAGAACGGTTCCAGCTGCTCCAAAATGGCCTGCATTATTGTTCCAGGAGTTTGTATAGCTTGTTTATAAATTATGGCGGCTATAAGACTTAGTATGGCGGCTGTATTATGGTTCCAGCAGCTTGTATAGCTGTTAAATAAAGGATGGCGGCTATAAGACTCTAAATGGCAGCTGTAGAAAGGTTCCAATAGCTGTTATATAAAGGTTAACGGCTATAACACTCAAAATAGCGGCAGTAGAACGGTTCCAGCAGCTTCAAAATGGCGGCTGTGGAATAGTTCCAGCAGCTTGTATAACTGCCAATAGCGGCTATAAGACTCAAAATGGCGCCTGCATTATTGTTCCAGCAGTTTGTATAGTTCTTATATAAAGGATGCCGGCTATAAAACTCGAAATGGCGCCTTTATTATTGTTCCAGCAGTTTGTATAGCTGTTATATAAAGGATGCCGGCTATAAGACTCAAATGGCGCCTGTATTATTGTTCCAGCAGGTTGTATAACTATTATATAAAGGAAGGCGGATATAAGACTCAACATGGTGGCTGTATTATGGTTCCAGCAGGTTGTATAACTATTATATAAAGGAAGGCGGATATAAGACTCAACATGGTGGCTGTATTATGGTTCCTGCAGCTTCTATAGCCGTTATATAAAGGCTGTCGGCTATAAGACTCAAAATGGCGCCTGCATTATTGATCCAGCAGTTTGTATAGCTGTTATATAAAGGATGGCGGTTATAAGACTCAAAATGGCGGCTGTATTGTGGTTCCAGCAGCTTGTATAGCTGTTTAATAAAGGATGGCGTCTAGAGGACTCAAAATGGAGGCAGTAGAACGGTTTCAGCAGCGTGTAGAGCTGTTATATAAACGATGTCGGCTATAAGACCCAAAATAACAGCAGTAGAACGGTTCCAGTAGCTTCTGTTATATAAAGGACTGCGGCTATAAGACTTGAAAAGCCGGCTGTAGAATGTTTCCAACAGCTTGTATTACTGTAATATAAAGGATGGCGGATATAAGCCTCAAAATGGCGGCTGTATTATGGTTCCTGCAGCTTCTGTAGCCGTTATATAAAGGTTACCGGCTATAAGACTCAAATGGCGCCTGTATTATTGTTCCAGCAGTTTGTATAGCTGTTATATAAAGGATGGCAACTATAAGACTCCAAATGGCGGCTGTATTATGGTTTTAGCAGCTTGTATAAGTGTTACATAAAGGATGGCGGCTAGAAGACTGAAAATTACGGCAGTAGAACGGTTCCAGCAGCGTGTATAGCTGTTATATAAAGGATGGCGGTACTCAAAATGACGGCAGTTGAACGGTTCCAGCAGCTTCTGTAGCTGTTATCTAAAGGATTTCAGCTATAAGACTCAATATGGCGGCAGTAGAACATTTTCAGCAGCTTTTGTAGATGATATGTAAAGGATGGCGGTTATGAGACTTAAAATGTCGGCTGTAGAATGGTGCCAGCAGTTTCTATAGCTGTTATATACAGGATGGTGGCTAGGGGACTCAAAATGGCGGCAGTAGAACAGTTTCAGCAGCGTGTATAGCTGTTATATAAAGGATGGCAGCTGTACAAAGGTTCCAATAGCTTGTATAACTGTTATATAAAGGTAAACGGCTATAACACTCAAAATGGCGTCAGTAGAACGGTTCCAGCTGCTTCAAAATGGCCTGCATTATTGTTCCAGGAGTTTGTATAGCTGTTATATAAATTATGGCGGCTATAAGACTTAGTATGGCGGCTGTATTATGGTTGCAGCAGCTTGTATTGCTGTTAAGTAAAGGATGGCGGCTATAAGATTTAAAATGGCAGCTGTAGAAAGGTTCCAACAGCTTGTATAGCTGTCATATAAAGGATAACGGCTATAACACTCAAAATGGCGGCAGTAGAACGGTTCCAGCAGCTTCAAAATGGCGGCTGTGGAATAGTTCCAGCAGCTAGTATAACTGCCACATAAATTATGGCGGATATAAGACTTAAAATGGCGGCAGTAGAGCGGTTCCATTGTCGCTGATATGTAACCAATAGGGGCTATAAGACTCAAAATGGCGGCTGTATTATGGTTCCAGCAGCTTGTATAGCTGTTTAATAAAGGATGGCGGCTAGAGGACTCAAAATGGCGGCAGTAGAAGAGCAGCTTTTGTAGCTGATATGTAAAGGTTGGCGGCTATAAAACTTAAAATGGCGGCTGTCAAATGGTTTCAGCAGCTTGTATTGGTGTTATTATGTAGGATGGCGGATACAAACCTTAAAATAACAGTACTAGAACGGTTCCAGCAGCTTCTATATCTGTTATATAACGGACGGCGGCTATAAAACTCGAAAAGGCGGCTGTAGAATGTTTCCAACAGCTTGTATAACTGTTATATAAAGGATGGCGGCTATAAGACTCAAAATGACGGCTGTATTATGGTTCCAGCAGGTTGTATAACTATTATATAAAAGAAGGCGGCTATAAGACTCAAGATGGTGGCTGTATTATGGTTCCAGCAGTTTGTATAGTTGTTATATAAAGGATGGCGGCTATGAAACTCAAAATGGCGGCTGTATTATGGTTCCAGCAGCTTGTATAGCTGTTATATACAGGATGGCGGCTAGAGGACTTAAAATGGCGGCAGTAGAACGGTTTCAGCTGCGTGAGTAGCTGTTATATAAAGGATGGCGGCTATAAGACTCAAAATAGCGGCAGTAGAACGGTTCCAGCAGCTTCAAAATGGCGGCTGTGGAATAGTTCCAGCAGCTTGTATAACTGTCATATAAATTATGGTTTAGCATCTTCTATATCTGTTATATGAGGGATGGCAGCTATAAGACTTTAAATGGCGCCAGCTTCTATAGCTCTTATTTAAAGGATGGCGGATAAAAGACTCGATATGGCGGCAGTAGAACGTTTTCAGCAGCTTTTGTAGCTGATATGTAACCAATAGCGGCTATAAGACTCAAAATAGCGCCTGCATTATTGTTCCAGCAGTTTGTATAGTTATATAAAGAATGGCGGCTATGAAACTCAAAATGGCGGCTGTATTATGGTTCCAGCAGCTTGTATAGCTGTTATATACAGGATGGCGGCTAGAGGACTCAAATTGGCGGCAGTAGAACGGTTTCAGCTGCGTGAGTAGCTGTTATATAAAGGATGGCGGCTATAAGACTCAAAATAGCGGCAGTAGAACGGTTCCAGCAGCTTCAAAATGGCGGCTGTGGAATAGTTCCAGCAGCTTGTATAACTGTCATATAAATTATGGCGGATATAAGACTCAAAATGGCGGCAGTAGAACGGTTCCAGCAGCTTCTATATCTGTTATATGAGGGATGGCAGCTATAAGACTTTAAATGGCGCCAGCTTCTATAGCTGTTATATAAAGGATGTCGGCTATAAGACTAAAAATGGCGCCTGCATTATTGTTCCAGCAGTTTGTATAGTTGTTATATAAAGGATGGCGGCTATGAAACTCAAAATGGTGGCTGTATTATGGTTCCAGCAGCTTGTATAGCTGTTATATACAGGATGGCGGCTAGAGGACTCAAAATGGCGGCAGTAGAACGGTTTCAGCAGCGTGTAGAGCTGTTATATAAACGATGTCGGCTATAAGACTCAAAATAACAGCAGTAGAACGGTTCCAGTAGCTTCTGTTATATAAAGGACTGCGGCTATAAGACTCGAAAAGCCGGCTGTAGAATGTTTCTAACAGCTTGTATAACTGTAATATAAAGGATGGCGGATATAAGCCTCAAAATGGCGGCTGTATTATGGTTCCTGCAGCTTCTATCGCCGTTATATAAAGGATACCGGCTATAAGATTCAAATGGCGCCTGTATTATTGTTCCAGCAGTTTGTATAGCTGTTATATAAAGGATGCCGGCTATAAGACTCAAATGGCGCCTGTATTATTGTTCCAACAGCTTGTATAACTGTTATATAAAGGTTGGAGGCTATAAGACTCAAAATGACGGCTGTATTATGGTTCCAGCAGGTTGTATAACTATTATATAAAAGAAGGCGGATATAAGACTCAACATGGTGGCTGTATTATGGTTCCTGCAGCTTCTATAGCCGTTATATAAAGGCTGTCGGCTATAAGACTCAAAATGGCGCCTGCATTATTGATCCAGCAGTTTGTATAGCTGTTATATAAAGGATGCCGGCTATAAGACTCAAATGGCGCCTGTATTATTGTTCCAGCAGTTTGTATAGCTGTTATATAAAGGATGCCGGCTATAAGACTCAAATGGCGCCTGTATTTATGTTCCAGCAGTTTGTATAGCCGTTATATAAAGGATGTCGGCTATAAGACTCAAAATTACGGCTGTATTATGGTTCCAGCAGCTTGTATAGCTGTTATATAAAGGATGGCGCTATAAGACTCAAAATTACGGCAGTAGAACAGTTCCAGCAGCATCTATATCTGTTATATGAGGGATGACGGCTAAAAGTCTTTAAATTGCGGCTTTAGAATCGTACCAGCAGCTTGTTTAGCTGTTGTATAAAGGATGTCCGCTATGAGGCTCAAAATGGCGGCAGTAGAAGAGCAGCTTTTGTAGCTGATATGTAAAGGATGGCGTCTATAAAACTTAAAATGGCGCCTGCATTATTGATCCAGCAGTTTGTATAGCTGTTATATAAACGATGCCGGCTATAAGACTCAAATGGCGCCTGTATTATTGTTCCAGCAGTTTGTATAGCCGTTATATAAAGGATGTCGGCTATAAGACTCAAAATTACGGCTGTATTATGGTTCCAGCAGCTTGTATAGCTGTTATATAAAGGATGCCGCTATAAGACTCAAAATTACGGCAGTAAAACAGTTCCAGCAGCATCTATATCTGTTATATGAGGGATGACGGCTAAAAGTCTTTAAATTGCGGCTTTAGAATCGTACCAGCAGCTTTTTTAGCTGTTGTATAAAGGATGTCCGCTATGAGGCTCAAAATGGCGGCAGTAGAAGAGCAGCTTTTGTAGCTGATATGTAAAGGATGGCGTCTATAAAACTTAAAATGGCGCCTGCATTATTGATCCAGCAGTTTGTATAGCTGTTATATAAACAATGCCGGCTATAAGACTCAAATGGCGCCTGTATTATTGTTCCAGCAGTTTGTATAGCTGTTATATAAAGGATGCCGGCTATAAGACTCAAATGGCGCCTGTATTATTGTTCCAGCAGTTTGTATAGCCGTTATATAAAGGATGTCGGCTATAAGACTCAAAATTACGGCTGTATTATGGTTCCAGCAGCTTGTATAGCTGTTATATAAAGGATGCCGCTATAAGACTCAAAATTACGGCAGTAAAACAGTTCCAGCAGCATCTATATCTGTTATATGAGGGATGACGGCTAAAAGTCTTTAAATTGCGGCTTTAGAATCGTACCAGCAGCTTGTTTAGCTGTTGTATAAAGGATGTCCGCTATGAGGCTCAAAATGGCGGCAGTAGAAGAGCAGCTTTTGTAGCTGATATGTAAAGGATGGCGTCTATAAAACTTAAAATGGCGGTTGTCGAATGGTTTCAGCAGCTTGTATAGCTGTTATATAAAGAATGGCGGATATAAACCTCAAACAAACAGTACTAGAACCGTTCCAGCAGCTTCTATATCTGTTATAAAAAGGTCGGCGGCTATAAAACTCGAAATGGCGCCTGTATTATTGTTCCAGCAGTTTGTATAGCTGTTATATAAAGGATGCCGGCTATAAGACTCAAATGGCGCCTGTATTATTGTTCCAACAGCTTGTATAACTGTTATATAAAGGATGGAGGCTATAAGACTCAAAATGACGGCTGTATTATGGTTCCAGCAGGTTGTATAACTATTATATAAAGGAAGGCGGATATAAGACTCAACATGGTGGCTGTATTATGGTTCCTGCAGCTTCTATAGCCGTTATATAAATGCTGTCGGCTATAAGACTTAAAATGGCGCCTGCATTATTGATTCAGCAGTTTGTATAGCTGTTATATAAAAGATGGCGGTTATAAGACTGTAAGGAATGTTTGTATAGCTGTTATATAAAGGATGGCGGATATAAGCCTCAAAATGGCGGCTGTATTATGGTTCCTGCAGCTTCTATAGCCGTTATATAAAGGATACCGGCTATAAGACTCAAATGGCGCCTGTATTATTGTTCCAGCAGTTTGTATAGCTGTTATATAAAGGATGGCGGTTATAAGACTCAAAATGGCGGCTGTATTATGGTTCCAGCAGCTTGTATAGCTGTTAAATAAAGGATGGCGGCTATAAGACTCTAAATGGCAGCTGTAGAAAGGTTCCAATAGCTGTTATATAAAGGTTAACGGCTATAACACTCAAAATAGCGGCAGTAGAACGGTTCCAGCAGCTTCAAAATGGCGGCTTTGGAATAGTTGCAGCAGCTTGTATAACTGCCAATAGCGGCTATAAGACTCAAAATGGCGCCTGCATTATTGTTCCAGCAGTTTGTATAGTTCTTATATAAAGGATGGCGGCTATGAAACTCAAAATGGCGGCTGTATTATGGTTCCAGCAGCTTGTATAGCTGTTATATACAGGATGGCGGCTAGAGGACTCAAAATGGCGGCAGTAGAACGGTTTCAGCAGCGTATAGAGCTGTTATATAAACGATGTCGGCTATAAGACTCAAAATAACAGCAGTAGAACGGTTCCAGTAGCTTCTGTTATATAAAGGACTGCGGCTATAAGACTCGAAAAGCCGGCTGTAGAATGTATCCAACAGCTTGTATAACTTTAATATAAAGGATGGCGGATATAAGCCTCAAAATGGCGGCTGTATTATGGTTCCTGCAACTTCTATAGCCGTTATATAAAGGATACCGGCTATAAGATTCAAATGGCGCCTGTATTATTGTTCCAGCAGTTTGTATAGCTGTTATATAAAGGATGCCGGCTATAAGACTCAAATGGCGCCTGTATTATTGTTCCAACAGCTTGTATAACTGTTATATAAAGGATGGAGGCTATAAGACTTAAAATAACAGCAGTAGAACGGTTTCAGCAGCTTTTATATCTGTTATATAAAAACGGCGGATATAGGCCTCAAAATGGCGGCTGTATTATGGTTCCTGCAGCTTCTATAGCCGTTATATAAAGGATGACGGCTGTATTATGGTTCCAGCAGGTTGTATAACTATTATAAAAAGAAGGCGGATATAAGACTCAACATGGTGGCTGTATTATGGTTCCTGCAGCTTCTATAGCCGTTATATAAAGGCTGTCGGCTATAAGACTCAAAATGGCGCCTGCATTATTGATCCAGCAGTTTGTATAGCTGTTATATAAAGAATGGCGGTTATAAGACTCAAAATGGCGGCTGTATTATGGTTCCAGCAGCTTGTATAGCTGTTAAATAAAGGATGGCGGCTATGAGACTCTAAATGGCAGCTGTAGAAAGGTTCCAATAGCTGTTATATAAAGGTTAACGGCTATAACACTCAAAATAGCGGCAGTAGAACGGTTTCAGCTGCGTGTGTAGCTGTTATATAAAGGATGGCGCCTATAAGACTTAAGAAAACAGCAGTAGAACGGTTTCAGCAGCTTTTATATCTGTTATATAAAAACGGCGGATATAGGCCTCAAAATGGCGGCTGTATTATTGTTCCAGCAGTTTGTATAGCCGTTATATAAAGGATGTCGGCTATAAGACTCAAATGGCGCCTGTATTTATGTTCCAGCAGTTTGTATAGCCGTTATATAAAGGCTGTCGGCTATAAGACTCAAAATGGCGCCTGCATTATTGATCCAGCAGTTTGTATAGCTGTTATATAAAGGATGCCGGCTATAAGACTCAAATGGCGCCTGTATTATTGTTCCAGCAGTTTGTATAGCTGTTATATAAAGGATGCCGGCTATAAGACTCAAATGGCGCCTGTATTTATGTTCCAGCAGTTTGTATAGCCGTTATATAAAGGATGTCGGCTATAAGACTCAAAATTACGGCTGTATTATGGTTCCAGCAGCTTGTATAGCTGTTATATAAAGGATGGCGCTATAAGACTCAAAATTACGGCAGTAGAACAGTTCCAGCAGCATCTATATCTGTTATATGAGGGATGACGGCTAAAAGTCTTTAAATTGCGGCTTTAGAATCGTACCAGCAGCTTGTTTAGCTGTTGTATAAAGGATGTCCGCTATGAGGCTCAAAATGGCGGCAGTAGAAGAGCAGCTTTTGTAGCTGATATGTAAAGGATGGCGTCTATAAAACTTAAAATGGCGCCTGCATTATTGATCCAGCAGTTTGTATAGCTGTTATATAAACGATGCCGGCTATAAGACTCAAATGGCGCCTGTATTATTGTTCCAGCAGTTTGTATAGCCGTTATATAAAGGATGTCGGCTATAAGACTCAAAATTACGGCTGTATTATGGTTCCAGCAGCTTGTATAGCTGTTATATAAAGGATGCCGCTATAAGACTCAAAATTACGGCAGTAAAACAGTTCCAGCAGCATCTATATCTGTTATATGAGGGATGACGGCTAAAAGTCTTTAAATTGCGGCTTTAGAATCGTACCAGCAGCTTTTTTAGCTGTTGTATAAAGGATGTCCGCTATGAGGCTCAAAATGGCGGCAGTAGAAGAGCAGCTTTTGTAGCTGATATGTAAAGGATGGCGTCTATAAAACTTAAAATGGCGCCTGCATTATTGATCCAGCAGTTTGTATAGCTGTTATATAAACAATGCCGGCTATAAGACTCAAATGGCGCCTGTATTATTGTTCCAGCAGTTTGTATAGCTGTTATATAAAGGATGCCGGCTATAAGACTCAAATGGCGCCTGTATTATTGTTCCAGCAGTTTGTATAGCCGTTATATAAAGGATGTCGGCTATAAGACTCAAAATTACGGCTGTATTATGGTTCCAGCAGCTTGTATAGCTGTTATATAAAGGATGCCGCTATAAGACTCAAAATTACGGCAGTAAAACAGTTCCAGCAGCATCTATATCTGTTATATGAGGGATGACGGCTAAAAGTCTTTAAATTGCGGCTTTAGAATCGTACCAGCAGCTTGTTTAGCTGTTGTATAAAGGATGTCCGCTATGAGGCTCAAAATGGCGGCAGTAGAAGAGCAGCTTTTGTAGCTGATATGTAAAGGATGGCGTCTATAAAACTTAAAATGGCGGTTGTCGAATGGTTTCAGCAGCTTGTATAGCTGTTATATAAAGAATGGCGGATATAAACCTCAAACAAACAGTACTAGAACCGTTCCAGCAGCTTCTATATCTGTTATAAAAAGGTCGGCGGCTATAAAACTCGAAATGGCGCCTGTATTATTGTTCCAGCAGTTTGTATAGCTGTTATATAAAGGATGCCGGCTATAAGACTCAAATGGCGCCTGTATTATTGTTCCAACAGCTTGTATAACTGTTATATAAAGGATGGAGGCTATAAGACTCAAAATGACGGCTGTATTATGGTTCCAGCAGGTTGTATAACTATTATATAAAGGAAGGCGGATATAAGACTCAACATGGTGGCTGTATTATGGTTCCTGCAGCTTCTATAGCCGTTATATAAATGCTGTCGGCTATAAGACTTAAAATGGCGCCTGCATTATTGATTCAGCAGTTTGTATAGCTGTTATATAAAAGATGGCGGTTATAAGACTGTAAGGAATGTTTGTATAGCTGTTATATAAAGGATGGCGGATATAAGCCTCAAAATGGCGGCTGTATTATGGTTCCTGCAGCTTCTATAGCCGTTATATAAAGGATACCGGCTATAAGACTCAAATGGCGCCTGTATTATTGTTCCAGCAGTTTGTATAGCTGTTATATAAAGGATGGCGGTTATAAGACTCAAAATGGCGGCTGTATTATGGTTCCAGCAGCTTGTATAGCTGTTAAATAAAGGATGGCGGCTATAAGACTCTAAATGGCAGCTGTAGAAAGGTTCCAATAGCTGTTATATAAAGGTTAACGGCTATAACACTCAAAATAGCGGCAGTAGAACGGTTCCAGCAGCTTCAAAATGGCGGCTTTGGAATAGTTGCAGCAGCTTGTATAACTGCCAATAGCGGCTATAAGACTCAAAATGGCGCCTGCATTATTGTTCCAGCAGTTTGTATAGTTCTTATATAAAGGATGGCGGCTATGAAACTCAAAATGGCGGCTGTATTATGGTTCCAGCAGCTTGTATAGCTGTTATATACAGGATGGCGGCTAGAGGACTCAAAATGGCGGCAGTAGAACGGTTTCAGCAGCGTATAGAGCTGTTATATAAACGATGTCGGCTATAAGACTCAAAATAACAGCAGTAGAACGGTTCCAGTAGCTTCTGTTATATAAAGGACTGCGGCTATAAGACTCGAAAAGCCGGCTGTAGAATGTATCCAACAGCTTGTATAACTTTAATATAAAGGATGGCGGATATAAGCCTCAAAATGGCGGCTGTATTATGGTTCCTGCAGCTTCTATAGCCGTTATATAAAGGATACCGGCTATAAGATTCAAATGGCGCCTGTATTATTGTTCCAGCAGTTTGTATAGCTGTTATATAAAGGATGCCGGCTATAAGACTCAAATGGCGCCTGTATTATTGTTCCAACAGCTTGTATAACTGTTATATAAAGGATGGAGGCTATAAGACTTAAAATAACAGCAGTAGAACGGTTTCAGCAGCTTTTATATCTGTTATATAAAAACGGCGGATATAGGCCTCAAAATGGCGGCTGTATTATGGTTCCTGCAGCTTCTATAGCCGTTATATAAAGGATGACGGCTGTATTATGGTTCCAGCAGGTTGTATAACTATTATAAAAAAGAAGGCGGATATAAGACTCAACATGGTGGCTGTATTATGGTTCCTGCAGCTTCTATAGCCGTTATATAAAGGCTGTCGGCTATAAGACTCAAAATGGCGCCTGCATTATTGATCCAGCAGTTTGTATAGCTGTTATATAAAGAATGGCGGTTATAAGACTCAAAATGGCGGCTGTATTATGGTTCCAGCAGCTTGTATAGCTGTTAAATAAAGGATGGCGGCTATGAGACTCTAAATGGCAGCTGTAGAAAGGTTCCAATAGCTGTTATATAAAGGTTAACGGCTATAACACTCAAAATAGCGGCAGTAGAACGGTTTCAGCTGCGTGTGTAGCTGTTATATAAAGGATGGCGCCTATAAGACTTAAGAAAACAGCAGTAGAACGGTTTCAGCAGCTTTTATATCTGTTATATAAAAACGGCGGATATAGGCCTCAAAATGGCGGCTGTATTATTGTTCCAGCAGTTTGTATAGCCGTTATATAAAGGATGTCGGCTATAAGACTCAAAATTACGGCTGTATTATGGTTCCAGCAGCTTGTATAGCTGTTATATAAAGGATGGCGCTATAAGACTCAAAACTACGGCAGTAGAACAGTTCCAGCAGCTTCTATATCTGTTATATGAGGGATGACGGCTAAAAGTCTTTAAATCGCGGCTTTAGAATCGTACCAGCAGCTTGTTTAGCTGTTGTATAAAGGATGTCCGCTATGAGGCTCAAAATGGCGGCAGTAGAAGAGCAGCTTTTGTAGCTGATATGTAAAGGATGGCGTCTATAAAACTTAAAATGGCGGTTGTCGAATGGTTTCAGCAGCTTGTATAGCTGTTATATAAAGAATGGCGGATATAAACCTCAAACAAACAGTACTAGAACCGTTCCAGCAGCTTCTATATCTGTTATAAAAAGGACGGCGGCTATAAAACTCGAAATGGCGCCTGTATTATTGTTCCAGCAGTTTGTATAGCTGTTATATAAAGGATGCCGGCTATAAGACTCAAATGGCGCATGTATTATTGTTCCAACAGCTTGTATAACTGTTATATAAAGGATGGAGGCTATAAGACTCAAAATGACGGCTGTATTATGGTTCCAGCAGGTTGTATAACTATTATATAAAGGAAGGCGGATATAAGACTCAACATGCTGGCTGTATTATGGTTCCTGCAGCTTCTATAGCCGTTATATAAAGGCTGTCGGCTATAAGACTTAAAATGGCGCCTGCATTATTGATCCAGCAGTTTGTATAGCTGTTATATAAAAGATGGCGGTTATAAGACTCAAAATGGCGGCTGTATTATGGTTCCAGCAGCTTGTATAGCTGTTTAATAAAGGATGGCGTCTAGAGGACTCAAAATGGAGGCAGTAGAACGGTTTCAGCAGCGTGTAGAGCTGTTATATAAACGATGTCGGCTATAAGACTCAAAATAACAGCAGTAGAACGGTTCCAGTAGCTTCTGTTATATAAAGGATTGCGGCTATAAGACTCGAAAAGCCGGCTGTAGAATGTTTCCAACAGCTTGTATAACTGTAATATAAAGGATGGCGGATATAAGCCTCAAAATGGCGGCTGTATTATTGTTCCTGCAGCTTCTATAGCCGTTTTATAAAGGATACCGGCTATAAGACTCAAATGGCGCCTGTATTATTGTTCCAGCAGTTTGTATAGCTGTTATATAAAGGATGGCGGTTATCAGACTCAAAATGGCGGCTGTATTATGGTTCCAGCAGCTTGTATAGCTGTTAAATAAAGGATGGCGGCTATAAGACTCTAAATGGCAGCTGTAGAAAGGTTCCAATAGCTGTTATATAAAGGTTAACGGCTATAAAACTCAAAATAGCGGCAGTAGAACGGTTCCAGCAGCTTCAAAATGGCGGCTGTGGAATAGTTCCAGCAGCTTGTATAACTGCCAATAGCGGCTATAAGACTCAAAATGGCGCCTGCATCATTGTTCCAGCAGTTTGTATAGTTCTTATATAAAGGACGGCGGCTATGAAACTCAAAATGGCGGCTGTATTATGGTTCCAGCAGCTTGTATAGCTGTTATATACAGGATGGCGGCTAGAGGACTCAAAATGGCGGCAGTAGAACGGTTTCAGCAGCGTGTAGAGCTGTTATATAAACGATATCGGCTATAAGACTCAAAATAACAGCAGTAGAACGGTTCCAGTAGCTTCTGTTATATAAAGGACTGCGGCTATAAGACTCGAAAAGCCGGCTGTAGAATGTTTCCAACAGCTTGTATAACTGTAATATAAAGGATGGCGGATATAAGCCTCAAAATGGCGGCTGTATTATGGTTCCAGCAGCTTGTATAGCTGTTATATACAGGATGGCGGCTAGAGGACTCAAAATGGCGGCAGTAGAACGGTTTCAGCAGCGTGTAGAGCTGTTATATAAACGATGTCGGCTATAAGACTCAAAATAACAGCAGTAGAACGGTTCCAGGAGCTTCTGTTATATAAAGGACTGCGGCTATAAGACTCGAAAAGCCGGCTGTAGAATGTTTCCAACAGCTTGTATAACTGTAATATAAAGGATGGCGGATATAAGCCTCAAAATGGCGGCTGTATTATGGTTCCTGCAGTTTCTATAGCCGTTATATAAAGGATACCGGCTATAAGATACAAATGGCGCCTGTATTATTGTTCCAGCAGTTTGTATAGTTGTTATATAAAGGATGCCGGCTATAAGACTCAAATGGCGCCTGTATTATTGTTCCAACAGCTTGTATAACTGTTATATAAAGGATGGAGGCTATAACACTCAAAATGACGGCTGTAGAATGTTTCCAACAGCTTGTATAACTGTAATATAAAGGATGGCGGATATAAGCCTCAAAATGGCGGCTGTATTATGGTTCCTGCAGCTTCTATAGCCGTTATATAAAGGATACCGGCTATAAGATACAAATGGCGCCTGTATTATTGTTCCAGCAGTTTGTATAGTTGTTATATAAAGGATGCCGGCTATAAGACTCAAAATGGCGCCTGCATTATTGATCCAGCAGTTTGTATAGCTGTTATATAAAGGATGGCGGTTATAAGACTCAAAATGGCGGCTGTATTATGGTTCCAGCAGCTTGTATAGCTGTTTAATAAAGGATGGCGTCTAGAGGACCCAAAATGGAGGCAGTAGAACGGTTTCAGCAGCGTGTAGAGCTGTTATATAAACGATGTCGGCTATAAGACTCAAAATAACAGCAGTAGAACGGTTCCAGTAGCTTCTGTTATATAAAGGACTGCGGCTATAAGACTCGAAAAGCCGGCTGTAGAATGTTTCCAACAGCTTGTATAACTGTAATATAAAGGATGGCGGATATAAGCCTCAAAATGGCGGCTGTATTATGGTTCCTGCAGCTTGTATATCTGTTATATGAGGGATGTCGGCTAAAATTCTTTAAATCGCGGATTTAGAATCGTACCAGCAGCTTGTTTAGCTGTTGTATAAGGGATGTCCGCTATGAGGCTCAAAATGGCGGCAGTAGAAGAGCAGCTTTTGTAGCTGATATGTAAAGGATGGCGTCTATAAAACTTAAAATGGCAGTTTTCTAATGGTTTCAGCAGCTTGTATAGCTGTTACATAAAGAATGGCGGATATAAACCTCAAACAAACAGTACTAGAACCGTTCCAGCAGCTTCTATATCTGTTATAAAAAGGACGGCGGCTATAAAACTCGAAATGGCGCCTGTATTATTGTTCCAGCAGTTTGTATAGCTGTTATATAAAGGATACTGGCAATAAGACTCAAATGGCGCCTGTTTTATTGTTCCAGCAGTTTGTATAGCTGTTATATAAAGGATGGCGGTTATAAGACTCAAAATGGCGGCTGTATTATGGTTCCAGCAGCTTGTATATCTGTTATATGAGGGATGTCGGCTAAAATTCTTTAAATCGCGGATTTAGAATCGTACCAGCAGCTTGTTTAGCTGTTGTATAAGGGATGTCCGCTATGAGGCTCAAAATGGCGGCAGTAGAAGAGCAGCTTTTGTAGCTGATATGTAAAGGATGGCGTCTATAAAACTTAAAATGGCAGTTGTCTAATGGTTTCAGCAGCTTGTATAGCTGTTACATAAAGAATGGCGGATATAAACCTCAAACAAACAGTACTAGAACCGTTCCAGCAGCTTCTATATCTGTTATAAAAAGGACGGCGGCTATAAAACTCGAAATGGCGCCTGTATTATTGTTCCAGCAGTTTGTATAGCTGTTATATAAAGGATGCCGGCTATAAGACTCAAATGGCGCCTGTATTATTGTTCCAACAGCTTGTATAACTGTTATATAAAGGATGGAGGCTATAAGACTCAAAATGACGGCTGTATTATGGTTCCAGCAGGTTGTATAACTATTATATAAAGGAAGGCGGATATAAGACTCAACATGGTGGCTGTATTATGGTTCCTGCAGCTTCTATAGCCGTTATATAAAGGCTGTCGGCTATAAGACTTAAAATGGCGCCTGCATTATTGATCCAGCAGTTTGTATAGCTGTTATATAAAAGATGGCGGTTATAAGACTCAAAATGGCGGCTGTATTATGGTTCCAGCAGCTTGTATAGCTGTTTAATAAAGGATGGCGTCTAGAGGACTCAAAATGGAGGCAGTAGAACGGTTTCAGCAGCGTGTAGAGCTGTTATATAAACGATGTCGGCTATAAGACTCAAAATAACAGCAGTAGAACGGTTCCAGTAGCTTCTGTTATATAAAGGATTGGGGCTATAAGACTCGAAAAGCCGGCTGTAGAGTGTTTCCAACAGCTTGTATAACTGTAATATAAAGGATGGCGGATATAAGCCTCAAAATGGCGGCTGTATTATGGTTCCTGCAGCTTCTATAGCCGTTTTATAAGGGATACCGGCTATAAGACTCAAATGGCGCCTGTATTATTGTTCCAGCAGTTTGTATAGCTGTTATATAAAGGATGGCGGTTATAAGACTCAAAATGGCGGCTGTATTATGGTTCCAGCAGCTTGTATAGCTGTTAAATAAAGGATGGCGGCTATAAGACTCTAAATGGCAGCTGTAGAAAGGTTCCAATAGCTGTTATATAAAGGTTAACGGCTATAAAACTCAAAATAGCGGCAGTAGAACGGTTCCAGCAGCTTCAAAATGGCGGCTGTGGAATAGTTCCAGCAGCTTGTATAACTGGCAATAGCGGCTATAAGACTCAAAATGGCGCCTGCATTATTGTTCCAGCAGTTTGTATAGTTCTTATATAAAAGACGGCGGCTATGAAACTCAAAATGGCGGCTGTATTATGGTTCCAGCAGCTTGTATAGCTGTTATATACAGGATGGCGGCTAGAGGACTCAAAATGGCGGCAGTAGAACGGTTTCAGCAGCGTGTAGAGCTGTTATATAAACGATGTCGGCTATAAGACTCAAAATAACAGCAGTAGAACGGTTCCAGTAGCTTCTGTTATATAAAGGACTGCGGCTATAAGTCTCGAAAAGCCGGCTGTAGAATGTTTCCAACAGCTTGTATAACTGTAATATAAAGGATGGCGGATATAAGCCTCAAAATGGCGGCTGTATTATGGTTCCAGCAGCTTGTATAGCTGTTATATACAGGATGGCGGCTAGAGGACTCAAAATGGCGGCAGTAGAACGGTTTCAGCAGCGTGTAGAGCTGTTATATAAACGATGTCGGCTATAAGACTCAAAATAACAGCAGTAGAACGGTTCCAGGAGCTTCTGTTATATAAAGGACTGCGGCTATAAGACTCGAAAAGCCGGCTGTAGAATGTTTCCAACAGCTTGTATAACTGTAATATAAAGGATGGCGGATATAAGCCTCAAAATGGCGGCTGTATTATGGTTCCTGCAGCTCCTATAGCCGTTATATAAAGGATACCGGCTATAAGATACAAATGGCGCCTGTATTATTGTTCCAGCAGTTTGTATAGCTGTTATATAAAGGATGCCGGCTATAAGACTCTAAAGGCGCCTGTATTATTGTTCCAACAGCTTGTATAACTGTTATATAAAGGATGGAGGCTATAAGATTCAAAATGACGGCTGTATTATGGTTCCAGCAGGTTGTATAACTATTATATAAAGGAAGGCGGATATAAGACTCAACATGGTGGCTGTATTATGGTTCCTGCAGCTACTATAGCCGTTATATAAAGGCTGTCGGCTATAAGACTCAAAATGGCGCCTGCATTATTGATCCAGCAGTTTGTATAGCTGTTATATAAAGGATGGCGGTTATAAGACTCAAAATGGCGGCTGTATTATGGTTCCAGCAGCTTGTATAGCTGTTTAATAAAGGATGGCGTCTAGAGGACCCAAAATGGAGGCAGTAGAACGGTTTCAGCAGCGTGTAGAGCTGTTATATAAACGATGTCGGCTAAAAGACTCAAAATAACAGCAGTAGAACGGTTCCAGTAGCTTCTGTTATATAAAGGACTGCGGCTATAAGACTCGAAAAGCCGGCTGTAGAATGTTTCCAACAGCTTGTATAACTGTAATATAAAGGATGGCGGATATAAGCCTCAAAATGGCGGCTGTATTATGGTTCCTGCAGCTTCTATAGCCGTTATATAAAGGATACCGGCTATAAGACTCAAATGGCGCCTGTTTTATTGTTCCAGCAGTTTGTATAGCTGTTATATAAAGGATGGCGGTTATAAGACTCAAAATGGCGGCTGTATTATGGTTCCAGCAGCTTGTATATCTGTTATATGAGGGATGTCGGCTAAAATTCTTTAAATCGCGGCTTTAGAATCGTACCAGCAGCTTGTTTAGCTGTTGTATAAAGGATGTCCGCTATGAGGCTCAAAATGGCGGCAGTAGAAGAGCAGCTTTTGTAGCTGATATGTAAAGGATGGCGTCTATAAAACTTAAAATGGCGGTTGTCTAATGGTTTCAGCAGCTTGTATAGCTGTTACATAAAGAATGGCGGATATAAACCTCAAACAAACAGTACTAGAACCGTTCCAGCAGCTTCTATATCTGTTATAAAAAGGACGGCGGCTATAAAACTCGAAATGGCGCCTGTATTATTGTTCCAGCAGTTTGTATAGCTGTTATATAAAGGATGCCGGCTATAAGACTCAAATGGCGCCTGTATTATTGTTCCAACAGCTTGTATAACTGTTATATAAAGGATGGAGGCTATAAGACTCAAAATGACGGCTGTATTATGGTTCCAGCAGGTTGTATAACTATTATATAAAGGAAGGCGGATATAAGACTCAACATGGTGGCTGTATTATGGTTCCTGCAGCTTCTATAGTCGTTATATAAAGGCTGTCGGCCATAAGACTCAAAATGGCGCCTGCATTATTGATCCAGCAGTTTGTGTAGCTGTTATATAAAGGATGGCGGTTATAAGACTCAAAACGGCAGCTGTATTATGGTTCCAGCAGCTTGTATAGCTGTTTAATAAAGGATGGCGTCTAGAGGACTCAAAATGGAGGCAGTAGAACGGTTCCAGTAGCTTCTGTTATATAAAGGACTGCGGCTATAAGACTCGAAAAGCCGGCTGTAGAATGTTTCCAACAGCTTGTATAACTGTAATATAAAGGATGGCGGATATAAGCCTCAAAATGGCGGCTGTATTATGGTTCCTGCAGCTTCTATAGCCGTTATATAAAGGATACCGGCTATAAGATTCAAATGGCGCCTGTATTATTGTTCCAGCAGTTTGTATAGCTGTTATATAAAGGATGCCGGCTATAAGACTCAAATGGCGCCTGTATTATTGTTCCAACAGCTTGTATAACTGTTATATAAAGGATGGAGGCTATAAGACTTAAAATAACAGCAGTAGAACGGTTTCAGGAGCTTTTATATCTGTTATATAAAAACGGCGGATATAGGCCTCAAAATGGCGGCTGTATTATGGTTCCTACAGCTTCTATAGCCGTTATATAATCGATGACGGCTATAAGATTCAAATGGCGCCTGTATTATTGTTCCAGCAGTTTGTATAGCTGTTATATAAAGGATGCCGGCTATAAGACTCAAATGGCGCCTGTATTATTGTTCCAACAGCTTGTATAACTGTTATATAAAGGATGGAGGCTATAAGACTTAAAATAACAGCAGTAGAACGGTTTCAGCAGCTTTTATATCTGTTATATAAAAACGGCGGATATAGGCCTCAAAATGGCGGCTGTATTATGGTTCCTGCAGCTTCTATAGCCGTTATATAAAGGATGACGGCTGTATTATGGTTCCAGCAGGTTGTATAACTATTATATAAAGGAAGGCGGATATAAGACTCAACATGGTGGCTGTATTATGGTTCCTGCAGCTTCTATAGTCGTTATATAAAGGCTGTCGGCTATAAGACTCTAAATGGCAGCTGTAGAAAAGTTCCAATAGACGATGTCGGCTATAAGACTCAAAATGGCGCCTGCATTATTGTTCCAGCAGTTTGTAAAGTTGTTATATAAAGGATGGCAGCTATGAAACTCAAAATGGTGGCTGTATTATGGTTCCTGCAGCTTCTATAGTCGTTATATAAAGGCTGTCGGCTATAAGACTCTAAACGGCAGCTGTAGAAAAGTTCCAATAGACGATGTCGGCTATAAGACTCAAAATGGCGCGTGCATTATTGTTCCAGCAGTTTCTATAGTTGTCATATAAAGGATGGCGGCTATGAAACTCAAAATGGCGGCTGTATTATGGTTCCAGCAGCTTGTATAGCTGTTATATAAAGGATGTCGGCTATAAAACTCTAAATGGCAGCTGTAGAAAAGTTCCAATAGACGATGTCGGCTATAAGACTCAAAATGGCGCCTGCATTATTGTTCCAGTAGTTTGTAAAGTTGTTATATAAAGGATGGCGGCTATGAAACTCAAAATGGCGGCTGTATTATGGTTCCAGCAGCTTGTATAGCTGTTATATACAGGATGGCGGCTAGAGGACTCAAAATGGCGGCAGTAGAACGGTTTCAGCAGCGTGTAGAGCTGTTATATAAACGATGTCAACTATAAGACTCAAAATAACAGCAGTAGAACGGTTCCAGTAGCTTCTGTTATATAAAGGACTGCGGCTATAAGACTCGAGCCGGCTGTAGAATGTTTCCAACAGCTTGTATAACTGTAATATAAAGGATGGCGGATATAAGCCTCAAAATGGCGGCTGTATTATGGTTCCTGCAGCTTCTATAGCCGTTATATAAAGGATACCGGCTATAAGATTCAAATGGCGCCTGTATTATTGTTTCAGCAGTTTGTATAGCTGTTATATAAAGGATGCCGGCTATAAGACTCAAATGGCGCCTGTATTATTGTTCCAACAGCTTGTATAACTGTTATATAAAGGATGGAGGCTATAAGACTTAAAATAACAGCAGTAGAACGGTTTCAGCAGCTTTTATATCTGTTATATAAAAACGGCGGATATAGGCCTCAAAATGGCGGCTGTATTATGGTTCCTGCAGCTTCTATAGCCGTTATATAAAGGATAACGGCTGTATTATGGTTCCAGCAGGTTGTATAACTATTATAAAAAAGAAGGCGGATATAAGACTCAACATGGTGGCTGTATTATGGTTCGTGCAGCTTCTATAGCCGTTATATAAAGGCTGTCGGCTATAAGACTCAAAATGGCGCCTGCATTATTGATCCAGCAGTTTGTATAGCTGTTATATAAAGGTTAACGGCTATAACACTCAAAATAGCGGCAGTAGAACGGTTTCAGCTGCGTGTGTAGCTGTTATATAAAGGATGGCGCCTATAAGACTTAAGATAACAGCAGTAGAGCGGTTTCAGCAGCTTTTCTATCTGTTATATAAAAACGGCGGATATAGGCCTCAAAATGGCGGCTGTATTATGGTTCCTGCAGCTTCTATAGCCGTTATATAAAGGATGCCGGCTATAAGACTCAAATGGCGTGTGTATTATTGTTCCAGCAGTTTGTATAGCTGTTATATAAAGGATGCCGGCTATAAGACTCAAATGGCGCCTGTATTATTGTTCCAGCAGTTTGTATAGCCGTTATATAAAGGATGTCGGCTATAAGACTCAAAAAAATACGGCTGTATTATGGTTCCAGCAGCTTGTATAGCTGTTATATAAAGGATGGCGCTATAAGACTCAAAACTAAGGCAGTAGAACAGTTCCAGCAGCTTCTATATCTGTTATATGAGGGATGACGGCTAAAAGTCTTTAAATCGCGGCTTTAGAATCGTACCAGCAGCTTGTTTAGCTGTTGTATAAAGGATGTCCGCTATGAGGCTCAAAATGGCGGCAGTAGAAGAGCAGCTTTTGTAGCTGATATGTAAAGGATGGCGTCTATAAAACTTAAAATGGCGGTTGTCGAATGGTTTCAGCAGCTTGTATAGCTGTTATATAAAGAATGGCGGATATAAACCTCAAACAAACAGTACTAGAACCGTTCCAGCAGCTTCTATATCTGTTATAAAAAGGACGGCGGCTATAAAACTCGAAATGGCGCCTGTATTATTGTTCCAGCAGTTTGTATAGCTGTTATATAAAGGATGCCGGCTATAAGACTCAAATGGCGCATGTATTATTGTTCCAACAGCTTGTATAACTGTTATATAAAGGATGGAGGCTATAAGGAAGGAAGGCGGATATAAGACTCAACATGGTGGCTGTATTATGGTTCCTGCAGCTTCTATAGCCGTTATATAAAGGCTGTCGGCTATAAGGCTTAAAATGGCGCCTGCATTATTGATCCAGCAGTTTGTATAGCTGTTATATAAAAGATGGCGGTTATAAGACTCAAAATGGCGGCTGTATTATGGTTCCAGCAGCTTGTATAGCTGTTTAATAAAGGATGGCGTCTAGAGGACTCAAAATGGAGGCAGTAGAACGGTTTCAGCAGCGTGTAGAGCTGTTATATAAACGATGTCAGCTATAAGACTCAAAATAACAGCAGTAGAACGGTTCCAGTAGCTTCTGTTATATAAAGGACTGCGGCTATAAGACTCGAAAAGCCGGCTGTAGAATGTTTCCAACAGCTTGTATAACTGTAATATAAAGGATGGCGGATATAAGCCTCAAAATGGCGGCTGTATTATGGTTCCTGCAGCTTCTATAGCCGTTATATAAAGGATACCGGCTATAAGATTCAAATGGCGCCTGTATTATTGTTCCAGCAGTTTGTATAGCTGTTATATAAAGGATGCCGGCTATAAGACTCAAATGGCGCCTGTATTATTGTTCCAACAGCTTGTATAACTGTTATATAAAGGATGGAGGCTATAAGACTTAAAATAACAGCAGTAGAACGGTTTCAGGAGCTTTTATATCTGTTATATAAAAACGGCGGATATAGGCCTCAAAATGGCGGCTGTATTATGGTTCCTACAGCTTCTATAGCCGTTATATAAACGATGACGGCTATAAGATTCAAATGGCGCCTGTATTATTGTTCCAGCAGTTTGTATAGCTGTTATATAAAGGATGCCGGCTATAAGACTCAAATGGCGCCTGTATTATTGTTCCAACAGCTTGTATAACTGTTATATAAAGGATGGAGGCTATAAGACTTAAAATAACAGCAGTAGAACGGTTTCAGCAGCTTTTATATCTGTTATATAAAAACGGCGGATATAGGCCTCAAAATGGCGGCTGTATTATGGTTCCTGCAGCTTCTATAGCCGTTATATAAAGGATGACGGCTGTATTATGGTTCCAGCAGGTTGTATAACTATTATATAAAGGAAGGCGGATATAAGACTCAACATGGTGGCTGTATTATGGTTCCTACAGCTTCTACAGTCGTTATATAAAGGCTGTCGGCTATAAGACTCTAAATGGCAGCTGTAGAAAAGTTCCAATAGACGATGTCGGCTATAAGACTCAAAATGGCGCCTGCATTATTGTTCCAGCAGTTTGTAAAGTTGTTATATAAAGGATGGCAGCTATGAAACTCAAAATGGTGGCTGTATTATGGTTCCTGCAGCTTCTATAGTCGTTATATAAAGGCTGTCGGCTATAAGACTCTAAATGGCAGCTGTAGAAAAGTTCCAATAGACGATGTCGGCTATAAGACTCAAAATGGCGCGTGCATTATTGTTCCAGCAGTTTCTATAGTTGTCATATAAAGGATGGCGGCTATGAAACTCAAAATGGCGGCTGTATTATGGTTCCAGCAGCTTGTATAGCTGTTATATAAAGGATGTCGGCTATAAAACTCTAAATGGCAGCTGTAGAAAAGTTCCAATAGACGATGTCGGCTATAAGACTCAAAATGGCGCCTGCATTATTGTTCCAGCAGTTTGTAAAGTTGTTATATAAAGGATGGCGGCTATGAAACTCAAAATGGCGGCTGTATTATGGTTCCAGCAGCTTGTATAGCTGTTATATACAGGATGGCGGCTAGAGGACTCAAAATGGCGGCAGTAGAACGGTTTCAGCAGCGTGTAGAGCTGTTATATAAACGATGTCAACTATAAGACTCAAAATAACAGCAGTAGAACGGTTCCAGTAGCTTCTGTTATATAAAGGACTGCGGCTATAAGACTCGAAAAGCCGGCTGTAGAATGTTTCCAACAGCTTGTATAACTGTAATATAAAGGATGGCGGATATAAGCCTCAAAATGGCGGCTGTATTATGGTTCCTGCAGCTTCTATAGCCGTTATATAAAGGATACCGGCTATAAGATTCAAATGGCGCCTGTATTATTGTTTCAGCAGTTTGTATAGCTGTTATATAAAGGATGCCGGCTATAAGACTCAAATGGCGCCTGTATTATTGTTCCAACAGCTTGTATAACTGTTATATAAAGGATGGAGGCTATAAGACTTAAAATAACAGCAGTAGAACGGTTTCAGCAGCTTTTATATCTGTTATATAAAAACGGCGGATATAGGCCTCAAAATGGCGGCTGTATTATGGTTCCTGCAGCTTCTATAGCCGTTATATGAAGGATAACGGCTGTATTATGGTTCCAGCAGGTTGTATAACTATTATAAAAAAGAAGGCGGATATAAGACTCAACATGGTGGCTGTATTATGGTTCGTGCAGCTTCTATAGCCGTTATATAAAGGCTGTCGGCTATAAGACTCAAAATGGCGCCTGCATTATTGATCCAGCAGTTTGTATAGCTGTTATATAAAGGTTAACGGCTATAACACTCAAAATAGCGGCAGTAGAACGGTTTCAGCTGCGTGTGTAGCTGTTATATAAAGGATGGCGCCTATAAGACTTAAGATAACAGCAGTAGAACGGTTTCAGCAGCTTTTCTATCTGTTATATAAAAACGGCGGATATAGGCCTCAAAATGGCGGCTGTATTATGGTTCCTGCAGCTTCTATAGCCGTTATATAAAGGATGCCGGCTATAAGACTCAAATGGCGTGTGTATTATTGTTCCAGCAGTTTGTATAGCTGTTATATAAAGGATGCCGGCTATAAGACTCAAATGGCGCCTGTATTATTGTTCCAGCAGTTTGTATAGCCGTTATATAAAGGATGTCGGCTATAAGACTCAAAAAAAAATACGGCTGTATTATGGTTCCAGCAGCTTGTATAGCTGTTATATAAAGGATGGCGCTATAAGACTCAAAACTAAGGCAGTAGAACAGTTCCAGCAGCTTCTATATCTGTTATATGAGGGATGACGGCTAAAAGTCTTTAAATCGCGGCTTTAGAATCGTACCAGCAGCTTGTTTAGCTGTTGTATAAAGGATGTCCGCTATGAGGCTCAAAATGGCGGCAGTAGAAGAGCAGCTTTTGTAGCTGATATGTAAAGGATGGCGTCTATAAAACTTAAAATGGCGGTTGTCGAATGGTTTCAGCAGCTTGTATAGCTGTTATATAAAGAATGGCGGATATAAACCTCAAACAAACAGTACTAGAACCGTTCCAGCAGCTTCTATATCTGTTATAAAAAGGACGGCGGCTATAAAACTCGAAATGGCGCCTGTATTATTGTTCCAGCAGTTTGTATAGCTGTTATATAAAGGATGCCGGCTATAAGACTCAAATGGCGCATGTATTATTGTTCCAACAGCTTGTATAACTGTTATATAAAGGATGGAGGCTATAAGGAAGGAAGGCGGATATAAGACTCAACATGGTGGCTGTATTATGGTTCCTGCAGCTTCTATAGCCGTTATATAAAGGCTGTCGGCTATAAGACTTAAAATGGCGCCTGCATTATTGATCCAGCAGTTTGTATAGCTGTTATATAAAAGATGGCGGTTATAAGACTCAAAATGGCGGCTGTATTATGGTTCCAGCAGCTTGTATAGCTGTTTAATAAAGGATGGCGTCTAGAGGACTCAAAATGGAGGCAGTAGAACGGTTTCAGCAGCGTGTAGAGCTGTTATATAAACGATGTCGGCTATAAGACTCAAAATAACAGCAGTAGAACGGTTCCAGTAGCTTCTGTTATATAAAGGATTGCGGCTATAAGACTCGAAAAGCCGGCTGTAGAATGTTTCCAACAGCTTGTATAACTGTAATATAAAGGATGGCGGATATAAGCCTCAAAATGGCGGCTGTATTATGGTTCCTGCAGCTTCTATAGCCGTTTTATAAAGGATACCGGCTATAAGACTCAAATGGCGCCTGTATTATTGTTCCAGCAGTTTGTATAGCTGTTATATAAAGGATGGCGGTTATAAGACTCAAAATGGCGGCTGTATTATGGTTCCAGCAGCTTGTATAGCTGTTAAATAAAGGATGGCGGCTATAAGACTCTAAATGGCAGCTGTAGAAAGGTTCCAATAGCTGTTATATAAAGGTTAACGGCTATAACACTCAAAATAGCGGCAGTAGAACGGTTCCAGCAGCTTCAAAATGGCGGCTGTGGAATAGTTCCAGCAGCTTGTATAACTGCCAATAGCGGCTATAAGACTCAAAATGGCGCCTGCATTATTGTTCCAGCAGTTTGTATAGTTCTGATATAAAGGACGGCGGCTATGAAACTCAAAATGGCGGCTGTATTATGGTTCCAGCAGCTTGTATAGCTGTTATATACAGGATGGCGGCTAGAGGACTCAAAATGGCGGCAGTAGAACGGTTTCAGCAGCGTGTAGAGCTGTTATATAAACGATGTCGGCTATAAGACTCAAAATAACAGCAGTAGAACGGTTCCAGTAGCTTCTGTTATATAAAGGACTGCGGCTATAAGACTCGAAAAGCCGGCTGTAGAATGTTTCCAACAGCTTGTATAACTGTAATATAAAGGATGGCGGATATAAGCCTCAAAATGGCGGCTGTATTATGGTTCCAGCAGCTTGTATAGCTGTTATATACAGGATGGCGGCTAGAGGACTCAAAATGGCGGCAGTAGAACGGTTTCAGCAGCGTGTAGAGCTGTTATATAAACGATGTCGGCTATAAGACTCAAAATAACAGCAGTAGAACGGTTCCAGGAGCTTCTGTTATATAAAGGACTGCGGCTATAAGACTCGAAAAGCCGGCTGTAGAATGTTTCCAACAGCTTGTATAACTGTAATATAAAGGATGGCGGATATAAGCCTCAAAATGGCGGCTGTATTATGGTTCCTGCAGCTTCTATAGCCGTTATATAAAGGATACCGGCTATAAGATACAAATGGCGCCTGTATTATTGTTCCAGCAGTTTGTATAGCTGTTATATAAAGGATGCCGGCTATAAGACTCAAATGGCGCCTGTATTATTGTTCCAACAGCTTGTATAACTGTTATATAAAGGATGGAGGCTATAAGACTCAAAATGACGGCTGTATTATGGTTCCAGCAGGTTGTATAACTATTATATAAAGGAAGGCGGATATAGGACTCAACATGGTGGCTGTATTATGGTTCCTGCAGCTACTATAGCCGTTATATAAAGGCTGTCGGCTATAAGACTCAAAATGGCGCCTGTATTATTGTTCCAGCAGTTTGTATAGCTGTTATATAAAGGATGGCGGTTATAAGACTCAAAATGGCGGCTGTATTATGGTTCCAGCAGCTTGTATAGCTGTTAAATAAAGGATGGCGGCTATAGGACTCTAAATGGCAGCTGTAGAAAGGTTCCAATAGCTGTTATATAAAGGTTAACGGCTATAACACCCAAAATAGCGGCAGTAGAACGGTTCCAGCAGCTTCAAAATGGCGGCTGTGGAATAGTTCCAGCAGCTTGTATAACTGCCAATAGCGGCTATAAGACTCAAAATGGCGCCTGCATTATTGTTCCAGCAGTTTGTATAGTTCTTATATAAAGGACGGCGGCTATGAAACTCAAAATGGCGGCTGTATTATGGTTCCAGCAGCTTGTATAGCTGTTATATACAGGATGGCGGCTAGAGGACTCAAAATGGCGGCAGTAGAACGGTTTCAGCAGCGTGTAGAGCTGTTATATAAACGATGTCGGCTATAAGACTCAAAATAACAGCAGTAGAACGGTTCCAGTAGCTTCTGTTATATAAAGGACTGCGGCTATAAGACTCGAAAAGCCGGCTGTAGAATGTTTCCAACAGCTTGTATAACTGTAATATAAAGGAAGGCGGATATAAGCCTCAAAATGGCGGCTGTATTATGGTTCCAGCAGCTTGTATAGCTGTTATATACAGGATGGCGGCTAGAGGACTCAAAATGGCGGCAGTAGAACGGTTTCAGCAGCGTGTAGAGCTGTTATATAAACGATGTCGGCTATAAGACTCAAAATAACAGCAGTAGAACGGTTCCAGGAGCTTCTGTTATATAAAGGACTGCGGCTATAAGACTCGAAAAGCCGGCTGTAGAATGTTTCCAACAGCTTGTATAACTGTAATATAAAGGATGGCGGATATAAGCCTCAAAATGGCGGCTTTATTATGGTTCCTGCAGCTTCAATAGCCGTTATATAAAGGATACCGGCTATAAGTCTCAAAATGGCGCCTGCATTATTGTTCCAGCAGTTTGTATAGTTCTTATATAAAGGATGGCGGCTATGAAACTCAAAATGGCGGCTGTATTATGGTTCCAGCAGCTTGTATAGCTGTTATATACAGGATGGCGGCTAGAGGACTCAAAATAGCGGCAGTAGAACGGTTTCAGCAGCGTATAGAGCTGTTATATAAACGATGTCGGCTATAAAACTCAAAATAACAGCAGTAGAACGGTTCCAGTAGCTTCTGTTATATAAAGGACTGCGGCTATAAGACTCGAATAGCCGGCTGTAGAATGTATCCAACAGCTTGTATAACTGTAATATAAAGGATGGCGGAAATAAGCCTCAAAATGGCGGCTGTATTTAGGTTCCAGCAGCTTGTAAAGCTGTTATATACAGGATGGCGGCTAGTGTTTCAGCAGCGTGTAGAGCTGTTATATAAACGATGTCGGCTATAAGACTCAAAATAACAGCAGTAGAATGGTTCCAGTAGCTTCTGTTATATAAAGGACTGCGGCCATAAGACTCGAAAAGCCGGCTGTAGAATGTTTCCAACAGCTTGTATAACTGTAATATAAAGGATGGCGGATATAAGCCTCAAAATGGCGGCTGTATTATGGGTCCTGCAGCTTCTATAGCCGTTATATAAAGGATACCGGCTATAAGATTCAAATGGCGCCTGTATTATTGTTCCAGCAGTTTGTATAGCTGTTATATAAAGGATGGCGGCTATAAGACTCAAATGACGCCTGTATTATTGTTCCAACAGCTTGTATAACTGTTATATAAAGGATGGAGGCTATAAGACTCAAAATGACGGCTGTATTATGGTTCCAGCAGGTTGAATAACTATTATATAAAGGAAGGCGGATATAAGACTCAACATGGTGGCTGTATTATGGTTCCTGCAGCTACTATAGCCGTTATATAAAGGCTGTCGGCTATAAGACTCAAAATGGCGCCTGCATTATTGATCCAGCAGTTTGTATAGCTGTTATATAAAGGATGGCGGTTATAAGACTCAAAATGGCGGCTGTATTATGGTTCCAGCAGCTTGTATAGCTGTTAAATAAAGGATGGCAGCTATAAGACTCTAAATGGCAGCTGTGGAAAGGTTCCAATAGCTGTTATATAAAGGTTAACGGCTATAACACTCAAAATAGCGGCAGTAGATCTGTTCCAGCAGCTTCAAAATGGCGGCTGTGGAATAGTTCCAGCAGCTTGTATAACTGCCAATAGCGGCTATAAGACTCAAAATGGCGCCTGCATTATTGTTCCAGCAGTTTGTATAGTTCTTATATAAAGGATGGCGGCTATGAAACTCAAAATGACGGCTGTATTATGGTTCCAGCAGCTTGTATAGCTGTTATATACAGGATGGCGGCTAGAGGACTCAAAATGGCGGCAGTAGAACGGTTTCAGCTGCGTGTGTAGCTGTTATATAAAGGATGGCGCCTATAAGACTTAAAATAACAGCAGTAGAACGGTTTCAGCAGCTTTTATATCTGTTATATAAAAACGGCGGATATAGGCCTCAAAATGGCCGTTATATAAAGGATGTCGGCTATAAGACTCAAAATTACGGCTGTATTATGGTTCCAGCAGCTTGTATAGCTGTTATACAAAGGATGGCGCTATAAGACTCAAAATTACGGCAGTAGAACGGTTCCAGCAGCTTCTATATCTGTTATATGAGGGATGACGGCTAAAAGTCTTTAAATCGCGGCTTTAGAATCGTACCAGCAGCTTGTTTAGCTGTTGTATAAAGGATGTCCGCTATGAGGCTCAAAATGGCGGCAGTAGAAGAGCAGCTTTTGTAGCTGATATGTAAAGGATGGCGTCTATAAAACTTAAAATGGTGGTTGTCGAATGGTTTCAGCAGCTTGTATAGCTGTTATATAAAGAATGGCGAATATAAACCTCAAACAAACAGTACTAGAACCGTTTCAGCAGCTTCTATATCTGTTATATTGTTCCAGCAGTTTGTATAGCTGTTATATAAAGGATGCCGGCTATAAGACTCAAATGGCGCCTGTATTATTGTTCCAACAGCTTGTATAACTGTTATATAAAGGTTGGAGGCTATAAGACTCAAAATGACGGCTGTATTATGGTTCCAGCAGGTTGTATAACTATTATATAAAGGAAGGCGGATATAAGACTCAACATGGTGGCTGTATTATGGTTCCTGCAGCATCTATAGCCGTTATATAAAGGCTGTCGGCTATAAGACTCAAAATGGCGCCTGCATTATTGATAAAGCAGTTTGTATAGCTGTTATATAAAGGATGGCGGTTATAAGACTCAAAATGGCGGCTGTATTATGGTTCCAGCAGCTTGTATAGCTGTTTAATAAAGGATGGCGTCTAGATGACTCAAAATGAAGGCCGTAGAACGGTTTCAGCAGCGTGTAGAGCTGTTATATAAACGATGTCGGCTATAAGACTCAAAATAACAGCAGTAGAACGGTTCCAGTAGCTTCTGTTATATAAAGGACTGCGGCTATAAGACTCGAAAAGCCGGCTGTAGAATGTTTCCAACAGCTTGTATAACTGTAATATAAAGGATGGCGGATATAAGCCTCAAAATGGCGGCTGTATTATGGTTCCTGCAGCTTCTATAGCCGTTATATAAAGGCTATAAGACTCAAATGGCGCCTGTATTATTGTTCCAGCAGTTTGTATAGCTGTTATATAAAGGATGGCGGCTATAAGACTCCAAATGGCGGCAGTAGAACGGTTCCAGCAGCTTCTGTTATATAAAGGACTGCGGCTATAAGACTCGAAAAGCCGGCTGTAGAATGTTTCCAACAGCATGTATAGCTGTAATATAAAGGATGGCGGATATAAGCCTCAAAATGGCGGCTGTATTATTGTTCCAACAGCTTGTATAACTGTTATATAAAGGATGGAGGCTATAAGACTCAAAATGACGGCTGTATTATGGTTCCAGCAGGTTGTATAACTATTATATAAAGGAAGGCGGATATAAGACTCAACATGGTGGCTGTATTATGGTTCCTGCAGCTTCTATAGCCGTTATATAAAGGCTGTCGGCTGTAAGACTCAAAATGGCGCCTGCATTATTGATCCAGCAGTTTGTATAGCTGTTATATAAAGGATGGCGGTTATAAGGCTCAAAATGGCGGCTGTATTATGGTTCCAGCAGCTTGTATAGCTGTTTAATAAAGGATGGCGTCTAGAGGACTCAAAATGGCGGCAGTAGAACGGTTTCAGCAGCGTGTAGAGCTGTTATATAAACGATGTCGGCTATAATACTCAAAATAACAGCAGTAGAACGGTTCCAGTAGCTTCTGTTATATAAAGGACTGCGGCTATAAGACTCGAAAAGCCGGCTGTAGAATGTTTCCAACAGCTTGTATAATTGTAATATAAAGGATGGCGGATATAAGCCTCAAAATGGCGGCTGTATTATGGTTCCTGCAGCTTCTATAGCCGTTATATAAAGGCTATAAGACTCAAATGGCGCCTGTATTATTGTTCCAGCAGTTTGTATAGCTGTTATATAAAGGATGGCGGCTATAAGACTCCAAATGGCGGCAGTAGAACGGTTCCAGCAGCTTCTGTTATATAAAGGACTGCGGCTATAAGACTCGAAAAGCCGGCTGTAGAATGTTTCCAACAGCATGTATAGCTGTAATATAAAGGATGGCGGATATAAGCCTCAAAATGGCGGCTGTATTATTGTTCCAACAGCTTGTATAACTGTTATATAAAGGATGGAGGCTATAAGACTCAAAATGACGGCTGTATTATGGTTCCAGCAGGTTGTATAACTATTATATAAAGGAAGGCGGATATAAGACTCAACATGGTGGCTGTATTATGGTTCCTGCAGCTTCTATAGCCGTTATATAAAGGCTGTCGGCTGTAAGACTCAAAATGGCGCCTGCATTATTGATCCAGCAGTTTGTATAGCTGTTATATAAAGGATGGCGGTTATAAGGCTCAAAATGGCGGCTGTATTATGGTTCCAGCAGCTTGTATAGCTGTTTAATAAAGGATGGCGTCTAGAGGACTCAAAATGGCGGCAGTAGAACGGTTTCAGCAGCGTGTAGAGCTGTTATATAAACGATGTCGGCTATAATACTCAAAATAACAGCAGTAGAACGGTTCCAGTAGCTTCTGTTATATAAAGGACTGCGGCTATAAGACTCGAAAAGCCGGCTGTAGAATGTTTCCAACAGCTTGTATAATTGTAATATAAAGGATGGCGGATATAAGCCTCAAAATGGCGGCTGTATTATGGTTCCTGCAGCTTCTATAGCCGTTATATAAAGGATACCGGCTATAAGACTCAAATGGCGCATGTATTATTGTTCCAGAAGTTTGTATAGCTGTTATATAAAGGATGGCGGCTATAAGACTCCAAATGGCGGCTGTATTATGGTTTCAGCAGCTTGTATAAGTGTTACATAAAGGATGGCGGCTAGAAGACTGAAAATTACGGCGGTAGAACGGTTTCAGCAGCGTGTATAGCTGTTATATAAAGGATGGCGGTACTCAAAATGACGGCAGTTGAACGGTTCCAGCAGCTTCTGTAGCTGTTATCTAAAGGATTTCAGCTATAAGACTCAATATGGCGGCAGTAGAACGTTTTCAGCAGCTTTTGTAGATGATATGTAAAGGATGGCGGTTATAAGACTTAAAATGTCGGCTGTAGAATGGTTCCAGCAGTTTCTATAGCTGTTATATACAGGATGGTGGCTAGGGGACTCAAAATGGCGGCGACAGTTTCAGCAGCGTGTATAGCTGTTATATAAAGGATGGCAGCTGTACAAAGGTTCCAATAGCTTGTATAGCTGTTATATAAAGGTTAACGGCTATAACACTCAAAATGGCGTCAGTAGAACGGTTCCAGCTGCTTCAAAATGGCCTGCATTATTGTTCCAGGAGTTTGTATAGCTGTTATATAAATTATGGCGGCTATAAGACTTAGTATGGCGGCTGTATTATGGTTGCAGCAGCTTGTATTGCTGTTAAATAAAGGATGACGGCTATAAGATTTAAAATGGCAGCTGTAGAAAGGTTCCAACAGCTTGTATAGCTGTCATATAAAGGATAACGGCTATGACACTCAAAATGGCGGCAGTAGAACGGTTCCAGCAGCTTCAAAATGGCGGCTGTGGAATAGTTCCAGCAGCTAGTATAACTGCCACATTAAGTATGGTGGATATAAGACTTAAAATGGCGGCAGTAGAGCGGTTCCATCAGCTTTTGTTGCTGATATGTAACCAATGGCGGCTATAAGACTCAAAATGGCGCCTGCATTATTGTTCCAGCAGTTTGTATAGTTGTTATATAAAGAATGGCGGCTATGAAACTCAAAATGGCAGCTGTAGAAAGGTTCCAACAGCTTGTATAGCTGTCATATAAAGGATAACGGCTATAACACTCAAAATGGCGGCAGTAGAACGGTTTGAGCAGCTTCAAAATGGCGGCTGTGGAATAGTTCCAGCAGCTAGTATAACTGCGACATAAATTATGGCGGATATAAGACTTAAAATGGCGGCAGTAAAGCGGTTCCAGCAGCTTTTGTCGCTGATGTGTAACCAATAGGGGCTATAAGACTCAAAATGGCGGCTGTATTATGGTTCCAGCAGCTTGTATAGCTGTTTAATAAAGGATGGCGGCTAGTGGACTCAAAATGGCGGCTGTAGAAGAGCAGCTTTTGTAGCTGATATGTAAAGGTTGGCGGCTATAAAACTTAAAATAGCGGCTGTCAAATGGTTTCAGCAGCTTGTATAGGTGTTATTATGTAGGATGGCGGATACAAACCTTAAAATAACAGTACTAGAACGGTTCCAGCAGCTTCTATATCTGTTATATAACGGACGGCGGCTATAAAACTCGAAAAGGCGGCTGTAGAATGTTTCCAACAGCTTGTATAACTGTTATATAAAGGATGGCCTCTATAAGACTCAAAATGACGGCTGTATTATGGTTCAAGCAGGTTGTATAACTATTATATAAAAGAAGGTGGCTATAAGACTCAAGAAGGTGGCTGTATTATGGTTCCAGCAGGTTGTATAGTTGTTATATAAAGGATGGCGGCTATGAAACTCAAAATGGCGGCTGTATTATGGTTCCAGCAGCTTGTATAGCTGTTATATACAGGATGGCGGTTAGAGAACTCAAAATGACGGCAGTAGAACGGCTTCAGCTGCGTGAGTAGCTGTTATATAAAGGATGGCGGCTATAAGACTCAAAATAGCGGCAGCAGAACGGTTCCAGCAGCTTCAAAATGGCGGCTGTGGAATAGTTCCAGCAGCTTGTATAACTGTCATATAAATTATGGCGAATATAAGACTCAAAATGGCGGCAGTAGAACGGTTCCAGCAGCTTCTATATCTGTTATATGAGGGATGGCAGCTATAAGACTTTAAATGGCGCCAGCTTCTATAGCTCTTATTTAAAGAATGGCGAATAAAGACTCGATATGGCGGCATTAGAACGTTTTCAGCAGCTTTTGTAGCTGATATGTGACCAATAGCGGCTATAAGACTCAAAATGGCGCCTGCATTATTGTTCCAGCAGTTTGTATAGTTATATAAAGGATGGCGGCTATGAAACTCAAAATGGCGGCTGTATTATGGTTCCAGCAGCTTGTATAGCTGTTATATACAGGATGGCGGCTAGAGGACTCAAAATGGCGGCAGTAGAACGGTTTCAGCTGCGTGAGTAGCTGTTATATAAAGGATGGCGGCTTTAAGACTCAAAATAACAGCAGTAGAACAGTTCCAGTAGCTTCTGTTATATAAAGGACTGCGGCTATAAGACTCGAAAAGCCGGCTGTAGAATGTTTCCAACAGCTTGTATAACTGTAATATAAAGGATGGCGGATATAAGCCTCAAAATGGCGGCTGTATTATGGTTCCTGCAGCTTCTATAGCCGTTATATAAAAGATACCGGCTATAACATTCAAATGGCGCCTGTATTATTGTTCCAGCAGTTTGTATAGCTGTTATATAAAGGATGCCGGCTATAAGACTCAAATGGCGCCTGTATTATTGTTCCAACAGCTTGTATAACTGTTATATAAAGGATGGAGGCTATAAGACTCAAAATGACGGCTGTATTATGGTTCCAGCAGGTTGTATAACTATTATATAAAGGAAGGCGGATATAAGACTCAACATGGTGGCTGTATTATGGTTCCTGCAGCTTCTATAGCCGTTATATAAAGGCTGTCGGCTATAAGACTCAAAATGGCGCCTGCATTATTGATCCAGCAGTTTGTATAGCTGTTATATAAAGGATGGCGGTTATAAGACTCAAAATGGCGGCTGTATTATGGTTCCAGCAGCTAGTATAGCTGTTTAATAAAGGATGGCGTCTAGAGGACTCAAAATGGCGGCAGTAGAACGGTTTCAGCAGCGTGTAGAGCTGTTATATAAACGATGTCGGCTATAAGACTCAAAATAACAGCAGTAGAACGGTTCCAGTAGCTTCTGTTATATAAAGGACTGCGGCTATAAGACTCGAAAAGCCGCCTGTAGAATGTTTCCAACAGCTTGTATAACTGTAATATAAAGGATGGCGGATATAAGCCTCAAAATGGCGGCTGTATTATGGTTCCTGCAACTTCTATAGCCGTTATATAAAGGATACCGGCTATAAGACTCAAATTATTGTTCCAACAGCTTGTATAACTGTTATATAAAGGATGGAGGCTATAAGACTCTAAATTACGGCTGTATTATGGTTCCAGCAGGTTGTATAACTATTATATAAAAGAAGGCGGCTATAAGACTCAAGATGTATTATGGTTCCAGCAGTTTGTATAGTTGTTATATAAAGGATGGCGGCTATGAAACTCAAAATGGCGGCTGTATTATGGTTCCAGCAGCTTGTATAGCTGTTATATACAGGATGGCGGCTAGAGGACTCAAAATGACGGCAGTAGAACGGCTTCAGCTGCGTGAGTAGCTGTTATATAAAGGATGGCGGCTATAAGACTCAAAATAGCGGCAGTAGAACGGTTCCAGCAGCTTCAAAATGGCGGCTGTGGAATAGTTCCAGCAGCTTGTATAACTGTCATATAAATTATGGCGAATATAAGACTCAAAATGGCGGCAGTAGAACGGTTCCAGCAGCTTCTATATCTGTTATATGAGGGATGGCAGCTATAAGACTTTAAATGGCGCCAGCTTCTATAGCTCTTATTTAAAGGATGGCGGATAAAAGACTCGATATGGCGGCAGTAGAACGTTTTCAGCAGCTTTTGTAGCTGATATGTGACCAATAGCGGCTATAAGACTCAAAATGGCGTCTGCATTATTGTTCCAGCAGTTTGTATAGTTATATAAAGGATGGCGGCTATGAAACTCAAAATGGCGGCTGTATTATGGTTCCAGCAGCTTGTATAGCTGTTATATACAGGATGGCGGCTAGAGGACTCAAAATGGCGGCAGTAGAACGGTTTCAGCTGCGTGAGTAGCTGTTATATAAAGGATGGCGGCTTTAAGACTCAAAATAACAGCAGTAGAACAGTTCCAGTAGCTTCTGTTATATAAAGGACTGCGGCTATAAGACTCGAAAAGCCGGCTGTAGAATGTTTCCAACAGCTTGTATAACTGTAATATAAAGGATGGCGGATATAAGCCTCAAAATGGCGGCTGTATTATGGTTCCTGCAGCTTCTATAGCCGTTATATAAAAGATACCGGCTATAAGATTCAAATGGCGCCTGTATTATTGTTCCAGCAGTTTGTATAGCTGTTATATAAAGGATGCCGGCTATAAGACTCAAATGGCGCCTGTATTATTGTTCCAACAGCTTGTATAACTGTTATATAAAGGATGGAGGCTATAAGACTCAAAATGACGGCTGTATTATGGTTCCAGCAGGTTGTATAACTATTATATAAAGGAAGGCGGATATAAGACTCAACATGGTGGCTGTATTATGGTTCCTGCAGCTTCTATAGCCGTTATATAAAGGCTGTCGGCTATAAGACTCAAAATGGCGCCTGCATTATTGATCCAGCAGTTTGTATAGCTGTTATATAAAGGATGGCGGTTATAAGACTCAAAATGGCGGCTGTATTATGGTTCCAGCAGCTTGTATAGCTGTTTAATAAAGGATGGCGTCTAGAGGACTCAAAATGGCGGCAGTAGAACGGTTTCAGCAGCGTGTAGAGCTGTTATATAAACGATGTCGGCTATAAAACTCAAAATAACAGCAGTAGAACGGTTCCAGTAGCTTCTGTTATATAAAGGACTGCGGCTATAAGACTCGAAAAGCCGGCTGTAGAATGTTTCCAACAGCTTGTATAACTGTAATATAAAGGATGGCGGATATAAGCCTCAAAATGGCGGCTGTATTATGGTTCCTGCAGCTTCTATAGCCGTTATATAAAGGATACCGGCTATAAGACTCAAATGGCGCATGTATTATTGTTCAAGCAGTTTGTATAGCTGTTATATAAAGGATGGCGGCTATAAGACTCCAAATGGCGGCTGTATTATGGTTTTAGCAGCTTGTATAAGTGTTACATAAAGGATGGCGGCTAGAAGACTGAAAATTACGGCAGTAGAACGGTTCCAGCAGCGTGTATAGCTGTTATATAAAGGATGGCGGTACTCAAAATGACGGCAGTTGAACGGTTCCAGCAGCTTCTGTAGCTGTTATCTAAAAGATTTCAGCTATAAGACTCAATATGGCGGCAGTAACACGTTTTCAGCAGCTTTTGTAGATGATATGTAAAGGATGGCGGTTATAAGACTTAAAATGTCGGCTGTAGAATGGTTCCAGCAGTTTCTATAGCTGTTATATACAGCATGGTGGCTAGGGGACTCAAAATGGCGGCAGTAGAACAGTTTCAGCAGCGTGTATAGCTGTTATATAAGGGATGGCAGCTGTACAAAGGTTCCAATAGCTTGTATAGCTGTTATATAAAGGTTAACGGCTATAACACTCAAAATGGCGTCAGTAGAACGGTTCCAGCTGCTTCAAAATGGCCTGCATTATTGTTCCAGGAGTTTGTATAGCTGTTATATAAATTATGGCGGCTATAAGACTTAGTATGGCGGCTGTATTATGGTTGCAGCAGCTTGTATTGCTGTTAAATAAAGGATGGCGGCTATAAGATTTAAAATGGCAGCTGTAGAAAGGTTCCAACAGCTTGTATAGCTGTCATATAAAGGATAACGGCTATAACACTCAAAATGGCGGCAGTAGAACCGTTTCAGCAGCTTCAAAATGGCGGCTGTGGAATAGTTCCAGCAGCTAGTATAACTGCCACATTAAGTATGGCGGATATAAGACTTAAAATGGCGGCAGTAGAGCGGTTCCAGCAGCTTTTGTTGCTGATATGTAACCAATAGCGGCTATAAGACTCAAAATGGCGCCTGCATTATTGTTCCAGCAGTTTGTATAGTTGTTATATAAAGAATGGCGGCTATGAAACTCAAAATGGCAGCTGTAGAAAGGTTCCAACAGCTTGTATAGCTGTCATATAAAGGATAACGGCTATAACACTCAAAATGGCGGCAGTAGAACGGTTTGAGCAGCTTCAAAATGGCGGCTGTGGAAGAGTTCCAGCAGCTAGTATAACTGCGACATAAATTATGGCGGATATAAGACTTAAAATGGCGGCAGTAGAGCGGTTCCAGCAGCTTTTGTCGCTGATGTGTAACCAATAGGGGCTATAAGACTCAAAATGGCGGCTGTATTATGGTTCCAGCAGCTTGTATAGCTGTTTAATAAAGGATGGCGGCTAGAGGACTCAAAATGGCGGCAGTAGAAGAGCAGCTTTTGTAGCTGATATGTAAAGGTTGGCGGCTATAAAACTTAAAATAACGGCTGTCAAATGGTTTCAGCAGCTTGTATAGGTGTTATTATGTAGGATGGCGGATACAAACCTTAAAATAACACTAGAACGGTTCCAGCAGCTTCTATATCTGTTATATAACGGACGGCGGCTATAAAACTCGAAAAGGCGGCTGTAGAATGTTTCCAACAGCTTGTATAACTGTTATATAAGGGATGGCGGCTATAAGACTCAAAATGACGGCTGTATTATGGTTCCAGCAGGTTGTATAACTATTATATAAAAGAAGGCGGCTATAAGACTCAAGATGTATTATGGTTCCAGCAGTTTGTATAGTTGTTATATAAAGGATGGCGGCTATGAAACTCAAAATGGCGGCAGTATTATGGTTCCAGCAGCTTGTATAGCTGTTATATACAGGATGGCGGCTAGAGGACTCAAAATGACGGCAGTAGAACGGCTTCAGCTGCGTGAGTAGCTGTTATATAAAGGATGGCGGCTATAAGACTCAAAATAGCGGCAGTAGAACGGTTCCAGCAGCTTCAAAATGGCGGCTGTGGAATAGTTCCAGCAGCTTGTATAACTGTCATATAAATTATGGCGAATATAAGACTCAAAATGGCGGCAGTAGAACGGTTCCAGCAGCTTCTATATCTGTTATATGAGGGATAGCAGCTATAAGACTTTAAATGGCGCCAGCTTCTATAGCTCTTATTTAAAGGATGGCGGATAAAAGACTCGATATGGCGGCAGTAGAACGTTTTCAGCAGCTTTTGTAGCTGATATGTGACCAATAGCGGCTATAAGACTCAAAATGGCGCCTGCATTATTGTTCCAGCAGTTTGTATAGTTATATAAAGGATGGCGGCTATGAAACTCAAAATGGCGGCTGTATTATGGTTCCAGCAGCTTGTATAGCTGTTATATACAGGATGGCGGCTAGAGGACTCAAAATGGCGGCAGTAGAACGGTTTCAGCTGCGTGAGTAGCTGTTATATAAAGGATGGCGGCTTTAAGACTCAAAATAGCGGCAGTAGAACGGTTTCAGCAGCTTCAAAATAGCGGCTGTGGAATAGTTCCAGCAGCTTGTATAACTGTCATATAAATTATGGCGGATATAAGACTCAAAATAACGGCAGTAGAACGGTTCCAGCAGCTTCTATATCTGTTATATGAGGGATGGCAGCTATAAGACTTTAAATGGCGCAAGTTTCTATTGCCGTTTTATAAAGGATGTCGTCTATAAGACTCAAAATGGCGCCTGCAATATTGTTCCAGCAGTTTGTATAGTTGCTATATAAAGGATGGCGGCTATGAAACTCAAAATGGCGGATGTATTATGGTTCCAGAAGCTTGTATAGCTGTTATATAAAGGATGTCGGCTATAAAACTCTAAATGGCAGCTGTAGAAAAGTTCCAATAGACGATGTCGGCTATAAGACTCAAAATAACAGCAGTAGAACGGTTCCAGTAGCTTCTGTTATATAAAGGACTGCGGCTATAAGACTCGAAAAGCCGGCTGTAGAATGTTTCCAACAGCTTGTATAACTGTAATATAAAGTATGGCGGATATAAGCCTCAAAATGGCGGCTGAATTATGGTTCCTGCAGCTTCTATAGCCGTTATATGAGGGATGGCAGCTATAAGACTTTAAATGGCGCCAGCTTCTATAGCTCTTATTTAAAGGATGGCGGATAAAAGACTCGATATGGCGGCAGTAGAACGTTTTCAGCAGCTTTTGTAGCTGATATGTAACCAATAGCGGCTATAAGACTCAAAGTGGCGCCAGCATTATTGTTCCAGCAGTTTGTATAGTTATATAAAGGATGGCGGCTATGAAACTCAAAATGGCGGCTGTATTATGGTTCCAGCAGCTTGTATAGCTGTTATATACAGGATGGCGGCTAAAGGACTCAAAATGGCGGCAGCAGAACGGTTTCAGCTGCGTGAGTAGCTGTTATATAAAGGATGGCGGCTATAAGACTCAAAATGGCGGCAGTAGAACGGTTCCAGCAGCTTCTATATCTGTTATATGAGGGATGGCAGCTATAAGACTTTAAATGGCGCCAGCTTCTATAGCTCTTATTTAAAGGATGGCGGATAAAAGACTTGATATGGCGGCAGTAGAACGTTTTCAGCAGCTTTTGTAGCTGATATGTAACCAATAGCGGCTATAAGACTCAAAATGGCGCCTGCATTATTGTTCCAGCAGTTTGTAAAGTTATATAAAAGATGGCGGCTATGAAACTCACAATGGCGGCTGTATTATGGTTCCAGCAGCTTGTATAGCTGTTATATACAGGATGACGGCTAGAGGACTCAAAATGGCGGCAGTAGAACGGTTTCAGCTGCGTGAGTAGCTGTTATATAAAGGATGGCGGCTATAAGACTCAAAATAGCGGCAGTAGAACGGTTCCAGCAGCTTCAAAATGGCGGCTGTGGAATAGTTCCAGCAGCCTGTATAACTGTCATATAAATTATGGCGGATATAAGACTCAAAATGGCGTCAGTAGAACGGTTCCAGCAGCTTCTATATCTGTTATATGAGGAATGGCAGCTATAAGACTTTAAATGGCGCCAGCTTCTAAAGCTCTTATTTAAAGGATGGCGGATAAAAGACTTGATATGGCGGCAGTAGAACGTTTTCAGCAGCTTTTGTAGCTGATATGTAACCAATAGCGGCTATAAGACTCAAAGTGGCGCCAGCATTATTGTTCCAGCAGTTTGTATAGTTATATAAAGGATGGCGGCTATGAAACTCAAAATGGCGACTGCATTATTGTTCCAGCAGTTTGTATAGTTGTTATATAAAGGATGGCGGCTATGAAACTCCAAATGGCGGCTGTATTATGGTTCCAGCAGCTTGTATAGCTGTTATATAAAGGATGTCGGCTATAAGACTCAAAATGGCGCCTGCATTATTGTTCCAGCAGTTTGTATAGTTGTTATATAAAGGATGGCGGCTATGAAACTCAAAATGGCGGCTGTATTATGGTTCCAGCAGCTTGTATAGCTGTTATATAAAGGAATGCGGCTATAAAACTCTAAATGGCAGCTGTAGAAAAGTTCCAATGGACGATGTCGGCTATAAGACTCAAAATAACAGCAGTAGAACGGTTCCAGTAGCTTCTGTTATATAAAGGACTGCGGCTATAAGACTCGAAAAGCCGGCTGTAGAATGTTTCCAACAGCTTGTATAAGTGTAATATAAAGGATGGCGGATATAAGCCTCAAAATGGCGGCTGTATTATGGTTCCTGCAGCTTCTATAGCCGTTATATAAAGGATACCGGCTATAAGACTCAAATGGCGCCTGTATTATTGTTCCAGCAGTTTGTATAGCTGTTATATAAAGGATGGCGGCTATAAGACTCCAAATGGCGGCTGTATTATGGTTCCAGCAGCTTGTATAAGTGTTATATAAAGGATGGCGGCTAGAAGACTGAAAATTACGGCAGTAGAACGGTTCCTCAAAATGACGGCAGTTGAACGGTTATAGCAGCTTCTGTAGCTGTTATCTAAAGGATTTCAGCTATAAGACTCAATATGGCGGCAGTAGAACGTTTTCAGCAGCTTTTGTAGATGATATGTAAAGGATGGCGGTTATAAGACTTAAAATGTCGGCTGTAGAATGGTTCCAGCAGCTTCTATAGCTGTTATATACAAGATGGCGGCTAGGGGACTCAAAATGGCGGCAGTAGAACAGTTTCAGCAGCGTGTATAGCTGTTATATAAAGGTTGCCAGCTGTACAAAGGTTCCAATAGCTTGTATAGCTGTCATATAAAGGATAACGGCTATAAAACTCAAAATGGCGGCAGTAGAACGGTTCCAGCTGCTTCAAAATGGCCTGCATTATTGTTTCAGGAGTTTGTATAGCTGTTATATAAATTATGGCGGCTATAAGACTTAGTATGGCGGCTGTATTATGGTTGCAGCAGCTTGTATTGCTGTTAAATAAAGGATGGCGGCTATAAGATTTAAAATGGCAGCTGTAGAAAGGTTCCAACAGCTTGTATAGCTGTCATATAAAGGATAACGGCTATAACACTCAAAATGGCGGCAGTAGAACGGTTCCAGCTGCTTCAAAATGGCCTGCATTATTGTTCCAGGAGTTTGTATAGCTGTTATATAAATTATGGCGGCTATAAGACTTAGTATGGCGGCTGTATTATGGTTGCAGCAGCTTGTATTGCTGTTAAATAAAGGATGGCGGCTATAAGATTTAAAATGGCAGCTGTAGAAAGGTTCCAACAGCTTGTATAGCTGTCATATAAAGGATAACGGCTATAAAACTCAAAATGGCGGCAGTAGAACGGTTCCAGCAGCTTCAAAATGGCGGCTGTGGAATAGTTCCAGCAGCTAGTATAACTGCCACATAAATTATGGCGGATATAAGACTTAAAATGGCGGCAGTAGAGCGGTTCCAGCAGCTTTTGTTGCTGACATGTAACCAATAGGGACTATAAGACTTAAAATGGCGGCTGTATTATGGTTCCAGCAGCTTGTATAGGTGTTATTATGTAGGATGACGGATACAAACCTTAAAATAACAGTACTAGAACGGTTCCAGCAGCTTCTATATCTGTTATATAAAGGATGCCGGCTATAAGACTCAAATGGCGCCTGTATTATTGTTCCAGCAGTTTGTATAGCTGTTATAAAAAGGATGGCGGCTATAAGACTCAAAATGGCGTCTGTATTATGGTTCCAGCAGCTTCTATAGCTGTGATATAATGGCGGCTATAAGACTCAAAATTACGGCAGTAGAACGGTTCCAGCAGCGTGTATAGCTGTTATATAAAGGATGGCGGCTATAACACTCAAAATGGCGGCTGTATTATGGTTCCAGCAGCTTGTGTAGCTGTTATATAGGACTCAAAATTACGGAAGTAGAACGGTTCCAGCATCTTCTATATCTGTTATATGAGGGATGACAGCTAAAAGTAGAATGGTACCAGCAGCTTGATTAGCTGTTGTATAAAGGATGTCCGCTATGAGACTCGAAATGGCGGCAGTAGAAGAGCCGCTTTTGTAGCTGATGTGTAAAGGATGACAGTTATAAGACTTAAAATGGCGGCCTTCGAATGGTTCCAGCAGCTTGTATAGCTGTTATATAAAGGATGGCGGATATAAGCCAAAAAATGGCGGCAATAGAACGGTCTCAGCCGTTTTTCTAGCTGTTATTTAAAGGATGGCAGTTCTAAGACTCAAAATGGCGGCTGTATTATGGTTCCAGCAGCTTGTATAGCTGTTATATACAGGATGGCGGCTAGAGGACTCAAAATGGCGGCAGTAGAACGGTTCCAGTAGCTTCTATTATATAAAGGACTGCGGCTATAAGACTCGAAAAGCCGGCTGTAGAATGTTTCCAACAGCTTGTATAAGTGTAATATAAAGGATGGCGGATATAAGCCTCAAAATGGCGGCTGTATTATGGTTCCCGCAGCATCTATAACCGTTATATGAGGGATGGCAGCTATAAGACTTTAAATGGCGCCAGCTTCTATAGCTCTTATTTAAAGGATGGCGGATAAAAGACTCGATATGGCGGCAGTAGAACGTTTTCAGCAGCTTTTGTAGCTGATATGTAACCAATAGCGGCTATAAGACTCAAAGTGGCGCCAGCATTATTGTTCCAGCAGTTTGTATAGTTATATAAAGGATGGCGGCTATGAAACTCAAAATGGCGGCTGTATTATGGTTCCAGCAGCTTGTATAGCTGTTATATACAGGATGGCGGCTAAAGGACTCAAAATGGCGGCAGCAGAACGGTTTCAGCTGCGTGAGTAGCTGTTATATAAAGGATGGCGGCTATAAGACTCAAAATGGCGGCAGTAGAACGGTTCCAGCAGCTTCTATATCTGTTATATGAGGGATGGCAGCTATAAGACTTTAAATGGCGCCAGCTTCTATAGCTCTTATTTAAAGGATGGCGGATAAAAGACTTGATATGGCGGCAGTAGAACGTTTTCAGCAGCTTTTGTAGCTGATATGTAACCAATAGCGGCTATAAGACTCAAAATGGCGCCTGCATTATTGTTCCAGCAGTTTGTAAAGTTATATAAAAGATGGCGGCTATGAAACTCACAATGGCGGCTGTATTATGGTTCCAGCAGCTTGTATAGCTGTTATATACAGGATGACGGCTAGAGGACTCAAAATGGCGGCAGTAGAACGGTTTCAGCTGCGTGAGTAGCTGTTATATAAAGGATGGCGGCTATAAGACTCAAAATAGCGGCAGTAGAACGGTTCCAGCAGCTTCAAAATGGCGGCTGTGGAATAGTTCCAGCAGCCTGTATAACTGTCATATAAATTATGGCGGATATAAGACTCAAAATGGCGTCAGTAGAACGGTTCCAGCAGCTTCTATATCTGTTATATGAGGAATGGCAGCTATAAGACTTTAAATGGCGCCAGCTTCTATAGCTCTTATTTAAAGGATGGCGGATAAAAGACTTGATATGGCGGCAGTAGAACGTTTTCAGCAGCTTTTGTAGCTGATATGTAACCAATAGCGGCTATAAGACTCAAAGTGGCGCCAGCAATATTGTTCCAGCAGTTTGTATAGTTATATAAAGGATGGCGGCTATGAAACTCAAAATGGCGACTGCATTATTGTTCCAGCAGTTTGTATAGTTGTTATATAAAGGATGGCGGCTATGAAACTCCAAATGGCGTCTGTATTATGGTTCCAGCAGCTTGTGTAGCTGTTATATAAAGGATGTCGGCTATAAGACTCAAAATGGCGCCTGCATTATTGTTCCAGCAGTTTGTATAGTTGTTATATAAAGGATGGCGGCTATGAAACTCAAAATGGCGGCTGTATTATGGTTCCAGCAGCTTGTATAGCTGTTATATAAAGGAATGCGGCTATAAAACTCTAAATGGCAGCTGTAGAAAAGTTCCAATGGACGATGTCGGCTATAAGACTCAAAATAACAGCAGTAGAACGGTTCCAGTAGCTTCTGTTATATAAAGGACTGCGGCTATAAGACTCGAAAAGCCGGCTGTAGAATGTTTCCAACAGCTTGTATAAGTGTAATATAAAGGATGGCGGATATAAGCCTCAAAATGGCGGCTGTATTATGGTTCCTGCAGCTTCTATAGCCGTTATATAAAGGATACCGGCTATAAGACTCAAATGGCGCCTGTATTATTGTTCCAGCAGTTTGTATAGCTGTTATATAAAGGATGGCGGCTATAAGACTCCAAATGGCGGCTGTATTATGGTTCCAGCAGCTTGTATAAGTGTTATATAAAGGATGGCGGCTAGAAGACTGAAAATTACGGCAGTAGAACGGTTCCAGCAGAGTGTATAGCTGTTGTATAAAGGATGGCGGTACTCAAAATGACGGCAGTTGAACGGTTATAGCAGCTTCTGTAGCTGTTATCTAAAGGATTTCAGCTATAAGACTCAATATGGCGGCAGTAGAACGTTTTCAGCAGCTTTTGTAGATGATATGTAAAGGATGGCGGTTATAAGACTTAAAATGTCGGCTGTAGAATGGTTCCAGCAGCTTCTATAGCTGTTATATACAAGATGGCGGCTAGGGGACTCAAAATGGCGGCAGTAGAACAGTTTCAGCAGCGTGTATAGCTGTTATATAAAGGATGCCAGCTGTACAAAGGTTCCAATAGCTTGTATAGCTGTCATATAAAGGATAACGGCTATAAAACTCAAAATGGCGGCAGTAGAACGGTTCCAGCTGCTTCAAAATGGCCTGCATTATTGTTCCAGGAGTTTGTATTGCTGTTATATAAATTATGGCGGCTATAAGACTTAGTATGGCGGCTGTATTATGGTTGCAGCAGCTTGTATTGCTGTTAAATAAAGGATGGCGGCTATAAGATTTAAAATGGCAGCTGTAGAAAGGTTCCAACAGCTTGTATAGCTGTCATATAAAGGATAACGGCTATAACACTCAAAATGGCGGCAGTAGAACGGTTCCAGCTGCTTCAAAATGGCCTGCATTATTGTTCCAGGAGTTTGTATAGCTGTTATATAAATTATGGCGGCTATAAGACTTAGTATGGCGGCTGTATTATGGTTGCAGCAGCTTGTATTGCTGTTAAATAAAGGATGGCGGCTATAAGATCTAAAATGGCAGCTGTAGAAAGGTTCTAACAGCTTGTATAGCTGTCATATAAAGGATAACGGCTATTACACTCAAAATGGCGGCAGTAGAACGGTTCCAGCAGCTTCAAAATGGCGGCTGTGGAATAGTTCCAGCAGCTAGTATAACTGCCACATAAATTAAGGCGGATATAAGACTTAAAATGGCGGCAGTAGAGCGGTTCCAGCAGCTTTTGTTGCTGACATGTAACCAATAGGGGCTATAAGACTTAAAAAGGCGGCTGTATTATGGTTCCAGCAGCTTGTATATGTGTTATTATGTAGGATGACGGATACAAACCTTAAAATAACAGTACTAGAACGGTTCCAGCAGCTTCTATATCTGTTATATAAAGGATGCCGGCTATAAGACTCAAATGGCGCCTGTATTCCAGCAGTTTGTATAGCTGTTATAAAAAGGATGGCGGCTATAAGACTCAAAATGGCGTCTGTATTATGGTTCCAGCAGCTTCTATAGCTGTGATATAATGGCGGCTATAAGACTCAAAATTACGGCAGTAGAACGGTTCCAGCAGCGTGTGTAGCTGTTATATAAAGGATGGCGGCTATAACACTCAAAATGGCGGCTGTATTATGGTTCCAGCAGCTTGTGTAGCTGTTATATAGGACTCAAAATTACGGAAGTAGAACGGTTCCAGCATCTTCTATATCTGTTATATGAGGGATGACGGCTAAAAGTCTTTAAGTCGCGGCTGTAGAATGGTACCAGCAGCTTGATTAGCTGTTGTACAAAGGATGTCCGCTATGAGACTCGAAATGGCGGCAGTAGAAGAGCAGCTTTTGTAGCTGATGTGTAAAGGATGACAGTTATAAGACTTAAAATGGCGGCCTTCGAATGGTTCCAGCAGCTTGTATAGCTGTTATATAAAGGATGGCGGATATAAGCCATAAAATGGCGGCAGAAGAACGGTCTCAGCCGTTTTTCTAGCTGTTATTTAAAGGATGGCAGTTCTAAGACTCAAAATGGCGGCTGTATTATGGTTCCAGCAGCTTGTATAGCTGTTATATACAGGATGGCGGCTAGAGGACTCAAAATGGCGGCAGTAGAACGGTTTCAGCTGCGTGAGTAGCTGTTATATAAAGGATGGCGGCTATTAGACTCAAAATAGCGGCAGTAGAACGGTTCCAGCAGCTTCAAAATGGCGGCTGTGAAATAGTTCCAGCAGCTTGTATAACTGTCATATAAATTATGGCGGATATAAGACTCAAAATGGCGGCAGTAGAACGGTTCCAGCAGCTTCTATATCTGTTATATGAGGGATGGCAGCTATAAGTCTTTAAATGGCGCCAGCTTCTATAGCTCTTATTTAAAGGATGGCGGATAAAAGACTCGATATGGCGGCAGTAGAACGTTTTCAGCAGCTTTTGTAGCTGATATGTAACCAATAGCGGCTATAAGACTCAAAATGGCGCCTGCATTATTGTTCCAGCAGTTTGTATAGTTATATAAAGGATGGCGGCTATGAAACTCAAAATGGCGGCTGTATTATGGTTCCAGCAGCTTGTATAGCTGTTATATACAGGATGGCGGCTAGAGGACTCAAAATGGCGGCAGTAGAACGGTTTCAGCTGCGTGAGTAGCTGTTATATAAAGGATGGCGGCGATAAGACTCAAAATAGCGGCAGTAGAACGGTTCCAGCAGCTTCAAAATGGCGGCTATGGAATAGTTCCAGCAGCTTGTATAACTGTCATATAAATTATGGCGGATATAAGACTCAAAATGGCGCCTGCATTATTGTTCCAGCAGTTTGTATAGTTATATAAAGGATGGCGGCTATGAAACTCAAAATGGCGGCTGTATTATGGTTCCAGCAGCTTGTATAGCTGTTATATACAGGATGGCGGCTAGAGGACTCAAAATGGCGGCAGTAGAACGGTTTCAGGTGCGTGAGTAGCTGTTATATTAAGGATGGCGGCTGTAAGACTCAAAACACCGGCAGTAGAACGGTTCCAGTAGCTTCAAAATGGCGGCTGTGGAATAGTTCCAACAGCTTGTATAACTGTCATATAAATTATGGCGGATGTAAGACTCAAAATGGCGGCAGTAGAACGGTTCCAGCAGCTTCTATATCTGTTATATGAGGGATGGCAGCTATAAGACTTTAAATGGCGTCAGCTTCTATAGCCGTTATATAAAGGATGTCGGCTATAAGACTCAAAATGGCGCCTTCATTATTGTTCCAGCAGTTTGTATAGTTGTTATATAAAGGATGGCGGCTATGAAACTCAAAAAGGCGGCTGTATTATGGTTCCAGCAGCTTGTATAGCTGTTATATAAAGGATGTCGGCTATAAGACTCAAAATGGCGCCTGCATTATTGTTCCAGCAGTTTGTATAGTTGTTATATTAAGGATGGCGGCTATGAAACTCAAAATGGCGGCTGTATTATGGTTCCAGCAGCTTGTATAGCTGTTATATTAAGGATCGCGGCTATGAAACTCAAAATGGCGGCTGTATTATGGTTCCAGCAGCTTGTATAGCTGTTATATAAAGGATGTCGGCTATAAAACTCTAAATGGCAGCTGTAGAAAAGTTCCAATAGCTTGTATAGCTGTTATATAAAGGTTAACGGCTATAACACTCAAAATGGCGGCAGTAGAACGGTTCCAGCAGCTTCAAAATGGCGGCTGTGGAATAGTTCCAGCAGCTAGTATAACTGCCACATAAATTATGGCGGATACAAGACTTAAAATGGCGGCAGTAGAGCGGTTCCAGCAGCTTTTGTTGCTGATATGTAACCAATAGCGGCTATAAGACTCAAAATGGCGCCTGTATTATTGTTCCAGCAGTTTGTATAGATGTTATATAAAGGATGGCGGGTATAAGACTCAAAATATAGCCTGCATTGTTGATCTAGCAGTTTGTATAGCTGTTATGTAAAGGATGGCGGTTATAAGACTCAAAATGGCGGCTGTATTATGGTTCCAGCAGCTTGTATAGCTGTTTAATAAAGGATGGCGGCTAGAGGACTCAAAATGGCGGCAGTGGAACGCTTTCAGCAGCCTGTATAGCTGTTATATAAACGATGTCGGCTATAAGACTCAAAATAACAGCAGTAGAACGGTTCCATTAGCTTCTGTTATATAAAGGACGGCGGCTATAAGACTCGAAAAGGCGGCTGTAGAATGTTTCCAACAGCTTGTATAACTGTAATATAAAGGATGGCGGATATAAGCCTCAAAATGGCGGCTGCATTATGGTTCCTGCAGCTTCTTTAGCCGTTATATAATGGATGCCGGCTATAAGACTCAAATGGCGCCTGTATTAATGATCCAGCAGTTTGTATAGCTGTTATATAAAGGATGGCGGCTAGAGGACTCAAATTGGCGGCAGTAGAACGGTTTCAGCAGCGTGTATAGCTGTTATATAATTGATGGCGGCTATAAGACTCAAAATAACAGCAGTAGAACGGTTCCAGTAGCTTCTGTTATATAAAGGACTGCGGCTATAAGACTCCAAAAGCCGGCTGTAGAATGTTTCCAACAGCTTGTATAACTGTAATATAAAGGATGGCGGATATAAGCCTCAAAATGGCGGCTGTATTATGGTTCCTGCAGCATCTATAGCCGTTATATAAAGCATACCGGCTATAAGACTCAAATGGCGCCTGTATTATTGTTCCAGCAGCTTGTATTGCTGTTGTATAAAGGATGGCGGTACTCAAAATGACGGCAGTTGAACGGTTCCAGCAGCTTCTGTAGCTGTTATCTAAAGGATTTCAGCTAGAATACCGGCTATAAGACTCAAATGGCGCCTGTATTATTGTTCCAGCAGCTTGTATAGCTGTTATATAAAGGATGGCGGTACTCAAAATGACGGCAGTTGAACGGTTCCAGCAGCGTCTGTAGCTGTTATCTAAAGGATTTCAGCTAGAAGACAGCGGCAGTAGAACGTTTTCAGCAGCTTTTGTAGATGATATGTAAAGGTTGGCGGTTATAAGACTTAAAATGTCGGATGTAGAATGGTTCCAGCAGCTTCTATAGCTGTTATATACAGGATGGCGGCTAGGGGACTCAAAATGGCGGCAGTAGAACAGTTTCAGCAGCGTGTATAACTGTTATATTAAGGATGGCAGCTGTACAAAGGTTCCAATAGCTTGTATAGCTGTTATATAAAGGTTAACGGCTATAACACTCAAAATGGCGTCAGTAGAACGGTTCCAGCTGCTTCAAAATGGCCTGCAATATTGTTCCAGGAGTTTGTATAGCTGTTATATAAATTATGGCGGCTATAAGACTTAGTATGGCGGCTGTATTATGGTTGCAGCAGCTTGTATTGCTGTTAAATAAAGGATGGAGGCTATAAGATTTAAAATGGCAGCTGGTGAAAGGTTCCAACAGCTTGTATAGCTGTCATATAAAGGATAACGGCTATAACACTCAAAATGGCGGCAGTAGAACGGTTCCAGCAGCTTCAAAATGGCGGCTGTGGAATAGTTCCAGCAGCTAGTATAACCGCCACATAAATTATGGCGGATATAAGACTTAAAATGGCGGCAGTAGAGTGGTTCCAGCAGCTTTTGTTGCTGATATGTAACCAATAGCGGATATAAGACTCAAAATGGCGCCTGCATTATTGTTCCAGCAGTTTGTATAGTTGTTATATAAAGGATGGCGGCTATGAAACTCAAAATGGCAGCTGTAGAAAGGTTTTAACAGCTTGTATAGCTGTCATATAAGGGATAACGGCTATAACACTCAAAATGGCGGCAGTAGAACGGTTCCAGCAGCTTCAAAATGGCGGCTGTGGAATAGTTCCAGCAGCTAGTATAACTGCCACATAAATTATGGCGGATATAAGACTTAAAATGGCGGCAGTAGAGCGATTCCAGCAGCTTTTGTCGCTGATAAGTAACCAATAGCGGCATAAGACTCAAAATGGCGGCTGTATTATGGTTCCAGCAGCTTGTATAGCTGTTTAATAAAGGATGGCGGCTAGAGGACTCAAAATGGCGGCAGTGGAACGCTTTCAGCAGCCTGTATAGCTGTTATATAAACGATGTCGGCTATAAGACTCAAAATAGCAGTAGAACGGTTCCAGTAGCTTCTGTTATATAAAGGACGGCGGCTATAAGACTCAAAAAGGCGGCTGTAGAATGTTTCCAACAGCTTGTAAACCTGTAATATAAAGGATGTCGGATATAAGCCTCAAAATGGCGGCTGTATTATGGTTCCTGCAGCTTCTATAGCCGTTATATAAAGGATGCCGGCTATAAGACTCAAATGGCGCCTGTATTATTGTTTCAGCAGTTGGTATAACTGTTATATAAAGGATGGCGTCTATAAGACTCAAAATGGCGGCTGTATTATGGTTCCAGCAGCTTATATAGCTGTGATATAATGGCGACTATAAGACTCAAAATTACGGCAGTAGAACGGTTCCAGCAGCGTGTATAGCTGTTATATAAAGGATGGCGGCTATAACACTCAAAATGGCGGCTGTATTATGGTTCCAGCAGCTTGTGTAGCTGTTATATAGGACTCAAAATTACGGAAACGGTTCCAGCAGCTCCTATATCTTTTATATGAGGGATGACGGCTAAAAGTCTTTAAGTCGCGGCTGTAGAATGGTACCAGCAGCTTGTTTAGCTGTTGTATAAAGGATGTCCGCTATGAGACTGAAAATGGCGGCAGTAGAAGAGCAGCTTTTGTAGCTGATGTGTAAAGGATGACAGTTATATGACTTAAAATGGCGGCCTTCGAATGGTTCCAGCAGCTTGTATAGCTGTTATATAAAGGATGGCGGATATAAGCCAAAAAATGGCGGCAATAGAACGGTCTCAGCCGTTTTTCTAGCTGTTATATAAAGGATGGCAGCTCTAAGACTCAAAATGGCGGCTGTATTATGGTTCCAGCAACTTGTATAGCTGTTATATAAGGGATGGCGGCTATAAGATTTAAAATGGCAGCTGTAGAAAGGTTCCAACAGCTTGTATAGCTGTCATATAAAGGATAACGGCTATAACACTCAAAATGGCGGCAGTAGAACGGTTCCAGCAGCTTCAAAATGGCGGCTGTGAAATAGTTCCAGCAGCTAGTATAACCGCCACATAAATTATGGCGGATATAAGACTTAAAATGGCGGCAGTAGAGCGGTTCCAGCAGCTTTTGTTGTTGATATAACCAATAGCGGATATAAGACTCAAAATGGCGCCTGGATTATTGTTCCAGCAGTTTGTATAGCTGTTTAATAAAGGATGGCGGCTAGAGGACTCAAAATGGCGGCAGTGGAACGCTTTCAGCAGCCTGTATAGCTGTTATATAAACGATGTTGGCTATAAGACTCAAAATAGCAGTAGAACGGTTCCAGTAGCTTCTGTTATATAAAGGACGGCGGCTATAAGACTCAAAAAGGCGGCTGTAGAATGTTTCCAACAGCTTGTAAACCTGTAATATAAAGGATGTCGGATATAAGCCTCAAAATGGCGGCTGTATTATGGTTCCTGCAGCTTCTATAGCCGTTATATAATGGCGACTGTAAGACTCAAAATTACGGCAGTAGAACGGTTCCAGCAGCGTGTATAGCTGTTATATAAAGGATGGCGGCTATAACACTCAAAATGGCGGCTGTATTATGGTTCCAGCAGCTTGTGTAGCTGTTATATAGGACTCAAAATTACGGAAACTGTTCCAGCAGCTCCTATATCTTTTATATGAGGGATGACGGCTAAAAGTCTTTAAGTCGCGGCTGTAGAATGGTACCAGCAGCTTGTTTAGCTGTTGTATAAAGGATGTCCGCTATGAGACTGAAAATGGCGGCAGTAGAAGAGCAACTTTTGTAGCTGATGTGTAAAGGATGACAGTTATAAGACTTAAAATGGCGGCCTTCGAATGGTTCCAGCAGCTTGTATAGCTGTTATATAAAGGATGGCGGATATAAGCCAAAAAATGGCGGCAATAGAACGGTCTCAGCCGTTTTTCTAGCTGTTATATAAAGGATGGCAGCTCTAAGACTCAAAATGGCGGCTGTATTATGGTTCCAGCAACTTGTATAGCTGTTATATAAAGGATGGCGTCTATAAGATTTAAAATGGCAGCTGTAGAAAGGTTGCAACAGCTTGTATAGCTGTCATATAAAGGATAACGGCTATAACACTCAAAATGGCGGCAGTAGAACGGTTCCAGCAGCTTCAAAATGGCGGCTGTGGATTAGTTCCAGCAGCTAGTATAACTGCCACATAAATTATGGCGGATATAAGACTTAAAATGGCGGCAGTAGAGCGATTCCAGCAGCTTTTGTCGCTGATATGTAACCAATAGGGGCTATAAGACTCAAAATGGCGGCTGTATTATGGTTCCAGCAGCTTGTATAGCTGTTTAATAAAGGATGGCGGCTAGAAGACTCAAAATGGCGGCAGTGGAACGCTTTCAGCAGCCTGTATAGCTGTTATATAAACGATGTCGGCTATAAGACTCAAAATAGCAGTAGAACGGTTCCAGTAGCTTCTGTTATATAAAGGACGGCGGCTATAAGACTCAAAAAGGCGGCTGTAGAATGTTTCCAACAGCTTGTAAACCTGTAATATAAAGGATGTCGGATATAAGACTCAAAATGGCGGCTGTATTATGGTTCCAGCAGCTTATATAGCTGTGATATAATGGCGACTATAAGACTCAAAATTACGGCAGTAGAACGGTTCCAGCAGCGTGTATAGCTGTTATATAAAGGATGGCGGCTATATCACTCAAAATGGCGGCTGTATTATGGTTCCAGCAGCTTGTGTAGCTGTTATATAGGACTCAAAATTACGGAAGTAGAACGGTTCCAGCAGCTCCTATATCTTTTATATGAGGGATGACGGCTAAAAGTCTTTAAGTCGCGGCTGTAGAATGGTACCAGCAGCTTGTTTAGCTGTTGTATAAAGGATGTCCGCTATGAGACTGAAAATGGCGGCAGTAGAAGAGCAGCTTTTGTAGCTGATGTGTAAAGGATGACAGTTATAAGACTTAAAATGGCGGCCTTCGAATGGTTCCAGCAGCTTGTATAGCTGTTATATAAAGGATGGCGGATATAAGCCAAAAAATGGCGGCAATAGAACGGTCTCAGCCGTTTTTCTAGCTGTTATATAAAGGATGGCAGCTCTAAGACTCAAAATGGCGGCTGTATTATGGTTCCAGCAACTTGTATAGCTGTTATATAAAGGATGGCGGCTATAAGATTTAAAATGGCAGCTGTAGAAAGGTTCCAACAGCTTGTATAGCTGTCATATAAAGGATAACGGCTATAACACTCAAAATGGCGTCAGTAGAACGGTTCCAGCAGCTTCAAAATGGCGGCTGTGAAATAGTTCCAGCAGCTAGTATAACCGCCACATAAATTATGGCGGATATAAGACTTAAAATGGCGGCAGTAGAGCGGTTCCAGCAGCTTTTGTTGTTGATATAACCAATAGCGGATATAAGACTCAAAATGGCGCCTGCATTATTGTTCCAGCAGTTTGTATAGCTGTTATATAAATTATGGCGGCTATAAGACTTAGAATGGCGGCTGTATTATGGTTGCAGCAGCTTGTTATATAAAGGATGGCGGCTATGAAACTTAAAATGGCGGCTGTATTATGGTTCCAGCAGCTTGTATAGCTGTTATATACAGGATGGCGGCTATAAGATTTAAAATGGCAGCTGGTGAAAGGTTCCAACAGCTTGTATAGCTGTCATATAAAGGATAACGGCTATAACACTCAAAATAGCGGCAGTAGAACGGTTCCAGCAGCTTCAAAATGGCGGCTGTGGAATAGTTCCAGCAGCTAGTATAACCGCCACATAAATTATGGCGGATATAAGACTTAAAATGGCGGCAGTAGAGCGGTTCCAGCAGCTTTTGTTGCTGATATGTAACCAATAGCGGATATAAGACTCAAAATGGCGCCAGCATTATTGTTCCAGCAGTTTGTATAGCTGTTATATAAATTATGGCGGCTATAAGACTTAGTATGGCGGCTGTATTATGGTTGCAGCAGCTTGTATTGCTGTTAAATAAAGGATGGCGGCTAGAGGACTCAAAATGGCGGCAGTAGAACGGTTTCAGCTGCGTGAGTAGCTGTTATATAAGGATGGCGGCTATAAGACTCAAAATAACAGCAGTAGAACGGTTCCAGTAGCTTCTGTTATATAAAGGACTGCGGCTATAAGACTCGAAAAGCCGGCTGTAGAATGTTTCCAACAGCTTGTATAACTGTAATATAAAGGATGGCGGATATAAGACTCAAAATGGCGGCTGTATTATGGTTCCTGCAGCTTCTATAGCCGTTATATAAAGGATACCGGCTATAAGACTCAAATGGCGCCTGTATTATTGTTCCAGCAGCTTGTATAGCTGTTATATAAAGGATGGCGGTACTCAAAATGACGGCAGTTGAACGGTTCCAGCAGCTTCTGTAGCTGTTATTTAAAGGATTTCAGATATAAGACTCAATATGGCGGCAGTAGAACGTTTTCAGCAGCTTTTGTAGATGATATGTAAAGGATGGCGGTTATAAGACTTAAAATGTCGGCTGTAGAATGGTTCCAGCAGCTTCTATAGCTGTTATATACAGGATGGCGGCTAGGGGACTCAAAATGGCGGCAGTAGAACAGTTTCAGCAGCGTGTATAACTGTTATATAAAGGATGGCAGCTGTACAAAGGTTCCAATAGCTTGTATAGCTGTTATATAAAGGTTAACGGCTATAACACTCAAAATGGCGTCAGTAGAACGGTTCCAGCTGCTTCAAAATGGCCTGCATTATTGTTCCAGGAGTTTGTATAGCTGTTATATAAATTATGGCGGCTATAAGACTTAGTATGGCGGCTGTATTATGGTTGCAGCAGCTTGTATTGCTGTTAAATAAAGGATGGCGGCTATAAGACTTAGTATGGCGGCTGTATTATGGTTGCAGCAGCTTGTATTGCTGTTAAATAAAGGATGGCGGCTATAAGATTTAAAATGGCAGCTGGTGAAAGGTTCCAACAGCTTGTATAGCTGTCATATAAAGGATAACGGCTATAACACTCAAAATGGCGGCAGTAGAACGGTTCCAGCAGCTTCAAAATGGCGGCTGTGGAATAGTTCCAGCAGCTAGTATAACCGCCACATAAATTATGGCGGATATAAGACTTAAAATGGCGGCAGTAGAGCGGTTCCAGCAGCTTTTGTTGCTGATATGTAACCAATAGCGGATATAAGACTCAAAATGGCGCCTGCATTATTGTTCCAGCAGTTTGTATAGTTGTTATATAAAGGATGGCGGCTATGAAACTCAAAATGGCAGCTGTATAAAGGTTTTAACAGCTTGTACAGCTGTCATATAAGGGATAACGGCTATAACACTCAAAATGGCGGCAGTAGAACGGTTCCAGCAGCTTCAAAATGGCGGCTGTGGAATAGTTCCAGCAGCAGTATAACTGCCACATAAATTATGGCGGATATAAGACTTAAAATGGCGGCAGTAGAGCGATTCCAGCAGCTTTTGTCGCTGATATGTAACCAATAGCGGCTATAAGACTCAAAATGGCGGCTGTATTATGGTTCCAGCAGCTTGTATAGCTGTTTAATAAGGGATGGCGGCTAGAGGACTCAAAATGGCGGCAGTGGCCGTTAGCTGTTATATAAACGATGTCGGCTATAAGACTCAAAATAGCAGTAGAACGGTTCCAGTAGCTTCTGTTATATAAAGGACGGCGGCTATAAGACTCAAAAAGGCGGCTGTAGAATGTTTCCAACAGCTTGTAAACCTGTAATATAAAGGATGTCGGATATAAGCCTCAAAATGGCGGCTGTATTATGGTTCCTGCAGCTTCTATAGCCGTTATATAAAGGATGCCGTCTATAAAACTCAAATGGCGCCTGTATTATTGTTCCAGCAATTTGTATAGCTGTTATATAAAGGATGCCGGCTATAAGACTCAAATGGCGCCTGTATTATTGTTCCAGCAATTTGTCTAGCTGTTATATAAAGGATGGCGTCTATAAGACTCAAAATGGCGGCTGTATTATGGTTCCAGCAGCTTATATAGCTGTGATATAATGGCGACTATAAGAATTTGCAATTTGTATAGCTGTTATATAAAGGATGCCGTCTATAAGACTCAAAATGGCGGCTGTATTATGGTTCCAGCAGCTTATATAGCTGTGATATAATGGCGACTATAAGACTCTAAATTACGGCAGTAGAACGGTTCCGGCAGCGTGTATAGCTGTTATATAAAGGATGGCGGCTATAACACTCAAAATGGCGGCTGTATTATGGTTCCAGCAGCTTGTGTAGCTGTTATATAGGACTCAAAATTACGGAAGTAGAACGGTTCCAGCAGCTCCTATATCTTTTATATGAGGGATGACGGCTAAAAGTCTTTAAGTCGCGGCTGTAGAATGGTACCAGCAGCTTGTTTAGCTGTTGTATAAAGGATGTCCGCTATGAGACTGAAAATGGCGGCAGTAGAAGAGCAACTTTTGTAGCTGATGTGTAAAGGATGACAGTTATAAGACTTAAAATGGCGGCCTTCGAATGGTTCCAGCAGCTTGTATAGCTGTTATATAAAGGATGGCGGATATAAGCCAAAAAATGGCGGCAATAGAACGGTCTCAGCCGTTTTTCTAGCTGTTATATAAAGGATGGCAGCTCTAAGACTCAAAATGGCGGCTGTATTATGGTTCCAGCAACTTGTATAGCTGTTATAAAAAGGATGGCGGCTATAAGATTTAAAATGGCAGCTGTAGAAAGGTTCCAACAGCTTGTATAGCTGTCATATAAAGGATAACGGCTATAACACTCAAAATGGCGGCAGTAGAACGGTTTAAGCACCTTGTATAGCTGTTATCTAAAGGTTGGCGGCTATAAGACTTAAAACTTCGGCTGTAGAATGGTTACAGCAGCTTCTATAGCTGTTATCTAAAAAATGGCGGCTATAAGACTTAAAATGGTGGCAGTAGAACGGTTTCAGCAGCTTGTATAGCTGTATCTAAAGGATGGCGGTACTCAAAATGACGGCAGTTGAACGGTTCCAGCAGCTTCTGTAGCTGTTATTTAAAGGATTTCAGATGTAAGACTCAATATGGCGGCAGTAGAACGTTTTCAGCAGCTTTTGTAAATGATATGTAAAGGATGTCGGTTATAAGACTTAAAATGTCGGCTGTAGAATGGTTCCAGCAGCTTCTATAGCTGTTATATACAGGATGGCGGCTAGTGGACTCAAAATGGCGGCAGTAGAACAGTTTCAGCAGCGTGTATAACTGTTATATAAAGGATGGCAGCTGTACAAAGGTTCCAATAGCTTGTATAGCTGTTATATAAAGGTTAACGGCTATAACAGCTGCTTCAAAATGGCCTGCATTATTGTTCCAGGAGTTTGTATAGCTGTTATATAAATTATGGCGGCTATAAGACTTAGTATGGCGGCTGTATTATGGTTGCAGCAGCTTGTATTGCTGTTAAATAAAGGATGGCGGCTATAAGACTTAGTATGGCGGCTGTATTATGGTTGCAGCAGCTTGTATTGCTGTTAAATAAAGGATGGCGGCTATAAGATTTAAAATGGCAGCTGGTGAAAGGTTCCAACAGCTTGTATAGCTGTCATATAAAGGATAACGGCTATAACACTCAAAATGGCGGCAGTAGAACGGTTCCAGCAGCTTCAAAATGGCGGCTGTGGAATAGTTCCAGCAGCTAGTATAACCGCCACATAAATTATGGCGGATATAAGACTTAAAATGGCGGCAGTAGAGCGGTTCCAGCGGCTTTTGTTGCTGATATGTAACCAATAGCGGATATAAGACTCAAAATGGCGCCTGCATTATTGTTCCAGCAGTTTGTATAGCTGTTATATAAATTATGGCGGCTATAAGACTTAGTATGGCGGCTGTATTATGGTTGCAGCAGCTTGTATTGCTGTTAAATAAAGGATGGCGGCTAGAGGACTCAAAATGGCGGCAGTAGAACGGTTTCAGCTGCGTGACTAGCTGTTATATAAAGGATGGCGGCTATAAGACTCAAAATAACAGCAGAAGAACGGTTCCAGTAGCTTCTGTTATATAAAGGACTGCGGCTATAAGACTCGAAAAGCCGGCTGTAGAATGTTTCCAACAGCTTGTATTACTGTAATATAAAGGATGGCGGATACAAGCCTCAAAATGGCGGCTGTATTATGGTTCCTGCAGCTTCTATAGCCGTTATATAAAGGATGGCGGTACTCAAAATGACGGCAGTTGAACGGTTCCAGCAGCTTCTGTAGCTGTTATCTAAAGGATTTCAGCTATGAGAATCAATATGGCGGCAGTAGAACGTTTTCAGCACCTTTTGTAGATGATATGTAAAGGATGGCGGTTATAAGACTTAAAATGTCGGCTGTAGAATGGTTCCAGCAGCTTCTATAGCTGTTATATACAGGATGGCGGCTAGGGGACTCAAAATGGCGTCAGTAGAACAGTTTCAGCAGCGTGTATAACTGTTATATAAAGGATGGCAGCTGTACAAAGGTTCCAATAGCTTGTATAGCTGTTATATAAAGGTTAACGGCTATAACACTCAAAATGGCGTCAGTAGAACGGTTCCAGCTGCTTCAAAATGGCCTGCATTATTGTTCCAGGAGTTTGTATAGCTGTTATATAAATTATGGAGGCTATAAGACTTAGTATGGCGGCTGAATTATTGTTGCAGCAGCTTGTATTGCTGTTAAATAAAGGATGGCGGCTATAAGACTTAGTATGGCGGCTGTATTATGGTTGCAGCAGATTGTATTGCTGTTAAATGAAGGATGGCGGCTATAAGATTTAAAATGGCAGCTGGTGAAATGTTCCAACAGCTTGTATAGCTGTCATATAAAGGATAACGGCTATAACACTCAAAATGGCGGCAGTAGAACGATTCCAGCAGCTTCAAAATGGCGGCTGTGGAATAGTTCCAGCAGCTAGTATAACCGCCACATAAATTATGGCGGATAAAGGACTTAAAATGGCGGCAGTAGAGCGATTCCAGCAGCTTTTGTTGCTGATATGTAACCAATAGCGGATATAAGACTCAAAATGGCGCCTGCATTATTGTTCCAGCAGTTTGTATAGTTGTTATATAAAGCTTGTATAGCTGTCATATAAAGGATAACGGCTGTAACACTCAAAATGGCGGCAGTAGAACGGTTCCAGCAGCTTCAAAATGGCGGCTGTGGAATAGTTCCAGTAGCTAGTATAACTGCCACATAAATTATGGCGGATAAAGGACTTAAAATGGCGGCAGTAGAGCGATTCCAGCAGCTTTTGTCGCTGATATGTAACCAATAGCGGCTATAAGACTCAAAATGGCGGCTGTATTATGGTTCCAGCAGCTTGTATAGCTGTTTAATAAAGGATGGCGGATAGAGGACTCAAAATGGCGGCAGTGGAACGCTTTCAGCAGCCTGTATAGCTGTTATATAAACGATGTCGGCTATAAGACTCAAAATAGAAGTAGAACGGTTCCAGTAGCTTCTGTTATATAAAGGATGACAGTTATAAGACTTAAAAAGGCGGCTGTAGAATGTTTCCAACAGCTTGTATAGCTGTTATATAAAGGATGGCGGCTATAAGACTCAAAATTACGGCAGTAGAACGGTTCCAGCAGCGTGTATAGCTGTTATATAAAGGATGGCGGCTATAACATTCAAAATGGCGGCTGTATTATGGTTCCAGCAGCTTGTGTAGCTGTTATATAGGACTCAAAATTACGGAAGTAGAACGGTTCCAGCAGCTCCTATATCTTTTATATGAGGGATGACGGCTAAAAGTCTTTAAGTCGCGGCTGTAGAATGGTACCAGCAGCTTGTTTAGCTGTTGTATAAAGGATGCCCGCTATGAGACTGAAAATGGCGGCAGTAGAAGAGCAGCTTTTGCAGCTGATGTGTGAAGGATGACAGTTATAAGACTTAAAATGGCGGCCTTCGAATGGTTCCAGCAGCTTGTATAGCTGTTATATAAAGGATGGCGGATATAAGCCAAAAAAGGCGGCAATAGAACGGTCTCAGCCGTTTTTCTAGCTGTTATATAAAGGATGGCAGCTCTAAGACTCAAAATGGCGGCTGTATTATAGTTCCAGCAGCTTTTATAGCTGTTATATAAAGGATGGCGGCTATAAGATTTAAAATGGCAGCTGTAGAAAGGTTCCAACAGCTTGTATAGCTGTCATATAAAGGATAACGGCTATAACACTCAAAATGGCGGCAGTAGAACGGTTCCAGCAGCTTCAAAATGGCGGCTGTGAAATAGTTCCAGCAGCTAGTATAACTGTCACATAAATTATGGCGGATATAAGACTTAAAATGGCGGCAGTAGAGCGGTTCCAGCAGCTTTTGTAACTGATATGTAACCAATAGCGGCTATAAGACTCAAAATGGCGCCTGCATTATTGTTCCAGCAGTTTGTATAGTTGTTATATAAAGGATGGCGGCTATGAAACTTAAAATGGCGGCTGTATTATGGTTCCAGCAGCTTGTATAGCTGGATATATACAGGATGGCGGCTAGAGGACTCAAAATGGCGGCAGTAGAACGGTTTCAGCTGCGTGAGTAGCTGTTATATAAAGGATAGCAGCTTTTGTCGCTGATATGTAACCAATAGGGGCTATAAGACTTAAAATGGCGGCTGTATTATGGTTCCAGCAGCTTGTATAGGTGTTATTATGTAGGATGACGGATACAAACCTTAAAATAACAGTACTAGAACGGTTCCAGCAGCTTCTATATCTGTTATATAAAGGATGCCGGCTATAAGACTCAAATGGCGCCTGTATTATGGTTCCAGCAGTGTGTATAGCTGTTATAAAAAGGATGGCGGCTATAAGACTCAAAATGGCGTCTGTATTATGGTTCCAGCAGCTTCTATAGCTGTGATATAATGGCGGCTATAAGACACAAAATTACGGCAGTAGAACGGTTCCAGAAGCGTGTATAGCTGTTATATAAAGGATGGCGGCTATAACACTCAAAATGGCGGCTGTATTATGGTTCCAGCAGCTTGTGTAGCTGTTATATAGGACTCAAAATTACGGAAGTAGAACGGTTTCAGCATCTTCTATATCTGTTATATGAGGGATGACGGCTAAAAGTCTTTAAGTCGCGGCTGTAGAATGGTACCAGCAGCTTGTTTAGCTGTTGTATAAAGGATGTCCGCTATGAGACTCGAAATGGCGGCAGTAGAAGAGCAGCTTTTGTAGCTGATGTGTAAAGGATGCCAGTTATAAGACTTAAAATGGCGGCCTTCGAATGGTTCCAGCAGCTTGTATAGCTGTTATATAAAGGATGGCGGATATAAGCCAAAAAATGGCGGCAATAGAACGGTCTCAGCCGTTTTTCTAGCTGTTATTTAAAGGCAGCTCTAAGACTCAAAATGGCGGCTGTATTATGGTTCCAGCAGCTTGTATAGCTGTTATATACAGGATGGCGGCTAGAGGACTCAAAATGGCGGCAGTAGAACGGTTTCAGCTGCGTGAGTAGCTGGTATATAAAGGATGGCGGCTATAAGACTCAAAATAGCGGCAGTAGAACGGTTCCAGCAGCTTCAAAATGGCGGCTGTGGAATAGTTCCAGCAGCTTGTATAACTGTCATATAAATTATGGCGGATATAAGACTCAAAATGGCGGCAGTAGAACGGTTCCAGCAGCTTCTATATCTTTTATATGAGGGTTGGCAGCTATAAGACTTTAAATGGCGCCAGTTTCTATAGCTCTTATTTAAAGGATGGTGGATAAAAGACTCGATATGGCGGCAGTAGAACGTTTTCAGCAGCTTTTGTAGCTGCAGCTTCTATAGCCGTTATATAAAGGATGCCGGCTATAAGACTCAAATGGCGCCTGTATTATTGTTCGAGCAGTTTGTATAGCTGTTATATAAAGGATGGCGTCTATAAGACTCAAAATGGCGGCTGTATTATGGTTCCAGCAGCTTATATAGCTGTGATATAATGGCGGCTATAAGACTCAAAATTACGGCAGTAGAACGGTTCCAGCAGCGTGTATAGCTGTTATATAAAGGATGGCGGCTATGACACTCAAAATGGCGGCTGTATTATGGTTCCAGCAGCTTGTGTAGCTGTTATATAGGACTCAAAATTACGGAAGTAGAACGGTTCCAGCAGCTCCTATATCTTTTATATGAGGGATGACGGCTAAAAGTCTTTAAGTCGCGGCTGTAGAATGGTACCAGCAGCTTGTTTAGCTGTAGTATAAAGGATGTCCGCTATGAGACTCGAAATGGCGGCAGTAGAAGAGCAGCTTTTGTAGCTGATGTGTAAAGGATGACAGTTATAAGACTTAAAATGGCGGCCTTCGAATGGTTCCAGCAGCTTGTATAGCTGTTATATAAAGGATGGCGGATATAAGCCAAAAAATGGCGGCAATAGAACGGTCTCAGCCGTTTTTCTAGCTGTTATTTAAAGGATGGCAGCTCTAAGACTCAAAATGGCGGCTGTATTATGTTATATACAGGATGGCGGCTAGAGGACTCAAAATGGCGGCAGTAGAACGGTTTCAGCTGCGTGAGTAGCTGGTATATAAAGGATGGCGGCTATAAGACTCAAAATAGCGGCAGTAGAACGGTTCCAGCAGCTTCAAAATGGCGGCTGTGGAATAGTTCCAGCAGCTTGTATAACTGTCATATAAATTATGGCGGATATAAGACTCAAAATGGCGGCAGTAGAACGGTTCCAGCAGCTTCTATATCTTTTATATGAGGGATGGCAGCTATAAGACTTTAAATGGCGCCAGCTTCTATAGCTCTTATTTAAAGGATGATGGATAAAAGACTCGATATGGCGGCAGTAGAACGTTTTCAGCAGCTTTTGTAGCTGCAGCTTCTATAGCCGTTATATAAAGGATGCCGGCTATAAGACTCAAATGGCGCCTGTATTATTGTTCGAGCAGTTTGTATAGCTGTTATATAAAGGATGGCGTCTATAAGACTCAAAATGGCGGCTGTATTATGGTTCCAGCAGCTTATATAGCTGTGATATAATGGCGGCTATAAGACTCAAAATTACGGCAGTAGAACGGTTCCAGCAGCGTGTATAGCTGTTATATAAAGGATGGCGGCTATGGCACTCAAAATGGCGGCTGTATTATGGTTCCAGCAGCTTGTGTAGCTGTTATATAGGACTCAAAATTACGGAAGTAGAACGGTTCCAGCAGCTATATGTTTTATATGAGGGATGACGGATAACGGTCTTTAAGTCGCGGCTGTAGAATGGTATCAGCAGCTTGTTTAGCTGTTGTATAAAGGATGTCCGCTATGAGACTGAAAATGGCGGCAGTAGAAGAGCAGCTTTTGTAGCTGATGTGTAAAAGATGACAGTTATAAGACTTAAAATGGCGGCCTTCGAATGGTTCCAGCAGCTTGTATAGCTGTTATATAAAGGATGGCGGATATAAGCCAAAAAATGGCGGCAATAGAACGGTCTCAGCCGTTTTTCTAGCTGTTATATAAAGGATGGCAGCTCTAAGACTCAAAATGGCGGCTGTATTATGGTTCCAGCAGCTTGTATAGCTGTTATATACAGGATGGCGGCTAGAGGACTCAAAATGGCGGCAGTAGAACGGTTTCAGCTGCGTGAGTAGCTGGTATATAAAGGATGGCGGCTATAAGACTCAAAATAGCGGCAGTAGAACGGTTCCAGCAGCTTCAAAATGGCGGCTGTGGAATAGTTCCAGCAGCTTGTATAACTGTCATATAAATTATGGCGGATATAAGACTCAAAATGGGGCTGGCGGCAGGAACGGTTCCAGCAGCTTCTATATCTTTTATATGAGGGATGGCAGCTATAAGACTTTAAATGGCGCCAGTTTCTATAGCTCTTATTTAAAGGATGGTGGATAAAAGACTCGATATGGCGGCAGTAGAACGTTTTCAGCAGCTTTTGTAGCTGCAGCTTCTATAGCCGTTATATAAAGGATGCCGGCTATAAGACTCAAATGGCGCCTGTATTATTGTTCGAGCAGTTTGTATAGCTGTTATATAAAGGATGGCGTCTATAAGACTCAAAATGGCGGCTGTATTATGGTTCCAGCAGCTTATATAGCTGTGATATAATGACGGCTATAAGACTCAAAATTACGGCAGTAGAACGGTTCCAGCAGCGTGTATAGCTGTTATATAAAGGATGGCGGCTATGACACTCAAAATGGCGGCTGTATTATGGTTACAGCAGCTTGTGTAGCTGTTATATAGGACTCAAAATTACGGAAGTAGAACGGTTTCAGCATCTTCTATATCTGTTATATGAGGGATGACGGCTAAAAGTCTTTAAGTCGCGGCTGTAGAATGGTACCAGCAGCTTGTTTAGCTGTTGTATAAAGGATGTCCGCTATGAGACTCGAAATGGCGGCAGTAGAAGAGCAGCTTTTGTAGCTGATGTGTAAAGGATGACAGTTATAAGACTTAAAAATGGCGGCCTTCGAATGGTTCCAGCAGCTTGTATAGCTGTTATATAAAGGATGGCGGATATAAGCCAAAAAATGGCGGCAATAGAACGGTCTCAGCCGTTTTTTCTAGCTGTTATTTAAAGGATGGCAGCTCTAAGACTCAAAATGGCGGCTGTATTATGTTATATACAGGATGGCGGCTAGAGGACTCAAAATGGCGGCAGTAGAACGGTTTCAGCTGCGTGAGTAGCTGGTATATAAAGGATGGCGGCTATAAGACTCAAAATAGCGGCAGTAGAACGGTTCCAGCAGCTTCAAAATGGCGGCTGTGGAATAGTTCCAGCAGCTTGTATAACTGTCATATAAATTATGGCGGATATAAGACTCAAAATGGCGGCAGTAGAACGGTTCCAGCAGCTTCTATATCTTTTATATGAGGGATGGCAGCTATAAGACTTTAAATGGCGCCAGCTTCTATAGCTCTTATTTAAAGGATGATGGATAAAAGACTCGATATGGCGGCAGTAGAACGTTTTCAGCAGCTTTTGTAGCTGCAGCTTCTATAGCCGTTATATAAAGGATGCCGGCTATAAGACTCAAATGGCGCCTGTATTATTGTT